>CM070622.1:6800798-8000798 GCA_036346255.1 Ampelocalamus luodianensis
GAACCTTTGAAGCGTGGAACACGGTAGCAGCCTCAGTGGGAGACAGGAAAGAACGTAAAAAATCTAGTACTAGCGTTGTGTGAAAGCCTAGTACTCCACAGTTAGATCTCGGACGGAAAGATCGTGACTTCCAAATGCTGGAATGGAAACGCGCACTGATGTAACAGTCCCGTTTCCTTCCGATCCACAAAATTCGCAGGCACACCACTGGCTAGTAGTGCTTCTGTGGTGCCCAATGACGAAAGGAGGAAACGGATTGGATTTGATGCCTCTTTGAGATGGCACCGACTGACACCCCCAGCTAAAGATGAACAGACATGTCTCTCTCCTTTCATCAGCATCATAATTGAGAACTAGTAGGGTGTTCCGCGTATTTACGTGGATAAATTTGTTTTGAAGTTTGTATAAATATTTAATATTATATTTACGTATCTTGTAGTCTATTTATACTTTTAAGACATCATAAACATTAGAATTGATAATAGAAACTCGAAAGAAATTACAACCGAGGAATGTAATCGAAGTATGTGTTTTGATAGAAGAAAATCATTGAGCATAATAAATTGTTAGGGTTCTTAGAAACTAATCATTCTTCATCATACATAGATTATTTAGTTGTATGCTCATATTCTTACTTTATTAGCTTTGTTCTAAATTGTATTCATGCATATGTACCTCTATTTAATCTCAAATAATACGTTGATTATATGTGCAACAAATTATCTTATTAGTTTACATGGTATAATGTATTAGAGTACTTTGCTCACGTATACACCGATGCACTATAGACGACCTACCTTAAACTTATCTTCCTTCGCACGCCGGCTACCCCACCAAATTGTGTGACTTCTATCTCTTCTCGTCTTCATATATTTTTTTTTTTGCTTCAACCTCCAACAGTAAACCCAAATCTTGATCGATCCATCTTGGCTGCTACCCCTTCCAATGCAATATGTTACCACATAGTTATCTTCTAATACAACTGTCATTGATCCTAGCAATGGATATGTGCCACGCTCTCTCCGATGACTTTGAGCATATTCCTTACAACTGCGTCATCTCTATCCAAGCTTTTTGTTCATCTGTCTCTGTACGCCCGCGTTTTTATTCGTACGGATGCATGCATGTACATACGCATGCATGATGTTATACATGATCGATGTCCTCTTTTCTCATATCAGTCGCTCCCCTTCTTCGACGTTGTGGCCAACTCAACGTTGTAGCTTCCTTGGCATATCTGCTTTAGTCATTGTCTAACTATATGGAGAATCTTTTCATCTCCTCTCTGTCAAAGCTTATCCATCATCGAGCTTTTTTGGTCAATAACTTCGTCAACAACGCCGACGCTCACCACTTATCATCATAGCCCTTAGCTCATTCAATACTGGTCTTTCTCTTCAATGACTCCGGCAAGCAACACAACATTGTCCCCATCTCTGTCGACACCGCCTTGGCTCTTCGCTTCCCTATAGATCAATGTCTTCTTCGAAGACAGATTGATGTCATTGCACCCTTTCGTAGTCTCCTCCAACACCATCCGTGTTATCCTTATTATAACTTATATTTTTTTAATCAAAATTTTTATTTTTATTTTTTTATTTTTATCCCATATGAAGCAATAATAGAAACACGTGGCCTTGAGAACGAATGTGGTGGTTTCTTTTATGCCTCCCAGGATACTATTCATGTCATCCTCATTATAACTTTTACTTTTATTCAATATTTTAGTTATTTTTATTGGAGTTCATGTACAAATCAAATTGCTAAATTTATTTAATTTATCCAGAAGTTTAATTATTTGGTGATTTTATTTTGGAATACGTATGGAAATTAAATTGCAAATTTTCTTTTAATTTTATTTTGAATTTCAATTCTTTTTTCTAGAAATCGTATATGAATCCAATTACTAATTTTCTTTAATTTTTATTCTAAATTATACTTAATTAAGTATTTTTACTTTGGAATTTGTACTGAAAACAAATCGTTAATTTTATTTTATTTTTTGGTATTTAAATTATTTTTATGTTGTTTTTTGTATACAAATATAATTACCAATTATTTTAAAAATTTATTCTGAATTATAATTATTGTAATTCATATCGAAATCAAATTGCTAATTTCATTTTATTTTTATTCCAAACTTAAGTTATTTTTTGGTTAGATTTCGTATACAATTGTAATTTCAATTTTTCAAAAAATATTCCAAATTATAATTATTCATGCATTTTACTTAGAAATTCGTATGGAAATCAAATAGCTAATTTTAATTTATTTTTATTCTAAATTTCAGTTATTTTTTGGTTGTAGTTTGTGTTTTTTTAAAATATATATTTTGAATTATAATTATTTAGGTATTTTACTTAAAAATTCGTATGGAAATCAAATTGCTAGTTTATTTTTATTCTGAATTTTAGTTTTATTGTACGTGATATGGACTCTTTTACTTATGAATTCGTATGGAAAAAATGTTGATTTTATTTTTATTCTAAATTTTAGTTTTATTTTACTTGGCATTGACTCTTTCTTTTAATCTAGACCATTATAATCTGGACCCACCACGATCGACGGTTTAGATATTTCTCTTGTTTTCACTGATTAATGTGGGAATTTCTAGCCCTTGAGAGCGAACGTGGTGGCTTCTTTTGACTCTGCTTTAATAAGATAACTAGTAGGGTGTCCTGTGTATTTGCGCAACTAGATTTGTTTTGAAGTTTGTATAAATGCTTAATAATATATTTATGTGTGTTGTAGGCTATTTACACTTTTAAGATATCCTAAACATTATAAACGATAATAGAAGCTTGAAAGAACGTAATTGTAGTATGTGCTTTGCTGGAAGAAAATCATTTAGCATAATAAGTTTTTGGGATTCATAAAAACTAACCACTCTTCGTCATGAATAGATCATGTAGTTGAATGCCTATATTCTTACTCTATTAGTTATTTTTTTTCTCCAAATTGTATGCATACATATTTACTTCTATTTAATCTCAAGCAATATGTTAATTATGTGTGTGGCAAATTATCTCATTAGTTTACATGACATAATGTATTAAAGTACCTTGCTCACGCATGTACCGATGCACCATGGGCGACTTATCTTTCCTCACACACCGGTTACTCCATCAAACCGTGCGGCTTCTATCTCTTCTTATCGTCACAGTTTTTTTCGCTTCAACCTCCAACATTAAGCCCAAATCTTGATCAATCTCTCTCAACTGCTACACATTCGAATGCAATACTTTACCACATAGTTACATTCTACCTCTCCATAATTATTGCTTAATGCTAACCATTGCGACATCAACGCGCATACACATACAACCGTTGCCAATCCCAACTAGGGACATGTGTCATGCTCTCTCTCGTGACTCCGAGCATATTCCCGATGGCTACGCCATCTATACTCCAAGCTTTTTGCTCCTCTGCCTCTATACGCCCGCACTTCTATTCATATGAATGTATACATGTACATACATATGCATGATGTTATTCATGCTCGACGTCCTCTTCTCTCATATCAGTCACTCATCTTATTCGACGTTGGTCAACTCAACGTTGTAGCTTCCTCATTAACCGTGACGACCTCCCATCTTCACTAATATCAATATGTCTGTTTTAATCGTTGTCTAACTATATAGAGAATCTTTTCACCATCGTCGGCGACAACGTGCCCTCACCAGTGATGGCACGCTCCTAGCTACCTAATGGCCCCATATCGTCTATAGCACGTCTTCAATACAAAACTTCATCTCCTCTCTACCATGGCTTCTCCATTATCGAGTTTCTTTGGTCACTAACTTCTTCAACAACGTCGATGCTCACCACTTGTCATCACAACCCTTAGCTCATTCAACACTGGTCTTTCTCTTCAATGGCTCTAGCGAGCAACACAACGTTATCCTCATCTCCGTCGTTGCTGCCTCGGCTCTTTGCTTCCCCGTGGATCAATGTCTTTTTGCAGGACATATCGATGCCATTGTACTCTTTCGTGGTTTCCTCCAACACCATTCGTGCTATCCTTATTATAAATTGTATTTTAAAATAAAAAAAAATTAATTTTTTTATTGCATAGGAAGCAACAATAGAAACACGTGACCTTGATAGCAAACGTGGTGGCTTCTTTTGTGTCTCGTAGGACACCATTCGTGTCATCTTCATTATAACTTTTATTTTTATTCAACATTTCAGTTATTTTTATTGCAGTTCGTATACAAATCAAATTACTAATTTTATTTTATTTATTTATAATTTTAGTTATTTGGGGATTTATTTAGGAATACATCTGAAAATAAGATTGTAAATTGTCTTTTATTTTTTATTTCGAATTTTAGTTCTTTTTTATTGGAATTTGTATCAGAATACAATTGCTAGTTTTCTTTAATTTTTATTTAAAAATACAATTATTTATGGATTTTGCTTTGGAATTCGTACTAAAATCAAATTACTTATTTTATTTTATTTTTATTCATAATTTCAATTGTTTTTTTGTATTTCGTATACAAATATAATTGCCAATTATTATTTATTTTTATTATAAATTATAATTATTAGAATTCGTATCAAAATCAAATTGCTAATTTTATTTTATTTATATTCCAAATTTCATTTATTTTTGGTTGGATTTCATATACAAATCTAATTTATTTTTTCTTTTTTATTCCAAATTATAATTATTGAGGGATTTTACTTAGAAATTCGTATGAAAATCAAATTGCTGATTTTATTTTATTTTTTATTCCAAATTTTAGCTTTATTTTACTTGACATGGACTCTTTCTTTTGATATAGACCGTTATAATCTGGACCCACCACGATCGACGGTGTAAATCTTTCTCTTTTTCTATCGATTAATGTGGAAATTTCTTGGAATTCTTATATGAATGCAATTACTATTTTTTGCTTTAATTTTATTATGAATTACAATTATTTGGGGAATTTGCTTTGAAATTCGTACTGAAATCAAATTGCTTATTTTATTTTTATTCAGAATTTCAAATTTTTTTGGTATTTCGTATAGAAATCAAAGTGCCAATTATTGTTTAATTTTTTATTCTAGATTATAATTATTGGAATTCATATCGAAATCAAATTGCTAATTTTATTTTATTTATATTTCGAATTTTATTTATTTTTTAGTTAGATTTCGTATACAAATCTAATTTCTATTTTTATTCTGGATTATAATTATTTAGGGATTTTACTTAGAAATTCGTATGGAAATCAAATTGCTAATTTTATTTTATTTTTATTATGAATTTTAGTTTTGTTGTACCTGCTATGGACTTTTTAATTTAGGAACTCGTACGTAAATCAAATTGCTAATTTTATTTTATTTATTATTCCGAATTTTAGCTTTATTTTACTTGATATTGAATCTTTCTTTTAATCTAGACCGTTATAATCTGAACTCATCACGATCGACGATCTAATCTTTCTCTTTTCTACCTATTAATGTAGAAATTCTCAGCCATTGAGACGAATGTAGTGGTTCCTTTTGACTATACTTTAATAAAACAATAGATAGATGGATCGATTGAGACGGTCAATTTGTCCACGTACGTACGTCGTGCCAGGCGATCTGCCCTGGCAGCACTTGAAGAATCGCTCCTTTGCCAGTTTGTTGTATGTACTATACCAGCTTACATGGTTCAATGCATCATGTTCAAATCCAGTCACGAACAGTAGGAAGAGTTGAATTACTGCAGACATAGTTAACCTTGAAATAAAACGCGCATAATAGCAATTAGCAGCTGCTATTGCAAATTTTTCCAGTTGTACCTGTATGTACTAAAGGCACTGGCCTGCCGTTTCTCACTTTCTTGTAATGGCAGGGATTGCATCTATTCCTCGTACGTCATGCTACTGCGTACTGACATCATAAAGGAGTAAATTAAGAGTGGCCGTCCTGTACACTGACCAGTGAGCATTGCAATTCTGCCAAAGCAAACATCAGATTCCGAACAAAAAGAACGTGCCGCAATGAGCCCATGGTCCCCTTTGATCCACACCGTAATACTACGCCACTACCTTTTCTCACAGGATTTCATATTGATTAATAAAAGGAAAAAATCCATATTACATCTCTGAACTATGACTTGAGTCCAAAAAACATCTTCAACTACAAAATCGTTCACTTTACACCCCTAAACTATTGAAACCAGAGCAAATCACTCCCTCGCCATAAACCACCCCAGTTTTGGATGACGTGACGTCCACGTGTACATATTCCACTGACGTGGCGTCCACTATCAGCTGGTTTTCGAGTGGGTCCTACTGTCAGGCATAGAGAGTGAGATGCACAGGGACTTCAGAGAAGGGTGGAAGCAGAGGAGGTTGAGGGCAGCTTGGAGCGGCGCTCGTCGCCGGCGAGTGGGTGGACGGCGGCGGCCGAGAGTGGCAAAAATGTGACCCTGGAGGGGAGGCGAACCGGAGGGCGGTGGTGGCTCGACCAGAGGTGGATGGTGGTGGGCTAGAGGCAGCATGAGGCGGCCGGCTGTGGAGGGGAAAGGGCGCGGCGGCGCTCGGATGGGGTAGGGGCTAGGATAGCGAGAGCATGGGCACCGGCGGGGTGTGGGGAGCTTACCAAGCCGATCGGTGGAGGCGGAGAGAGGCCGGAGCGAGCTGGCGACGGCGACCCGGGGTGACACGGGGTAAGCCAACAACGGTGGCGACCTGCGGGGAAGAAGAGAGGGAGTGAGTGGTAGGGGAGGTAAAGGGAGTCTAGGGGATGCTCTTGTAGAGAGGAATCGAGCGGGGGCTCGCTGGAGGAGGCGCGGCAATGGTGGCGGCGGAATTGGCCGGACCCGGAGAAGAAGGAAGGTGTGCGGCGCTCTGATGCTGGTAGCTTCAAATTGGTTGAGGGGTTTGGCTCCTGGAGTGGTGGGACACAGCGTGACGCGGTCGGGGGTGGTCGGAGTTCGCCGATGTGACTGAAACGGCGAATTAGGCTCGGCGGCGGCGCTAGGCATTCGGGATTTTGCTCAAATAGAGCTTGGAGAAGGGGAGAAAGTGGAGGAGATAGGGAAATGGCGGCCGGTTCGATTGCCCTGCTCTTCTGCTCCCTCTCGGGCGTGCCCGGCTGCGCCCCCAGTCCGCCAGCTCCTCCCTGTCACCGACCCCCTCGGTGACTCCGCCTATCCTAGCCTCGCGGCGCACCATCTTCTCCGCCACGGTAGGAGGACATGAAGCAGCTCTTCGAGTTCTGGGTGCGGTCGCTCGACCCTGAGCAGATGCGCGAGTTCCGATGGTGGAGGCGGAGGTGACCCCGCGTTGGTGTGAGCGGAGGCGGAGGAGGTGGCCCCGCGCTCGAAGGGGCGCGCGCGAGGAGAGCTCCGGGGCGACGCCGAGGGGAACCTCCGGGCGGCCGAGGCCAAAGGCGAGCCAGCCCGAAGGGGCGCGTGCGAGAAGGAAGAGAACGTGGCTTATGTGGCTGCCACGTAATCCTAAACCAATTATGTGGTTGCCACATAGGCTAAAACCACTAATGAAACCGACCTAAGGTGTAATTTGATCTAGTTTTAACAATGAGGGGTGTAAAGTGAATGATTTTGTAGTTCGGAATGTTTTTTGAACTTGGATCATGATTTAGGGGTGTAATATGAGCTTTTTTTTTTCTTAATAAAATAGTGCCCGATGACTTCGGAAGCTTGGGATGAACTGAAACCGTGTGCAGAATCAACTCTCATGGTAATAAGCACATGGTATATGGATTGTTCTCCGAACAAAGGTGCTTCTAAACGGCTGCACCACATACGATAAAGATAATATATAGTGTCAATTGTCAGCGTAAAAACTAGGCACTAACAGTATGGAAACAGCTATACTCCATGATAGCGTTGCAAAGCAAACATCCTTTTCGGAGATTCCTCACTTCCATGGCCTACACTGTTCGATTTGGGCGCAAATGACTATTCTGCTCTGGAAATGTCTCTCATCAGCACAAGCCATCCGGTCAACAAGAAACATGCGACGTTGTTGCAGTGACCATTCCGTATTTCCATTCAACAACCTGACTGCAAATATAAAAGGAAGAAATCCATTTTACCCCCTTCAAGTATCGATATGTAGACACCTAACCCTCTAAACTAAAAAATCGACCCTTTGACACCTCTAAGTTGTAAAACCAGATAACCTACCTCATCCGGCTGTTTTGTGCGGTGGTATTGCTGACGTGGCGTCGGTTCAACCTGGTTTCGCCACGTAGGCCGCTGACTCAGCGCATCTAGTTCGCGGTTTTTTTTTTTATGAGGGCTACCATTCTTCTTCCCCCAATCTCCATCCTTCCCAGTCCCCAATCTCCATCCCGTGGCTAATCCACGTCCCCTCCCCAGGCGCTGCCTCCTCCATGGCACCGCCGCTGCTACCGACCTCTCCTACGACGCTCTGCTCATGGCTGCGCCTCTCCTGCGACCTCTCTAGTCTCAACCTCTCTGGCCCCATCCCCGCCGTCGCTCTTAGAGTGAAGGGAGTAGAGCAGGAGTGAACCTCAGTGGGATGCATCAACAGCGGCGACATCATCACCACGGCGATAGAATCCACCCCATTCCCATCTTGCTTTTTCCCAAGATCCCTTCTTTTTGGTTGCCTGTGCTGGCCCGATGATTTCCAAGATCTGAGCTTGGAGTTATTGAAGCAAAGAAAGAAATCCACCAAAACCCCCAAGATTTGCAGCTTGGAGCTAGTATAATCAATGGGTTCTTGGTCCAGCCATGGAGGGGCGGCAGTTGTGGCGTTGGTTTCTTGGCTGTGCCTGGCGGTGGTGGGCGGGCGCGATAGGCGAACTGGGCACGCAGCCGCCCACCCGCCGCCACCGGACACGGTGGTGCAGATGCTCAAGGACAACGGCTTTCAGAAGGTGAAGCTGTTCGACGCCGAGGGCGGCACCATGAGCGCCCTCAAGAAGAGCGGGCTGGAGGTGATGGTCGACATCCCCAATGACATGCTCGCGATGATGGCGACCAGCGTGAAGGCCGCCGAGAAGTGGGTCGACAAGAACGTCTCCAACTTCATCAACGATGATGTCAACATCAGGTATATGCTTGTGTATATAGTAGCTTCATCCCGTGGCTATCCACCTCCCCTCCCGAGGCGCTGCCTCCCCCATGGCGCCGCCGCTGCTACCGGCCTCTCCTACGATGCTCTGCTCATGGCGCGCCTCTCCTGCGACGCCGCCGGTTCTCGCGTCCGGTCCCTCGACCTCTCCGGTCTCAACCTCTCTGGCCCCATCCCCGCCGCCGCCTTCTTCTCCCTCCCGCCGCACCGTGTTAGGGGCCAGAGCTGAGCCACGAGTGGGCCACGCCACGGGTAGGCCAGAGGCGGCACCGGCGGTCAAATCGATGGCCGAGGGAGGCACGAGGAGAGGAGGCACGGCGCAAGGAGATGCGGAGGCGGCGATGGCAGGCCAGCTAGCAGTGGCGACTAGGAGGCGTGGCTGGGTATTGGAGCTATGGCTGTGGGGAAGAAGGGACGGGGGAAGGAGATAGCAAGGAAGAGAGGAGAGATCCCTGTGAGTAGCAGGGATGGAGGCGATGGTGAGGAAAGGAGCGGCGGCAATGGCAAACAGGAGTGGCGGTGGTGGATGCTTTATTGCAGGCAAGTCAGGCGAGCAAGCTTGCTCCTCATGCGCCAGCTCAGCGCCACCAAATCGCCACAAGCGCAACCACTCGATGACACAACAGCCTACGTGGAGAAACCGGACTGACCGGACGCCACGTGCGCAATACCACCGCCCGAAACAGTTTTAGAGGGTAAGTTGTCTGGTTTTGCAACTTTAGGGTATCAAAGGTCCGATTTTTTAATACAGGAAGTTACTTGTCTGTATATCGATACTTGAGGGAGTAGAATGAACTTCTTCCAATATAAAAACAGGCACACAGGACAGACGGCACGATTCCTCTCCCTGAATCGTACTACTATTACTCCAACACAACAAGGCCAACCACCCCAGCTCACTAGCTCCCACCGAATCAGAGCCAAAACCAAAGATCCGAAGCGCAGGCGCCGAGCCAAGAACGGAGCGAGAGCTAAGCTAGCATGGCAGCCTCATGCAGGGAGCTCACCGGCCTCCCGCGGCCGACGGCCACCAGGCCGGCACCCGGCCGGAGCTCGAACGAGCTCTGCTTCGCGCCGTCGCGCTTCCGCCAGCCGCTGCAGCAAGAACAGTGGGGGCTGGGGAGGAGGAGGAGGCGGGGCCGGGGCGTGATGGTGGTGGCGGCCATCAGCGAGGAGCTGCCGAGGCTGGCGTCTGCCGGGAACGGCGCCGCGGCGGGGAGGCGACCGGAGAAGGTGGCGGTGCGGGCGGCGCTGACGGTGCGGCGGAAGCAGAAGGAGGACCTCAAGGAGGCGGTGGCCGGCCACCTCGACGCGCTCTGGGACATGGTCGGCCGGAATGTCGTGCTCGAGCTCGTCAGCACCAAAATCCACCCAAGTAAGCAAGCAGAGCAGCCTTCTCTCTTCTCCGAGCCTTCGTATTTTCCCTTGGGACTAGTACTTCTCCCGGTTGACTTCCTCTCGCCTTTCAAGCTGTTAAATTTCTGCAAAAGCTTAGCTTTGTTTCGATCTTTGTTCGACTTGTTGGGAGTTGGATACGCAAAGCTCTTGCCTTTTTGGACCGCGGCTTCGTTTGCTCTTGACGGTCCTAATTAGTAGGTGGCAATCAGGAGATGCTCACTAGATGCACATGATCATCAGATCTCCAATAATGGAGTAAGTTATTATAAGAGCACGTGTTTTCTTTGCATTAGGATTTAGGATATTCGCACTACATTTCCCAAGAACCTTTTTTCTATCAGAAAAGAAGAACTAAACAATTGGAACCACTCCCAACTTTTTAACCGCTGACATCTTTCACATAACTAGAAATTCCACATAATTGCAATAACAAGAAAGATACGTGTAGTACAAATTTACAGAACTTTCTACCTTCCAACCCAAAGCACCCACCGGAATCTTCAGAGGACTGCAACCTCCCTTTAACTGTAGTCCTTAATCACTGCAGAATACTTCAAGCTCAAATGAATCACTGTGCAATACTGCAAGGAACATGTTTTTCCCGTCTCCAATAATGGAGTTGTTATAAGAGCATGTGTGTGTGTGCGCCTGTTTCTTTGCATTAGGATATTCGCACTACATTTTATAAGAACCTTTTTTTCCTATCAGAAAAGAGGAACTAAACAATTGTAGCTACTCCCAACTTTTTACCTGCTGACATGTTTCACAAAACTAGAAATTCCAAAAAATTGCAAGAAGGAAAGGGAAGAAATGGAACAGAGCTTTCTACCTTCCAATCCAAAGCACCCACCAGAATCTTCAGAGCACCGCAGAGCATCCCTTTAGCTGTAGTCCAAATCACTGCAGAATATTTCAAACTCCAATGAATCACTGCGTTACTTAAAAAATATATATATCACAGTGCAATTCTGCAAGAAACATGTTTTCCCCGTCCTCCATTCTCATTTCTCACCATGTGGTTGGCCAAGCTCTCGCGGTCCCTTTCCATCTCTCCATATTTGACTTTTCATCCCATGGTCGTTCGAAATTTCCAGCTCGTGCAACGTGATCTGAAATTCTGACTGATGATCCATTGTCTAGGGACCAAAAAGCCGGTGCAGAGCGGCCAGGCATCGATCAAGGACTGGTGCCAGAAGAGAGGCGTCAAGGGCGAGCACGTCGTGTACACCGCGGAGTTCATGGTGGACTCGGACTTCGGCGAGCCGGGCGCGATCACAGTGGCCAACCGACACCACCGCGAGTTCTTCCTGGAGAGCATCGTCGTCGAGGGCGGGCTGCCGTGCGGGCCGGTGCGCTTCGCCTGCAACTCCTGGGTGCAGTCCACAAGGGAGCTACCGGCCAAGAGGGTGTTCTTCAGCAACAAGGTATTGTAGCAAGCGTTTCTTTTTTCTTAGTTCAAGAAAAACGTGCTCTGAGCCTGCGACTAACAAGACCTGGACTTTTTAGTTTTTAGTAGTATTGGATTATCATCATGAGTTCATGACTAGGTGCCTGTTACATCAATCATGTGCCAATTAATCGCGGTTTTTGTTGCTAAGCTGGTTGGACATCCTAGTCTGATGTCGATGGGGGGAGAAAGAAGGTCATTAACTGTAAAACGAGGAGGCCAGTCTAAAGGCATGATTTTTTATTGAGATATGTCGTTGTCTATGAGCTATTTAAATGCCCAACTTAGTAGGTCTCGGTAGAACATATATGTGGCCTGTTCGAGAACAATCTCTTAGCACTAAGACACTACTTAAATGAATCTAGTGGGATATCAATGTCTAATGCATGTTCATGCATATTTCAATTAATGTGCATGGTTTTACAGCATTGTCAAATCTTTTAAGCCTGCCCATTTCTTACAAGATACCAGTGAAGAAGTCAAGAACCACTGCAAATTCATAATTATATGTAAAGGCAATATATAATCTAATTTTGGTTGTAATCTAATTTCTTTGATGAGTACAGTAATTTCTTAAGTTTGACTCGTTCATTGGGAGTTGTAGTATCAGATTTCTGACAATATATAGATGATCTCATGCAGCCGTATTTACCATCTGAAACACCCCCCGGGCTTAGAGAACTAAGGGAGAAGGAGCTGAAGGACCTAAGAGGAGATGGGACAGGAGTTCGAAAGTTATCTGACAGAATATATGATTATGCCACGTACAATGATTTGGGCAATCCAGATCGGGGGAGAGAGTTCACCAGGCCGATCCTTGGAGGCGAGAAGATCCCTTACCCACGGCGATGCCGGACTGGTCGCCCACCAACTGATACTAGTAAGTTCGGTTATCTTTGCAAAATCCTTAGCAGATAATGGAAAACAGAATTTGGCCAAAGACAGAAAAGTGCATGTTACTTTGCTACTATAGCCAGCATGAAATATGTGCATGTCCGATTCCACTTTTGATCAATGGCCAGGTCATTTTCAGACTTCAATAGCTTGACCCATCAGGCAATAATCCTTCACCACGTGGTTTGATGCCATGATGGTGTCTGAATATCACAAAAAAGCATGTGACTTCTAAATTCTGAACTTGACGCAAGACCTGAAAGTTAGATCTGGTCACACGCTTGCAAAATCTATTCCACACGCTCCATGGGAAAAAACCGAGAGCTGTGAAATTGAAAAAAATGGCCACCATCACTAGTTCCCACCAAAAGTTCAACCATTTGATTTCACATTTTCCTTTCCATGAAATTGACTTTTCAATTTGTAATTGTGTTCGCACTTGTGCCTAAGACTCTTAGGAACTTTCATGTAAGCAAAGGCCATGCACGTGCTATAGAAAAAATTAAACAAATTGGTATTATTTGGTATTGTCCCTGGCAATTATTAGACTTTTTATAGGATTTGTTGCTACAATGTGTCTCGGAATTCTTTTGGGCTGATGCTACGTGGTAAATTGTGACTTTTAACACCAGCAATCAGACGGTTTACCACAAAATGGTCGTGAACTTTTCAGATAAAACATTTTGGCAGTTCACATACAGAACAGTAGAAGTGTAGAACTAACATTATGCATTTACCTGTGGTGTAGACATGTTAGCAGAGAGCAGAGTAGAGAAACCGCATCCGATATACGTACCCCGGGATGAGGCATTTGAGGAGCTGAAGCAGGGTGCCTTCTCAGCAGGGAGGCTCCGGGCAGTACTTCATACCCTAATCCCTTCGCTGATTGCATCCATCTCATCTGAGACCCACAACTTCCAAGGCTTCCACCACATTGACAACCTGTACAAGGAGGGCCTCAGGCTGAAGTTGGGTCTCCATGAGCACCTGTTCCAGAAGATACCACTTGTTCAGAAGATTCAGGAGTCGAGCGAGGGGATGCTTCGCTATGACACGCCTAGCATCCTTTCCAGTAAGTAAAGTTCGTTACAATTTAGCTTAAGCTGTTGTGCGATCATGAAATGTTTGTTCAGATTTATGAGAACTGAGAGCTACTGCTCTAATGCTTTGACTCCCATTCTCCAGAGGACAAGTTTGCATGGCTCCGTGACGATGAGTTTGCTCGGCAGGCTGTTGCAGGAATAAACCCAGTTAGCATCGAGAAACTCGCGGTAACAAACTATAACCATGATCCTTGCTGTTATCAACAACATCAATCTATTGCCAATGTTGATCAACAACAGTAATCCATACCTTTCTTGTTCGTAAGTACTTAACTGAGGCAGTTACATGGAAATAGGTTTTCCCACCAGTGAGCAAGCTGGATCCTGCAATCTATGGCCCTCCAGAATCATCGATCACTGAAGGACACATATCTGGTCAGCTCAACGGACTCACAGTACAACAGGTACCAATGTACCATCATATGATGGGGTCTCAATTTATTTCAGTTGTGTCTAATTATTATTATTCTGCTGATTCTGATCACACATCATGAACGAAGGCAATGGACGAGGCAAAGCTGTTCATAGTGGACTACCATGATGTGTACTTACCGTTCTTGGACCGAATCAATGCGATAGAGGGCCGAAAAGCATATGCAACCCGGACAATTTTCTTCCTGACCCAAGCTGGCACACTGAAACCGATCGCTATTGAGCTTTGTCTTCCTCCAACCCAGCCAGGTGAGCCTCGGCCAAGCAAGGTCCTGACTCCTCCCTGTGATGCTACCTCCAATTGGCTCTGGATGCTTGCCAAGGCTCATGTCAGCTCCAATGATGCCGGTGTTCATCAGCTTGTCAATCACTGGTAAGAATTCTTCATCCTTCCCTCTGCAATTCCAGAATGGACTGTTTAGGGTGAACATACATTTCAATACGTGCCACTGCTACTTGAAGTAATTTCTGAACAGTATGACTCAAGAAATACTTACCATTTACTCTCTGGCAAACCCTTTCAGGCTGAGGACACATGCTATAATGGAGCCATTCATCCTGGCAGCACACCGGCATATGAGCGCAATGCACCCGATCTTCAAGCTCCTGCACCCCCACATGAGGTACACACTGGAGATCAATGCGCTTGCACGGCAGAGCCTGATCAACGCCGATGGTGTGATCGAGTCCTGCTTTACCCCCGGCCCTGTCTCCGGCGAGATCAGTGCTGCCTACTACCGCAACCACTGGCGCTTCGACCTCGAGGGCCTCCCTTGCGACCTCATCCGCAGGCATGCCACCCTCCTTTCCCAAATGACAAAGCTTTGTGCTATCAGTCTATCATGGTCACTGACATCCTCCTGTTTCGTCACTCTTCTCAGGGGAGTGGCTGTGGAGGACGCGACGCAAGCCCATGGTATCAGGCTTCTCATCCAGGACTACCCTTACGCAAACGACGGGCTTCTGCTGTGGTCGGCCATTCGCGACTGGGTCGAGTCTTACGTGCAGCTCTACTACCCGGACGCGGGCACAGTCCAGTCTGATCTAGAGCTCCAAGGGTGGTACCACGAGTCGATCCATGTCGGCCACACCGACCTCCGGGACGCCCCCTGGTGGCCGCCGCTCTCCACGCCGGGGGACCTCGCCGCCGTCCTGACCACGCTCATCTGGCTCGCGTCGGCGCAGCACGCGGCGCTCAATTTCGGGCAGTACCCGCTGGGCGGCTACGTCCCGAACCGCCCGCCGCTGATGCGGCGGCTGCTGCCGGACCTGGAGCGCGACGCGGCGGAGTACGCGGTGTTCCTGGCCGACCCGCACCGGTTCTTCCTGAACGCGTTGCCCGGGGTGCTGGAGGCCACCAAGTTCATGGCGGTGGTGGACACGTTGTCGACGCACTCCCCCGATGAGGAGTACCTCGGCGAGGGGCGCGACGAGGGGGGCGCGCCGTGGACGGGCGACGAGGAGGCCGTCGCGGCGCACTGCATGTTCGCAGCCGACGTGCGTCGCGCCGAGGAGACCATCGAGAGGCGGAACGCCGACCACAGCAGGAAGAACCGGTGCGGCGCGGGGGTGCTGCCGTACGAGCTGCTGGCCCCCAGCTCGCCGCCGGGAGTCACGTGCCGCGGCGTGCCCAATAGCATCTCCATATGATGCACATTGCACAAGGAGAGATGCACCCACCCATTTTTCCCTCTTTTTTATGTGATTTATTAGAGTGAATATAATATATTATTTAGAGCCACCGTAGCAGCTTCTCTCGTGGCGCTTAGGGCATGTGCAATAAGGTGACATCATCTGTCTATAATCCTTGTTATGTAAATTTTTTTTATGATATGGATGAGAGAGAGAAAGAGGTGAGAGGTAGAAGCCGTCTAACATGCAACAGACGGTCTATAAGGCTCTTATAGACATCATTTTGTTGTTGTATTCATGTCATCTGTAACTCACATATTGTGGCTTCATTTTATGGGGGTTATATATAGACAACTTAGAAACAACGCGTTGTATGAGTTATGTTTAATTTTATCTATAAATGATATGTAAGGTATTACAAACAGTCACCGTCTATACCACTATGTATGCCCTTAGATTTTGATCTATACTAACCGTGTAGTGTTTCGTGGTCTCCAAAGTCCAACCCGACGTCGCCATGAAAGCGTCGTCGCGCTTCGAGACACCCGCGATGTTGTCATCCTCGTTGGAGTTATGCGACTCGAGCAGCCTCCTGAACCTGCCGCTTGGCGACGTCCTTCTTCGCCTTGTCCCGTGCCTTTCCTCCCTCTCCGCCTTAGCCGCCACCTGCCGCCCGTGGCGACGCTTCCTCCTCGCCTCTGCCCTCCTCCCGCGCATCCCGCCTCTCCTCTAGCCCGAGACCTATTCTAAATCCTCCCGCCTCCACGCCTTTTCTTGGCTTGTGATCCCCAAGCCATCACCGCTGCACTCACCGCCTTCCCTTCCACCCTCCTCTCTCCTCCCGCGACCACCTCATCCTCTTCGTCTGCCCCCGCGGCCTCCTCCTGCTCGTCGACACCCTTACCAACATCGAATGCGTCGTTGTCCAACTCCCTTCACCCCTACTTCCCTTACCAATACTTCGCCCTTACCCCCACCACCACCTCCTCTTCGTTTCCAAGCACGTGTTTGTCTCCCTCCCCTTCCCGACCCCAAACCCCACCCCTGAGTGGACGAACCACCGCCTCCCCCCGCACAGCCTCCTTCGTCACCACCGTAATCGAGTTTCCCGGCTGCGTCCTCGTGTAAGATCGAGGAGTCCAATTAGAAAGGGGTGAATAAGAGGTTTTAAAACTCTTTTAGTTAAAACCGAGTTTTATGCGGAATTGTAAAATACTTCAGTTTTGCTCAATTAAAACCTATATCAATTAGTTTTGACTATATGCACCAACAAGTTAAGACTAAGTCAAAGAAAGTAATCAAAAGGGGACAAGCAAAAATTTAATTCTATAAATGTAAACTGCAAGAAAGTAAAACTCAAGAAAGCAAACCACAAGAACACTTAAACTTTTCCCATGGTAATAAGAAACTTGTCGATTTTCCCTAGTCCACGTTGAGGTAAGGCCAAATAAATTGGACTGGCTCCGCAAATTGAGCCCACACCTCGAATTCACTCGAGGTTGCTTTTTCTTCACTCCGGAGATAGCAAGCACCAAGCCACTCACAACCACACGGGTCTTCTCACAACCTTCTTTGAGAAGATCATTGGCGCAACTCCTCCAAGCCGTCTAGATGTCGACAAACACTAAGAGTAACAAATCGAATACGCTCACTTGAACAAATCAAGTGTCTAAGTTCAATGGATACTAAATCTAACACCTAATGCAACACATGCACTAGGATTTTGCTCTCTAAGCTCACTAAGTGCAACACATACACAAATGAGAGGAGAGAGCTTCCTCTTTGCTCTAAGGGAATGATAATAACACCAGCATTACACCCACAACCAGCCACAAGGGGTATTTATACACCCACACACAAAACTAGCTGTTGGAGGAGAATCTGTGCAAAAGCAGGAAGGCGGGTCAGACCGTAGGCACATGGCCAGTCAAACCAGACTACTGTGTAATGGTAACATCTGCAGTAATCATTGCTATAGAGTCTGTCCGTTAGGCCAGATCCAGTTAGTTCGCCCACACAGGGTCCGGTTAGATCGGGATCAAGGATTTTCAAACCAGAGATAAACACGCCACTAGAAAAAGCTGATTGCGTTGGTCAGTCTGGGGTTCCGGTTTGACCGGTTAAAAAACCGCGGTTAATCAGGCAAGGCAAATTAAGAGCAAATCTGGTGACGATATCAACCCGCCGGATACGACCGCTACTCCATCTCCACTCGGGCTACTCGGCTGTGTCAAACTCTACTCGAACGGGCCAACGACGACGAATTCACTTCACTTATATCTGGTGTTGCGCCACCTCACATTGGGCCGAGGGCGTTATATCAATTATTGGGTCCAAATGACAGCCACAACTTTAGGGTATTTGGGCCGACCACCTCCCTAGCCCATATGGCAACCTAGGGTTTGGTACTGTTCGTGCGTGAACAGTACCCACGCCGCCTCCCTTTTCCTATACATAGTGGCTGCCACCCCCTCTAGTTCCTCGGGTTTTGTTGACAGAAGTTTAGCTTTGCTACTTTATACTTTGTCCTCTTGTTCGGCGAGATCAACAACGATATTGTTCTTCAAAACTCCACTTATCAATACAATTTCAATTGAATCTTGTTCTTGCGTGCTTCTTCGGTGTATGCAGAAATCGGTCTTTGTGATCCGGTCAACAGGGTATTTGTGCACGGTTGATAATTAATTGTCGAGCAGTTCAGCGATTGCGTGATTTCGAGCCTTGCGAGTTCGTAGCCAGGATCGTAAGAGTTGAGCGAATACTGCCGAACTTACCTTCTCATCGAAAGATCGGGCCAAATCAAGGCATCCATAGTTCATCAAAAACCCAAAAACGACCTGCTCTAAAAAAAAGCTAACCATGCCAAAGACCCGAAGGTTCGGTCAGTTCGGCCCTAGCTGTTCTGGAGGCCCTACCTCGGAGACTAGGGAGTCTCCCACCTCGAGGGCCTCACCTCGGCAGAGAGACCTCGCATACCGCGCTCAAACGTTCACACCCTAGTCGTTCCGGAGGCCTCGCCTCGGCGACTAGGGAGTCTCTCGCCTCGAGGGCCTCGCCTCAGTGGAGAGACCTCGCATATCACGCTCCGTCGCACAACCCTAGTCGTTCCGGAGGCCCCGCCTCGGAGATTAGGGAGTCTCTTGCCTCGAGGGCCTCGCCTCGGCGGAGAGGCCTCGTATATCACACTCTGTCGTGCAGCCCTAGTCATTCCGGAGGCCCCGCCTCGGCAACTAGTGAGTCTCCCGTCTTGAGGGCCTCGCGTCGGTGGAGAGACATTTTTCGTATATCGTGCTCCGCCGCACAGCCCTAGTCATTCCGCAGGCCCCGCCTCAGCGACTAGGGAGTCTTCCACCTCGAGGGCCTTGCCTTGGTGGAGAGATATTTTACACATACCGTGCTCAAACGCGCACACCCTAGTCGTTCCGGAGGCCCCGCCTCGGTGACTAGGGAGTCTCCCGCCTCGAGGGCCTCGCCTCGGCGGAGAGACCTCGCATATCGCGCTCCGTCCCGCAGCCCTAGTCGTTCTGGAGGCCCTACCTCGACGACTAGGGAGTCTCTCGCCTCGAGGGCCTCGTCTCGGCAGAGAGACCTCGCATATCGCGCTCCGTCGCGTAGCCCTAGTCGTTCCGGAGGCCTCACCTCGACAACTAGGGAGTCTCCTACCTTGAGGGTCTCACCTCGGCGAAGAGACATTTTTTGCATATCGCGCTCCGCCGCGCAGCCCTAGTCATTTCGGAGGCCCCGCCTCGGTGACTAGGAAGTCTCCTGCCTTGAGGGCCTTGCCTCGGCGGAGAGACATTTTGCGCATACTGCACTCAAACGCGCACACCCTAGTTGTTCCGGAGGCCCCACCTCGGCGATTAGGGAGTCTCCCGCCTCAAGGGCCTTGCCTCGGCAGAGAGACCTAGCATATCGCACACAAACACGCACATCCTAGTCGTTCCGGAGGCCCTGCCTCAACGACTAGGGAGTCTACCGCCTCGAGGACATCGTCTCGATGGGGAGGCCATGTGCGTCGAGGCCCATGCCATACACGTTTAAAAGTTGGGGGACGGCGTTCTTGGCTTCGCCTCCCCTTCGCTAGCTTTGAGCTCCGTAAGCGAGCCCAATCAAAAAAAAGTTGGAGGATGGCGTTCTCGGCTTCGCCTCCCCCTCACTAGCTTTGGACTTTGCAAGTGAGCCCAATTAAAAAAAAGTTGGGGGATGACGTTCTCGGCTTCGCCTCCCCCTCGGTAGCTTTGGGCTCCGCAAGCGAGCCCAATAAAAAAAAGTTGGGAGACGGTGTTCTCGGCTTTGTCTCCCCCTCGCTAGCTTTGAGCTCCGCAAGTGAGCCCAATCAAAAAAAAAATTTGGGGGACAACGTTCTCGACTTCGCCTCCCCCTCGCTAGCTTTGGGCTCCACAAGCGAGCCCAACAAAAAAAAGTTGGGGGACGGCGTTCTCAGCTTCGCCTCCCCCTCGCTAGCTTTGGGCTCCGCAAGCGAGCCCAATCAAAAAAAAAGTTGGGGGACGACATTCTTGGCTTCGCCTCCCCCTCGCTAGCTTTGGGCTCCACAAGCGAGCCCAAGCATGATCATAATAAACAATCGCCTCCTTAAAACAGACGAGCATCAACCCTTCATGCCACTCAAGTCATGGGCACAACCCACTGGGAGCGGCCGAAGGGGGGGGCGGTACCAGGCCCCCAGCAGGACCACCACGAACTGTCACACCAAGGAATTAATTAGATACGCAGCGCGATGCTCTCGTGCCGCCATCGCCACCGCCGCCGCCGAGGTCATTGCCTCGGCGGGCGCCTGTGACGCTGCCGTCCGCCTTGAGGCCCATGCCTCGGTAGGGCGGCTCCGCACCGACTTCGTCTCTACACGCTTCGCCGCTACTCACCGCCCGCCTTGAGGCCCATGCCTCGACAGGGCGGCTCCGCACCGACTTCGCCTCTGCGCGCTTCGCCACTGCTCACCGCCCGCCTCGAGGCCCATGCCTCGGCAGGGCGGCTCCGCACCGAGTTCGCCTCTGCGCGCTTTGCCACTGCTCGCCGGTTGCCTCGAGGCTATTGCCTCGGTGGGGTGGCCCCGACACGCCACCCGCCTCGAGGCCCATGCCTTGGCAGGACGCTCCGCACCGACTTTGCCCACACGGGCCCCGCCTCTGCCTTTGGCCGCCGCCTCCGGAGCACCTTCGGAGCTTCGTCTCCGCTTCAGGCCGCCACCTCTGGAGCTTCACCTCTGACATATCGCCCACCTTGAGGGCCATGCCTCAGCGGGGTGGCCCCGTGTCGACCGCCTCGGCGTGGCAGCTCCCTACCGGCATCTCCCTGGGGTATCTCGACTCCCGAGGGGCCAAGGGCGGCAAGATTGCGTCCGCTCGCCCCTTGGGACCGCGGGACCTGTCCTCGCGGCCTCAGACCACGCAGACGAGGGAGTTGTCGTAGCAGGGCACCGGGGTGCCCCGCACCCTAGGGTCATCAGGAATACCGGTGTGCCATCAGGGATATTGTACATATATAGACCTAGTATGTATAGCGTATCTAGGCAAATGTACATAAATACCCCCTCTATCTCCTCACATTGTGAGGGCAAGAAGGTAAATGTCCCTTCTTGCCCTCCTATAAATACGGCCCCAAGGGCATATGTAAGGGGGGCTTCTTCCCTCATTTTCTCATTCACACGCATACAAAGTAATACACACATACTTGTGTCTTTGGCTCCTCCCTCCGGTCCTCTTCCAAGACAAAGGGTACGGAGGGTACTCCGTACCCACTATCTAGCATTTTCATGCTATGACACCTTCGCGTTGCTTGATCGTTCTTTTAGGGTTCTTAATTTTTGCATCTAAAATAGAAAATTCATGGGTTAGAACTCCTCTAATCCACACAAAAAAACAGAAAATTTGTGCTATTGTTAATCCAAAAAAACCCAAGAGGATTGATGTGATAGAGTTGACGTTATTTGCGACTTGCGGCAAACCATAGGGCCGGCTAAATATTAGAAGGAGAAAGAGGTAGCCGCATAGAACAAAAACCGTGATATATATAAAAAAAAAGTGCGTGACAATTGGTGGAGACCTTCTACGTATAATCACAAGCTTCCACAAAAAAAAAATCAGCAAGTTTGGCCTATGGGTTTGAAAGAGATAGCAGTTTCAAATTTGAACTCGAGACGGTTTCGAGTCCGAGTAGGATTTCATTTTCGAGACACCTTCAGTAAAATAGGCATAACTTTTGCATACGGTGTCCATTTTCGACGTTCTTGTGCTCGTTTGAAAGCTAACGACGAGATGCATCCCTTCCATGTGAGCCTCTTGTCGCCCTCTAGGGGCCCCAAAATCGGCCATCTTCAGCCCCGAATTCGCGTCGCAAGTTTTCGATTTTTGTTTTTGACGATTCTTTTGGTCTTCCTGTTGGAATTTGTGGTTCACCTCAACTGCAAAGTTGTAGATATCGTCAAAACCTTTTAGAATAGAATATATAAGCTATATAAAACTTTGATTTTTCATCATTTGAGACTAGCTGTTGTTTCTGCTCAATCTAGAGGGCTGATTACGCTACACATTATTATGTTTTTGTGTTCTATATCGTGTAAACAATCTTGTGCCCCTACAAAGAAGTTCGAGTAGTTGGTTAGCATCTCTCCTAGCACTTGTTGTGAGGCTTTTCCTTGCTTACATCAAGTCACATTGATCATTGCGTGTGTGTACATACACTTCTCTGCATAGGGCTTTGATTAGTTAGCTTTGATCAGCAACATTGGCTAGTACTTTGAACAATCTTTCAACTTGCATTAACTGATTTGATTATTACTGATCCTTGCTACATATTAAAGCCTTCCGAGCTCCACTTCCTACTAACTCAGCAGGTGTTGTTCCTTGCAATCGTTAGGCTAATCGCAAGTGAGAGTATTATGAACCAGCCACTGGTTGTACCACTTCCTTGCTGCATTGGTAAGAACTTGGTATAAACTTGAGTGTGAGTGACTTGATTTGAGCCTCCAAATCCTAGTAGTTGATAGGAACATATACTTGTGATTTGTTCCTTATTTTCTAATAACAATGACAGGTTAATTGAAGTTGGTAGATTTGAACTCAAAGAAAAACAACTATCTGCATATATATTACCACTCACCGCTGAGAGTACGTCGTTGGACTACTTTATGTGGGTTACTATATTGAAAAGCTACTTTAAAAGACAGGACCTTGATCCTTATGAGAAGATGAGCATGACAAGAACGACGTTGATCAGTGATGTTCAACATTGGTGGTCGAGTCTGGAGTACCACTTCATGTACACATGGGAGCAGATGAAGAAGAAATTGCAACGTCATATTGTACCTTTACCACCCACAATCGCAAGTGGGGTGCAAACTAAGCTAACTGAAAATGCTGACATTATTTTGGCTCCTACGACATCTCCAGATATCATCGAGATGCTTGAAGAGATGAACGAGGATCTCGTGCATCTTTTGTCATCAGAGGAGAAGTTTGAGGTACCTACAGTATCTGATGATAACGATAATGACAAAGGTACTGATTTGGTGCTACAACAAGACATAGAGCAACATTGTGAGTATATACCAACTGTAGTGCAATCTTTTGATTTTCGTTGTGCTGCCTTGAACGAACCATGTGCTGATCTGAATTCTAATAATTTTGCACATGTCGATTTAATTACACATAAGGAAGTACTTGATATAATATCCCCTGTTGATGCATTGTGTTATATCGTGCTTAATAAGCTCGTTAGTTTGGAATGTGCTATGGAGAAAATTTTTGAAATTTTATATCTAAATTCTCCTTCTAGCACCTACACATACTGTTTTAAATTAATTAGAGATTATGGTATAGATAATCAATTTCTGGTATATCGAATATGCATAACTTGTTATCATATAAATGAATTGAAACTTGCTGTTTTGAACAATAATTCTTGTATGATGAATAACTCTATTATATACTTCACTTATACTTTCAAATTGAGTTGCACAATAATTACTATGAGAAAATGTCTATTTGTTGATTTGATGCATCCACAATTACCTTTAATTTTCAAAGCTTTCTCTATTTCTTTGCCACATGCGCTAATATTTTGCAGAAAGATGAGAATACGTTGTTACAAGTTTTAAAGCTTCTCTTGCCATTGGAGGATGAGCTTAAGTCGAGGACGACTCAAATGCAAGAAGGGGAGGATGATGAGAACATCAACCCGTTGGATACAACCACTACTCCATCTCCACTCGGGCTACTCGGCTGTGTCAAACTCTATTTGAACGGGCCGACGACGATGAATTTACTTCACTTATATCTGGTGCTGCGTCACCTCACATTGGCCTGAGGGCCTTGTATCAATTATTAGGTCCAAAAGACAGCCACCACTTTAGGGTATTTAGGCCGACCACCTCTTTGGCCCATATGGCAACCTAGGGTTCGGTACTATTCATGTGGTACTGTTCACACAAGAACAGTACCCGCGCTGCCTCCCTTCTCCTATACATAGTGGTCGCCACCCCCCTTTAGTTTCTTGGGTTTTGTTGATTGAAGTTTAGCTTTACTACTTTATACTTTGTCCTCTTGTTTGGCGAGATCAACAACGACATTGTTCTTCGGAACTCCACTTATCAATACAATTTCAATTGCTATTTATCTTGTTCTTGCATGCTTCTTCGGTGTATGCAGGAATCGATTTTCGTGATCAGATCAACCGGGTATTTGTGCACGGTTGATAATTACTTGTCGAGCAGTTCAGCGATTGTGTGATTTCGAACCTTACGAGTTCGTAGCCAGGATCGTGAGAATTGAGCGACTACTACCGAACTTACCTTCTCATCGAAAGATCGGGCCAAATCAGGACGTCCATAGTTCATCAAAAACCCAAAAATGACCTTCTCTAAATAAAAAAAGCTGACCGCGCCAAAGACCCGGAGGTCCGGTCAGTTCGGCCCTCCAACTGCGGTCAGATCGGATAGTAGAAATGTACAACAGGAGCTCTCTAGAAAAAACTTGACCGCTCGACTTTGACCGGGGTTCCAGTTAGTCCGGGATACCAACTGCGGTCAGTCCGGTCAGATGACAAAAGCTTAATTTGCAAAGACGCTTCAACTTAAATTTATAAAACACATTTGCAAATTCATTCATAATGCAATCAAGGGATGAAGGCAAGATTCTAATTTGTATCTTTCCTGAAGTTATCTTTAAACAGTTCGCCCATTCTCCTGTTCTGCTGTTCCCACTTTGGCCACTTTGGAACAAAGGGTTTCCCTTGGAACATCGTATCAACCCCCAAATTAAAACATGGTAAATGATTCCTTTTCGACAAAATTCATACAGGATTCCCACATTCCAAACGAGGAATTTTCGCCAAGAGATCCGTGAGTAAGAGGCAACATGTAAGCAACAAAAGTGCCAGACCAGGTTGATAAACTCTGCCTGCTGATAGTTGTTGATCGTCAGACCGATAGCTTATTGCATTTCAGCCTCACAGTGGAAATCATGTCGAGGCATTTCTAACATGTCTAGAAGTCAGTACTCAGTAAACAACGTGAGAATACCAAATTAACATATCACATCTTCACACAAAAACACCAGCTCTACAGCATGAAAACTAAAAGGTAATAGTACTATACAGAAAATAATAAAGATTTTTTTGTACGCTAGAAAGGTTGACATTGAAAAAGTGTAATATCATTACTATGCAAGGTGGTAAGTTTGCAAATAAATACACCAGTTGCAGGCGTGTTCTATTTCATATGTTCATTGTCCCAAACCTGTAAGCATACTCCCAACTGTACACACAATGACAGAACAGAAGAACAGCGTATTTCCATTTCATTTGTATAAATGGCAGACATGGACAAGCAGTTCGATGTGGATCTACATCTCATTTTTACAATGGAAGAAAGCAACTAACTCAAGCCAGGAAGTGGCAATATCCCCATAGCATTGCTTACCCTAATAAAAAGAAAAACTGAGTAAAGAGCAATGAGGCCAACTCCAAGTATCTTGTTAGGCCGCATGTCACCTCGCGGCAGCATAACAAGAGTCCAGATCAATCCAGCAACGAGGAAGCTCATTGTGTAAATAAGAGAGCGGTCTTGTGGAAGAATATAAGAATTGGGTGCGGTTGACCAAGCTCCAAGCAGCATCGATATTCCCAAACCAGCAAGTGTGTTGAACATAGGTCCTGCATAACATCCAGACATAGCAATCTGCACACCGACTCCTCCATTCATCGCCAAGGCAACATTTGACATTAAGTCACCCATCGAATTCCCCTATGCTAACACTGTTAACCCAAGAATCGAAGGATTAATACCCAATATCACACCAACAGCAACCAAAAGTGCAACCAGTTCATTGGCAACAATGTAGAACCAAATGATGCTCATCACAAACCCTCCCAACACCCATGGGAATAAAAATCTCCGTGGGGCGTTCAGGGCTGGTGAATACGAAAGCGAGAGCAGCAAGTGCGATCCCCAAAGCACCAGCCATCACATATGCTGCTACGCTAGCCTTGGTGGATACTCCATCCTGATTGCACCACAGAAATGCCAAAAGAACAGGCGCCAGGCCAGCACTTGCAACAGCATATTCTTTTGACCAGCGGTCTTCCTGAACTATTGGAATCGTTAACCTTCTTGGTATCATCAAGGGGAGTTCCATAAACAAAAATAGCTTGGAAAAGTTAAGTGCGGAGGTATCCGCTTCTCCTTCTTCACTCCAACCCCACAATGGCCTGGAGCTGTCAGACGAACTGCCTCTAATACTATGATTTGAGTAGATGGCCACATGAGAAGCCCACATCCACTGAGGCAAGGATGTGTTTATCCGGGCCACCTCATGATCTGTATCCTCCTCAAGAAGTGAACTGTACACAGACTCATCTTCCTCTGTTCCTTGTGCAAAGATACTTCCCCTCACAGGCAGCAGTGGCGTGACCACATCAAACCTCAGCCTCCGTGCATGCTTCCTCAAGACCTCATTTGCATCTACCACAAATGCATAAACCACATAAATTGACACAAACATCATAGCTCCCCAAACAGTCACCTTCCCAACGATCAAAACAATGGACAGCGCAACCGGAGTCATCAGAAAGAACCCAACATCCCTCACAAAGCACTTCCTATCAATTTGCACATCCTTCTCCGCAATGCACAATGACACTGCCCCAACCACGACACAAGTCACCAACACGGCTCCACCCAACACACTGTTCAGCCCAACCTCCCCAGCGCCAGTCCCCATAAACGCTGCAATACTCGCAAACACATCAGGAGCACCATTACCAAATGGAAGGAGCGTAACACCAGCCACAGTCGGCGGGAGCCAGAGCAAGGCCGACATCTTCTCGAGGCTGCAGCAGAAGTAGTCCGCAGCGGTGTTACCAAGCACATAGAACAGCGCCGCCAGACACACGCAGAGCACAGCATAGCCGAGCACCCTAAACCTCTCGCACCTACAGTAGAAGAAGCTTAAGTAGTCCACGAACCCGCTGGAGCTACACCGCGGGTGAGCCCGAAGGAATTCACACTGTGATCCGAACCCCTCGTGCCGATCGATGCCGGCGCACGCTGTGGAGGGGTCCTCCAGCCGCTCGCCGTTCTGCTTGTTGACCTCCGAAAGGTTCCCCCACCTTTCGATGCGGGGCTGATAAGATCGGCATCGGAGAGGAATCTACGGTGGAGCGGGTGCTAATTGGAGCTCAAGAGCCGCGTATATTGCGAAAAGTTACCATCCGAGCTTCTGTACAGGAGGAGAAGGAACAGTACCAAGGAGACAGCGGCGAGGGGCCGAATCCGGCGAGGATGCGGCGGCAGCGACGCGATCATCTCCGGCGGGGTCAGGGACTGGGGGTTCCGGGGGCGGGCATGCCGAATTTGAGGAGATATTTGGGGAATTCGGCGGATGGGGTGGTGTTTCGGGGCGTCGGGGTTAGGGTTTGCGCGGAGGTGGGTGGGCGTGGTTTGGGAATTGGGAGTTGACGATGAGAGGAAGGAGACGACGGGTTTGCTTGTCGTGCCGGGTTGGACGCCGCGCGAAGGAGTGGTAGTTGTTAAGTGGGCCTGAGTTGCTAGGATCTCAAAGTGGGCTTCTCTTGGGCCTAGCCGTTTCCGATAGAGCTTCCCAATTTTGAAGTGTTGCCCCCCCTCCCCGCTCCTCCTCCTGAGGCTTCTTGGTCTCCAATCTCTTTGCCATTTCAATGTTAACATCGACTTTAAAAGTACTCAACTTTTCTTCCTTCCTACACGATTATTGTTGTTCTCGCCATGATTAGAAGAATTTATAAGCTGTATATAGCCATCAGAGAAGAAATTGTACCTCTAGTTTACACTTTAGAGGGCACGAACTCTACTTTCTGAGAGAAACACTGAACTCGTTCTCTTGGAATACTTCAGGACAAGCATCAGGCAACGGCCTCAGGAAGGACCTGCCCTGCCCCGTCTCAAAGCTGTTTTTCGAGTCAATGTCGTTCTTTTTATTTGTTGAAGGTCACCGGGAGAGAGGCTCCCCACCTGAATTTTTATATAATGAAGCCGATGATGACTTAAGTAATTACACGAAGAGAGGAAGAAAAAACATATTTCCAAGTTGAGATCACATGTCGATCTCGATGGGGGCATTTTTTTTTTCAATTCATAGGATTGCATCCTCTGTACAGGACTGGAGCAGGCGACGGAGGGATGGAGTATAAGCACGGAAGATGATATCGTGTCGATGATTCCAAATGCGCTAGAGACAAAGCAATATGAATGTGTTGTAGCGAGGAGAGGGGATGAACGAGTCAATGTCGTTCTTAAACTTCAGTGATTTGTCCTTGTTTACATAAATTTGTCAGGCAAGTTGCAACAACCTATCAATGCAGCTCAATCTTATATATACATCAATATACGTCTGATTTCCTTCCTTGGCTAGAAAAGAACACTTGTGATCACGATCACCGGTCACTGACGGTTGGACAAACGACGAAGAGGCTTCCTATGGGCGAGATGGAGACCACCTCGTGAGGAAAATGTAAAGTAAAATGAGGAAGTTACGACTGCGTTGGCTGTGGGGGGAATAGAAGACACTAGAAAAGCCTTAGGTGGCATGGAGAACCCTGCGTGATGAAAAGAACTTAGCCCTTTTCAGTGCTCGTACTCATATCACTCTACGGGATGGATGCCGAGCAAGCTTCTGGAATGCGGCATGGCTCAATGCAAAACGACCGCGCGACTTGGCACCTTCCGTTTACAACATCTCCAGACGAAAATAAAACTCAGTTTACAAAACACTTATCGATGAGAACCGGATAAAAGACATCAATCTCTCAGCCCATATCACCTAACAGACATTTTCTCCTATTGCATATTCTCGGCGCGCATATGGACTATGGTCTCCAATTGGCTTGGACTCCCAACACGACAATCACCACTATGGACAACCCAGCCCACCATAAAAGACTGGTGGGCAGAGACTATAAGTGCTAGGGGATCGTAGAAAAGGGTCGTCGCTAGCCTCATCAACCTAATATGTTGGGAAATTTGGAAAAAACGCAATGAGCGAGTATTCCATAATAAGAGCACAGCACCAAAGGCACTCCTAGTGAAAATCAAAGACGAGGTGCAAGCTTGGTGTGGAGCGGGGGCAAAACACCTCAAAACATTACTGCCTAGTGTCGGGGGCTTAGTTGTCCTTGCACCTCCTCTAAAAAACTAGACTATCTTTTTTTCTTTGTTTCAAACTCTTTTTCTATCCTTAATTAAATCCGTAGGCAAACCTTTTGCCGCACATTTTTAAAAAAAAATCATGACATATTATGGGACATTCCTAAGCGAAATAAGGCTACCGTTATATCCAAGAGCGGAACTGGGCCTAGGACCACTGGTACAATGGCCCAAGGCCTAGGATCAAAATCTTATAAAAAATCTCTTTAAAACCATTAAAATACGAGTTCGACATAAGCACGAGGCTTGGGTTATGGCCGGCTTTGCCCCTGGTTATATGCCAATACTACCACTGCTTAAGTGCATCCATCAGCACTCCATGGAGAATTCTCAAGAAAATAGAGTAATTAACAGCAGCTAGTAAGTGGCCAAAGTGTCCAGTACGCATTAGCTCACGTTTCCACGCATAATTTAGGGCTCAAAACATCAAAGGCGGGGCAAGTCATCATGAGAAGCTGATCAGGCGAATATGCCAGGAACACTACATATATATGCGCAGGAAAGATCTAGGCATGATAGGATCGATAGCTACACATATATTGGTTTTGATCCAGTGGTCCAGATTCCTGATGGAACGGGCAATTAATTTATCTTGCAAGAACAAAACTTGTACGGAAAGGGCGTTTTAAATTGGGGATTAAAGGGAAGGTAATTAGTGGAAAATGGCGGCCAGGTCATGAACTCCAAGCAAGTACACTTGTCTAGTGCTAGACAGAAGCGATGATTACGTCGCAGAAGATTCGGCCGGACCGTGCAACGAGGCAGTCACTGTTAATTAACCACGCCGGTGCCTAGATTAATTACACTCAATTAGCACTCCAAGCACTCTAAATTACAAACCAAAACCGAATTGAACAAGAAAAAAAACATCGAAGTCACTCTAAATTATCCTGATAATCAAGATATAATAGCGTAGACTGAACGAATACATTTCTGCTTCCAGGCCGGGGATGGGCAGCTGAGAGATCGATGGATGTTTAGGTAAGTGAAAAATTATATGCATAATACTTGTACTGGCCGGTTTGTTTGCGTAAAGTACGTTGAGCAGAGGCCTCCACAAATTAGCATCACTGATTAAGAGCATGTACAATGCGAATACTTAGAGATGTGCTTAGCAAATAAAAACTGATTTTTCTTATCACGTAGAATATATAGATAATGTGGTTATTTTGTAGCATTGATGCTTAAGTAGTATCGTTAATTGCTTAACTAGTGCTTATGTACATAACTGTATCTAATTAATAGATATACAACATCTAAGCACCTATAAAAAAGATGTTTGTATTGGAGAAAATGAATTTTACTTGAGTGTTTGATGACATGACTATATGCTCTTTCTTTAAACATTTGTGTATAGGCATTTTGCATTGTAATATAAGGTATATCACCAGCAAATTTCCAAAATTCAGACTTAATGAGTCACGAATTCTAGAATTCCATGCCGACGAAAACATACTTAGTGCATCATATCCGACAGTTTATCAACACTCACTCAATTGCATGTGCATGTGATAGTGACCAATTAGTACTGCTTGATTATAAGACCAAGCTAGAAGCCCTCCAATCCTCACTAAAACCACAGGAATTGATTCTTCGTGTCGGCTGTGTGATGAAAAAATTTGGGGGAGAAATCATGGATCGATCCTTGATCGGGGATGGTTTTTCAGGTTCGTTTTGGCGCACGTGAAGATCAGCATCACTCGATCAACCCCACCATACCCTGGAAGATTGGCATCTCCTTCCAGCCAATCAACAACCCTGGAATCAACATCAAACGGCACTAAAAATACTTGCAATTATTGCTAGATTGGTGGTTTCCAACCCATTGCAAGCTTACTCCTCTCTTTTTATAATAGAAGCGACGATTCCAGAGTTCACTTTCTTTCTGAACAAAAGTTGACTTAGCTAACTTTACCCCTTCTGAATTCTGATTAAAGAAGTAATGAGGAACATGCATGGTTTTCCTTGGCAGGCCAACAGATAAGAGCAGATCTTACTTGAAAGGGCCAGGTATACCATTAGAATTGGATATATTTTGTACTCCTTTACTTGCCTTAGTTTCAGGACGATTTTGTATTCAGTAACTTACCTTTATTGCAATGTGCAATTTATATACCAGTTCTTGCTTTCTAGCTACTTTAGTGGCTCACACACCTGCAAGTAGCACTACGATGTTATCGTATAGGGAAAAAACTGTTATATACAACTATCTATAGGATCTGCCAAGGTTCTACACGTGTGATGTGAACAATTACTCCTCATGGCTAGCTCTGGATGTTTAAACAGTCCTGCATTATCTGTTGCTACTACTTCAGAATTGTGTGCAACAAGCAAGTAAAACTCAGAAAGGGTGATAAATAGATAGCTAATAGCCTAGTATTAAAATGCTATAGCATGTTTGTCTATCATCTATACTAAATTTTACGAAGTCTCAACAATCATATCTGAAAGTAAATTAATTTGAATTCTCTAAACGCTAAACCTTAACACATCTAGGTTATCTTAACCCAAATTTTGTGTTTAGCAACCAACCTTGTTAATCTAAATTACTGTTTCGCTAGATTAGGTGGGTTAGCACTAGGAAAACAGAACTTGTGTGGGTTAGTTGGGCTGGGTTAGTTTATTCTACCAATTTGGTGGATTAATTTAATCCTAGGTTATGAGGGTTAAAGTGCTTTGAATGGGTTAAGTTAATCTTCCCTAATCCAATGATGTTAGGCGGGTTAAACCCCTGATCCACTCCTTAAGCCCGAACCATACCGGGTCTAAATGCTCCCTCGCTAGTTCCTTGCCTGAGCCGAAATGAATGGAATCTATCGTGCATCTCTAAAACTGATTGATAGGTAATCTTTGTAGTTTTCCTTTTTTTCTGCTTGCCGTATCTGTTTCGATGTAGAAACCGAGTTGGTTTCCAGTTTCTTCAGTCCGAGTAGTAGTAATATAAACAGCCTTTAAAAGGTACCATTGAGTCGTGTAACAATGAGAGTCGAGCAATGGATGAAGAAAAGCTGCAGTGCAGCACCAAGTGCTTCTTGCGTTACATGCATACGTGTGTCTTGCCGTGAAGCATGTGTCTTCGAGTGTCATGAGTTCCAGAGTGTATTTCTTCCAGCGAGTACGTGTGTTTTATCTTCAGTCAGCGTGATAGCGAGCATGTCTTCTTCGGTTTGAGGCAACAATTGGTATCAGAACCTGAGTTCTTGATCTATATATGCTCAAGATCATACTGCGCTCTTCAAGAAGTGGTGTCATCAGTAACAAGGCGACATCGAGTGTGATGGCGAAGGAAAGTTCCGCCGTCTCGCTACATTATCCGATCGACGACTTCGCTATGAGGTTGACGACCCTTGTCAACTAGATCTGTGTCTTAGGGGACAAGATGGAAGAGAGATATGTTGTGAGAAAGTTCCTTCGGGCAGTCTCCAAAAAGTTTTGAAAATCGTCTCCACCATTGAGCAGTTCGGCGACCTCAAGGTGATGATGGTTGAGGAGGTGATCAGCTGCTTGAAGGCATACGAGGAACATATCCGAGGATCTGGCGGCAGCAAAGATGAGCACCTACTGTTACTCGCGTCGAGTGGGAGGCTCGATCATCGAAAGGCAAAGGGCGAGGACTCCTTCGGTGGCTCTAACGATGGTGGTGGCCGAGGCCACAAGAATCAGATATTCGACAAGACAAAGATAAGATGCTATAATTGTCAGGACTACGGACACTTTGCTTCCGAATGTTGTAAGACGAAGAAGGAGAAAGCACTTCTTACTGAAGCTCTCAGCGATGATGAACCAACATTGCTCTGAAGTTGAGATGAGTCCGAGACGTGGAGAAGATATGTTCGCCGTCCTGAGTCAAGTCCATGGGACGTTGAGGAGATGTGTTCACCGTACTGAGTCAAGTTCGTGCAGTTGAGTCCGAGACGTTGATGAGATGTGTTCGCCGTCCTAAGTTGAGTACGAGTTAAGCAAGTCGTAGATGAGACTGAATGTCTCAATGAGTAAGAGTCCAAGACGTGTTCGAGTTATGCTACCATCTTCGGCTAAGTGTGTGTGAGCCAAGTTGAAGTCGAGTCCAACTGGCAGCCAAGTACACGAAATAATAAGTAAGTACACAAAGATTAGAGAGTGATTGTTATGTAATTTTTGTAGTTTTCCTTCTTTTTTTTTCTTCTGCTTACCGTATCTGTTTCGATGTAGAAACCGAGTTGGTTTCCGGTTTCTTCAGTCTGAGTAGCAGTAGTATAAACAGCCTTTAAAAGGTACCCCTGAGTCTTGTAACAATGAGAGAGTCAAGAGCAATAGATGAAGAAAAGCTGCAGTGCAGCCCCAAGTGCTTCTTGCGTTACGTGCATACATGTGTCTTGCTGTGAAGTGTGTGTCTTCTAGCGATCGTGAGTTCAAGAGTGTGTATTGCTTCCAGTGAGTATGTGTGTTTCATCTTCGGTCAGCGTGACAGCGAGCGTGTCTTCTTCGGTTTAGGCCAACACTGATACGTAGAAAACAGCTCCAATAATGTAAAAAATGTCAAAACTGGATTAAATAGCATGAACACTGAATTTGGAATTCTTCCACCTTAATTTGGAATTCCTCCACCTTCTAGCTCTCTTAATGCCCCCCCCCCTTACTCCAGAATGTTGCTCTCCAATGTCTTCGAACATACAGAAAGCTGGAGAAATTGCAGAATCGATCCCATAATTAAGCATATAAATTGTGAAAGCATTAATTAAAGTATCAAATAGGCGAAGAGACTAGCCCTAGCTAGCGACTGAAAGAACAAATCTTCAAACTGTCTCAGGCGTTGTCGAATTCCAGCACCACCACGGTCTTCTTCTCCTTCTCGCTCTCGCCGCGGAGCAGCCGCCGCACCGCGGCGATGATCCGCTCGGCCGCGGCCGGCGACTGGCAGCCGAGCGCCCGGCAGAAGGAGGCGTGCCTCGCGATCGCCGCCTCCACCTCCACCAGTACCGACCCCCCTCCCTCGCCGGCGGCGGCGAGCTCCTCGCCGACGGCTTCGCCGCAGAGCCCGCAAAGCCACCTCCCGCCGTACTGCGCGCGCACGCCGCCCGCGTAAGCCGGCGTGCACTCCTCCCTCAGCCCGCAGCACGCGCACACCGCCCACTCCACCTCCGCCGCCGCAGCTGCGATGGCCGGGGCGACCTCCTGTCCAGCCGCCGCCGCCGCTGACATATCGCTGTGGAACCCACCCTTCTCGGATCTTGAGGAGTCCAAAGAACCAATAAAAGAAGCCTGCATGCTGCAGGACACGCTGTCTGGAGAGTTGGGTGCTATTTCTTTTTACGCTTTTCGGGTTTGGATCCGGCCGGTAAGGGAGGGGGAGAGGAGGCGCTATTCGCTGGCGGCGAGGAGGAGGGGGAGGATCGGTGGATCATCCATGGACGGCGACGAGGAGGAAGACATTGGAGGTCGGAGCTCCGATTGGTGGAGCAGCTTGTTCTGTGGGTATGCGTCTTTTGTATCGTCGAGCTGGGGGGTATGTGAGTAATGCGTGTAGTGTGTGTTAAAATGGCGGGAGGGGTGGAGGGGGGAGTACGTGGTTGAAGTGGGGCCCGCAGACTAATCATTGAGGTGGGATTTTTCTTCGAGGGTTTGATGAGGTAAGTTTAGAATCTGTGGCTTGCTGAGCTGGCTTGCAAGTGACATGGATGTACTCCCTACCAATTTGTTGGCTAATGGCTAGTAAGGTTTGAAATTATAGATTTGAGACTCTCCACATTGAAAAACTGCATAATGACATGGCCCACTAAAACTACTATATTGATCTTAGGTTGTATATTTATAAAAAAAATCTTTAGGTTATACTAGCATAAAAAGGTTTTTCTCATTTCTTGTGTTACTATTACTGAAATATAGTACTAGAGTTACTAGGAACCATATAAAGGGCTAATGTGTTTAGAAGCACCGTAGGATCCATATCAATGTTAAAGGAATCATATAAAGACCAAATTGCCGCCTTATTATGTGCCACATCGTAAGGTCTTTATTTGGTAAATTTTATGTGTGCATTTAGCACGTCATGGAAGGGTAACTAGAGGTGGACCTAGGGTAGGAGCACCAGCTGGTGGTGCCACATCAGGGGATAAGCTGGCATTAGATGCCAGCACTAGAGACACAGTATATGCTTCTCAGCACCGCCGTACTTACATACGCTTGTACTCCGTTATACATCTTGACAGCTTCAGCCCACCTGTCCATGGCACGGCTCGCTTGCTCTCATATTCCCTACTTTTTTTTGGTGGGTCAGGATTTTCGCTGAATGCATTAAAGAAGAAGAAACACTGTAAGGTGTGAGCGTCGAGCAACCTCGAACTTAGGTGGGCAAGGGTTTGAGAGCCCGGGCCAACTGAGCTAACCTCAGTTCTCATGTTCCCATACTATTATTCCGGGATTTTGGATGCCTACTGCGCTAATGGCAGATTAGGGCAGAGCCAATCAGAATTTGCCAGGTAATATGGACTGTGATGTTGCCCACTTTGTGTGTGTGACTGTGTGCGCGAAGCGTGCAATGCACATGCTGCGTCGTCGCTTTAACTACTATCTCAGTGCTGGTGCCTAGTGCTGATTTGATTAACCTAAAGAAGGTACCAGTAATCTGATTAAGGAGGTATTTGTCCAGTTAACTGAATGCCAAATTGTGGCGACTTTTGAGCCCCTTTTGAGCCGGATGCACTTTCAGTTTAGGAAACGCTGGGTCTCTTTTTCTGGCTCTAGGAACTCCAAGAGCTGTATGTACTACTGTAGTAAAAACTAACAACTTGCCTCCAATGTTACACAGAATTACATAGCTTCTCAACAACTTCATAATATGTTGCATGGTTGTATATGTTAACCAAAAGGCTAACAAAGAACAATCTGAGTTAATTACCGATCAAATATGAAATATTCACACGCTTCAAACATATGGCTCTAGCTCTTGTTTAAAGCCAGAGGCCGAAACTACAAAGCTTCAACATCTAACCAGCAAAAAGATCCAAGATAGAAGGAACCACCTCTTGATGGGTGGTGCAGGGTTTAAATTTTGGCGTCCATCTTTTTGCACAAGCGAGTGTGCTTCAATAGAAATTTTCTGAGGCCGTAGATTTATCCCCGATCTCCCTATTTCTAGATGTGTGCTAAGGAGTCGTACCAGTGGGTGTGTGCATGTGTGGCGGTGTTCATGCTTGCGTGTCTTGGTTGTAATTGAAAAAAAAATCCAATATGATCGTGTACATGTGCAGTGTAACATGTACAAATAGCTCCTTTGACATTCACATCTTTTCCTCTGTTTCTGATCAGTGTCACCTAAGGAAACGCACCAAATTGTCAACTAGTAATCTATTATGCAGACAACAATGTATATTTATATGTTTACAGCGCTACGCCAAATGCAGAAGTATAGTCGCAAATGATAGGTTGCTTTATTATCTCGAAAAGAAATTTGCTAAAGGGTACTCACGTGAGGTGAGGACCCTCTTTATCGGTAGTTGATTTCTCACCATCAACAAAATCAGCAGCACGCGAGTTCCTCCCCCACCATATTTTCTCGCTGAAGCTCTCTCTCTCTCTCTCTCTCTCTCTAATCGCATCGAAGCAATAGTTTTGTCTGCTTGTCCTCACCCACGGAGACGCACCGAGGACCACAAAAGCCCATGCAACCAAGAATCATTCGGTACAAAAGTACAGGGCCAGGGCGTAAATTATTCGCCCCCTCGCACCTCGAGGAGAGCGCGACGCTACTCCAACCACAAGAGGTCGCCAGGCGCCGCGCGCTTCGTATCCTATGACACGCGGGCCCAAGAAAACCCGGTCCCTCGAGTCAGTAACACGCCTGTCACCTACCCCGTCCGTGGTCCCCAGGCCCATCACGTCGACGGGTGGGCCCACGGCTTTCCTCACGGGACAGACAAACACGCCACAATAGACGCCATTTCTCGCGCGGTCCCACATGTCATTCGGCCAAAGCTCGGTGGCTCCAAAGGTACGCTTAATCTATACCCTACGGCAACGGACGGCCAGATGCGCGCTCGGGTACGGATCGGAGGGCTGGGAGGAGCCCGTGGGATCCCATCGCGTCCACGAATAATATAAGGCTACGAGTCAACACAGCGAACAAGAGTGATAGGGAGAGAGCTAAAAAATATCACGGGGGAAAAAAACCCTGGGAGAAGAGAGCAGGGGGGAAGGGAAGAGGAGAGAAGCCGAAGGTGAGATCTCCGATCCTTCTAGAAGCTTCTGGAGTCATCGAATCCTTCTAGAATTCTACTTTTTGCAGATGCGCTCTGCGTCTGCGGAGTGGTAGGTGGCGGCGGAGCTTGCACGGAGTGGAAGCTTCGAGAAGGGCCGCCGTCGTATGGGCTGGGCCGCCTCCGTGCACCACCAGTTCGTCGATCTCGTGAAGGGTGAGGGTCCCGATGCTTCTAGATCCTTCTATATGCTTATCGATGCATTGAATTGGGCTTCGTGTTTTCGGTCTGCGCACGGGGTTTTGTGGATTGATTGATAAAGCTGCTAAATTCAGCTATTTTTGGTGCGCGATTTCGTTCATTTCAAGTCGTCAAATGCTGTTCATGCGTCTCTAGATGTTTTCCGTTGCATCAAACTGGGTATTATAATTATTGGATTCGGTAGGTGTGCGTGCGTGGTCTTCACTTGTGGACTTGTGGATTAAGCCTCCTGAATTCAGTAATTCTGGTGCTTACTGTTACGTTCGAGTTCCCAGTGCTACTTGCCTGCTTCGACTTCCTCATGGAAGCACCGATCAGTTCGATCGAGATCGTTGGACTGCGGGTTAAAACTGATGCCTTCAGCCTTTTCTAGCTTAGTTCTAGATGCTTTTGGATGCTTCGGTGGAGGGGGGTTTGTTGGGTCGGATTTGTGCTGGTTTATAGGGTAATTAAGGTTGCTGGTTTTAGATGTTTCGTTGTTTTTCTATTACAATGAGCTATTTTACTTAAATCATCGTCTGCTGCACGGTGATGATGGTAGTATGATCCTTCGGGTGCTTCTGGACAGAGCGATGAGGAATTTAACGGGCACACATTTTCTTCTCTCAGGGGTTGTTCAATGATTAAAAGATTACACTTTTAGCTATTTTAGGCTTAGAATTGCCAGCCTTTTCCATTTATTGGATACCCCATGCAACAGTGCTACAATTAGAAGCTTTCACTCATAATTGCATCCCCCATGAGACAATGCTTCTCACTCTGGTACTTTTGTATCCAAAAGTATCAAATGTGCGCACCGCATCCATGCTGCTTGTCAAATCCCATCTGGAGTGATTCCGGATTTTTAGCTCAGCAGTGTACTTTCTCTCTTTTGGCAATGGGTCTGGTTTTGCTTCTTCTCAAGTGGAATCCTGGTGTATCCACTTTCTTGTGCACTGACATGAACTAAGATTTTTTTGCAGGTTAGCATCTCCATTTTTAGCTAACACAAAAATGGAAGAAGCCAATTTCTGTCTGTCATGGAGCTTTTTTTTACATGACCCAATTCTCTTCAATGCATTCCTCTTGCTACGTTGGATTTACAGCTTATTGGATTGCTATTTTCTTTAACTTCTGATTGTTTAATCTTTCTAACCATGTGCCTCCATGACCCAGTTTGATGTCATATAAATGCTCCATAACCTTTTATCATCAGTCATGCTACATATATACGAACTGTTTTTTTTCTTCGAAAACACTGTAAGGATTTCCATGTTGATTCTTCCATGTTTTACAAGCACTCCAATTCGCCTAATCTATTCATCATTTGTCTAGTTGAATTAAGATATCTAATAATAGAAGCCTCAGAGTATGTGTTGTGCAATGCACACATTCTTTGTGCAAAATCTCACTTACAGAAGTTGTGGTCCTGAGTTTTCTTCATCATCATTTAGTGGATAAGTTGTAATACTTAAGGCTATTTCTTTCTTTCTTGCAAAAAAAAATATATTGTGCTCTTGTTAATTTTTCATTTTCAGAAATCTAACTCTACCTTGCACAATTCTATCTGACAGGACTAGGAAGAACCTCTCCAGAAAAAGTTTTGCCCCTAGGTGTTTAGTGTTGTTCGTGTCAATTTTAGAATTCTGGAGAAGAGCTGCATCTCCTCATCAGCAGTATGTCCATTGAAGAGAGAAAATTAAGTTTGATAAACAAGAGCACTGCATTAAATCCAAATGCAGAAGAATTTGTTCCTTCATCCCTTAGATCTGTCAATGATGCTTCAAACAGATCAGACACAACCAGGATTGCTGTCTCAGGGTCCTCCAAAGACACTAGTGCAGACCAACCAGAGTCCGTTATACCAAGTGACCCAGATGAAGAAGCACATAGGTATTGGCAACAACAGCTTCCAGATGATATTACCCCAGATTTCAAAGTTCTGGGACAAGATGAGGCTCCTGGACCTGACAGTCTTTCACTCGCGGGCTTGTCAATAAATGATGGCATTGGTGCTTCAATATTTTCTCCAAACCAGACATCGAGTATGCAGCACCGTGCTTCTCCTTTTATTAGGGACACGCTGAGTACACGTGCGAAGATTGAATTTCCTGGCCCAACTTTTGCAGAAGAACAGTCACAAGCTACTATTATGAGTCCAACTGCAAGTACTATGAGTCCAACTGCTGCTCCATGGGTAAAGACAGTAAGAAATGGTGGGCAATACAGCATTAATAGAAGGGATGCTAGTCACTACAATGGAGATTCTAGCATTGGTATAGTGTTGATTTAATGGGTGTAATTTCTTTACTGAAGGTGATTCTGTGAACCCTAACTTTTCGCCTTAATATTTCAGGAGCTTCATTGCAAAACCTTACCGATCCTTATTACGGAAGCCGGTGTAGCTTTAGCTCAACTATGGAAATCATGAGTCAGCTGGAGGTCTGTCTTCATTTATCCCCCATGCCATTAATCTCAATAATAAAGTTATTCTTTTTTAAAGTTGTATTCCTCACGTTGTCCCTTGGGGCTTGAGCTACACAAGAATCATAATGAAAAAGTTGCTCTGGCATTAACCAGGTGTATATTTTGGCACTTGTAAGGCTAACTAATACATTTCTCATATATTGCAGCAAATTTCATAAAGCAAAAGGTTTCACACATTTTAAAATGGTCATTAACGACTTACAGTGTATGGTTTTACATCAACTCTGCAGAAGTTTTAGCATCAGTTAAGCTTTCTGTTAAAACAAAACCTGGAACATTTGGTAAGAGTAGTTGTTTGAATGAATGCTAGCATATTGGGCAGACCTTGCTGGATGTTATCTAGTTCATACAACATCATCGCACTTTGTAATTGTCAGGGTGTTAATAGTGCTAGTGTGCTAAAGATTCCTAAATAATAAGCCACCCATTTGATGACCCACATGCATGCTTTTCCTCAATAAAACGGTAAATTTTTGCGTGTAGTGACATTCCTTGTTCTGTCTTAGGCCTTTGGATCAAGAACATATATTCAGTTCGATTTTGAAACTTGTGAAAAGCAATAGGACTTCACGTGTCTTTCAGTCACAGACTTGCTACAGAATTAAACTAGCCTACTGTGGTATCTGTACTGAACTGTCTACTCAAACGAGTATAAAATAGGAGACTTCCTACTGTACGAGTTATTTGAGTAAGTCGGATGTTAAAGATAGGTATAAACTTGGTGCTCCTAATTTGTGCAAACCAGTTGTGCCCCACTGTTTCTCCCAATCTACAACCCATTAATAGGCACTTTCTCTTAATGTACAATCCACTAAAAGGCACTGATTAAAAAAATATTGTGTTGTTAGACAGCTTACTTATCTATGCTAAATATGCTTCAACTGATGTATCAGTCTCACCAAACGATGTTGTGTTGGATATCAAAATATCACTTGCATTTTCATTCAGCTTTCTACGAAAACTACAAACTCTGGTTATTTGTGGAGCCACTCCATTATAGAAACTGATTGATATCTCATATATGATACATCGTACTATTGGTTCTCTGTTTAGGTATCATTCACTATTAGTTCAAATCAATCGAACTAGTGTATGCCCTAGAAGGTACTGAACATATTTTCATTGATTTCTGATCAGATTAATCTCTTGACAAGAACTCCACTAATTTACTCACTATAGTTGTAAGACACCTTTGCTTACAAATACCATTTGTGGCCTATCATGGCCATGTCTATATCAAATGGCTCTTTCTCTGATCTGCCTATGGGCTAACAAAACTCAATGTCATATTTTGCTGATGAATTTATTTTACTTACATGGCATGCTTGATGGCAATGGCTACGATCTATGTTTACAGTCTGCTTCAAACATTTGTTTAATATCGTTATATGTTTAATAGCAGAATAAAGTTGATGGACGGCTCAATCAGAATCTCAGGTCACTGTCATTTGGACACTCAAGTCCTCCATCACCAGCATCATATGCTCAAAATGGTTTCACGAACTATAACAAAGAAAATTTTGGTCTGCCAAACAGTACATATAGATCTCATTCAGCTATACTCACAGATGGTATAGTTTCATCTTCAGCTGGTCGGGAACATGTATCCCTGGATGCTCCGAGAGGGAGGTACAAGACGACTAATTTGCCTGTTTCTGGTCTTGGTTCAAGCAGAGGCTCTCAGTTGTTGGCTGGCTCTTACAATGGTAATCATGATATGATCTCAAGCAACACACTGCAAAACATTGCTGGAGTTCAGACAGGACCAACTTGGCTTGAAACTGATGCTACGGGTAGTGTTGTTGAACCACAATACATGTTTTTTCATCGACCTGTTGCAACATACATGCCTATTTGTCTTATGGTTTGAACTTGTTTGTGATGGCAGCAAACATGTTTTTGGAATCAAATGATGAAGGTCATGATTTTGCAAGTCTACGGCATGCACTTCTTGAACAGGTGGATATGCTCCTCGGTGATACTAGATTATTGGAACATTGTCTTTGAGCCAAAATTATTGTGCATGCTGTTTTTAATAGCATAAATGTTTTAACTGTTAGAGCATACATATGATCATTTTATGTTAGTGGGAGCAGGCATTGTAAGGTATTGAAAACAATGTTAGTAATCATCATGCACACTGTTCAAGCATTTCATCGCTGTTTCTCAGTTCAATCATGATCACAAATTTTTCAAATGACTATAGTATAAGGTGATATTCATTACTCGCCACGTAGTAAGAATTACAGGAAAACTGGAGCTGGAAGTTATAACAGTTCATGGTCGGTAAAATGGAACCACCACCGGTAAAACTACATGTCTTGTTGATGCGACAAAAAAATGCTTTGGATCTAACATTTGACAATATGAGAGTTCTTGGTAACATGATTTGGAGATATGCAATATGTACGAGTTATATAAACCGATTTGGTGCAGATATTTTACTATACATGAATATTAAATAATGCAGTTTTGGTGTTGGTTTTTACACCACTCAAATAGTATGCCTCTGAAAAATAGCTTGAATTGCGAGTATTATTTTTTCAATTTGCTCTATTACGATTGCTCACAGTCTGCTGCTATGCACTGAAAATTTTAGCAGGATAGGCAGGCTTTTCTAACTGGTGGCAATCCTTTAGCAAAGGAACTAAATATTAAGGAGCTATACACTATCCAAAGCAGATTAGCTCAGGAGAAGGCTAGAGAAACAATAAATCGACAGAGGTCAGATATTAACCTCCTTGACATCATCATTTATTAATTGATTTATCATGTATGTCAATTCTTATAATGGTTTTGTGTGTATAATGAACACATCTACACACAAACTATTTTGTTTGTAAATTTCCGTAACAACTTTTGATGAGTGCATTCAAAGCACTGCATAAGGATTGCTTGTTGGTGATCATGCAATGCTTGAGCTGTTTGCATGACAACATCTTTTTTTAACATAATCTGTTTGCATGCATCTTTTTCCTTTTAATTTGAGAACTTCTATATTCTTACTTGAATAACAGTAGGATAAGGACAGTACCGAGATACTGTCTTAATAGTACATTGTAACATCTGCTGTTGTACAGGTAGCATCAATTTAACTTACTAAGAAGATGTTGAAATTCAACAGTAAGTCAGTAACCAACCAGACCATTGTGTACTATCGAGTGTACTCTACTTCCTTTTGAACTGATGCTGTTGCTTAACATGCTGGTCAATTTACTTGATAAATTACTGTCAATCTATATCATACTTTAGTACTTCATAAATGGATCAGCCACACTGCTTTGGTTTGCTAGTGCTGATGATACGACTGACTGCGGCGTGTTATACTTGCTGCAACACGATCTATCTGTTCTAGATACTAAAAGTATTTTTTGTTTAGTACTGCAGAAAAGCTAATCCATTTCCTGGATATCACCAGGTTCCAAATGCCAGAGTTGCAAGGCCTCATCCAGGAGCAAAATCCCCCAATCGACCTTTGCGGTCTTCATGTAAGTGAGGCGATTCACGTCCTGAACTATGAACTCAACAACCGGAGGAAGATTGCACGATCCACTGGCCGCAGGCTCCAGGTCATCATAATATCAAGCACCCATACTCCGGCGAGGCTGACTGCCGCCGTTGAGCAGTACCTCCTGGAGCACGGCCTTCAGTATACGCAGGCACAGCCAGGCCTCTTTCGTGTCCTGCTACAGTGAGGTAGCAGGATGGCGGGCTCTAGATGTTTGTGTACACGATCAGATGAAAGAAAAGGAGGAAAGAAAAAAAAAAGACCTGTACTTCTGTATATGGCAGAGATGAGTAGCAGGATAGAAATTTTACAATAGCTGTTGTAATATTCGTATAGCAGGCTTTTTGTCAGCAAATACGTTGTAAAATTAGGCGATATGTTCTTTCACAGTGGTAAGGCTCCCCAATCTTGCTGCTTCTGGAAATGTTGCCATGTATGGCATGCATTGAGGGGAGGATGCGGCTGCCAGTGATGCTTGAAAGGTTAACGGTAACCGTACTCGTTCGCTCGCGGATCCCCTGCTTAGTAGAGAACTAGCAAAGTGTCTGCTGCAACAGAAACATAAATTTTTTACGAGATGAGAGAGAAGATGGGGATAGGGAGTGGGTTGAGCGGTGGCAGCGGAGTCTAAGACGAGAGGGAGATGAGGAATACGACGTAAGGAGTTCTGCAAGCATTGAGGGACAGGGACGGAGCGCGAATGAAGGGCGGTGACGTGATATGGGTGCGAGTCAAAGGGGGGGGGGGGGGGTTGTGAATCGAAGGAAGAAAAGCAGGACAGTAATGCACATATACGAGAAGCGGTCACGTTAGAAACGCATGAATACAGTGATCCCAATGCGCACAAAGATTTCATTGGGTTTTTTTAAAGTACGTTAAGGTGAGATCGCATCATAGCTGAATACAGTGATCCCAATGCACACAAATATTTCATTGGGTTTTTAGTATGTAAAGGTGAGATGATCTCAATCTCTCGCTGCACGGGTAAACTCTTTTTATTAGCTAAGATATACAGCCTAACTGTTGATGCCGTGTTCATTTTCGTGATGCTGTGTTCATTTTCGTGCTCATACCAACGATTCAGGAACGAAGCTCGTATACGATTTAACAGTTGCTGCAAAAATGGCAACGCGCAAAAATCTTAACTGTATACTAACATGCCACACAATATAAACAGCATACAGCCAAATAATTGCTTAAGGCCGCCAGGGTCAAATGGCTCAAGACATGCAATTGCCACAACAATAAAAGTAAATCGTAGCAAATTCAACCGCACAGAAAGATGATCTTTGGGTACATGGCGAGTGGATGCTTGTTTTCGGTGTTAACACGAAATGATTCACTGAAAGTTTCTTGCCGGCTATAAAATAAAATGACAGTGCTGAAGCACTACAGCGTAGTGTGCGATGCACTGACAGGTGGAAATTCATGGTAGCTCAATCGCGCTCACTTATGGCTGTTAGGTGCTGCTCAATTTCCTCTGTCGTGAGTGCTCTGAAAACACGATCTTCTTTCCTCACAACACCAACCTGCCAAGCGCAAATTATTAGCACACATTACAGAACAAAACTCAAAAACCTTGGGAAAAGGAGGACTTGTGTATTTATCTGGAAACAGTGATACCTCAATCTCGGTGGCCTTGAAATCTTCCTGCAGAACTGACTGCAATGCAGAAATCGCAATCTGAGAGCATAGGATAAAGTTAGCAAAGAAAAATGAAATAACACAAACAGCATAGAGCCTAAAATGATCCACTATAGAACATAAGCACTCCCTAGTCCAGAGCTTCGTGTTTGCCTGAAGAAAAAGACACGCAATGTTTACCTGAACAGTTTCCTCGTAAGTGAACTGTGGGTCATCCTTCATTTTCTTCTCTAGAAAATTTATGGCTTCCTGCTCCTTAAGTCCGGCACTAGTTGCCTGAAAAGAAAATGTCAGTGTCAGTAGTTTGTTAAAACAGAATCCTAAATGTCCAAGAAGACAGAACAAAATAAACATTCCACTGGTATGGTACAGATTAATAATACAAGGTAGTGTAGAAAATTATTGTATACCTTATGTCCAAAAAAGTGACCCGCAGGATCACACTTGAAGAGTTGAGCATTTTTCTCTTCATCATAGCCCAAGACCATAGCAACTGAGAAATATAGCCAAAGAAAATGAATATGGTGGGCGATAAGCTTTAAGCTGATTTATTTAACACTAGAACATCATAGTAGAATAGATGAAGCTCAATGGAATAATAGGTGCAATATGATGATACTAACCTACTCCGAGGGGTCTCATGTAGGCATGCTGCGTGTATATTTGTGCTTTGTCTGCTATCCTGAAACATAAATCAGATAGGTAATGTTATAGCTACCACTTTGTTATATGAACAAATAAAATAAAGATAGTATGATCAACCAGATTTCACAAATGGGAATTGAATAAGGACAAGGCACATTACCATTTTGCTAACACATCTACAGGCATTTCGTACCCCCATTTGAAACGAAACTCAGCAGCTTCATTCCTTGCTTGGTAGACCAAGGACCTTGCATCAGCTGGGAAACAAAAAATCATATTCATGATCGATGAAGACCAAAATGCTCGAGTAAAAGCAAATAGGGAAATCTGAATGCCGTAACTCCAACCTTTATCACGCTAACAAGAAAAAGGTTAATGGGTGATACCTAATGCTACAAACAACTAGGAAGTAAGCGACTTACAAATGAGAAATGTGCAAGAATTTAATTAAGATCATGTAATTCCTTATGGTGTCCTGATTGCAGTGGTTTCCTGTTCCCAAAAAGAAAAAGAGCAGTGTTTTCTATCATCTTCCTAAGGGTAGAATAAACAGAGTTGACACACCAATATACCATCCAGTGCCTCAAGTAAAATCAAAACAACCAGCAAAGCCATGCCCTCCATCTTTTCCCCAAATTATCAGCTCTTGAGCAAGAGAGTCAAGCACATGACCTCAAAACCTAACCTAAAATCGCATGCTTTATATACATAAGAAATCACGAAGAATTGAAATCATTTCTTAGAGAGAATCTCATATGTGACCATCAGTTCCCACAACTGTACCTTAATACAATCAAACAAAGGATCCTAGATAAGAATAGAGGTGGGATTGGATCTGGGCTGTCCAAGGTCCAATTGGACATAGCCTGCTTTGGACTTAACTGGACAGGGCTATTTGGATGTGGACATCCATCAGCGTGAGGTCCAATAAGCATTAGGCCCATTTGGATAGTAATACTGAATGCTCCAATATCCATTGGACCTCATTGGACTCCAGTCACTACTCACTCAATGTTTTCCACCTCTCCATCTCAAGCAACGGCCGCGGCAAAAACCCTAGCTCCTGCCACCGCCAGCGGCGGCCTCTACTCCCACTAGCGGCCTGCAATTCGTGCGGAAGGAGCTCCTCTTAGGGTCGTCGCCGTTGAACTGGGAGGCGGAGGCCTACCCGGCGTACGGCAACTTCGTTGTGCCCCCTTCCTCGTTGCTTTCTTCCCTGCTATCCAGTTTCTCCTGAACCGCTTCGTCTTCGAGGTACTTGTTTGGTCTCTTGGGTATGGAAGATATGCCCAAGCTGTGTCATTTTAATGTCTTGTAGATTATGAATGCTCGTATTTGAATATTTGTTCTGCTGATCAATCTGAGCTAGTTTTAGCTGGAAAATTTGGGTTCTTTGGGTTCCTAGGTTATCATAGTAGTAAACTCAGTGTTTGCCTGTTTGTAGATTTGGAATATGGAATCTAGACGTGACGAGCTGCAGCTTGAAGCATAAAGATTTATGGGAGTGCTGTGCTTTGCTGTGCCACAACTTGAGGATTTTTAGCTATGATTTACCCAGTATTTTGTACTTTGAAGTGTTCAATTGGAAGTAATGGTTGTGCTTGTGCGTCTGTGATTTCGATGTGTAATAAGCAGCAGCTGGAATTTGTTTTGGATTGGATATCGGACTTTCTTTAGTTGGACTTGTGTCGGACTTCCCTATTTGGATTTGGATATCCATCCAATCCCACCTCTAGATAAGAAGCGGAATTGGACAAAATTAAACTAGAAGAACCCATCTTCTGTGATCATATCCTAGTTAACCAGCTACTACCAGTCATCATTGTGGGCGTTCTACTTCCACTGCATCTATCTCAATTGATATATGGAATCACCAAATCACAAAACCTAACACAAAAAATAGCAAACTTTCACCTCACACACACAAAAATATTTAGTCATCGCCTTTATCTAAAACGAATTCCATGTACCATAATATATTAATATCACTAACCATAGAGTTAAACAAAACATAGTAACCAAACCTGTGAGGCCAGTGGCGAGCAATCCGATGTGCTTGGTGATCGGGAACAAGTGCGTGACGCTCGTCTGATCCAGCAACTTATCCTGCAAGCAAAACCACATCGGGGTGGGGGGGGGTCAGCCTTTCAGAATCTACGACCGCATGAACAACGAATCGGACCCCAAAAAACCGCAGAAAGCTGCAACAATCTTTTCGGTCCAGCACACCGCAGCAAGAAGAAAAAACACCAGCCAGGATCGATCGAGGCCGGCGTGCGGCGCGAAGAACTCACCGGCACTTTCTTCTGGGTGACGACGCAGACGGAGTCCTTGCCGCGCACGCCAATCGACGTCACCCCCGCCGACTTGACCGCCTTGAACGCGTACTCTGCGCAACACCACACGCACGGATCAGACCCCCTGGAACCAGATCTAATCGAGAGAAGGCTAGGGTTTTGGGGGGTTTGCACGCACCGACTTGGTAGAGGCGGCCCTCGGGGGAGAAGATGGTGATGTGGCGGTCGTACCCCGCGCCCGTGCCGCGGCTCATCTTCGCCGGAGTTGAGGGCTAGGGTGCGTGGTTCGCTCTCGGCGAATAAGGCGAGGTTGTGTGCAGTGGCGCTTGGGACCTTGGCGACACACGACTATACGGCGGGCGCATTGGCTTATGCCGCAAGAAGAAGGCGGTTCGGGTTCGGTTCGGCCTCGGGGCCAGGGCTTCGTTCTGGCCGAACCGGATTCGAGTCCGACCCGGGCTCTGACAGTGGCCCTAGCAGAATACGGATCTGCTCTGCAAGCATCCTCACCGTCCGATCACGCAGCCAGTGATTCGAAGAATTTCAGATTAACGCATTGGCGAAAAAAAATCCTGCCCTTATTTTCTTCGCTGTGCTTAATATGGACCGTCCATTCTTCGTCAAATTGCCAACACGCTTGAATAAACTCAAGCAGGAATTTCACCACACGAAGCAATTCAATTCCCACGAGAACCGATAGAAATTCACATGTTTCAAACGAGGCCTCGGAGTTTTTATGCTCCAGCAAACACAATCAATTGAATAGAATGACAACATCTAAAAAAAGGGATACAGTAACGAGATCACAACTTCACAAGGCAGTAGTCGTAGTGCACCGTCTCAAGCAATTCTTTTTGCAACTTGAGTGAGTCATCTACGAATCTCCCTGCTCACTTGCTTAGGAATTGGAGTAGTAGTACACTTCAGCTCCATTGACAAAAGCACAATACTTAAAATCTGTGGCTAAGTTTGCCACACGCCAATGCTTCTCGGAAACCTCGGAATACATGCAATCTAAATTGTTTCTCGACTCTCGGTGCATCTTAATTTCCACTCTGTTTTCGCTTCTATTTCGAACTCATTCAGGAAGTTTCCCTTAACGTTTTTTTTTTTTTAATCTTCCTCGATGGTAGTGTTTTCTTCCTACTAAGTCGGAGTAGAAATCTGTGCAATTGAATTTACATATATACAAAATTGCATCCCCTTTTGCTGGACATAGAATTGGCCATGAGTCTATCATGAGACGAAATCTTTAACCTGATCTTTCTGACCTATCACCTATGTGACCACATGCAAGAGCTGTTCATCTCTCTTAGTCTTGGGAGATCACTAAGGTTCACTTTGTTGCTATCGCTGCTAATGCTTTTTTCCCCTTGGAGACTGCTAATGCTTAAACAAGCACATAACGGAAAATATACTTAACAAGCTGTTTATATCATGTTGAAGTAGTAGCATGGATTGAAACATCGTGGATATACACATGAGGGCATCGTAAGTTCTTGACAAGTCTTATTTAGAAACTTAATCATCAACAGTGAGCACCTTGGAACTCGAGTAACCTAGAAGTTCCTACAAAGCAGCCACAATATCGGAGTTACTCCTATATATACACTTGTATCATCCATCCGCTTGCTACTGAGCCCATTCGTTTACATTTTTCTGAACTTCTTATACCAGAGGGTACAAGCACTCATGAGGGTACACATGCATTCTTTGTTTCATATGAACTTCTTGTAGTGAATGATAGGTGTTAATTCTTGTTGCCGCTGCTGCAGGTTCTGAATTGGGTGCAGACCAGGCTTCATGGAGCACATTGCAGCAAGAAGATATCAGAGTCCAGTGCAGGCTCAGCTCGACGTAAGTGACTGCTGATGGCAGTGACAAAACTGGCAATAATAGTTTCAGAGTCTAAGCATGTCTCGTGAACTGAAACTGCATTCTTTCAGGTTCAGTATAACTGAAATCCACACTTGGCCTCTTGCAGTCGCTGACACTTCCAGTGGACTTCCTCGGAACGACGAGCTCCACGACGGCCGGACCACGGGGATGCTGTCGATCGGGACGTTCGGGACGAGCGAAGGGAGAAGGCCGAAGAGCTGTGATGGTTCTGACGGATCGAACACGGTCGGCGTCGACGAGCTGAAGAAGCTGCAAGAGGAACTCGCGGTGCTCGTGAGGCCCAAAGGAGTGAAGTGCGCGTCGAGCTCCAAGAAGGGAGGAGGGGTAGCTAGGCAGAGATCGTTCATGAAGCTTGTGAGAAGTGCCTTCAGTGGCTTCATGCCCAGGCCAAGCTTCAGGGAAACAATGCCTGAATCGAGAGTTAATGAGGTGCTATAGAATGCTTGTCGAGTTGCTTCAGAACTTTCCCCGTCAAAGCTCATATATGATTTTCTTGACGACAGATTCTCTGGGCATTGCTCCACAAGAACAGACATCCCGATAACTCGGCATTGTCAGAGACTGTGATCAAGAACGATCGAACGGTCCAGATGCCCCTGAAAGGCACGGCAGGGGGAGAGGAAGAAGGGGCCAAATGGATCAGAACAGATTCAGAGTGTAAGTTCATCTGACAGAAAGGGTAGGTGTGCAGCAGTGTTTGCAAGCTAACATTAAATCTGATGTGTTGCTTGAATTTCTCCAGACATCGTGTTAGAGATCTGACCTCCCAAGATGCTAGTAAAGAGGCAAGGAGTTCCTGATACGATTTTATTTGCTGTATGTATATGTCTGTCTGCAAAATCTCTTTTACTTATCATGTAACTGGACATTCTAATGAGACCCCAGATCAAACTACTGCTACATCCTAAAACAACTTCGACATGTGCTCACCAAATATGACAATTTTTCCCCTAAACAACTCGGTAGCTTTACAATCGCCCAAGGAACACATGGTGACTGGGAAGTAGAGGCCGCGAGGGCATTGGTGGCAATAGCAATTCCCTTGGTAGCAACTGATCCAGGCAGCAGCTGGTGCAAGCAAAGAGTTATATGCACATGCTCTCTTCTCAACCTTCAAATGTACATCTGGTCATTCAAGTGTTACAATACACCTATAATCTCTAGAAGTGGTAGATATTAAGCCAGGCTGTAATAAAAACATCCTTTTGCCCATCAGATCAATGTTATCATGCATTTCAACCTATGACCTGCAAATTGGATATGAAAGAATGTAAGGCCTAATCTGGTGAGTGTACTGTCCATCTTTAGTCAGTCAGGTTCCATCTCTCACCTGATTCACCAAAGGAAGTGCATAAGTTTCCCATTCTATTGACCATTTGGAAGATGACCCTGTATTCAAGGCACCATCCTTGAGGGGTTTCAAGGCATCACATTCTTCCGGAAACCCCTTAAAGAGCATCTGCATGGTTTTGCCATTGCAATCATTAACATCTCTTTTAATGATAAAAATTAAGTCACGACGAACAATGTTTATACTAATTTTAATTTCAAAAATATATTCCAAAAATGACCCAAGTAGGCATACAATGAAATGAAATAGAAAATGAAATACTAAAAGTGGTCCTCACCATAAGTTCATCGGCGAGCTCAGAAGATGTTGAGAAAAGAAGTCCATTTCTGCTTACTTTTACAAGCTCCTCAATGCTGCACATACAAAAAAGAAAGGCTTATAATTCAAAACAACCTAAAGGCCAAATTCAAAACATACACAAATCAAACATCTATAAACATGGGTTACCAGGAGAATGAAGCGGCACAAACTGGTAATCCACATCCAAACATATCAACCACCTAACAACAGCCATTCAAGTTACAATCCAGCAAAAAAAAAAAACTAAATTTTTAAGAAAGCAGATACTTATGAGTAACCTTCATAGGTAGGTCCAGCCCCGAAGAGGATGTATGCAACGATACACCTAGATCAGCTGATCCTGTAATTGTTCAAAGAATATTTTATGCTACAGTGTAAAATTCTTATAGCAATTGACTGGTTTACCTAGCAATAGAGGATAGTCCTCTGATGCAAGCCACATAGTCCGGAAGGCAACACGTCTCAATTTCAACCTTTTTATCTGCTCCTCATATTTCTTCCTATCAGGTCCTTTACCTTCAAAAATTGAAATTTACGAAAATCAGAACAATACTTAAAAATTGGTTATTCAAGTTAATATAGCAGAATGCATGATACCAGTGATAATGAATAGCAATCTCGGGTAGACAAACCGCTTCCCATTCTTGATATCAATCCATAGTTGATCCTCATCCATTGAATCCTCTTCACCTAAAGATGCAGCAACACGTCTATCGTACATCAGTGCTGCTTCCAGAAGTATACTGAAATCTTCATCTGGTGTCCTGGAATACATGCGGCAAAGATTTCTAATTTTTTCTCGCATTTCAACTATCCACTCAACAATCACGTGTACTGAACATAAAGAATGCTGTAACTAGGACCACTCAGTTCAAGAGAACAAACCAGCTTGTGCTGCTCACAACAAGTGCGGGTCTATTAGGCTTCAAGAAAATTTCACCATCAATCTTACTGGTAAAGACAGTAGTGTTCCTGTCTTCCACTTCTTTCTCTGTGTTGTAAGAGTAAACCGGAGAAAATAAATCAAACTGGAACATGCTTATACCATGAGAAATATTTCGATTGATTGGAGAACAACATACCAACAGATATGCAATCAGCATTGCCCATAGCACTACAAATGGAATTCCCCAATCTGCTAAACAACTGTTTCATGTCTTAAGGTCACATATGCAGAGGAGGAAAAGAACTAAAAACAGATGCTCACCTCATGTTTCTCCATCAGGGAAGCAGGATGGAAAAATTCAGGAGATTGATCGTAAAGAACTGTTGCTCTGAAAATTGACAGTTATGTTAGTACGAACAGTAGTAAGTGCAAAAAAACTAGCTAAGGTTTGATCGGCTTACTTGATTCCCCAATTTTGACAAAGCTCATGCTGCATTGCTTTTGTAACACAAAAGGCACCATCAGCCATCCGCCCAAAGTGCTTCTCAAACCTAGAATACAAAAACACATCACTATATTAACACACACGATCAATATGCTATACTAGCAGATAAACAAACAGGGTAGGAGGGATTACCAGAAATAGATTTTTACTATTATATGACTTCTGCCATGAGACAATCCAAGCAATGTATATCCAAAGTTATGCCAATCCACAATAAATTTAGCACCTCTTAGCCGGCTCGCCAGTTTTACAGCAGCCAATGTTGGAACAGAGGGTGGATTCTGTTGGACAAAAGATGGTCAGATGACAGAAATCAGGTCTCTCATTGTTACTGCAAAACATGATAACTAAAACTTGAGATTTTTTATTACCAAAAAATATTTCTATAACTATCAAACAAAACGGACTATAGGCGATTAAAATTTATGTCACTTGTGGCAGAAATATAATCTGCAACAAGATGAGACTGGAGCACACTCTGCAACTAAGGAAGTACAAATCAGATTAGACAAATTCGCGAATGTGATACAGTAAGCATTGCCAAAATGAAAATGATATCAGGAATAGGTCACCATATACGTTGCATAGCATGATAGCATACTACTTAAGCTGCGCAAGAAGACATGGTGCTGACACTATTAGTTTAGTAACTTACTTAGCATGATGGACGATGAATTCTAAATTGCTGAATTGTCTTAAAAAAGGATTGTAATTTGCTGGCAGTGGTAGTGACTGGAGATATTGTTTGTAATTCTGAACCATACATGCAGATAAGGAAGCTGAATGTAATTTTATTTCCACTGACCTGAATAACAAAGACATCAGGGCGAGGAATCCTAAAACAAAGGAACCAAATCAGCATGACAAACTGGATGGCGGCTTTAAGTAGCAGAGCCAGGGCACCAGATATCTTTGAAATTCCTGTTAACTGTACTGATTTCTGAAGATGCAACTTTGAAGTTAATAATAATAGGAGAAAATAGAGAAAAAATAGGATAGTTTGAATAATCAATACCATCTCGTGGATGTGAATTGATGGATTTTCTCTCAATGATAGATGAGGATCACTTCCTGCTCATTTACACAAAGTAGAATACAAGGTCAAATCTCGAAAAAAGAAGGAACAATGAAAGCTGATGCAACTTCGGCTTGTATGGTGTTCCTTAAGTTGTATAGTTCGGATATAAATGGCTCCACCACAATGCAGGAGTAGAATTCAACAGTACAATTAAATTGTGAAGAACATAATACCTCCATTTGCAACAATGTCCACTTCCATACCAGCCTGTCAAGAAGAACAACGAACGACTAAGTCTAGGATACTAAAACATAAAAACGTATGCTGATGGAACGCGTCACAGCTTCTCAATTGCCTCTTGTACAAAAAAAAAAACTCGGTAAATGTAAGACTTTTTTCTTCTTATCGCTTCTACTATTTTTTTGCACTTGCTGAATCACACCAGGGGCGGAGGGAGGGGGGGCTGGCCTCCCCCAACAGTCTGCTAATACAGCATTAGGTACTTAAATATTTGGTTATAACTATGAGATCGGTAAATCAAACTTGGTTCTATTTTGCTTGTTATTTGTGCCGCCCCCCCTATGTCGGATTCCTGGCTCCGCCTCTGAATCACACTATCAAGGGAGAACAAAAATACCAGGCATTAGTCAAGAGGAAGGTCTGGCCGCTCACCTAGAACAAACGGCCACCTTAACCTAGCTACTCAAAGCACTTCCCAACTAATTCAGTTCGTTGATGCACAAGCACAGTTAAGACGCGGCACATGTTTCTTCGATTCCTTATTCTGGCCATGGTATAATTAAGAATCATAAACCAGCCACAAGCAGTGATGAAATAGGCAAAGGATTCAGGCAGAAGAATCAATCGCCATGCCGCGCGAGTTGGACGCACTAGGCTCATCTAACCCAATCCAAACAAAACAAAATACGAGGTGATGGATTTGAGAGGGGGGAGTACCTGGTTGGCGAGGGAAAGGGAGTGGTACTGCATGCGCGGGCTGCGCCCGATGTCTCCCAGAACTAGCACCGCCGCGCGCTTCCTCCTCCCCGCCGCCGCCGCCATCGCCGTCGACCTTCGGGGTTTCGGATGCAACCGATCGAGATTCGAGAGATGCTGGGACGGAGACGAGCCGAAAAGCCCCTGAGCCGATGGTCCCACCTGGCATAGTGATTAAAGGAGGACCCAATTGTAAATAGCTGCCAACTTCAGGGCCCTGGTAAGAGATTCCACCACTCGTCGTCTCCTTCTCCCGCAAGGCCGCAACCTTCGAATTCCTCCTCTGCGATGACGAGGCCAAAGCCTCCGAGGCAAGCTAACTCGAAAATTTTCAGGGTTGGTGTGTCTGTCAAAGCTAACGTAAAATAAGCATGCTAAAGATACATTTATTATCTTTTGTCATCTAAATTCACACATAAGTTAAAAATAAAACAAGGTGAAAAATACAAAATACAATAAATGTATGAACAAGTCAACAACAATCAAACAAACAAATTGGCTATTATCTCTTTACAATCCATTGACACGGTTACAATTGACCCCAAAAAAGTGATAAATAAGAACCAAAAGAGACTCACAGTTGCGGTCAACCAAGGCACTCAGCCACTCGCGCTGAGGCGTGCCGCCTCCGCGGGGTCGCAGCACGCCCGCACACTCGCCGACTCCCCGCAACGCCCTCACTGCCTCATCGCAATGGGTCGCTGCATGCTTGCGCACTCGCCGAGTTGCAGTCGCCATGCCGGCTCCTAGCGATGCTGTCCACCTTAGCTCGTCACGTCCTCGTCGAGCCGCCGCGGCGCCCTCGCCGAGGCACCGAGCCGTGCCCTCTCTCTCAGTCTAATCTTTGCATCTGACTCTGCATCTATGTTGATGTGTCTGTGGGGCTTCAGATCCTCTGACATTACAAAATGAATAGTAAAGAGAAACAGTACCATAATATTGCAATGATCTAAACCGTTCCATTCAGAAAGAACGCACGTCCGATCTTAGACTTCGCTTTTGATCCACGTCCACAAACCAATTTGTGCAATGCACGCGTCCCTGCCCAGACAGCAGGCTATGTTTGTAAAGCGTTCGCGTGCCGTTGTGCCACAGAGTGCTCGGTTCCAAATTGCAGCTCATGGGCCCCTTTGTGTTGGGCCTTGTTTTCCTTGCATTTCCTTGTATTTTTACGCTGGCCTTCCTCTCTTCACGACCAAATACGGCCCCACGCAAGGAAACAACAAAGAAAGGGATACTCCCTCTTCCTTTCTCCTTGCTTCAGGTTTTGAGTCTTTCTTTCTTTCTCCTTGCTTTGGAAAAAAAATGCAGATTGTTTTCTTAACGTTAATCTATTTTTCTTATGATAGACTTATATTTTTCTAGGAAATTTGAATGCCTTTCTTTGCTCGTTTTTTTATATAAATAAAAATGGAATTGTTCCAAAGTTTAGGTCAAAATGTTCCGATGGTAGAATGGAGTTGTTCCAGGTGTGGTTGTTCCGAAGGTTAGATCGGAATGTTCTAGACTTTGAATAGAATTGTTCCAATTTCCAAAGGTTAGTTGGAAATGCTTCACCTCGGCAAACCTGGTTGTGGCCTCAGCATTTCAGAAGAAAAAAAATTAACAGCATGTATGCATATCACAACCAGTCCGATTTGGTTAGATCAAATGCATCTAGAAGACCCATTGTTGTTGCCTGTGTAACATCCCAATTTTAGGCTTGTGTTTCAAATGTAAGAAAATGAGGGGAAATTAAAACTTTTTCTTACATCTTGCATTTCCTGTGGGCTCTGGACAATTGTTGTAAAGAGATTATGGGAATACCAAGATCACAAGTCATTTCGACCCACATCTTATTCTTCTTAGTCATCCTTGTTCCATCTTGTGATAATCTCTCGAAATATTTTTCCTAAATTCTTGGGTTGGTATGTGACTCCTCCTGGAAAATTCCACAATTTTTAGAAATTGTTTGGATCTTTGTTGGAGGAAGTCAACCCAATTCAAAATCTAGTCAAACATTGGACCAGCACCTTGTTAAATTTTTGGAGGAAAAAGTATAGCACAAAAGCCTCTCAAAATTTTATACAAGGTCATTAACTCAGCTAGCAAGCTCCTGTAAAAATTCCATAATTTTTGGAGTGAGTTTGCCATCTCAAACAAATCCTCAAACTCCAAATCTGTTTGAAACTCAATTTAGGTCTGAGTCAAACTCGGGCTCAGTCGGACCAGTCGACCTGACGATCGACTCGGTCGAGCCATGTGCGCAGCGCCGCACGCGAAGCTCGATCTCGTGCGCGCCAAGCCGAGTCGTTGGATCTCCATCCGGCCGCCACGACCTCCCGGGACCTCCTCGTCCGCGCTCACGACCTCCCCACCTCGGCGATTCTCGGACGTCCAGGACCTCCCCGAGCACATCTGGGACGTCCAGGACCTCTCCTTCGGCTCTGTTCTTCTTCCTCTAGACCTCCTCGAGCCCTGGTCATCATGGTTTTTCCGCACCGATGCGTGTGTCGAAGTCGAGCGATTGAGGCGGTGAGATGTCACCTTTTGCCTCTTGTCAACGGCTCTTTCTACTGACATGCATTTATTGCCAGTCAGCTTTAACCTCCAAAGTCTTCACCTGCTCTGCCACTTGTCCTGTCGTGCGTGCCGTTGGCAGGGGCATGGTTCTTGCTCACAGTAGGTGGCCCTAGCCCTTGCCAAGCTCCCAGGCTATACATAGCCTGAAAACTTCCTCTCCTTTTCCTTTTCGTTCTTGGCTGTGCTTGAGCTCCCTCAGTTGCGTGATCCTCAAACCCAAACCCCAAGAACACCACCTCCCTGCCTCCATTGTCACTTTTGGAGCTCTCCTTGAAGACCTCCGGGCTCCAGTGGTTCCTCATTACCTTTTTGGCTATCACTTTGCTCTCTTGGTCAGCTCAAGTCCACCTAACTGGTGTTGTTTAACCTCTGAGGTGGGCGATTCGGGAACTTGCTTTCGGAGTTGTGCTGGTCGTCTTCCCCAACTCCGGCAAGCACCACCGTCACCAGAGCACCTTCTTCGGCATCGACCTCTCCTCCGAGTTCCTCTGGACCTTCCCTACACTCGGGTGAGTTCATTTTAGTCCCTTAGAGCTTAAGGTCTAGCTAGGATAGCTCGTAGCTCCCTTTTCGTGTTTTCGGTTTTTGCCGAAAACGGTCCTCCGCCTCGCTCGGCTCGCCGGCGTTCAAGGCCATCGCCGTCAAAAGCACCTCCGTTGGGTTCGCAATACTATTAGCTTCATTTTGGTGGCTTTGGTTCCCGCCGCCGTGGCCCTCGTCGTCGGCGACGTGCCGGCGAGCTCACCGTCGAGCTCTGTACCTTGCCGCGTTTTTGTCAAGTCTTTGGACCTCCTCGAGTCCATCGTGGCCGTCTAAGACCTCCCTAGGGCTAGATCTGGACCTTTTGATCCCTTCCGTGAAAACCCTTAAGTGTAAGGCCTCCCCCTAGTTAGATCTTAACCGTTTAAGACCACCCGTATCGATCGGACCGTAGAAAGTTTTTCCGTGTAAATTTCTAAGTCCCAAGACCTCCTAGAGTAATCTCCGCCGTTAAAGACCTCCACGGGATTAGCTCTTAGCCGTTAGATCGGCTCTGTGTTAATCTTGGCGCTAAGACCTCCCTTGGGTCGATCCTAACCGTCTAGGACCACCTGGTTAAATCCTAGCCGTTTAGATCTTTTCCGTGCGTAAAAAGACCTCCTCGGTCATTTTTGGAGACCACCCTGGTCGTCTTTGCAAAAGACCTTCCTTGGCTATTTTGCAAAGACCACCTCAGACCACCCTTGGGGTCCTCTTTGTAAAAGTCCGGGTCTTTTATAAAGACAACCCCGCTCAGACCTCTTAGGCTCAATCCTAGCCGTTCACGACCTCCCCGGTTTAGATCTGAGCGTTAGATCTCGTTTGTAAAATCCTTAGCGCTCAGACCTCCCTCCGCGTCGATCTGAACCGCTCAGGACCTCCTTAGGCCTGATCTGAGCCGTCCAGACCTTCCCCCGTTAGATCACTACCGCTTAGGACCTCCCCGAGTAGATCTTGGCCATCCAAGACCTCCTCGGTTAAATCCCAACCGTCCAGGACCTCCCTCGCTTGATCGCGTCCGTTAAAGACCTCCCTCTGGAGATCTAGACCGTTGAGGACCTCCTCCGTTTAGATCCGTAGCTTTAGGACCTCCCCTTCGGCTCTGGACCGTTAGATCTAGATCTAACGGGCTAGACCTCCTCTGTAGGCTTAGTCTTAGGAACTTCCTAGTGCCGGGACGCGGATCTCGTCGACGGTCACGACCTCTGATAAGCGCATAGACCTCCTTGCGTCGCGCTGCGGCACGCACCGGTCGTGATCGTTGGATCGAGATCTCAACGATCCGACCTCCCGATCTGGGCGGAGGAGGTCTTGCTTGTGCAGCGTCGAGGCTCGTGGCCGTCGGACCTTGATCTAACGGCCACGACCTCTCCTTTGTCTTCGATTCGGTTGGACCTCCGAGAGCTCAAAGTTTCCTAAGTCTTTTCTTTGTTTCAAATTTCAAAAGTGCATAACTTTGTCATTTTAACTCCTTTTTGAATGATTCCAGTTGCTGTAGCTTTGTTATGGTATGAACTTTAATCTGAGAATGAAATTAGGCCCTGTGTTGTAGCAGAAAATGATTTTAATAGCATGATCTTGTTTAATGAAAAATGAGGTCTAGGAATTCATGAAAATTTGTAAACCACATAACTTCCTCTCTGTAGTTGCAAAGTGAGCAAACTCAACCTGGTAAATTTGGCCTATAGACATGCTTTAAATTGATCTAGGCTTTGTCTTTATTCATGTTCCTGAGAAATGATATATGCTAGTTGTAGAACTTAGAAAAATCATAACTAAATCATCTTAACTCCAAATGACCTGAAATTTTATATGGGTTACCACTATACCAGTAGGTAGCTACCATAAAAATTTCAGCTTCAAAATCTTTCTAGAAAATATTTTTGCTACAGTGCTAATTATAGCCGAAAATGAGTTTTTAAGTAATATCTTTTGCACCACAAATCCAAATTAGGTTTTCCAGTTTCTATGTCTTGGTATATTTGTATTCTACCTTGTGTATAAATTTCGTTGTATTTGGATAATTTTGCTTGCTCTTTTGTTTAAGTGTTGCTAGTCTTATTGGTTGTTCTTGGTTCTTTTGCCTTTTTCGCTAGGATTCGACATTTGCGGTAACCCGAGAACGATCCTCCACAACATATTGAGCAACAAAGAAGAAGGCAAGCAGTTTGATCATGTTAATCCTAGTATTTTAAGTATTTATGTTGATTACAAATTCTATGTATGCATTGCTACTTTGTTTTAATAGTTGGCCTAGTAGATGCATTTCCTTAGCAAATGATTATTCTCTACTACCATGAGCCTAGGTTACTTGCTGTGAATTAGAGTTCGTGGAGGGACTCTTGTCACTTAGTAGTTGCGAATTAATTGCTTAGCCATGCTTAGCTTCGGTAGAAATGGCGGTTATCGACTTGTCGATAACCTTGATCACTAAACTTATTATGTATTATGATTTCCACCTTGTGCCATGTCTACTTATGAAAACTAAAACTAAAAGCAAAATGATTTAGACTTGGGCACAATGGTATGATTGGTGTGATTTTCGGGTGTGACTGGAATGGTGCCTGAGTCAACAAGGACCAGAACATCTTGTTACACTAAACCAAGCATTTTAGCGTGCTAACCACACTAGGGGTATGGGACCTCTCTTGACTTAGTACTTTGGCGTGTATTGGCTCGGGTCGCAGGGGGTCGCGGGAGGGATGGTGTTGGGAGCATTGTAGTGTCAGAAAGACTTCACCCGGGATGGGATTTGTTGTCTTTCGGCTTGCAATGTAGCGTATGGTGTTTCTACCCATACGAGCGGCTCGTAGTTAATACACAATATTGGAAAGCGTCTCGTAGGACTTAGCCGTCTTGCATACCTACGGAAGTGTGCTTTTGGCTTAAAGCGATGCAGGTGTGGGTACATTGGTACACCCCTGCAGGTTAAAACTATTCGAATAGCCTCGTCCTAGGTTATGGACACGCTTGGCAAGGTCTTTCAAGAGTTAGACTACAACCTTTAAATTAAAACTTGATGGGTGGTGCGAATCGGGGATTAGTGCTATGTTGTGGTGGCTATTGGGATAGTCACTTCCAGTGGTTACTTGTATGTATCTTTACTTATCATTACTTTGATAGCAAAACATTTGCAAACTTGCTTTTGAAATATATTACATTATTGCAAATAAAGTTGGCTTCATGCTCATTGTCATTCTTGTATATTGATCTATTTGGCGGTCGGCTCTCTTTTGTAATAACTAGTTACGATACTAATTAGCAAGACAACAACTTCAATCGAGGCTTAGAATGTAGTAATGCTAGAACCAGTGTTACTAGGCGGCACTGCTACTAGACGACGATACTAATTAGCAAGACAACAACTTCAATCGTGCGGTGGTGACACACGGAAGCAGCAGACGAGACGACGAGGTGCTGGCCGCTGGTGCGTCGTGGGCTTGCTGTGGCCGGGGCCGGCGGTGATGACAGATGTGCAACTGACGGTTGGAGAGCCAAGTCTATACGCCGTACAAAGCGTGTAGCCAATAATGAGCAGTGCGTTTCTGAATTTGCTTTGATCTTTGAGCCCCTTGAGATTTTGATCAAACTCCGTCACTACATTGAGTTGTTCCTAGAGGTTAGTTGGAAATGTTCCAAGGGTTTGTTCGGTAGGTCATATAAAATTATTTCGAAGGTTTAATCTAGTAGTTCCCGATGCTGAATGGAATGGTTCCGAAGTTTATATCGAAATGTTCCGAGCTCTCAGTCGAGTTTTGTTTCGGACGTGCGATGGGATTGTTCCGCATGTCAGATGAAATTGTTCGGAGGGTTACATTGGATGTTCCGGTCGTTATTAGTGAGAGATGCTAAAAAATATTCAACTCAAGCCATGAATTGAATTCCCTTGCCTCACGTCTTATGAAAGTATGAAACCATCATCACATTGACAGCGCGCACGACCATGAATTGATCGACGTGAGCGGGCCACGAATCAGCCCACAGAAGCAGCGAAGGAAACGGGCACTCGAAATCAGCCCGCGAAGGCACGACACGAAGCGATTCGAAAGAATCCATGCACACGGAAGGCGTGCGCTCTATAGACGTTCCAGCCTGGCCTGCGCAGGCAGCACGCACGGAAGGCTCCGAAGCAGCGGCCCACCAAGCATGACGTCCAAAGACGGTCAGATCGGCCGTGCCAACTGATATTGGCTGAAGCACGGTATGTTGGTCTGACTCAAACACGGCGACCCGAGCGGTCGTGCTGTGTTTAGATCCACACTTTGGCCCAACGGGTCGCATGGCCCGAACGAAACGCGACAGTGACCGAGCACGGCAACAGCTGGGAGCTAGGAGGCCGGGCGCAGGGGTGGCCGGCCAACGACAGAGGCGGTTGGGCGTGACACAGCTGGGTCTGGGCGGATGGTAGTCGGGCACGAGCACACGTGCGTGGGTTTCATTCAAACACGTGCACTGTAACAGGTCGGCACGAGGTTCCAATGTACCGTGCTTGAGTCGTCACCTAGCTCACGGACCGACACGGTATGGCCTACAGTTAAACGGCTGACCGTGCTGGGCCTAACCGTACTGTGCCAGGCGGCCCGTTTGGTCGCCACTAAGTCCCAAGAACAAGGCTTATCAGCCTATCGCCAAGCGCGGGTCGGCCGTGTGGGCCTAATCGTGCCATTTCGGTCACCACCGAGTCCACGTCCCAGGAACAAGGCAATCAGCCCATCGCCAAGCGCAGCTACTTCCTCCTCCTGCCGAGAGACAGACAGAGCCTCCAGCCGCCCGAGCGCCTGTCCTTGCGCCGCCGCTCAGCCAAAAAAATCGACGCCGGTGCTAAGGGGTACTTGGGGTCCGGCGGTCGGAGTAGGGCTGGAGCCCCAAGCCCCCAACTAGCCCCAACGGTGGCTCCGCCCCTGCCAAAGCCCTAACCCCTTCGTCCCTCTCGTGGCCTGCTCGAACTCCCGACCGCCGCGCGCTGCAATGCCCGACTTGCAGGCGCTTGTGGGCGACTTCGTCCTCAAGCTCAGGCGCCTGTGAGCAGCTTTGCCCCCACGCCAAATTTGGTGCTCGTTTGGCTGGTGCTGTTCTGATGCGTGCGTTTTGCGTGTTTATGCGGGGTTGTTGGTCGGCAGGAAGGAGGAGGGGTCGCATGCGGTGGCGCGGCATACGGTGGAGCTGTTCCTGTCGGTGGTGTCGCAGCATCGGGTCGGCGGCGACAACCTGGCGGTGGCAGTCGCGCTCGCCGACGCACCGCGCGCCGCAGCTCATCGACGCCAACCCTACCGGTGAGACACGCAAAATCCTGGAATTATTATCCTATGCGCTGCTCACTCAGATGCTCTGAGCTATTGGATTTAGTTATATGTGTGCTGTTTTGTGTTAGTGCCGAGCTTCGATCGTTGTTCCACACCAGTTGGTGTGACAGGAAGTCTAACTGTAATTGTATCTTGTTGGATTGTTGATACCTGATACTGTCTATAAGTCTAGTCATACTTTGTCGGTGTTATCCTTTTTATTTTTTCGTTTTGACATACTAGTTTGTCTGACAGTCTAGTGACACACTTTCTAAGTTAAGCTTAGTGCATTGTCTCCAACATCCGCAAAGTTTACTGTTGTGTGCCCGGTTCATTGGTGTGAATGCTGTTAGATTTAGTCCCTGTGCAATGTATCCTATAAAGTTTGTTTCCTCCACATGCATTAGCGTTGGTGATTACAAAGTAAATGTGTAATTTAGTGCTAACATTTCTGTAGGTTTTATTATACCCATCTCTGGGCGCTATATCTTTGCTCATTGCCTCTGTCCCTCTCTAACTACATCGATGAGCCTACAAAAGCCTAATTGGACCAAATTGTTTCTAATCCAGTTAGTTCTCTTTGTGTGATGTGAGTGTTCTAGTGGGATCGTATTTATTTTTGTGTAATAGTGGTTAGTGAAGTTGAATTAGGATGCCTACACAGTGATATGTCAATATTTGTGCCATTAGGACTAAATTATATGCAGTATAAGCTTTTCTTACTCCCTAGAGTATATCTGTTTGCTTTACTTCTTGATGAATCTGGTTGTTGGAAGATGCTTGATGTCGATGTCGAAAGGGGGATAAAGTTGTTTTCAAAAAGGAAATGGGGGAGTGTCATATCGGAGAATAATGTGTTTGTACGGCAATTGATGTGTGATGGTTACGTTCTGCTTCATATGTAATGTGAATGCTCAATTATATTTAGTTACATGGGAATGCGGAGTTTCTTCCTTAATTCTCTGGCATTGTCCAAATATACCTTATCTTACAACTACTTTTAAATGATGTGGAATGCACATTGTAGAGCTTGCTGTGGGGAGCATTGTGAGACGAGTTTTGCATATAATTAGAGTGGAGGACGAGGACATAGGGAGCAGTGATGCTGAATTTCACAATGGAAATGATAACCGTATTACCTTGTCAGCTGCTGTCCTTGCTGTGCTTGCGAGAAGTGCTCTCCGGGCACCCTCATTGCAAACTCTTCTGGAAAACATTCATGTGACTGCCACTGAGGACTCAGATAAAAGCAAGTGTATGTATCAGATGTTCTATTTCTCTTCTTGATGTCTACTTAAGTCAGTGTTCTTTGATCACTTCTTGAGTCCTTGTTTGTTTCAAAGTAATGAATGGATTTGTCCATAGATTATCTGAAATAGGGCAAAGGCATATTGTCCCAATTCTGAATTTTGTCTTCTGGCCTTAACATTCTGCATGTTACACTTGAACAGTTGCAGATAAGAATTCAAAAGGTAAGAAGCTAAAGCATGATATCATTGCTGCCATTGGTGAAATGATTCATGAGATGGACACATGCTACGACCAGATTGTGGACCAAGCAGTGGAGCTTATCCACCAAAAGTATGTTTTCCCCTTAGCCAACTTTAGAAAAATTTCACCTTCAAATATTAGACCATTCACCATTCTAAGCACAGTCTTGCCCCTCCTACACATAGGTGCTATTTTGTCAGAAGTATTCGTCATGACTCATGAATAAAATTGAGCTATTCCATATTGTCATGTTTTTTAGATGCTCTGGGTTTACAACTTTATTTAGTTTTATTAACTGCCAAAAGAAGTGCAGAGAAAATTATTAATGCTAGAAAAATGGTTTTATTTTCCACACCTCAGAATGTAATGTCCTTCCTCTGAGATAGTAAACAGAGGACTTTGGTATTAAGCATATGCTTCAGTTTGGGGTTTTAGATCTAGTTATAAAAAGAACTGATGGCAATCACATGGAAAATAAGGAGATTCTCCTGCATTTATTGCTTGAAGGAGAGTTAAGCATATATTGGGTTCAATGAGGGAGTATGTATGTTGTGTGGACTGTTGAGGTGAGAGCACAATTGATTGGAATTTCACGATTAGGGGAAAGACTTATGTAACAGCTGTAGGGGAAAATGCTGTTGCTTAATATGGTGCTTCTAACAGGAGTGAACATACTGAGAAAGATTACAAGCTAGCCAATTCTCTTCAAGGAATTATTAGTTTTTTTATAGAGATACTAAGTTTGCTTTGTTGTAAAGTCTACTATGCAACTGTAGCTTTGAATAAAACATCCATAAATATATGAAACTAACATTAACTTCCAAGGTATCATTAACTCTTTTGTGCTAAGTGACTCTAGGTTATCACCTTAAGCAACTGCACAACTTCATCAGATGTGCACTTATGAGAAGTTAATTTACTTACTAACTGATGATTTTCTTTTCACAGCAAGGTAATCCTGACCCTGGGTAGTTCTAGAACTGTAAAGGAGTTCCTGTTGGCTGCAAAGGAGAAGAATCAATCTTTTCATGTGTATGTTGCTGAAGGTGCTCCAAGGTTTATACTAATATCCACTTTACTTTAACTGTTAATTTGCTGCATATATGTTCTCTCATTTGTTCACTGCTATGGCATTGACGCTTTAATCAGATACCAGGGGCATATTTTTGCAAAAGTGTTGCTAGAGGAAGGTCTACAGACTACTGTTATAACTGATTCGGCTATTTTTGCTATAATCTCCCGAGGTTACATGTTAACGATGCTGGGTAATTTTTTTGTTTTAGATTTATATTTTCTTTCCAAAATATAATTGTTGATTTTCGTGATAAATCATATAGGTGATTGTTGGAGCTCACGCAATAATGGCAAATGGTAGTCATTGCACCAGTAGGCACGAACTAACATGGTTGCATTTGCTGCACAACAGCATGGTGTTGCCTTCGTTGTCGTTGCTGGGAGCCACAAGGTTGTTTTCTAGTACGTCAACGTGAAGGCATGCCATGCCTAGACTTCTAATCAATATGCATATGCCAGTTTCTCTGGGCTTATCATCAACCTTTGTGTCATCTTTTTCCTCGTAAATGGTAAACCCACTCCAAATTAGATGAGGAGCAATATAAGTGTGCTAATATCGATCATCATGTTAAGCATACATACGTACATACTACATGAATGAGCCGTTAAACTATTTGCTTATTTTTACAAATACACCCATAATCTTGTGGCCTCTCTTTGAGGCTTTAATATTTGGGGTAAATAGAATAAACTTGTGCAGGGGAGGAAGGATGACACCTCAAAAGCTAGAAATGTTTTCATAAGTTTTGGCTGCTGAGAGCTGGAGAAATAGCTTATCTTACTGGTTCTATTGTATACTTGTCATCCAACAGCATCTTAATAACTGTATTACATTAGTATATTAGAATATTTATTTCTCAAAGTTCCATTTTTTAAAGTTATTTGTCCTAGCAGCAAACATAGTACTTTTGTGTTGCTCTGGCCTCTGGTTGCAGTTGTCCTTTGTATTGTATCCACACAACCCTGAGGTATTGTTGAATGAAGTCAAACCGCCATCTGATTTGCTTGACTTGGGCGAGTTCTCAAATTGCATGGACTTCATTACTCGGGACGGCACACCTCTTCTAAATGTTGTCACTCCAGCGTTTGACTATGTACCTCCATATTTAGTCAGGCTTTTCATCACTGATACGTAAGCTCTTGCTGAAAGCTCTTTTCTTCAGTTGAATGACTTAAAAAACAATGTATACATTATCATTTTGACGTTGTTTATTTGGTATAAGTTGTAGTTTTACAGAAGTCTAGCTTATATCCAACTTAAATGACAAGATCCAAATCATGTCCCTATCTCAGTGTCAAGAACAGTCCAAAGGCATTTCGTATCCAAGTGGATAGTCCAAGCCTATCCATGAGTCCAACACCTCTATAGGATATTCCTCCATTTTATAGATCCATTTATAATGCATCTAGTTCTAACGGTGCACATTTGATTCAAACACGTCATAGGGACATAGGTCCGTTAACACACGTGCCTTTGTTCTCCTTTGAACTCTATTTACTTGAGAGTTGAGATGCCCAATGCCATCAGTATCAGGCTATTATTAACTTTTGAGGAAGCTACTAGGGCAGAACCCATATTTTGTTCAATGTATTGCAGCTGACATATTGATTGAGTATTTCTGTGATTGGCTTTTTACCACCGTGGGACTCTGTTGTTGGCTTGCATATTTTGACTTCAAATCTAACCCCACTTCTATCTGTGAAGCATTTAGACATAGCATATTGGATATCTAAATGCAAATATACGAGTTATATGCTAAATTAAGGTAAGTGCCTCTAGTTATACTGGTGTTCCCCTAGGCGCCCGCCTAGCCCGCCTAGGCGCTAGGCGCAGCCTCACCGCCGCGATTCCGGGCTAATCGGCGAGCCAGGCGCTCCACCCGCCAAGGCGGTCAATGGCGGAGCTGGACGGTCCAAGGCGGCACCAGGCGAGCAAGGCACGGTGGCTCCGGATGGAGTTGGTTGGATCCAAGGCGGCGCTAGGCGGATTGGGCGGAGTTGGGCGGCGACAAGAGATTAGAAAGGAGGGGTTATGAAGTGAGTCTCACCCGTTTGCTCCCAAACCCGAGCGCAGTTAGGGATTTCATCCTCTTCGCCACCTCCACCTCCCCTCTGCCTCGTCGCCGGCCAAATCCTCCCCACCGCCGTCGGCGCTGCCTCCTCCCACGCCTCCCCGTCGCGCCTCCTCCTGTCGCTGTCGACGCCTCCCTGTCACGCCTCCTCCAACGCCTCCCGTCGCGCCACCTCGTCCGCCAGCCCCAAGGTGTCGCTCTACTTCTCTCTCTCTCTCTCTCTCTCTCTCTCTCTCGCGCGCGCGCGCGTGTCTCTGCTTCTCTATGTCGCTCTACTCTCTCTCTCTCGCTCTGCGCCTTGCGGCCCTTGCCTTTGCTTTTGCTCTTGGCCGCTTAGGCGGCGCCTAGGCGCTAGGCAACCACCCACCTTCCGCCTTCCGCCTAACGCCTAGGTGAACACTAGTTATACGTCATATCATCTATACCCCTTTTTGACACTAGAAACACACTCATGAAACAAGAAACTTCCTTCCATGTATAGAATTCCGGTCCCAAATAAGTTTTGCCATTTCATTACTTAATGTTATTATGCTTGAAATATATCTATCAGCGGTAATTTTGAAACTTAATGTTCAACTTATCGGTACTATGTCTGCCCCCATATTATTTTCCAGTTGTTTTCCACTATTTTGTCAAGCAATTCACTATTTTGCACACTCCATCTTGTATATACCAGTGTATTGCTGGGTCTTACTATGCTGATGATTTGGTTGTTGAACACAAGACATCTTAAAAACAAAGCCGCTCAAGACATGCTTCTGTGTTTGCATTATGAAGGTACATTAAAATTTGTTTAAATTGAACTGATAATGTTATCTCATCTCATTCAATTTTTGCTATGGTGCGCAGGTCTTGTTCTATTTAGTGGAGTCATCTGTAGTTTACATTGGACGTCGGGAAACCAACACAAGCACGGTCGTTGCAATTGGACTGACGATAATGACATTTCAGTTTGTGTAGACTAATGAGACAGTGGGGGCATGACCCTGGCTACTGATGACAGTTAATTGATTTACTGTACAGCAATAGATATGGCCAAAACTATCTGTTGGTGAATAGGAAGGCTAGTTCTGTCCGCTGCATTTATATTCCTATCATTCTATGATTGGGACATGCAAATTTTTTGTTATTTCTAAATTGCAATGGTTATGTGCGTGTTTCACGCTGCGCAATTATACTCCATGGAACGAAATTGGTCGCGTGTGACGTGTGTCACAGGGAGAATACTGATGCCTATTTTATATAGGTTCTTTTTATTATACCATCTTAATGCTTGCTTGTCATCTTAAAGGATTGGACTTCTGTATTAGTGGTTGATTTTCTTGTGTGCTTGAAATCAAATCGAACATAGGGGAGTAGGGGTGTGATCATGCTCAGTTTATTTGATGACAACTTAAAAAGCGTACAATTTCATGCATGGTTTATTGTTAGTACATTGCAATTAGTAAAAATTATGAGGGCTTTGCATCAATCCCTCTAGTTTGAAACACTGGAGAAAGAAAAAAAAAAAGAACAAATTACAAAGGAATAGTGTTTCTAGAAACACACTGGACACTCGAAGGCCAGAATTTAACTCCCACATGTTGAGTGTTATCATTTGTGTGATTTTTTCAGTATCTGATGTCACATCTCATTTTGTTGTGCCAACTAGGTGTTGACTAAACCCAAAAAAAAAGAAGGCCGGCTAGTCCAGCATAAAATGACGCCCAACTAGGGATGTCAATGGGCCTTGTTCATCTGAAATCAGTGAGGAATTCTTTTATTAGGGGATGAGTATAAAAAGATTTTGCGCATTTGACCTTATAGGGCGACGGGATTGGATTGCTTTCACATACCCGCTCCCCGCTATTCCCGATAAACACTCGTATACATGTATATTGATATATCTAAATGTCTAAAATATTGGCATTTTTGTCTCTAGACTAATATAGTTTTTTATAATTATAGTATATAACTCATTTACTATTATTCTACCATCACGATGTGTACTAATAAATTTACGTATTTCTACGTAACTATATGATAAATTGATAAAATTACCTTAGTATCATTCGAATTTAAGTTCTTATCGAACAGCAGAGAAATCGTGCCGATAGCTAAATAGGGTGGGCACGATAGAGAGAGATTGTCCCGATACCTGAACAGAGGGGGGGATGATATATTATTCTCCGTGGGGATTAGCCCGTAGCCATCCCAACGCGCAACGCGAAGTCGCTCAACAGCCGAACGTGCAAAACGCAACGCTACAGTATCTAATCAGATACTGACTGTCACGAGGGCAATCACAAGATAGCAAACCCACCAAACGAAGAATAAACTGGCGTTTCATGTCAGCGTCACGGCGCCACTCGGAGGTCGGAACGCGCGACGCGTGTTTACCCGGGTCTCCACGGGAACCGTGGGGCTCTCGTACTACCACAGTACTGCGTACGCGCGCGTCTCACGAGTTCACACTTCACACCGATAAGTCCGACCGGATAGGTCGAGGCGGAGCTGTTCTTGAAATGGGAGCACATGAACGTCGACGTCTCCTCTTTATCTCGCCTTCACGACTTCACGAGTGTGCCCTTGGAGAAAGCGCCAGATCGGCCTAGCTAGGGCATCTTTAGTAGTGGGAGAATATTTGCTGTTTTTATCCGCTGGGCTTTGGAGGGGAAGCGTATATGTGCGATATGCGCATGACAGCATGAGCATGATGTGCACACTTCTTGCTGGTTTCAGGTCTTGCTATTATAGAACAGCGTTCGGTGAGACAGCTAGCTAGGGTCACACGGAGCATGGCACCTATTTATGTCTCACCTGTCAAGGGAATCACAAGAAATTTGCCGCGTGACGTGTTCTTCGGTGGTGCCAACAGTATAGAAATATTTATTCGGTTTGTTGAACTGTATTATAGTACGCAGTACCTAACTTTTAGGTTGAATATTCTAAACAAACAACTTGTTACCACCAAGCTCTTGAGTCGATGAACTTGTCCAACATCTTTAGCTTTCATGTTGTAGAATCCAAATCTTACAAGAAACATGATTGCCAACGATCACGGAAGAGGGAAGCAGATTGCCAAGCACCTCCATGAATGTGTAGGACATGTGTCTTGGTGGCAATGTTGTTCGTTAAAGAAAACCATATGCGATTTATTTATAATTAACTCTGCCTAGTGTCTACAATCACAATAGGTGATGGGGGAAAAGCCAAGTTCTGAACCTCACCATGGCAGAGTGGTACAACCCCCAAAGATCTTGCCCCGGAGATCTTCCGACTCTCTAGAAGAAAAAAAAGCACGACAGTTCAGGAGGCGCTCTAGGATAACCGCTGGGTTCAGGATCTCACCATTACAGGGAAAGTAACAGCTCAGCTGGTCCACTAATTCCTAGATCTTTGGGGAAGTTTGCACCAAATCACTTTAGACCCAGCTGCCACGGATGAGATCACTGAAACTAACCCCATAGGGCGAATACATAACAAAATCAGCTTATGCGCTACAATTCATCGGCTCGACAACAACTGAGTACAAAAGCTAATTTGGAAAGCTGGAGCGCCCCCCCAAGATGCAAGCTTTTTGCCTGGCTAGCTATCTAAAACAGGTTGTGGACAGCAGACAGACTGCAAGCGTGGGATGGCCGAACCAGGGCACCTGTCCACTTTGCCAGCAATCTCCGGAGGGCGCCTTACATCTCTTTTTGAGTGCAGGTACACCCACGAGTTTGGATTTTGATGGCTCAATGGGTGGGATGCGCCCCGCTACAACCGACTCACGAGGCCGACAGTCACAACATCTGGGACTGGTGGGAAAAAAACTTGTAAGCTGGGACTTCTCCTAAGAAGGGCTTCAACCACGGTGGTTATTCTAATCACCTAAGAGATCTGGAAAGAACGCAACACCAGAATCTTTAATAACATACCCTCCTTCACCTAGGACTTGTTTGCTAGGATAAAAGCCGAAGGAAAAGATTGGACCCTAGCTGGGGCCAAATGCCTACAGCAAATAATTAGCGTGTAATCAAGCCCTATGCCCCCTCACTAGGCTCTTTTGTATTGTTCAATCTTCTTTATTAATATAATATGCAGTCCTCCTGTCTGTTTCTTAAAAAAAAAAAAACTCTACCGGTGTCAATCTTCAGCGTAAGTGTCACCATTGTCGTCTGGATGAGTTGTCCGATAAAACCCATTACAAGTAAAGGAAATTTGACGAAGAACATGCCGGAGAAAAAAAAAAAGCTAGAACAACTTGATCGAGGAAAAAAATACAGAATAATTCATAAAACCTAAATTTACTTCTAGCCAGAGCACAACCACAAACTCATGATCTCATACACAATAACGAGTTGTTTTAACCAATGATCATACACACCCTCTTAAAACACAACCAGTCTAAATTGTAGTAGTTTGCGACGTGTATTCACAAGTGAGGAATTGAAATCCGAATTCATACCCCCTGCAAGTTGCAACTAACCAAGCATGCATACGGGCGCATGCACGAGCATGACTGAATTCATTGATCACTAGCCCCTGCCCGTTGCCCCCAAAGCGCAACAAATTTAACCCATCAGCGGCTCACACGAACCTCGCCTTCCAACCAACTCCGGCATTACAGGGGATACGCTTTCTCCCCCGAGGAGGCAAGGCAAACGAGCTAGCTGGCAAGCGATCGAAGCCTCCCCCAACGCTCGCGTCGTGCATGCCGCGCGGCCCCGGGTGGGAGTCCCGCCGCGCGGCCGGCATGGGAAAGCCATCGGCGCGGCGCGCGCGCCCGCGGTTGGTCGGTCACGGGGAATGCGCCGCGCAGCTAATTTTTTGCCCCAAAAGCTGTCTGTTCCTGGCGCGGCGCGCGTGCCGTGCCGTGCTGTGCCGCGTGAGATCGATGAGATGTGCCATGTGTGTATGCTACAGCTCGTCCCTTGCGCCCGATTTGTTCGGCAGGCACGAGTTAGCTTTGGCTGCATTGCGCGCGCGCGCGCGCGCGAGACGCCTAACGATTAGGCGCGCAACTGGACTGGACGTCGGAACCCATGCGCGTGCTGATGGCGCTTTGCCGCAAGTCGAGGAAATCTACACATCTAACATGTTGCGATTAATTTGCGAGTTGATTGCTTAGTTCTTACCTGTACGTTCTGCTCGATCAATGATCTCGTGAAGTTGGCAACAAGAAATTAACGGACAGTACTTTCTGGTAAAGTGGTAACTACTACTGATATAAGTCCTAACTTATTAACTAGAGCATGTATGATATTGATAACCTGCTGTCCTGGGTACCCTTTCCGTGAAAGATGCTGGGTAGCCTGCTGGGTTGTTTAACGTGCCCAAAATCTTTTGAGGCGGAGTATGATGATGACCTAAATCCGTCAGGGAGCACACAACGTCCAAAAATCAGAAATCAACAAACACGACTTATTCTCGTGCCGATCGTACGATCCACAACAGAGTTATGTTAGCATGTTAGCATTGAGAAGCGAGCAAAAATCTGCAAAAATACATGCATTACAAATGACGCTTTCTGCCGGTATGTATAACATGCATTTCGCTGTCACCAAGACGGGGACAAAAGCAAGTCCATTTGTAGACGTTCAATCATGCAAAATTTTCTTAGCCATCCCTTCCGTACTGATTCTGCTGTTCCCCGAAATACACGCAGCAACAAGGATTGATTGCTTTGATCAAATCGTTTACACCTGTTCATGCTCGTAGAACTACTAGTGATTCATGGTTCATACACCACAAATTAACGGCGCATCATATGAAACCAACCTAGCAATACAATAGTACAAATTATTAAGGAACAAAATCGCTATTTCAACCTTTTCTTTTTGGTTACATCCATACGCTTCGCTCGGTACTACAAATAATTAATACTCATAGCCATTGCTCTGCAGGGAACATTCATGCCACAATAACTGGCTTAAATTATTAATAGTTGTTAATAACACCGTAACTAAATAAAAGGTTAAACAACGCCCCCCACTGGCCATCAGCAGAGGGCTCCCAAATCACAGTGCGATGTTGAGGCGATCACCGCGCGTGCATGTCTCCCAAGCTGCCCAAGGCGAGCCAAGAAGAAGGCTCTTCGCTCGTCGCCTCCGCCTTAGCCTTCTTCGCCGGCGCCTCCTCCGTCCGGAAGTACGGCGCCCGCGCGGCGGCGACTGCCCTGTCCTTGCGCTTCGCAAGGAACCTCTTCAGCGACGCCTTCCTCGCGATCGGCATGTCCACCAGCGCCGGCTCCGCCGAGCTCTTCGCCGGTGCAGCTGCCGCCGCGGCGTACCGGATCAGCTCGGCCGCCCTGGCCGGCGTGCAGCCGTCGAGCACCAGTACCCTCCCGCCGTAGAAGATGGTGAGCTGCTGCGCCCCGCCCGCCTGCGGGTTGGGTTCTTGTACGACAGCGGCCGGCGCGCCCATGAGGGCCATCGCGCCGGACGACGCCGGCGGCGGCGCGGCGGCCTTGACGTACTGGCTCAGCACGCCGCACGCCACGGCGAAGCGTCGGGTGATGGGGTCCGTAGTCATCGTCGTCGTCGCCATTGGCGGCATGTACTACTAGACGAGAGAGAGCAGGAGGAGGGTAAATTTCGTGGTGATCAATGCCCTTGGTCCAAACGAGTAGTGATCGATCGTGGTGGTTGCAGAGTAGGTTTTATATAGAGAGGAGAGACCGAGACGAGAGGTTAACTAGTGGAGGGAGAGGAAGGGAGGCCAGGGAGCTTTTGCGCGCACGCGCGCGGGGAGGACGTGAGGAAAACGTGGCTGCAGCATGCATGCCGCGAGTGGGAGAGGAAGACGGTGCTTTGAAAAGGTCCTTTTTCCGTTGTGCGATCGACGAGTAACTGCCTGCCCGTGTTTTCTAGCTGGCTGGCTGGCTGGATGAATGGTTCGTGTATACGACCTCTGTTTCTCGAATACACCTTTTAGAACGCGTCTATTTTTTAAAAAAACGTTGACAATTAATTTCAAAAAATATATTATATAGGTAGATTTGTCATCTAAAATACTTCAATGTTATATATTTTTTTTATAATTTTCGGTAGCATACTGTTTAAAAATTAATAGTCAAAGATTATTGGAAACAGTGCCGATATATAAAAAAAAAGGCAAGTAAAAAAGAATGAAGGTATCCGGCGGGTGGATATGGATCGGAATGTCATATTTGGATTCGAAGAGGTGTTGGAAATTTATCGAAGACATCTAAGACTTTATGGAGCGTAAACACGTGTTTTATTATTAAACACATACATATATGTATTTCTAAAATCGGTGAACACCAACGCTAAATCTAGAACTTAAACTTTGATGGGCTAGGTGCACAAACCCACACCTAGCCATCTAGTCATAGGCCAGCTTCCCGAAGCTAAAAGCTTCACGTGTGTAATGCGCCGCACAGATGACAGATCGACACCAAGGCAAAACGATCCACAACTGCTTTATCATGTGCATTCTTTTTTTTTTTGAAGTATTGGGATACCAGAACGACGTTCTATTGCAGGAACTCGGGAAGCCTAAAACCCAGCCAAACACCGCCTAACCTTGTCAATCCAAGCATTTCCGGTGCAAAGCGAGTTCCAGTTTCAGGTACAAACCAGAAAGGCAGAACCGCGCAGACGTACTCAACAAACTTGCAACACGCAACTTGCTGCCAGCCTTCAGAATTTGCACGATATCTTGTCTGATCGTTCAATGCTTGTTCCTTCCTTCAACACACTCACTTGCCCGACACGACCCGGAGTAAGAAGCAAAGCACGTTGCTTCCGTTCGGCAGCGCTCACCGGCGCCCGCACGCGCGTCGGTCTGGACGCCAGCCAACCCGGCAAAGCCAAGCACAACCGCGCGATGGCGACACGCAACGACTGCCTCTGCCGGTCTCAGGGCCTAACTCGCTCGTCTTCCACAAACGCCGCGGGCGCCGATCAATTGATCAAGTCGGTCGGCCTCGTAGCTTTCTGTAAAGAACAGGTGATTAACGCGGCAAAAGCTAAAGACAAGACAACCACTCCACGCGTACTTTTGCGAGAGCGACACGCACGTCTGCTTAATCTAACTAATCTCTATGCTAGTCGCTAGCTTAACATAATGGAGCCAAACCAATCTCGTAATCTATGCATGCTTAACGTATGAGCTTGCGCCGAGTTGTTGGTACATTATACTACAGTGTACGATCGACGTGCACGCGGTCGCTAGCTCATACCATTTCCCTGTTTGTTTTTTTGGGTGTAATTTTCTAGCTAGCCGCCGAAAGTGAGAACCGCGACTAGACGTCAACGAGAAGAAACTCCGTCCGAGGAACTTTCTCGCCCAGTTCGTAGCTAACCTGCGATGGCGTATTGGCGTGTGCCGTGGTCGATCGTGCCATGATGCGCGCAGGCCCACATGTGAGCCGCGGACGGAGCATCATGCTGCAGGGGCCGCGTAGCGATCGATGGGGAGAGTTACGTACGTTGCTGGCTGCTAATCGCGAGTTAAATGATTCGACCTTTCCTTGGAGCTTCCCACGCATGTCCGCTTCGCTAACATGCGGTTCTCCAACTTTTCTTCGCCAAAGCACAGTACAGGCAGCATAGCTCGGCGCCTTGAATTGGCGTGCAGTTCCCCACGACCTTTGCACGTCTCATGCGTACCATTGGCTGTTTATGTTGTTCTGTTTCCATTTCATTACTTTCTCCATCCAAGTTTATAGGCGTATTTTTTTTTAATGGTCTTGTCCACAAATATAGACCCTATTTTATATTCTAATGCAAAATGAGTGTGATGTTCTCTCTATACCCTTATTATTCACCTTTTACGGAATTTTGGTCATTTACGATTTCTTTTTTAAGGGAAACACTTCTTTTTTTCTTGTTCATTTACAATTTCCGATTAGTAGTAAGTCGCGCGTGATATTTTTTAAAAATATTCTATTTTTATTTGAAATTACAAAATTATACCTGTGATTTTATTTTTTACAAAATTATACCTCTGTCGCCAAACCATTTGGCGACTGGTTCCAGTCGCCCAACGGCCAAGCGACACCAATATAGTAGCTTTACGGTTGGGCGACATGGATGAAAATTGGCAGCGGTCGGGACCTCGGCTCAACCGCTGGGGCATCGCATCCTCTCACTACTACTGAAAGGTCTTCAACCGAACCATTTGGCGGCGGTTCCGGCCGCCAACGCCAGCGACACCAATATAGTAGCTTTACTACATGGATGAAAAAGGTCTTCACAAGCACTACTACGTAAAAGGTTCGCGACAGTTCAAAAACATCATCACAGACGGTTTCGTGAGCCGTCTGAATCTATGGATCAGCGATGATGAGGTCATCACAGACGATTTTTAAACCGTTTGTGATGTATCATCCTGACGGTTATTAACTCTAAGCGATGCTGCGGCGATTAACTATCACAAACGGTTTGTAGATGAAACCGTCTGTGATTATGGACATATCTCAGACGGTTTGTAGATGAAACCGTCTGTGATGATAGATATATCACAGACGGTTTTTAGATGAAATCGTCTGAAATAGTTACCTATCACAGACGGTTTGGAGATGAAACCGTCTGTGATGACTTTTCTCTATAAAATCTCCAAGCAAATGGTGCTTGTGCCTTTAAAACGATATATATATATATATATATATATATATATATATATATATATATATATATATATGGGGACATATCTAGTGCTAATAGATAATTCAGTGCTAAGGTGCTAATGCCAATCTTGGCCGTTGGATTTGGATTGAACAACCAAGATTAATACAGTCTCTCACCTCCAAACTATTTAATCACCTTGCATGCTCCCACATCTAATGCACATTCATTAATGCACCTTCATTAAACACCCTACATTCAACGGTTAAGATTTGCTTAGCACCGAATTAGCCATTAGCACTAGATACGTCCCACATCTAACGGTCAAGATGCAGAACAATTCAGCGCATGCAAGTTAAGATTTGCATTAGCATCTAGCTTAGCACCGAATTGCATGGGCCATTAGACCGCTATCTCACTAGATATGACACCAGAAAGTGGATGAGGACTACGAACAATATATATATATATATATATATATATATATATATATATATATATATATATATATATATATATATATATATATATATATATATATATGATGCCGGTTTTAAAAGCACAAGCAACCACTGCTTAGAGACTTTATAGAGAAGAGATCAGGAATGAAATGGTAGGACGTACATGGCAAAGGTGGACCGCACAAGATTAACCCTACTCATGCCCTTTCCTCCATTTTTTTTTCTTGTTCAAAACTAGTAACCCTCGCGCACCTTGGCGCACCGAATTGAAGGCTGAGACTATTAATTAGGGCTCTAAGGAATCGCTGGTGATAGAAGACATGAAAGATTAGTTAAAGTATCAAGTTGCCATCTCTAATCAAATAGACTCGAAAACTTCAAAGAGATGCTACCAATTAAACAATAAATGCATATCAGTCATAAGTTACAAAAGAGATGTTTCATGGTTGACCAGAACTGGTGTAGGATCAAAAGAGAAGATATATACCAGCTGTAGATGTTCATAAAGTTGTGCAACTTTTCGCGAGGGATTCTCTGTAAAACAGTCTCTGCACGATTCTGCTGATGGTATAGAGCAAGTGGAGATGATAAATCAACACTTTCCAATGCTCTGTTAGAATCATTCGCAACGAAAGAACCTACAACATCGGTGGGGGACTTTTGGCATGGATATTGTCCACACAGAAAATCTTCGTAATATTACTTAACCAAATTCAGGTTCCAACTATAAGAAAATTCAGGTTGTCCGCAGGTTTGCATCCTGATGGATACCTTTTCGGCATGTCCTAATCAATTTCTAGCTTGAACTAAAAATCATGTCTACCATACATGGTCAGGAACTTATTCATCTTGTCCGATTGAAATTCGCTTTACTGCTAACCTCCAAAGTTTCAATTAAACATGGATATTTGTTGAAAATCAGTGACGGCAGATCAGAAACTACCTTTGTGTCAGAACCCCAAATATTGGGACCTGGGACCCTTCTATTCTTGGGAAATCAGATCCCCTTGAACGAATGAAAATGTTGGGACTTGTCCCAGCTCTCCCAGGTCCCAATTAGTAAGAACTAAGTGACATGTCCAAATGTTGAAAAGAGATGAGGATCCTCCCATGGTTCGGATCTGGAGGTCGGTGGTGACGGGGTACTCGTCCATGTCGACGTAGCTCTTGTTGATGGATCCCATGATGAGCTTGTCACACTCAGGCTTCATCCATGTGGTGACGAACGAGGCCAGGTTCAGCCGCGAGTGCCGTCCAGCATGAGCTCGTCGTTGATCTGGTACGCCGCCTCTCTCGGGATCGACCGCTCCAACATCCGGAACCTGCAGCCAGAAAACACCCACCGAATCAGCAACACTCACCCGATCGGGTGAACCGGACGAATCACGGGTTGGACGGTGGAGCCGTGGCCGGTCGATCGTCACGTGCACGGGGTCGTCCCAGCTGGAGCTCGCGTGCGAGAGCACCATGGCCGCTACTGCTCCTATCTAAAATAATCTTTCCCGTCTCGATCTGCAACCAGGATCCAGATCCAGAAATAAGAACTCTACAGTAATAGGGGGGATAAACACTCAAACAAGAAGAAGACGGCGCAGACGGTAGGTTGTAGGGAGGCAACGAAGAAGAAGAAAGGCACAGAAGATGGCGGGCGTGCTCGATTCGGCTATGGTGAGGTCGAATCGGCGGCCGGGGGAGGCGCGATGCAGGAGCCCAAAGTCCTGAACCCTAGCGCGCGATGGAGAGTAAGGGCACAAACCATAGCACGGGGGCTGTTATTAATAAAGGAATATCACAAACGATTAGGGCTGGAAATGAGCCGAGCCGAGCTCGGCTCGTTCAGGCTCGTTTCCAAAGCAGGCTCGGCTCATTTGGAAAACGAGCTCGAGAGCCAGCTCGGCTCGGCTCGAAAAAAAGCTCGAGCCGACTCGAAAAGCTCGTTCAAGCCAGTGACCCTTCAAGTCCAAAACATAGGCAGAATGTGATTATGTGAACCATTCATCCTAAGTTTATAATCCAATCATCATAAACAATAAAACAAAGCCAGAAACAAAGTCAACAGGGGTTCATTGTCAGTTGCCTAAAGTGAGCTTAACACCAGCAAAGAATCCATTTAAGTGGCCAAGTTTCAGTTGTTCATTAACAGGCTATTGTGAGTCAATTCTCCATGTCAAGTTCCACACCACTGTTTCCTTTACTAGCAATAATACTCATCTGGTTTCTAAAGAAGCCTTCGAATATACACTCATCAGACCAATTAAACTGAACTGTATAAGTATGATATGACGAAGTGGGTGGAGTTGGGCGAGGGGTTGGCGGCGAGTGGAGATGGGGGAGGTAGAGGCGGTGGGTGGAGATGGGGGAGGGGGAAGTGGCGGGTGGAGCTGGGGGAGGGGGAAGCGGCGAGTGGAGGAGGTGGAGGCAGCGAGTGGACTCCTGAAGCATGTTCGGCCGATGGTGTGTGGATAAGGCAAGGGAAGAGATTGGGAGTGGAGGAGGGATGGATGAAGAAATGGAATGGGGGAAGAACTAATAGAGGGAGGCAACAAAATGGAATGGGGAAGAACTAGAAGTCAAGGACTTAGGAGAAATAACAGAGGGAGGCAACAAGCCAAACGAGCCAAGCGAGCTGCTCGCGAGCGGCTCGAGCTTCGCTTGAAAAAATTGCGAGCCAGAAGCAAGGCTTGGCTTGGCTTGGCTTGAACAATTGCGAGCCCGAGCCGAGTCGAGCCGGCTCGCGAGCCTCGAGCTATTTTTTCAGGCCTACAGATGGTTCCATAAAAGAACCATCCGTGATATGTACAAAAAACCATCTGTGATAGTGACGTTCGGACTTTGTGTTTGGGCGGCCCGATCGAGATCTAATGGTCCATAATCGTTGCGCGTTCGGATGGTCCAAACGTTTTCGCTTGATCTGGACGGTTGATTTAAAATCGAACAGCTGGGCGCGTGAGTACGTTCGAACTGCTGGGCGACTATTCAATATATATTTTGTATAATTCAAATTCAAACTTAGTGTAGGTCACTAAACCGTGTTATGTATAATATAGTAATTCGATTACCTCTAAACTAGATTTTTACAGCAAATAGTCCAACACCTTTACAAAGAAACTGACATACTCATACCTAATCCTGCAGTCATCGCTGCAGAAGACGGCGTGGTCGTCCCACCCTTCCACGCCGCCGGTGCTCGTGCACCGGTGGCCGTCCTCCGACAGCGTCCACACCGGTCCAGTGGCCCGATCTTGTTCCACACCGCCGCTTGGACCATGTCCGCGACGAGCCTCTGGCACCGCCTACACTTCCGGTTGGTCCTCTTGGCCGTCTCGCACCTGTCGCCGGCCGGCTCGCCCTCGACCTACCTGATGTAGCTCTTCCCAATGTCGCGCATCTCGTCGACCGTGTAGAGGAGGAGGCCGAGCACGTAGGCCGCGGCCTTGTGGCCAGCAACGGTCGCCCGTTCAAGGAACATGTAAGAACCCGGGATTAACGTCCCAGATCCTCTGTGCATTTCTGAACTAGTCCCATGATCAGTAGCTAGTTCACACAGTAAACAAATATGATAACAAATTCATATCACAATTTTATTAATAATCAACAGAGTTTATTACAAAAGAGGCTTACAAGCCAACAATAAGAACACAACGGAAGATAGAGAAGTAGTAGGGTCCAGCAATCTGCCACAGGCAATCGACTGGGGTAGTGGCCTAGTCGTCGAGATCCACATCGGTAGCAAAGTCCTTCTCCTCTGAAATTGTGTTTGCAAAAGCAAGGATGAGCACAACTTCCGTGCTCGCAAGTTACACCCGTCAAATAATAGAATGACATGCATACATGGATGTAACAAAGGATGGCTTATTTGTTGATTTGCATAAAGCAACACTTTCTTTAAATACTTGAAATTAAAACAGGGAATTAAAATAAATGTATAAACATATGCATGCAGTACTAATTTAAAACAGAATATAAATAATTTTAAATAATAGTATCGATATGATCAAGGGTATAACTTGCCTTGCTTGCGGTGATGTTGTTTTCCTTAACAGATCAACTGGTACTAAGGTGACGTTGTTTTTCTTAACAGGTCACCTAGTACTCACAAGTACTTTCTCCAGGTGTACAATCACAATGATCATACAGTCAAAATCAATCTTCTTATAAGCTCTTCCAACAACGTCGAAATCTGACTCTCCGAAGTCGTCGAAATCTAATCGTGAAAATACGACCAATTCAACTCAAATTCAAATAAATTCAAAAATACAGATCAAATTAACTCCAAATAGAAATATTTTGGTTTAGTTAGCTAGATAATAATTTTATATGAAATTACAAATTTGAATGGACTATATCGGAGCTGGGATTCAAAAGATATGAATTTCCTAAGTTTGAATTTACATGAAATAATAAATTAGGGTTTAAAGGAACTATTGGTCAAATAAACCCAAAGTTAAATAATTTTGGTTTAGTTGTCTAGATCTTGATTTTATAGGAATATAGAAATTTGAATCGACAAAATCGGAGTTCGTATGAGGGAGAACGAACCCCGGGAAGTTCTAAATATCAAAAACCCTAATTTTCAGATTTTATTGAATTTCTTGAATTATTTTTCTAAAGGAAAATCGATATATTGCATCGGATGACGTTAGCCCTCAGGATTTTCAATTTCCCAGCCGAATTATTTTTAAAAGGAAAAGCTACTCTCTATGACAGGTGGGCCCAAGGTCAATGGATTGGGTCCATGGTCCGGTCAACGGTCTACCGCCGACTCGGTGTATCGGAACAGTGCATACCGGGGAGGTGGCAGGCGCGTGCACAGGTGGCAGCCACGTAGGCGGTGATGCGGCAGAGGGGAAGACGTGGCGCTGATGTGGAGGGTGAGGTGGCGGGCCACGTCGGCGCCGGACGGGGGCGGCGCTCGGGTTCCAAGGAATCGGCGACTGGCGGCGTTTCGCTGGCGGCGAGAGGTACCAAATGGAAGAGGAGGGTTCGGGGATCCTGATGCTTACCACGGTGACGGCGGAACGGGCAAGGATTGGGCGGCGGTGGAGTTCGGGCTCGCGGCGGTGACGAGTTCCGGCGGTGCTCCGGTGACGAGGGAATGCACACGGGGACGGTGGGGTGGAGGCGATGTTGTTGGTGTGGTCGGGGTGGACGCGGCGGCGGTGACGGTGACGCCAGGGGCGGCGGAGTGAGGCTCGGCCGGCGGCGGCGTTTCGCGAAATCCGGCGAGTATGGAGCGAGAGGGAGAGAGTGGGTGGTGGTATCGGGTTGAGGGAGGAAGAAGGCTCCCGGGACGCTACTTATAGGGGCGCGGGCGGGGTTCCATCGCCGTGGAGGGCACGAAGGCCGCGCGGCGTTTCCGGTGCAATTACGGCAATCCAGGCCGGAGATGGGGGATAACGGGGAAATGGGGGGGCGTGATGCGGGGAAGTTAATGCGTGTGTCCGCGAGAGGAAAGGGGGCGAGAATCTCGGGATTGAGGAGCTCCGAGCGCGCGACAATGGCGGCGGCTTGGGCGTGGTTGCGAGGAAGAAGGGGCGAGGTAGAAGACGCGGGTGGGCCGTCGGGTTTTCATCCGATGGTGAAGAAGAAGCGGGGCAGCGTGGGGGTTTCCTAGCCGTCCGATTCAAATCGGAAGGTGAGGGTGGAGAGAGAGGGAGCGGCGGGCGTAGCGGGCTGGGAAGGGCCAAGTGGGCTGGCGCGCGGGAGAAATAAGTGTGGGCCGCGGGGGTTTTGGCCCAGGGCCATTTTCTGATTTTAATTGTTTTAACAATTTAAATATTCTAGTTAAATCAAAATAGCTTTAAAATATAGCAAATAAAAAACAAAAAATTATGGAAAAATTCACATAAATTCCCTGAGGTATTTTTGGACTTAATAAAAATAGTTCCAACTCATAATTGGCTATTAATTTTGCAAAATAAATTGTGTTTGACTTTAAAATATTTAGGAAAAAGCTTTTAAAAACTCAAAAAAATCTAGAAATTAATTAAAATTTTATTTTCCAGCTCAAACCAACTAAAACTCCAAGAGCTTCAAATAAATTTTAAATTTTGACTTTTAAAACTTCAGAAATTCAAATAAAGCAATGAAATTCTTTCCCGTTCCAGAAAATCCAATAACTTTATTTATTTTATTTTGGTAACAGCCCCTTGGGATGTTACAGAACACAAGGCCGCGCTGTATGTCTTGGGGCGCGAAGACAAGTACGAGGCCGACGATGAAGCAGTCCTCTAGATTGTCGACGCTGGCCAGGTGGTTGATGACGGTGAGGTAGCGCTCGTTGTCCTGCCACTTCATCGCCTCCTGATGGACCCAAGGTCCAATTGTTGGCCCGATCTTTCAATGAGAACGATAAGTTCGGTAGGTGTCGCTCAACTCTCATGATCCTGGCTACGAACACGCAAGGCTCGAAACCACGCAATCGCTGAACTGATTGACAAGTCGTTATCAACCGTGCATGAATACCCGGATGACCTGACCACAAAGGTCGATTCCTGCATACACCGAAGAAGCACGTAAGAAAAAGATAAAGCAATCTGAAATTACAAATAGGAATTGAAATATTGAATTGAATTGGGATTCTGAAGCGGTATTATGATTGGTCTAGTCGACACAAGCCAATACACGAAGTTGTAACAAGGCTAACTTTTAACTAAACAAAATCTAAGTAAAACTAAAGGGGTGCGGCCTCCTTATATAGGGAGAGGAACCGCAAATGTCTAAGCGCTAGCAATATGATACTATTCACAAGTTACTATCCATGTGAATAGTACTATGAACAGTGCCATGAACAGTGCGTCCGGCCCAGGTGGAGGCGGCCGGCTCAAATAGGCCAAGGAGGTGGCCGGCCCAAATAACCTAGAATGGTGGTTGCTCCTTGGGCCAAATAATTGATACAAATACATGACCCTCGGCCCAATGTGAGGTGGTGCAGCACCAGATATAAGTGAAGTGTATTCATCAGCACGTTGAAGTAGCGTTTGACGCAGCCGAATCGATGGCAGTCGAGTAGCCCGGTTGGAGGTGGAGTAGCGGTCGTATCCGAAGGGTTGATGTCCTCATCATCCTCCCCTTCTTGCATTTGAGTCGTCCTCGACTCACGCTCATCCTCCAGCGGCAAAAGAAGCTTTAAAACTTGGAGCAACGCATTCTCATCTTTCTGCAAAATGTTAGCAATAGCAGGTGGCAAAGAAATAGAGAAAGTTGTGGAAATGACAAGTGATTGTGCATGCATCAAATCATCACAGGTATATTTTCTCATAGCATTCAGTGTACAACTCAATTTGTAAGTATAAATGAAGTAAACAGTAGAGTTATGCATTACCCGGTTATGAAAGAAAATTGTCCTCAACTTTTGTAGATTAATGGGAAGCACAACAATTGAGTTCAAAGTGCACAAGTCATTCATATAATCAGAGTTCAATTGAGTAATGGCAAAAGCATCTAGCAAGGGTGAAAAGATTTGTAAGTTCTTCTATACTTCAACATCATTATTCAGATTGTCAATGCTAGATGGTGCAATAAGAGATGAACATATAGGTATAGGAGAATCCACAAAATTCAACACACAAGAATTGTTGTTCGAAACAACAAGCTTCAAATCATCCATGTGATCACAAGTTATGCATATTCGATATACAAGAAATTGATTGTTTACACCATAATCTCCAATCAAATTAAACTTATATGCAGGGGTGTAGGCGCTAAACACGGATTTCGAACACGCAATTACAGAAACTTTTTCCATAGCATGTGACAATTTCACAAGTGGATCCAACATAATGTAACATAAAGAGTCAGCAGGAGAAATTCTAGTCAAAACGTCTTTATGTCTAATCAATTCCACATGATCATTGTATGCGATTAAATCATCACATGAATCATTCAAAACAGCAGACAATTCAATTATTTCAGCACATGGTGCACTCAAGTCAACTGGTAAATCAACAAGTTTATCACATGGTGCACTCAACTCAGCTCGCAAATCAATCAAATTATCACAGGATTCATGCAAATTCTCAATAATATCAGATTCTGTAGCTAGAAAATTAATTTCTACCTTCTCAGCACTAGATTCATCCACCTCATGTGATGCAGTGGTTTCTACAACAATCTGATTTTTCCCTTTGCTCAATGATACTAGGCATGAAATCATGGTTGTTGTTCTTAGGTTGAGTGTTCAAATCAGTACCTTTGGTATTACCTTGTAGGCTCGACTCAGATGATGTTGGTACTGAAGTTGGTGAGTAGTTAGAAGCTTTTCCTTCTTCTTCTTGCTCCAGCTCAATTAACAATGAGCGAGCCAAGGGTGCGAGACTACGAGACAGAGTAACACTCACAACAGCAGGGGCGGCAATCATGGTAGATGCAGCAGCAGGAGAAGCAACCGAAGATGATCTTGATGCGGAGGTGTGTACCGTGCGCTTAGTTGTTTCATGTACACGTGAAGGTGTAGTGGAAGTAGACGTGTAACACCCCAGCTCAGCATTGAGCCTGGAATGTTACTAAAATTAAATTAAACTAGGTTAAACTAAGTCCAATTACAAAATCTCGACAAAACCTCCTTTGTATAGTCAACTATACCGAGGTTCCAGCAATTAATCAAGTCAATTATCAACAATCATAATCAGGTTCATTCAAGCATGCAGGATAGTCTCATAAACATAACCAAAACTTGCTATTCTCATTATTACGCTTAATCGAAACTCAAACTATCCATAAGTAATTCTTAAGATTGAGTGGTAGTGCGTGCATCCAACATCTACTCCTCCCATGCATGCCGGTCTTGCGCTTGTACCTAAAACACATCAAAGCAAGAGTGAGCCCAAAGACTCAGCAAGTACCAACAAGGCTAAGCAAGTTAACATTCATAGCATCAATAATCCAAGATAAACAATGCACCAAAGTATAGTCTTCATGCTCATGTGAATGCAACCAATGCAATGTACCTTTTTAACTTTATCTCTTTTCGCATTTTACCGGTAATGCGGGGTATACAACCGTCGTTGTATACCCTTGCACTGCTCTCTCGCACGAGGACCAAAAGCCTATACACCACATGTATAGGGACCTTGCCCATCACTTTAATGATGGGGACCTCTTTATTCATATCCCACATTCCACGAATGTGGGACCTCAAGCCCGCGGCTACATAACGGGACCTCAATCGAATGTGCTTGATCACCACGTGACCAGGGCACCTGTATGCTCTCAACATGCATATGCACCATGATAACATATTCATAAACAGGAATACAACATATACTCATTATCATGTAAGCAACCTTACTTCGCTATCATATATCAAAAACGTGCTTTCATGACCAAGTCTCCAACACGTTTGAAACATGCAAATGCTCCATACCACGTCTTTTATACCCAAGAATTTAACATGTACATAACATCATGTAAGATTTAGCAACGCCAAGGGAAACATTAACCATAGCTTGCATTCATCAAGATAAAAGGAAAACTCATTACACTAACATTCGTGCAAGGCTACAACAAGTAATCACAACGATCATATCATACAACCAAAATACGCTATAACCCGAATACTTGCCTTAACCATGCGAGGCGGTGGACGCGAAGAGGGTGTCGCTCGAACCGCGCTCCCACCCTTTGACGACGTCTTTGGACGACGACGAACAAACCCCGAAGACGATCCTCCTTCTCCTCTCTTCCTTCTCTTCTCCCTCTTCTTCTCCCTTCTCTTCTTTTCCCTTCTTTTCCTCCTGGCCGGCTGCAATGGAGCTTCTCCTTCCTTTTGGCCAGCAGCAATGGAGGTGGAGGAGGTGGGGAGGTGCGCAAGGAGGTGTGGAGGGAGGGAGGGAGGTGGTGGGGAAAAGTGGAGGCCGGTTGGGGAGGAAAGGGGAAGGGGAGGGCTGCGGCTTGGAGGAGGGAGGGGCTAGGGTTTGTGCCGCCCCTCTGGGCCTTGGCCGGCCAGCCCACTAATGGCCTCCGCTGAGCCCGGGCCCAGTTGTCTAGCAAATGCGAAACCCCTCGATGGTTGCCTAATTAATTAACTCTCAAAGGTTCGCCTCTAAATCGACTTCTAAGCAGTTAATCCTTTAACTCACAATTAAATCTCTCCTAAGTCCTTTCAAATACTTTTGGGTATTACATTCTACCCCCTTAAACTGAATTCGACCCGAATTCTACATCATCTACTCAAGAACAACAACAACCACAATTGAAAATCAATAACCAACAAGATGTACCCGACGTGATAAACTTTTGTTAAAGTTTGATCATGCGAGACTACCTCCCAAGTCTCTTCTCGCTAAGACCGACGTAAACATAACACCATAACGTATACCCATATCTATTCCTCAACACTCTCACTGACCTTCCCGGTACTCACTCAACACAAGCACATACATGACGTTATGTACTCACAAGACGGACTCGAGACACCCTGGCGATCGCCAACTAGCGAGAACAACCCAATGTAACTTGGGTTAACCTTCCCAAAGATACCGAACCACACGACATGCACATAGAACACGTAACTCGTGTTCCACCTTCTCAAATAAACTCCTCACTAAAGCAAGGACCACCTCCTTTAACGAAACATACGACAAAACTCTCTTTAAGCAAACTCTTTGACCAACAAAACCCATCCGAAAAGAAGGATTCATATCGCAACTAAGCGTTACCAGCGCGGTGCTAAAAAGTCAAATCTAAAATCGAATTTCTTCACGAAAACCCTTCCACCTTCCAAGTGGCGGTTTGCGAATAAACATCATGAAAACCAAAGGAAGAATCATGTTAAATGCCCAAAATCAAAACTTCATTTATTCTTCCGAACCGATAAGAACCATATAAACCAAAATCGAGTCAAACTCAACTTACGAAATACATTGGTCAACAAGACAAAACTCAAACGAGAATCGAGGAAACAATTCACTCCTTTGAGGAAGTATCAATTTCTCAAGATCTCTTTTAGGAATAAAATCTCTCTCAACTTTGGAGTTTCATTCACGCAAAACACACTAACTCATCCCTCTTAACTTGACAATCTCAACGTTACACTCAAGTTGAAATACATCCTCCACAACTCAGTAAAAAACTCTATCGACGCCACCCAAAACTTTCTCTCAACAACTCCTCTATCGACTGACTAATTTGTGAGATGTCTTCCAATGCATCTCAAAATAGATCACACACGCAATCACATCACCTCAGTCTTTTAGAAATAAACAACTTGGAATTCACAACTCTCACATTCATATACTTTCTCTAAAAGGGCTCTATCAATGATCATCCCAATGCTCAAACCCACACTTAATCTACTTCTCTACACATAATCACCTGGTGCCCCAAGTCCTAGCATAAAAATGCAAAGCCCAAATTAAACTCCAAGACTCTACAACGAACTTCTCATATAAAAGATAGGGAAATCCTCAGATTAAATCCAGTAAAATCCCACAATTCCAACATACTCACTCATTAACATCATCATGAAAAATATTTTCTTGACCGTTTACCTTTAGAAAGATTATAAGCATCGAGAAGGTTACTCATTTAAAGCTAAATCACTCTTAACGTTACTCAACATTTTCCATTATCCCATTAATTGACATGGTGATTCGATTACTTTGTAATTCCACTCTCATTAAACCACATCATCAAGAATAACTTTCATAGCCTCGCAATACTACCAAATTGTGATACTCTAATAAATCGATCCAGATTTCCATACTTGCTAATTCTAATGCTCGGTCAAAAGAACACCAAATCTTGGACTACATCTCGCTATAGGTCCTACTAGTTGCGACAACGAAATCATTAGCTCCAAAGACAAATATTCTTTTTAACTCAAATCCTCTCCAAGGATTATTGTAATAAATCGATTTATTACTCTGTGCCTCTCAGACAACGACACCTAAGGGTTCACCAAACCATCTACTAGACCACCACCGCTCTAGATGCCAAAACACCACCTACGAGACTTTACAATACAGATCGGTTAACCCTTTCTTGGAAGAAGAGGCAAATAGAAATAAATCTCAGACAAAGGAAAACGTTACCACTTACAATAGTTACAAGATCAAGAGAAACAATCAGATAAAACTGTTCTCGAAAACCAAAAGATATTATCAAAGTTGAGGGCGCACGTCCCACAATCAGAGAATATCAAACCTTAGACGGGAATAAAACACTGCTTTTAGAATTTGGGAAAACTCTTATGGGCAAGAACAAAAGTTTTAGACAATCTTCAATAATCTGCAAGTTATGAAACTTTACTTCAATCTCAAATACTTCTACTTCACTCGACTTTCATTGGTTACAGATCACTTGGCAATTCGACAAAGAGTATTTGAAGATCACAACACCTATTCCACTTAGGAACTAATAAAACCTCTCAACATGTCACTTTGCTCTAAACAAATTCAGCTATCACATCAACATGGGTCCGAAAGATCACAAATGCGAACTAGAAACATATTCAATTAATCAACATCCGCGAGCGATCCGGTCCTTTATACAAAACATTCAATATTATCATCATAATCCTTACCGACAATCACATTAGTAATGTAATAATACACTCTTAGCGAGACTCATCATAGCCTCTTATCCCATCATAAATTTCTCCAAAAGAAACACAAGCCACAAGGTTGAAACAAACCTATTTTAACTAGTTCATACTATCAAATGATACTTTCGCAAAGCACACTATCAGAGGCCACTTACTCATTCATCCACTCAACCATTAGTGTCACTCACACCCGCTCCAACTGTCATTAACATTTGTCAATTGTATGTATCATGTACACAAATAGGGTCCTACTTCTGTTTGTAGTCACATAACCATCTATAAACACAAAGTCAACATTTAATAATCTCATCGCTCAGATAAATGAGGTTTCACCACATGCTACCTCAACGCTCGTCTAATCTAATATACATGTTTCAATCTAACATTTATGTATGATCATCAAGTAACCAGTTTAAGAAAATTTCCAAATTTGATATCCTCTAAGGCATCGTTCAAACACATTCTTAACATAACCATCACTAATGGGTAGGCTAATCCATAGAGATACATTACTCCATGCTATCCAATAAATCTACCTGATTCCACAATCCTAACGACCAGACCAATTCATCAAAGTACCACACCTCTTAATAACTTTATTGATTCCAACTAAATATTGTCATACTCATAGTCACAGCTCATCAAGAACCACTAGAGGACCACCTCCACTTATTCAACTTTCTTTGATAAGGACCTTAGTTAAGATCGATCATGCACCCACTGCGGACTCAACTTGAAACTCATAACACAACCATTAATCTTCAACACTCAAAATACCCAAGAGAGATACGTTGAGTCAAAGCCTTCATGAACTAAAGGACCGGCAAAAGGAAACTTTCATTAACCAAAAACATCAAGCGAATAAATAGGTCAAGCTTTCCAATAAGAAAAACAAAACCAACACTACAAAAGTCAATCTTGACAATTAGCAAAGTTCGCCAATCGCGAGAATAACTCAACGGTTGGGAAAAACAATAATTGATTTACGGGGCAAATTAAGCCAAAGGAAACACACCAAAAAATTTCAAAGAAACCCATCAATCGCAACCGGATAAGAGTTGACCAAATTCAAATTCAGGGAAGAGAACAACTCTTCTAAAGATTCTCGCTATCGACGCCTGTACTACGATCTCTCGTGTGGATACTTCGCTATTCCTATACCACGAACGGTGGTGTAACCTGGTATAGCTCAGGACCACAACCACTACCTCCACCTCTCAACATGGGTTACCCCCACACATAATAACCATAGTATTATACTATAGATATAACAGATTATCTCAAAACAGGAATCATTAATACAACTCAACAAATGCGTAAATGCAATGCTTGACCCATCCCATCCTCACTGCACCAAAGGTGTCAGTTTATAAGTTCATTAACCATTACAAAATTTTAGCAATTTAAGTTGCCTAGGTTGTAAATCCAATCACCACGGACCTACCGCCCGCTCTGATACCAACTGTAACACCCCAGCTCAGCATTGAGCCTGGAATGCTACTAAAATTAAATTAAACTAGGTTAAACTAAGTCCAATTACAAAATCTCGACAAAACCTCCTTTGTATAGTCAACTATACCGAGGTTCCAGCAATTAATCAAGGCAATTATCAATAATCATAATCAGGTTCATTCAAGCATGCAGGATAGTCTCATAAACATAACCAAAACTTGCTATTCTCATTATTACAGTTAATCTGAAACTCAAACTATCCATAAGTAATTCTTAAGATTGAGTGGTAGTGCGTGCATCCAACATCTACTCCCTCCCATGCATGCTGGTCTTGCCAGTTGTACCTAAAACACATCAAAGCAAGAGTGAGCCCAAAGACTCAAAGAAGTACCAACAAGGCTAAGCAAGTTAACATTCATAGCATCAATAATTTAAGATAAACAATGCACCAAAGTATAGTCTTCATGCTCATGTGAATGCAACCAATGCAATGTACCTTTTTAACTTTATCTCTTTCGCATTTTACCGTGAATGCAGGTATACAACCGCCTGTATACCCTTGCGCGTGCTCCTCCAGCACAGGACCAAAAGCCTATACACCACATGTATAGGGACCTTTGCCCATCACTTTAATGATGGGGACCTCTTTATTCATATCCCACATTCCACGAATGTGGGACCTCAACCCGGCTACATAACGGGACTCAACGAATGTGCTTGATCACCACGTGACTGTGGCACCAGTATGCTCTCAACATGCATATGCACCATGATAACATATTCATAAACAGGAATACATCATATACTCATTATCATGTAAGCAACCTTACTTCGCTATCATATATCAAAAACGTGCTTTCATGACCAAGTCTCCAACACGTTTGAAACATGCAAATGCTCCATACCCACGTCTTTTATACCCAAGAATTTAACATGTACATAACATCATGTAAGATTTAGCAACGCTCAAGGGAAACATTAACCATAGCTTGCATTCATCAAGATAAAAGGAAAACTCATTACACTAACATTCGTGCAATGCTACAACAAGTAATCACAACGATCATATCATACAACCGAAAATACGCTATAACCCGAATACTTGCCTTAACCATGCGAGAGCGGTGGACGCGAAGAGGGTGCTGCCCCTGGAACCGCGCTCCCACCCTTGACGACGTGCTGGACGACGACGAACAAACCCCCGAAGACGATCCTCCTTCTCCTCTCTTCCTTCTCTTCTCCCTCTTCTTCTCCCTTCTCTTCTTTTCCTTCTTTTCCTCCTTGGCCGGCTGCAATGGAGCTTCTCCTTCCTTTTGGCCAGCAAGCAATGGAGGTGGAGGAGGTGGGGAGGTGCGCAAGGAGGTGTGGAGGGAGGCGAGGAAGTGGTGGGAAAAGTGGCGGCCGTTGGGGAGGAAAGGGGAAGGGAGGGGCTGCGGCTTGGAGGAGGAGGGGCTAGGGTTTGTGCCGCCTCTTGGGCCTTGGCCGGCCAGCCCACTAATGGGCCTCCCGTGAGAGCCGGGCCCAGTTGTCTAGCAAATGCGAAAACCCCTCGATGGTTGCCTAATTAATTAACTCTCAAAAGGTTCGCCTCCTAAATCGACTTCTAAACAGTTAATCCTTTAACTCACAATTAAATCTCTCCCGGAAGTCCTTTCAAATACTTTTGGGGTATTACAAGACGAAAAAGCACGAACGGTCTTGGATTGTCGTCCCTGTACTTCTTTTTCAACTTGACAAGAAAGACGAAACAAACGAGTGACAGTGGGAGGTTTATAAACAAGTTTATTCCGAATTTGATGGTTTAATCCTCCTAGAAATCTAGTTATCTTCGCATCTTCGATTTCTTCTAAACCACAACGAGACAAAGCAGTTTGCAAATCTTGATAATAATCATCTACAGAACTCGTACCTTGTCTTAAGCGTTGCAATTTATTAAGCAATTCACGAGAATAATATGAAGGTACAAATCTATGTCTCATTGCTCTCTTCAAAGCATTCCATGTTCTAGGTATGTTCTCATTAGTATGACAGTATTCACTCCACCAAATAGATGCAAAATCATAAAACTCACTGCAATGTTCTAACTTTTAGATGATCAGGAAATTCATGGCATGCAAATAATTGTTGTACAGCTAATTCCCATGTGAGATAAGCATCAGGATCATAATTCTCAGCAAAAGAAGGCACAGTGAGTTTAGTTTGATCAGTCATACTATCACGATCATATACCTCCCTTGGTGGACGATCTTGTCTCAAGTGGCCATCTTCCTCGCGGACTTTCTTGCGCTCTTGTTCAATGGCACGAAGAAGACGTGGATCTAGCAGAAACTAGTGGCGGAGGTTGGATGCTATCTCCGTCTTCAAAACTTCGTAGTCGGCGGCGTCGCCATCGGACGGTTCGTGACCATCAGCCTAAAATGCGTCCACCCGCTGACGCGCTCGTTCGAGTGTCTTCCGAAGACCATCGGACTGTTGAATCAAGAAGAATTGAGTCCATATCTCTCTTCCCTTACTTGTGGGGTCTCGGCATGGTCAACTCGATACTTGCCGTCTCGATTAAGCAGTCCAAGTGACGGTGAGCCTCCTAGAGGCGTGCAACGTCGTTGTGGAGGACCACGTTGATGACGTGGTAAATTCGCCGGAAGTGGGAGATCACTCGGAAGACACGACAGAGGAGGATGTCAAGACGGCGGAAGGTGGCCGCCACCTGCTCTGGCAAATCCTCGGGCAGAGGAGGGAGGACACTATTGAAACAGTGTCCTTCCGCCGCATCCGCCAACGTGCGGCCGGCGAGATGCTCGTACAGTATGGCCAGGTATACCATCAATGCCGATGACAAGGAAACAAAGGAGGGAGCCATATATATTTCTGCTTTAGAAGTACATACAGTAAAGTTATATGTGGGGATGATGTTTATCTTCGATGGTGGATGATCTTTTTTATAAAACAAGGAATAAATTCGGCGCGTGAGACGAAAAGACGCATTGGGAAGCCGAAGCGGCATTGAAGCGACGAAGAAACTCATCGGGCGACGAACAACTCACGAGTGAAGCGATATTATCACGGACGGTTTTTAATATGAAGCGTTTGTGAAGTCTACAATTATCACAAACGGTTCGTGTTTAGAACCGTGTGTCATACTTCACAGACGGTTTTAAATATGAACTGTCTGTGATATTACCTCTTCACAGACGGTTTTTAGCGCAGTCAGTAACACAAACGGTCTCTAAACCAAAACCGTCTATGATTGCATGTAATACAGACGGTTTTGGTCAACTGTCTGTGATGAGACGTCCAGTATTAGCCTTTTTGTAGTAGTGTGTTGCCCAACGGTTCGGCGACAAGAGGCTGAGCGACAGGAGCGTAAAAGAATTAAATAATAATAAAAACCCTCCTGTAGCCCAACCGTTGGGCGACTGCATCCCTGTCGCCCAACCGTTTGGCGATAGGAGGCTCTACCTGGTTTTTTATTTAATCATTTTACGCTTTGTCGTTCAATTGTAAAGCTACTATATTGGTGTCGCTTTGCCGTTAGGTAACTGGAGCCAGTCGCCCAACGGTTCGGCGACAGAGATATATTTTTTGTAATTTTGAATAAAAATAGTTTATTTTTTAAAAAAAAATCATCGCGCGTAGCCTCAAAAGTTGCTAATGTAGCAATATGACTATTTTTAATTCATTAGCGCCAAAGTTTGGCATTAATTACTTGTCATGAATAATCCTACCATAGGTTCTATAACACACTAATAATCCGCCATTTATAACGAAATATTGCCAAGAAAATATGGAGTACAACACATAATGGACACTCCAAAACTCTATTATTCTTTCACCAGACAAACATTATGCTTAAGTCTAAATCGTTGAGTTAGACTTTTGTAATGGATGTTATTATATAAAAATACAAATGAAAATGAAAAAAATGTATTATTTGAACACGCTATTGAGATTGAGTCACCATAAGATGTTTAGGGAAATACCACTTTTTTTAAGAAATGTTAACATTCAATAGTCACAAACCATAGCAGAAAAAGATCACATACCTTATTAAGATTTGAGTAACCATAAAATATTTATGAAAAAATCACTTTTTTAGAAAAGTTAACATTCAATAGTCACAAACCATAGCAGAAAAATCACGTACCTTCTTTCTACCTCCGCCTAATTTTAGAATACAGTGTCTCAACGCTACCTAAACACGTTTCTTAGACTCAGTCAAACAGCATCCATCATCCACGGAAACCCAAGGAGGCGAAAAAACCCACCACGCGAGTATGGGACCCAACCATACTGTGCGTGCTGCGTAGCCGTAGCCTAGGAACCGGCCGCCAAATTTAACGCAATACCAAACAAAACCATGCATTTCCAACACATTTATTTTCCCTTCCTCGGCACCACGCCACCACCACCGGTAAAGCCAGATCGGCGCACATGACCCACACACGCATCAGAATGGCCAAAAACAAACCAAAATCACCGCGAAAATAGCGACGTGCGGTGCCCACATTTCTTCCCTCGCTCCGCTTCCCGACCTTTCCGCGCCCCGTCTCTTTCACGTGCTGCTTTCCTGCCCAAGAAACAAAAATTATGCCTATCTTTACGTCTCCAGCTGTACACCTATAAAACAAAGGCAACCTTAACCTACGACCTCACGGACAGACAAATATACCACATTTCGTTTCGTTTCCAGGAAGCAACCGTGCAGGAGGCAGCCAAGATTTTGGATCCTCAGAGTTTGATGTGAGTTGGTTTTTGCTGAAAATATGGCCGCTGAGCAGAGTGCTAAGGTCGGCGGCAGCAGGTTCGCGGTGACGTGCGGCCTGCTGCGGCAGTACATGAAGGAGCAGGGCGGCAGCGGCGGCAGGTGCATCGCGCCGGTCGTGACCATGAGCCTCATGCCGGGCGCCGATGTTGTTGGTGCGGCCGAGGGGGAGGCGGCGCCGGAGGAGAGGAAGACCATGGAGCTCTTCCCTCAGCAGGCCGGAACGCTCAAAGAATCGCACGAAAGGTACTTTTTCGCGAACCAGAAACCCATACTCATTCAGTTTATCACGCACGCATGTCGGGAGTTCTTGAAAATTAGTTTTGATGCTAAAGTTGTGAGCTTTTTTGTTGTTAGGAGGGAGCCTGAGAGAGCGCAGCTGACCATCTTCTACGGCGGGACGATGGTGGTGTTCGACGACTTCCCCGCTGAGAAGGCCGAGGAGTTGATGCAGCTCGCGGGCTCCTGCAAACCGCCGGCCGCCCCGGACGTCGGCGGCGCCGCGGCCGTCTGCCAGAATGCGCTCGGGCAGCCTTGCTTGCCAGGTAACGTAGGAGCGCGTACGATACCCGTACCTGGACTGGCCAAAACCCATACTTTTCGTACAACGAACTAAAAAATGCATCTGTTGTGGTGTACGTTTCTTCAGACATGCCCATCGCGAGGAAGGCGTCGCTCCAGAGGTTCCTCGAGAAGAGAAAGAGCAGGCTAGCCGAGAGAGATCCATACCCGGTGGCTTCGGCGCCAGCAGAGGCCGTGAAGGAGTCAAGCAAGCCAGTGAAGTGGCTCGTCGTGAACTCCATGCTCAGCCTGAGCTGAAGAATTTGAGGATAGTAGCTACTTTTTTTTCAAACCAAGGGCAGAAGCTCTAACATTCATTTCTCGTTTCAAGGAAAAGAGAAATACATCTACCCTAAAGGATAGTAGCTACTGAGAAGGGAAAGAAATTAGTGTCTTACTAATTACTATTTTCCACGTGTATGTGCCTATGTGGATTAATTATTTTTCCCCATTTGTTATTTAACACCAGTTAGTTGGTTTGCTCCAGGGGAACTGGCTAGCTAGTTGTGATAATTGGTTAAGTAGTCTGTCTGTCTGTCTGTTTGAGAATTCTTTGATGACGAAAAGAATTCTTTTCATCCTGATATGCTGTCTGTAAGGATATAAATTAAAGCTACTCGATATATATAGCTTTGTAAATTGAAATAAAAGGGTGAAAAGGGTTATATACCCTTTATACACGTTTGTGTTCTTGTATCATGTCATATATCTGAGCCGAAATATTTTATTTTTTTTATTGGTTTGGTTGATATGTGAAAACAGAACCATTTGTTCCTGAGATGGTGTTTGAATCTTGATGCAGATATGTGAAGAGCATGGATCGTCTCGCATATTCCTTTTGTTAAAAAAAAGTCTAGAAATAAATGAATTATAATACAATAATTTGACAAAAGAAACAACTGATCAACCACAGCAATGCCTGCCTTTGTTAAAAGCATCTTCATACGTGTCTTTAACAGTTCTTATGGTCATTTTATTAAAAGAAGTGTTTAAAGTTTCATCTGCTTGCTGGCCGTACGTGGTAGGGAGCAGGAACAAGGAATAAATTAAGAAGAAGAAACGTGCATGCATGTGTAGTGTAGTCGTTACACGTCGTCTTCCTCGAGACCTTTGCGTCCATGCTTACCATTTCAAAACTCCGACTAACCTTGGAAACACGTGGTGCTATCACTAAACACCGGTCGGCATCGTGGCACGTTAAACGTAGTCAAAAGTGGAAGGAGTTAACTAGAGAGAAAAAGGAGAGCAGGTTCAATCAGCCTTCTATTCCCTTGCAAGTCTGCAGATTCTGGTGAAGTTTGAACATCCCAATTCTCACATGCAGCTGATACTACAGTGTCTGATGATACTCTGATCAGCGGTTGCTAGGCAGTTTCCCCATAAATTTGGGACCCTACTGGAATAGTACAATGGCTGTTCTCTAGCTAGAACAGTAATCTTTTTGTAATTCTCCTTCTACTCGAAATGAAATTAGCAGCTCTAGCTCCTGCTATTTTTCGGGAAAAAATAGAATAGTACAATGGAAGTTACGAATTTGGAAGGTTAAGACGTGCAATTCCAAATTGTTTACTATAGCTAGTACTATAAGTTATTTATAAATATATAGTTATTTCCTGTCACCAACATAAGACGTTCAAAGTTAAGGATCGATCGCTCTCAGGGAGTGTTTGTGTTTGGCCAGGCTCTGCTCTAAAGCTTGTTTGCCTACAGGGCTACGGCTCGAGCTGCTCTGCCAAACCTGTACTACTAGCATGTCTCAGAGTCAGACTTGGCCATAGCATAGGTCTTATATAAACTTATAATTTCCTTCAAAGCCCAAAAAATAAAGCCTTATCTGACAAGTATTGTGGTAAGAATTTTAGTCTTCACCAGAACAACGTGCTCATGTACGCATTTACAGAAACGGACACCTTAGTCGTACATATACTTACCGATGAGGTATGCATGGGTACGAGTCATCCATATGGCCACGCTAGCCTACTAAGTTCGGTCATTGCGACTCACCCTACCTTTGGAGAGGAAAAAGAGAGGAAAAACACTGCATCCGACTGATTCGTAGTTGTGCTCCGGGAGTCCTGGATGCTCTTGTGCTGATCACTACATGCATCGTTGAGCCTGACAACCCATTTACTTTTATTTTCTATTTCAGCAGCACACGATCTCAATTATTATCAGCAGAAATGTCAACACACGAGTAGGCATGCAGCAGACGGCTGCGACGAATCAAATAAAAAAGAAATACATCAAGATTCCAGCCCTATAGAGTATATACCACGGCTGCACGGACAAGCAAAAGAAAGAATAAATTCAACACAGCACTCGTCATCATGTACTAGCTGGTGCGAGCGAGAAAGCGAAATTTGTTTTGTTTTTTTCTAAAGAAAAAAACCAAAATCGTACTGCAACAAGTTGCTTAATAATCAATCGCCTTATGCTAAGTTATCTTTATCTCCGCACGTTGATGAACATGTGAGTATGTGACCAATTTAATTCGACCTTTTATACTGCCGAGCTTACGCGGCATCTTTTCATCTAATCCGGAAAGTCTTTCGTTCTTACTTTTGTTTTGGGTTCCATCCAATCGCAACAAGTGTATTGAAAAAACGAGACAAGTGGGTTGAGATAACCTAACAAAATTAGCCTCCGTGAAAGCGAAATATCAAAAATAGCATCTTTAATATGTAAAACCACCGTGGCAAATGACTTACAGTGAATTGGGATCGCGGCAGTACTTCGTCTGCCGCGAGTCTACTGCGCTGCCACCTAAAGTGATTTGGAAGCACTACATACGACACATGTCACCTGCCACGTTATTTTTGTCACTTCGTCGGGAGAGAACTAGATTTGCTATTTCATCGTCAAAACCAGCCAAATGAGTCAAAAACTGTCTGCAGGTGGCTGTCCTGCTCCCCGTTTCCACGAAACCAAGTGATTCACATGACACGTCTCAATTTAGTAATACTCCTAAACTGTTGAATTTAAAAGATAATATCCTCCGAATTAAGCTGAATCATTGCCCGATCTGCCTTAACGAGATGGAGTTTATATAATAATCTATTCCCACTTCTCTCCTCGTGATTCATAAGCACACCAAAGAACGGGCAGCCAAAGTAAAGATTGATGCGGACTTGATTCCTGTAAGATTTATCCCGTGATTCATAAGTAGGCACGGGGAAAAAATTAAACGATACACATGTACAGGTTGGCAAAAATGTGAGTGCTGTACGGTTTTCCTTTGCCTGCCTGAAGCTATTTGATCTCTTAATTATAACATGCATAAAAAAGACTGCGTGTTGGTATTGGATAATGGCCGACCGTGTGCAGATGGTTCGTCATTGGCGTGCACAACCAAACCTTATCAAGGTGCATCGTGTATGTTGCTAGCTTAGAACCAGAATTAAAATGAAACAAAAAAAAAAAGAAGAAAAGAAACGAACATGGACCACGCACTGTTGATGAAGTGAGCCAGCGAACCGATAGCCAACCCAGGACCAACCTCGTGATCGAAATTCAACGCATTAAAAAAATACCAATGGACACAGACATATCGACGGTGAAGGATTTTTGGTAAACTTCTACGTTATGCAATTAAAATGGTAAATTTCATAAAAGAACTACATTTTACATGCGCATCGTTTATGTCTGCTTTTCAACCTTGAATCTACATCTCCTGAATCATTTTCGAGCGATTTAGGAGGCGATCCCCAACCATCGCACGAGAGGCCTCCGACTGCCGCCACGGCGGGCCCTCATCTTGCACACCTCTCCCTCCACACCTCTTTCGCCTCATCACCAAATCGTTGGTTTCCGCTGGATATATTCGCCACTGGCCTCGAATCCCGGTGTATCCAGAGTCTCCCTGATGTCCTCGACTCTCTACTTCTCTGGATCTGTGGCCTCCCTGTTGGTCCCATTGTCGGCGTTGGGCTCATATCTAGGTGCCTCACCGCCGGATCCGACCCATGGTTCCGCATCCATGGTGAGGCGCCGCCGTCGGCCCCGGTTCTCTGTGCCCCCGTCCTAGTCAGCGGGGAGCCGACCGCGATGCGTCGACCAGGAGGGACCAAGGGGGGAGGGCTGCATGCTGCTAGTGGTCACTCGCTGCCCGGGTGGCGCGATGCATGTGGCAGTGCATCGGTGTCTCCCCAAGTCCTCAAGGTTTGGTGGGCGGCGTGTTGGTGGCGGCATGTCAAGGATGGCATAGCATGCGGTGGTGTGCGTCAATAGAAGGGCCAACCATTATGCTATTGTCAAGGGTGCTCGTGGTGTGCCGTTTGTCCTGTGGAGCAAGCCGATTGATAGTGGGCGCTCGTTGTTTGATCGTGTCCTAGTGCAGACCGATCGTGGTGGAGGCCCCCATGAGTGCAGTTGGTCCGAGTCCTTGATTGAGGCAAGCCGTCGTTGGTTCATTGCGTGGGCATTTGTTGCGTGCGGCGCGCGTTGCAGTCGTGGTGTGTGTGGAAGGGCCGCCCCCCTCTTCTTCCCAAAGCTCTTGTCGACCGTCCTGTTGTTGCATTGTGCTAGCTGTGGCCCTATGTGCCTTTATTGTGACTTGGTATGCTGGTGGTTGTTGTGTAGTGTGGTTTTGGTGTTGGTGTAGTCAGTGACGGACCCAGGATTGAAATTTAGGTTTGGCGGAATGAACCAATACTATTATCCAATAACAAAGTAAGGTATACATAATACACGTTGCAATCACTTTCAATAGAGTATATAACACTAAATGGATCTCAAAACTATAATCTGCATCATGTGAACATACAAAGATAGGTCAAATGTAGAAAATGTACATCATCGATGAAGTTTACATAACAATTTGCCACCAAAATACCAAATTATTGAATTACTAGTAACAACCTGTCAAAAGTAGATGGATGGTGAGAATTCGGATTAATTCATCATAAATAAATAAAAAAATGAACATGACAAACAGAAAGACATACCACTAAAGTACTAATTACGTCTAGGAGGTTGAGGCAATTTCATTCTCTGAGATTTCATGGCTTGAAATTGTTTCTTATATCAACCAATCACAATCCAATTCACCATCAATTATATATCAGTATCACCAATTCACCATGACACTATCAAATTCACACATTATCATATTCATTCATCAATAATCAATTATAATTTATACATGATACATCGTAGTGAGTCAGTGAGTATCACACATCACAAATTCACATTTCACAGTATTCACCATTCAGGCATTCACAATCCAATTCACTTATTCATTCACCATCAATTATTTATACATCACAATTCACACATCATCAAATTCCCAATATTTCCAAGATGCATTTTAATTCTTACCTTTGCCTTTGCATCATCAGGAGGAGCCATCTTGAATCCTTGATTTCTATTTTCTAGTTTCTACCAATCTGGGCTTCTGCTGTTCGCCACTTCACCCGCCCGACGCCCCCTTTTGGCCTGGCGGAGAAGCTCTCAGGGCTCAGGCCTCACTGACGCGGCGACTCCAGCACGCCGTTGTAACCCCGCGCGCCCCCTCTGGCCTCGCAGATGCGCCGTGCCTACTGCCTCGCACTCACATCTCGTAGACCCAGCGCCGCCACTGCCTCGCCCGCGCGCCGCCTAGCCGCCGTCCCCCCTTCACCCTACCGGTTGCTGCTGCGTCGCTCGCCGCCTAGCCTAGGGTTGGAAACTTGGAATTTGCAAATTGGATTTGGGGGAACTCAGAACTGGGAAGTGGGAAGTGACGAAGATGGTCTCATGAGTCCTTAGGCTAACCAGCGGGCTGAGACTTGGTGAGATGGGCTTAGCTGGGCGTGGGCCTTTGGCTTTGGGCTGCTGTAGCCTCCTCCCTCGAGTCGTCAAGCACTCAAGCCGGTCTGTCGGGAAGCGGGAAGGGGCAAGCAAGGGACCACCGGCGCCCGACGCTCGGGACCAGGAGGGAGGGAGGGAGGGAGGGGGGTTCTGCCGACGCCGGCTACCTCGGGTGGCCGCCTAGCCTCGCCCGATTGCTGGGACCGCTCCTGCGCGTAGTCAATGGTGTGGGTGTGGTGCTTTGGCGAGCCGTGGTGTGGCCGTTGCTGTGGTTTGCACCCTAGTATTGATAGCTGCATCTCAAACCCTGCAAGAGTAGTGGTTCACGGTTTTGTACCTTGCCTCGTGATTAGCTAGCTCTAGTCTTCCTAGTTTGTTGGAGTAGACATTTCTTTTGTTGTTCCTTCGTAAGGTGCTTACCTTGTAGGTGTGTAGGTGTCACCCCTCTTGAGGTTGGTGTTGTCGTCTTTGGTGTAGCCCCTTCAGGTTGTTGTATTTTTCTTCTTAAAATGAATAGCAGAGCTTCTGCCCATGGTTTTAAAAAAACTTTGAATTCTGAACTTCAATGTTGAAAAATGAACTTTTTCCAACAAAAAAAAAGTTGGATAGTGAAGCATATCTTTGTTATACGATAATTTAAATTGTAGAGGGACGAAGCACAGAGGGAGCTTCAGTTGCTTGAGAAGCTTGAGAAGCCCCATCTTGTTGCATAAGCTTTGGGGGCAACTTTACGCAAGAATTGAAACTCCCCCGAATTGGAGTGGCAACAAATCATATTAATCTGCACCACTTTCGTTTAGAGATCGCTTTTGAGCAGGTTTTTGATCCGATACATCCTCCCGTCCAGGTCCAGCAATAGCATTGCTCCAGTTGGGAAGGAAAGCAGGGTGGATCCATGCACGCACCTTGAAGAATGTGAAATAAACAACTGAAGGGAAGGAGGCAGCCGTGGTCGACAAGGGGAAAAGAGGCCGCACCCCACCGAATACTCCTACATCAAGGCGGCATCCGTCGCTGTCATCCACCACCACCCCATACCGCCCATCCAATCCTGCCCCTTCCCCCGGCCTCAAAAATCACGTGTTCTTCGTGCCCAACACCGCCACACCACGACGTCCCCATCACATGACATCACCCGCTAAAAAACTCAAGAACGACGCCTGCCTCTCCCTGCTTCTCTCTCTCTCTTCCCCTTCCCCTTCCCCTTCCCACCCACCTCCTATAAAACAAGCTCCCCGCGACCCGTCAAGTCCCACAGGCCACAGCCATCAACCAGCAAACCGCACCGCAGCACCACAACAAAGAAGGCTTCAAGAAACGAAGAGAAGCGCATCTCGGTCGAAGCGGTGATATGGCGGCCATGGCGGCGGCGGAGGGCAAGAGCCGGAGGTTCGCGGTGGCGTGCGGGGTGCTCAGCCAGTACGTCAAGGCGGAGCAGAAGATGTCGGCCGCTCCCCCCTTGCGCGCGGCGCCGGCGACGACGCTGAGCCTGATGCCCGGCGCGGACGTCGTCCAAGAGCAGCCCGGCGCGGCGTGGGAGGAGGAGGAGGCGGGGCCCGCGGCGGCGCCGCTGACCATCTTCTACGGCGGGAGGGTGGTGGTGTTCGACGACTTCCCGGCGGACAAGGCGGCCGAGGTGGTGCGCCTGGCAGCGGGAGCCAGCGCTGAGCGGGCGGCGGCGGCAGCCCCGGCCCCTCTCGACGGCACCGAGCTCGCGGACCTGCCCATTGCGAGGAAGGCGTCGCTGCAGCGGTTCTTCGCCAAGCGCAAGGACCGGCTCGGCGCGCGGGCGCCCTACGCCCGGCCGGCGTCGGTGACCAAGGACTCGCAGGAGAAGCCGTCGTCTTGGCTCGAGTTGGGGAGCTTGGACGACGCGCGCCGCGACCGCCTCACCGTCGCGCTGTGATTTGGACAGAGCGAGAGGATTTGCTCATACGGGCCGGCGTTGAGAATGAAAAATTCATGCCTTTTTGTTTGTCAAATTTTCTTTCTGTGCAAATCGTGACTGATTCATAACTTCACTTGGAAGAAAACAATCAAGTTGCCTCAACGATTTCTCTCTGGCTTTGACTTAACAGTATTGATTGGGATAAACGAGAATCAAAATCCAAAATAAAAACTTCAACCTCGGCAGTTTATGGAAGAGAAAATGAGAACGCTCTGGTCTAAAAGGGAAGCGCAACATATCAACAATCAACATAAAAACAAAGTACGTACATGTGGCGGAAGGCATGGGTACGCGTCAGTACTCACGAAGCAACATTTTGTGTGGATAGTATCAGCCTTTCCAAGTTTCAACGACCGCTATTCAAAACCCGTTGCTTTCTTCCTCCTCTTCCGATCGATTAGCTCGTGACACCGTGCAAAAGCGTCGATCGATCTGGATGGATGTTAATTCGAACGCCTTTTGCTTTCGTGGTTTGCATCCGGAAACGATTTCTCGATTGCACACACTGTCGTGCGTTGCGTGCGTGCCTGGCTCGATCGATGCTCGCTCTTGTCCCCCCGTAACGTGCCTAGAGCACCTAACACGCCTCCGAACAGTCGCCTCCACGTACGGTGCCGGAGGAGGAGTACTTCTACTTTAAAAGTTCTTTAAAAAATTTCCGTCACGCTTAATTTGCACGACGCCGTGATGATTGATGCTTCGGATCTGACGGAACTTAATTTTGACGTGAGTATCAAGTGTTAGTAGTGCCAAGTAATGTCCACTTTCTGTCCCAAAATCAAATGAAAGGTTAGTCGACAGTGGTACTCCTAGTACTCCTAATACACGGCCAGACAATTTTTTAAAGGGAAAAACGCAAATACCCCGTCAAATGTTAGTGGAAGTTTGATTTACCTCCACAAGTACTTTCGTGACACGTGCCCTTCCACAAGTGTATGGTTGCTTGAAATGCTCCTCTGCAAGTGCATGACTGTTTAAAATACCCCCTAGCACCCCTGTCCCATTTACTCAGCTGTCTTTTTATTGACGTGGGACTCTCTGGCATGCTACCTCGGTGCACCTTAGTTAATTGGACCCGTGCCATATCCCTCCAATCATTCTAGTCCTCGCCTGTTGCCTTCCCTCGTCTCTATTCCTTAAGGAGGGAAATGAAATATGAAAGCTTAGCCTGCCCATCCAACCTGTCCAAGCTGCACAACTTAACCCCATATATGGATCGCGCTGGAACATCATGAACTAACGTGACACAGAGTCCACATCAACAAAAAAAAAAAAACAATCCGAGTCAACGGAAAGGAGGCGCCGGGGGTATTTTAAATAAGTATGCACCCGTAGGAGGGCATATACCACAAAAGTACTTGTAGAGGGTAAATTAAACTCCAATTAACTTGAGAATCAAGTTTTGTTTGGGTAGCTAGTGGAGGTGGTTGTACCTCCAGCTCACCAGGGTTCAAACTACAGATTTGGTCTCGCGTGTCTCATTTAGGAGGATTTTCTTTCAGTGAACTAGATTTTCTTTCAGTGGGAGATGATTCGCGGCGTCTTCTTCATTTATTCGTCAAGCTCCGCTCGTCCAGTCTTCCATAAGTGTCGTGTGTGAGCGTCTATGTGTTGTACTGAGTGTTTCTAAAAAAACTCTGATTGACTTATGAGTGGGTATTTACAATTTTCCCTTTTATTTAAAACCCACAATTAACCTTAAGGTGTCAAACTAGACCGGCCTTCTAAAACACGGAGCCCTGGAACGATGAGCAAATCTCGCTACAAATCTGCAGAGACTGAAACATCAGAAAAAGGTGTTCCGTGGACAAGAAGCACTGGATTAGGCTTTTCGGCCCGGGCGAAGATCAAATTGATGCATCATTAAACCATACTTTCTCCGTTCACTATATTTGCTCACAATCCAACGTAAAGACTAAAGAAATACTAAATATAAAAATTTAATAAGAAATGGTCATGCATATATCTATTAAATGACATAACACAACAACTTAACCTGCTCCAAAGCATCTAAGTAAGCATCTAAGTGGGGTAGAGAGTTGAAACAGTATAATAACTACACTATTAATTCTAAAATATTTTGAAACAAATACTCCCGGAACTATAATATTATCCTGACAGCTTACCATTTCAAAAGAAGCATGCAACAGCCGTAGATTACTCCAGTTGGCAGTGTTAACATACGGCAATATCTCGACGGCAAAGGAGATGAGGTGACTGCGAAGTCAAAAAGGCGTTTGAGAACAGGGGCAAATCAATTCGCCCAAGCAACGCACCGCCATTGCCATGCTTCCTTCCAAGTTCCAATTTGTTTCCCGCAAGAAATACGCGGCCTCTCGCCATAAAGGAATCTGAATCGCGCGGTGACGTCTCCATTAGACCAAGTCCGAGACAAGACAGCACAGGAATAGCAGGAGAAGTTAGCACTCGTTGGCTGCAGCAAGAAATCAACGAGAGAGACAGAACCAAGACTTAATTGGTAGTCTGCTGCAGTTCAAACTTCAAAGACAACAACATGTGTTGTTTCAGTTCAGCCTGCAAGCGCGATGACCTGTTCCGTCTTAGAGAATACCAACATGTGTAGTATTAGCAGGTACGCCTACTAGTACTCTCTGTACCAGACTACCAGCTGAGTTGCAATCAAGTTTAGGTGAGAGAATAGTAAGAGCACGTGCGAGCTCAGCTCTCCTCTCTTCCAGGTGCTTTCCCTTTCTTGGAAGAATCAAACAGTAGTAGCCTTGTTGATTTGTCAAGAGAAGCAACTCTGTCTTGTTTGGGGAAAGCTAGGGTGGATGGCATTGGCATGGCTGGTGGCAGTGTGGCACAGCTCAACGAACAGGGACTTGTACCACGAGTTGGATTTTTCGTGGAACCGTAGGTACGCGCGTGCGCCCGCCGCCCGGGACTGGAATTAAACACCGGATTTCTTGGACAAGAGGCTGTGCTACAGTATTGCTGGTGGCAGCAAGCACAACAAAAACGGGAAAAAGATCTCGTGAATAATGCATGGCTCGTAAAGGGCTTGCATCGCTGTTCATGTCCGTGTTTTCAAATTAAACGCAGTGGCAGGTCTAGAATTAAATTTTAGGTACAACGGAGTCGTAAGTACGGACCAAAGAGTATTACTCAAAAGCAAAAGAACCCATATGCAAACTATATTAACAATACGAGTATATGATACTAAATGGAATCAACGAGTGAAGATAAATGTAGGACATCGAGAAACATCTCACTAATGAAACTTACTTAATAACTTTGCCACCAAGTTATCGAACATAATAATTTGAACAAAGATGATACATAGAAGAAGCAACCATTCAAAAATAAATGGATTAGTAGTGTCACGATTAGTTGACCATCAATTATAAAAGATGCCGAGAAAAGAGAGGCCAAAAGACATATCACTAAAGCACTAATTACGTCTAGGAGAACGAGACAATTTCATTCTCCAAAATTTCATGCCTTGAAACCGTTTCTTAATTTTATCACAATCAATTCCTTTGAATATCTCTCGCTCGATGTAGCATACCATTAAGTCATTAAGCCAATCATCGGACATCTTATTGCGCAAATCGGTCTTGATAATATTTATAGCCCAGAAGACTCTTTCAACCAATGTTGTTGCCACCGGTAGCAGCAATGCTAACTCGATGAGGCGATAGACCAATGGAAATACAATATGCCTTTAAGTTTCAACAATCTTCATGGCCAAACTTCCAAGATCATGACAAACAATAAATCATCAATTATTCGCACGTGAATAATGAATGTTTCAAGTTGATCCTTTATAGTCTCACGATCAGCAATGGATAAATCCTTTATAGTCTCACGACCAGCAATGGATAAATCCTTTATAGTCTCATGACAAACAATAGAATTTTTATAGGTACCTTGCTATTTTCTTTGTTTACAATATATTTACCGTGTACAAATAGAAACCAAAATTAAGTTAGGATTATTTTGATTAAGCTCTACATACCCTATTTAGATACTCGGCAATTTTAATAGAATTTTAATAGATATCTTGCTATTTTTCTTATTTAAAAAGTGTCTTCAGCATTTATAAAATATTTACCGAGTACAAATAGAAAAAAATAAGTTGACAATATTTTAGTTCAGCTCTACATACCCTATGTAGCAACTCTGATTTTTGTATAGAATGTTTAGAGGTGTCTTCCTATTTTCCAAGTTCAAAAAGTATTTTAAGCATTAACAAAATATTTACTATTAATAGAAACAAAAATTAAATTGGAAACAAAATACCCTATTTAGCTACTCTGCAATTTTCATAGATTTTTATAGGTTTCTTCCTATTTTTCTTGTTTAAAAAGTGTCTCCAGCATTTACAAAATATTTACCGAGTACAAATGGAATAAAAAATAAGTTGACAATATTTTAGTTCAACTCTACATACCCTATGTACCAACTCTGGATTTTTATAGAATTTTTAGAGGTGTCTTGCTATTTTCTAGTTTAAAAAGTATTTTTGGCATTAACAAAATATGTATCGTGTAAAAATGAAACCTACAAAGTTTTCTTAGTGTTTTGCAGATTTATTCTAATTCATTCGAGTATTGCACCATAAATAATATCTATATGATGAACTAAACTATACACAACTAAAATGATGTAGTACATTAAACTGCAATAAAGCTAAAATTATCGAATCCATTGAATTCTATATCGCTATTTTTATTTGCTAACCTACCAGGTTTTGAATTTATGTACAAACTTACAAGAACATTTACCTGCAAAATGGGTGACCAGATCGGCTTCTCCCTCTCTCTCCTCCGCTACGAACCAGCAGGGCTTCGCTACGTCACTTCTCCCCTCTCCTCCCCTCTCTTCTCTTGCTCTTCTCCTTTTTTTTGGAACTAAATGATTTTTCATCCAATTTTTAGGGTTTATATAGCTAGCCTCTGTCGTCAGTTCAACTGGCGACAGGAACCCGTGGGTTTCTGTCGCCATTTGAACTAACGATTTGTACACTCTTTGAAACAAATCACCAGTCCAAATGGTGATAAGGAGTTGGAACGACGACTGGCAGTAAATGACATCCTGTCACCACTTTAAATGGTGATAGGAGCATGTTGCCATGTGAAATGGCGATAGGAGTCTGTCGCCATGTGAAATGACGACAGTGGCCTGTTTTTGAAAAAAAATGAATATTTTTTGTAATTATCTTTTAAATTAATATTATTTTTTTTAAAATGAAAGTTCTTTAAGTTGTTCACACTAGCCCTACTACCAATTCAATTTTTTTGCTAGGAAAGAGTGGTACTCGTTCTGTTGACATGTTTGTTATTTTGTACATAGTCACAGCCAATGTGAGACAATTTTAACAACTAATTTATATCATAATATTGATAAAAGTTTAAAAGAATGGTGTCATGAATTATTTTTGTTGTTTGCAGGTTGCTATTTTTTAAAACTATAAGTCAACTTTTCTTGTGTTTGATTAGCTTTGACATGTATATGCATCTTATTTTGGTTTTATTCCAACGGTTAGAAATGTAGGCATCCCTTTTTTATGAGTTAACTAGTATTACTTTCACTAGGTCAATCTAGATACTGGACATAGTACTTAGTGTCACTGGCCTTAGATTTTGACATTGCTACCGCGCCGTCGCCTGTGGGCCACGGTCTACGCCGCCCCCTGCCGACCTTCCCCTTGACCCCCTCGGCTCCTTGCCCCCTCTAGCCAGTGGCAGACTTGGGGGCAGAGCCGCCTGTGCTCCGTCGGTTGTCGCTCGCCTTGCCTAGCATCAGCGCCACCACATGCCCACATGCTGACGCTCCCACGCCACACCGCCCACCTAGCCTGCGTTCCTAGCCTCCTGGGAGCAACGCCGCTAGGCCCACCACACTTCATCGTTTGCGGCCTTGCCCCGTCAACGCTCCGTCGGCCGCCCTGCCTGCGCTTCGCCGCCGCCTAGGGCTAGGGTTGGGAGTTTGGGACTTAGGATTGGTGACACAGCCGTACAAGCACTTGAGGGTTGAGGCCAGCCACCATGTATTCGGTTGGGCTGAGTGGTCCACAGCCCAGCAAACAACTTGAAGTCGACCCATGGCCGACCTAGCAACGGACGAGTACCAGGGAGGTAGGGAGGAAGGAGGTCTCTTCTCCGACGTTGGTACCAGGGAGGAAGGACTAGGGGGCAGGGGGTTCTGGACCGGCGAAAGCTCTAGCACACACCAGAGCTTGCCATAACGGTAGGTCTGCTCCTGATTTGATGTGCTTGGTCCTTGCGGACACATGTTTCAATCCTTCACTGTGGAGTCTGATCCCTTCTATCCTAAATGAATTCTTCATACTACTAATGTGTCGTAGATCTACAAACTTTTAAAAGAGCTCGACCATATGGAACATTGAACGACACAGAACTGAAGAATCTAGATAGGTCATTATGAGTTAATAGAGTATTTTGATAATTAATGACAATCGTCATATGGACTAATATTTTCGGTGAGTTGGTTAAATATTGTCCCATGATGATGGAGACTTTGGATGGCTCAATGTGTTGAAAGTCATCAAGTCAAATGATCGGCGTCACGTGTTGATACTCAAGTCAAAACACCGATTTTGGAGAGGAGATGTGAGTCATCATCCAAAAGCTCCAAGCGGATGCGTAAGGCAAAGGTATACTAGTATAAACTAAGGATGCGCTTATTAGTCATTTTATCGATCTCAGTGTTTGGTTTGGAGACCAGATTGCTAGTGTAGGTTACCGTAATATTAAGAGGGGTCTTGACTAGTAGCTTGAGTGTGTCATGTGTTGATAGCTCATTATGTCTGCTTTAGCTCTCCGTGGCATGTTGCCGATATTTGTGAATGTGTTTCGCAAAATAGTTGAGGCTCATGTATAATCCTTATAATATGTGACTTTAGTTTACGAATGTGTTTTGCAAATGGTTCGAGTCCATATTCATAACCCTTGTGACATGATTCTAAAGTTGGCAAACATGTTTTTCAACTTGTTATGGATCATGTGTCTATTCCTTGTTTGCATGGCACGTCAATTTGTGAATGTGTTTTGCAATTGTGTTGAAGTGCATGCAGTCAGTTCCTTTGATTCTTTTCAGTGGCTGGTCTGACAGCCATGTGTTGGCCGATTTGACTGGTCCCTGCGGTTTGATCGAGCTGTGTTGTCGGTTTGACCATCAGGTGGTCTAACCGCCAGTGTGCAGCGGTTTGACTGGTCCTCGGTCTTACCCCTGGTCAACTTTTTTCGGTAAGTTTTCTCCTCTAGATTTGGCTTGAGCTCCTTAGTGGATTCTATGAGTGCAAGCGTTCCTGAAAATTATACGAGTGTTGAGTGCATATCATAAAGGGATCATTCTTTTCGAGTCCTTAATCATATATCCTACGACCTTTGGAATATACTTACAAGTCAGTTATAACTAGCAGAGTGGCCCACACATTTGTGCGGCTAGATTTGTTTCAAAGTTTATATCATCAAATGATATAACTTAGATGGTCGAGAATATATTTACGTATCTTGTAGGCTATTTTAAGACATCATAAACATTGAAAATGACAAAAGAAGCTTGAAAGAAAAATACAACTTGGAGAATATAATTGAAGTATGAGCTTTGATGGAGCAAAATCATTAGCATAATAAGTTGTTGGTGGTTCTTAGAAACATAACCACTCTCCATTAGGCATGGATCGTGTAGCTGCATGCCTATATTCTTCCTCCATTAGTTACTCTTTTCCAAAATATATGCACACACATCTTCCTCTATTTAATCTCAAGCAATATGTTGATTATGTATGCAGCAAATTATCTTATTAGTTTACATAGTATTAGAGTACCTTACTCACACATACATCGATGCACCATGGACTACCTACCTTCCCCTCACACGCCAACTGCTTCACCGAACTGTGTGCCTTCTATCTCTTCTCGCCGCCATAACCTTTCTACTTTAACCTCCAACAACAAGCTCAATTCTTGATCAATCCCTCTGAACTACTACCCCTTCCAATATAATACTCTACCACATAGTTATCTTATACTTCTCTCAAATTATTGCTTCCTGCTAATCATTACAGCATCAACACGCATACACGTACAACCATTACTGATCCCTGCATAGGACACCTGCCAAGCTCTCTTTAGTGGCCTCGAGCATATTTCTTATGGTTGCGCTATCTCTACTCCGAGCTCTTTGCTCCTCTGCTTCATGTAACAGCCCTAACTTAGGGTTTGTATTTCAAATGTAAAATTTTGAGGAGAAATAAAAACTTTTGTTGTCTCTTCAAATCATTTGAAAGTTTCTACATTTTTCCCTAGCAATTTCCATTTTCTAGAATTAAATTCTTGTGAATGGAAATTGTTGTCAGCACATTCTTAGCCTTCAAACTTGTAATCATCCCCTAGGAATATTTTTCCTGTCATCTTGATCATCCTATCTACCTTCCTGAATTATTTCACAATTTTTAGATTTTATTTGCTATTTCAAATGGCCAAGTCAAACTAGTTGAAAATCTGGTCAAATCCTAGGTCAGCATGTTTGTGAATTTTCTGCAGAACTTTTCAGTGCATAAAAAGTTCTGGAAAATTTATGCAATGTTGTTCTCTGTCTCAAGTAGCTACCATAAAATTTCGGAATTTTTGGAGCTCGATCTATCTCTAAAAATTCCTAAACTCTCTCAGCTTTTAAAATCAAAAATCGAAAACATCGTTTGTCGGCTCGAACCCGAGCCCGACTCAAATCCGACCGCGCCAATTGACTCGGTCGCGTCAACTAGCTGCACTGCGCGAGACCAATCGATCGTGACCGTCCGATGCAAATCGAACGATCCACGTCGCGCGCATGCAACCGACCGTCCGAATGCATACATCAATCTCGACCGCCCATCTCGGATCCAACGGCCGACACATTCACGATCGAGTCAAACCACCTAATCGCACCGCGCGGCCTACGTCCGCACCGCTTGCCGCTGCCGCCGATGGATCGCCCCCCATGTCGTCGTCACCTACCTTGCGCCAAGAGCCGAGCGCCGCGGTGGCGCGCATGAACGCCACTCTCGCCCATTGCTCGCGTCACCGCTTTCCGATTTTCTCGCGCATTTCTCGGCCACATCTTCCGCCGAGAGACCATGCCCTGAGCAGCGTCAATCATCCACTTTTCCGTTCGCCAGTTTGTCGGCACCGTTCTTGAGCTCCACGGTGCCGAAAACGTCGCCGCTCATTTTCCTCCGCCCGCCCTACTTAAGCTCACCCAAAGCTCCTCTTCCTTCTTTAGACACCATTAAGCAATCCCCTATCAACCATTGCTCCTTCTGAGCTCAATTCATAGTTGAGCTCGAGCTCTGGTGCACGACCGTGCCGCCACCACCGTGTCAACACCACAACCAGTGAAGCTCATCTTCTCCTTTTCGCGTCGATCGTGTTCCGCACTCCTATCATGTCTTCCCTCAACTAATTTGAAGTTTTATTCGCAGGGGCCGTTGAATTTGGTGTCCCTCTTCTTGGCCGAAAGTTGGGACCTTCGCCCTCTTCTCCGGTGAGTTAGTTCCTAGAGCAATTGCTCGCGCTAGCACCATCTAGTGCACTCACCGAGCTACCTCCATCTCTCTTTTCCTCTATTTTTGCTCAGTTGCTCCTCCTCGGTGACCCCTTGATCGCCGCCGGCGCTCGTCGCCGGCCATCTCCAAGAACCTCTTGAGCTCGCGTCATTCCGGTGAGTTCTCGGTAACTCATCGATGCCCATGCGCGCTAATTCTTGTTGTTCGCTCTCTCGTGCAAGTGCACCTTATCACCTCCATCGCCGGCGCGCGGCTGTCGCGCGCCGCCTCGCTCGCTTCTCCGGCCAACCCGCGACCACCATCGCCTTCGGTGGTCCTCTCGCAACCCATTTTGCCCGCCGCGACGCCCGCGCCGCCACTCCTTCACCGGTGTCGAATCCAGTCCGAGCTCTCTGTTCTTCCTTGTGCTCCTCGTTGTCGTTGTGGTGGCAGTGGGGCCCACCTCTCAAGCTTTGTAGTCACCGCTTATCATGTTTATGATTGTTCATTAGTTCACTTTCATTGCATGATCAAAATTGGGTGTTGGAGGTTTGAAAGCATTTTAGTTCTAGTTCTCTGTTTGTTCCCTGTTGTCGTTTTTCTGTTGTCAGTAAACTGAAAATTGGTTTCATGCTTATGCTATTTAGGTCCTGTTAGACTTGATAAATTGCTTAAGAAGTAGTGCTTGGTAAGGAATTATGTTAGTTAGTGATTCTAGATTTTAAAACCCTTGTTGGCATGAGTGATCTAAGAAGTTGTTATTGGAACTAGTGGTTGTCTCTGTACTTATTTTTCCTACTTTCACTGGTGTGGTAAGGCCTTGTAGTGATAGCATACTGTTATGGTTAACCTTCCAATATGTTGGCATGTTGCTTAGGTGTATTAGTAGCTTAATTTTATTAAAGCCCAAACTTAATTAAAATTTTATGTAGCATCTCATAATGGGATACTTGACTAGTTATGCTTTCAATAGCTTCTTGTAGATTCTGTGCTCTCACCTGTCAATAGTGGTTTTAGAATAGCTAGCTGTTTTTGATGTGTTAACCTGATACTTAAATAATAGATGTGCACACAATCACCATCAAAGTCTATCCAATGTTTAAATCATATAAGAAGAGTGATTTTGTGGTTAGCCTGATAGATAAGTGAGTGGGTCTCTGTAGCAGTATCTGTCATTCTTTTGTGATAGTCTAGCCTCTGTGTATAAATTGGTGTTTGTGTTTGATTATTTGATTTTTGCCGGTGTTATTCGTTCTTATTCGCTGTTTTGTTCAATCGTTAGGGTTCGATATTTGCGGCAACCCCGAGAACGATCCTCCGCAACATATTGAGCAACAGCAGCCAGGCAAGCAGTTTGATCATGTTTATCCCAGTATTTTAAAGTCTAATATTTTGTTTCAGCTGTATGTATGCATTGCTTAATTTGTGTTAAATTGATTAGTTAAATCAGAGTGCATATTCTGTAGACAAAATATTGATCTCTACTACCGAGCCTAGGTTATTTGTCGTGATTAGAGATCATTGGATGATCTCTTATCACTTAGTAGATCCGGTCAACTTGCTTAGACATGTTTAGCTATCGGTAGAATCGACGGTTATCGACTTTAGTCGGTAACCTTGATCACACAAAATTTACTATAACTTTATGTTTTAGCATTTCGCTATGTTTAATTGCAAAATTAAAAATGAAAACAAAAATGATTTAGACTTGGGCACAATGGTAAGACTGGTGTGATCTGTTGGGTGTGATCGAAAGGTGCCGAGCCGCTTAAGGACCGAGTTACTTGCGCCACCGTCTTGAGCATTTTGCGTGCCAACCACACTAGAGTATATGGGACCTCTCTTGACCTAGTACTTTGGCGTGTATTGGCTCCGGTCGCAGGAGGTCGCAGGAGGGATGGAGGTGGGAGCATGGTAGTTGTCCAAAAGCTTTATCCCGAGTGGGTAGTTGTCTTTTCGGCTTTACCATGTAAGCGTATGGGTTTCTATCCATACGAGCGGCTCGTAGTTAATACACAATATTGGAAAAAGTCTCGTAGGACTTAGTTGTGCAAAGATACCTTCTAAGTGTGCTTTGGCTTAAAGCGGTCCAAGTGTGGGTACATTGGTACACCCTGCAGGTTAGAACTATTCGAATAGCCTCGCCCTAGGTTATGGACACGCTTGGATACGCCCGTAAGAACTAGACTACAACATTTAAACTAAAACTTGATGGGTGGTACGAATCGGGATTCGTATATTGTTGTGGTGACTATTGGGGTAGTCACTTCTAGGTTGTTTATCTTTCGCTTTTGTTATTAATATCCTTACTGTTATTTCAATCTTATAAATGAATTGCAAACTTGCCTTTAAAATCAGATTACCTTATTGCAAATGAAAATTGGCTTTATGCAAATGAAACATATGGCCTCCACTAAATAAGCTGCATGTAGCATATGAACAGTCCGCTAGTTCACACGTCGGTCTTGCGGGTACAAAGACAATCTTTGTACTCGTGTGCTTTGCTTAATGTTTTGTTGCAGAGGAAGAAGGTGAGCCCCAAGGGCCTCACTTCGTGAGCTATGTTGCCGCTTCGTGGACGACTAGACTTGGCGGTCGGGCCGATGCCTTGTGGGTTGGAGGCACGATTGGCTTTGTTTATAGCCATCTTATGGCACTTTTGCTTCCGCTGTCGTTCTTGTTTATTTGTGTACCTCGTGGCCTGTTGGCCTTTGTCTGTAATAACTCTACTATTTGTTTATCTTCCGTTTGGTAGTGTAGTGTTTGGACTCTATGTTTGGAATGGAGTTGATGTCTAATTTTGTACCGAGGTGTGTATCTTTGCGTCAGGAAGTATACATATCTCGAGGATCAGTTTATTTGATTTGTGCTGCTAGGACCAGGTGGTTGGTTAAGCATTACAAGCCAAATAAACTGGGGTCCTCACACTTCAACACAATCATGCTTCTATCCATACAGATACATTCATGGATATATACTTGCATGATGTTATACATGCTTGATGTCCTCTTCTCCCGTATCGATCACTCCTATTCTTTGACGTTGGCCCACTTAACGCTGGGGATTCCTCACTAACTGTGGTGACCTCCCATCTTCACTGATGTCAGCATGTCTTCTTTAGTCGTTGTCTAATTATATGAAGATTATTCTCGCCATCGCTGGTGACGTCGTGCCCCTCACAAATGATGACATACTCCTAGCTACCAATGGTCCCATATCGTTCATAGCTCATCTTCAATGCAAAGCTTCATCTCCTCTCCGTCAGAGCTTACACATCATCGAGCTTCTTTGGCCATTGTCTTCTTCAACAACGCCGATGCACACAACTCGTCACCGCGGCCCTTCACTCCTTCGACTCTAGACTTTCTCTTTAATGGCTCCGACGAGCAGCACAACATTGTCCTCATTGAGCGGCTAAGATGAACATCACGATATTTTCCTTATCTCCGTCGTCGCCTCATCGACTCTTCGCTTTCCCGTATGTCAGTGTCTTCTTGTAGGACAAATTGACGTCATTTCACTCTTTCGTGGTATTTTTCGACACCATTTGTGTTATTCTCGTTATAACTTTTATTTTTATTAAAATTTTTAGTTATTTTATTGGAGTTCATATACCAATAATATTTCCAATTTTATTTAATTTATTTCGAATTTTAGCTATTTTGGTATTTTACTTTGAAATTCGCATAGAAATCAAATTATGAATTTTCTTTTCTTTCATATTCTGAATTTCAACTATTGTTTGTTGGAATTCGTATACACATCCAATTGTTGATTTTTATTTAATTTTTATTCCAAATTATAGTTATTTAGGGACTTCATATTGAAATTTGTATCGAAATAAGATTGCTATTTTATTTTATTTTTATTCTAAATTTTAGTTATTTATTTTAGAATTCGTATACAAATCTAATTGTTTTTTTTAAAAAAAACCCTAAATTATATTTATTTAGGGATTTACTTAGGAATTCGTATGGAAATAAAAATACTACTTGTATTTTTTTTATTCTGAATTTCAATTATTATTGGTTGGAATTCATATACAGATTCAATTGCTAATTTTATTTATTTATTACTCAGAATTACTATTATGTAGGGACTTTACTTTGGAATTAGTATCAAAATAAAATTGCTAATTTTATTTTATTTTTTACTAAAAATTTCACTTACCTTTTTAGGAATTTGTATGGAAATCAAATTACTAATTTTATTTATTTATTATTCCAAAATTTTGTTATTTATGGATTGTACTCGACATGGACTCTTCCTATTAGTTAAGACCGTTACAATCTGGACCCACACGATCAACAATGCTTTTCTTTTCTCCTCTTATTAACGTGAAAATTTCTAGCCCTTCTAAGCGAACATGATGAGTTCTTTTGTATTTTCTTTAATAAGATAATAAATAGATTACTTATATTTCAATTAGTATACACCTGTCTTAGAAAAAATACTAAGCAAAATTGGCTACAGCGCACTGTGATTTTGTGTCCTTGGCTAGCAGACACACAAAAAACGTGGCTATGCCAGAAGACACTCAAATTTTGTGGATATTGGCTCTCGGACACTAAGGCGAGTATTATATTATTATCCATTATTTTGGAGAGAGAAACACTACAAAATAATCTTTATACCCTTCCCTCTCCTCCTCTATGACGAGTGGGCCCGCATGAAGGAAATAGAGCTCACTTTAGTGAACTTCAGAGAGAAAACAGAGGAGGCGATAATCGATTTTGGACGACAGCGTCGGCAGCGAGCGCTGGTGCGAGAGTCACGAGCGATGGCCAAAATGGGTTGGAGGGGTCCCTAGGAGGCGATGGGAGGTGACGTCGTGGGCTAGGGCGCACGGCGGTGGCGCTAGCGACGAGCTGGGCGGTGGCAGATGCACGGGTGATGGTGGTGACACTATTCCGGTGATGCCCTCCGGGAGTTAGCATGAGCATGAGCACCGGCACAACAGCAGAGAGGGGAGGCCACCGGGTCATACAGGAGGGCCGGAGGTGGTCGGTGGCGATGGGGTGGCATTGGTCTGCGTCAGGGAAGAGGGTGGTGGCGGCGGGGGTATGCTACGGTGGCGGGTTGGACGAACCGAGATGGGAAAAAGGTAGAGGGAGATCGGGAACACGGCGTGACGCGAAAGAATTTGGAAGATGCTCATCGGAGAGGGAGATCAAGGCGAGGGAGGGGCGGGAGCCGGAGAGGAAGAAGAAAGGGGTGCAACGCGTTCCGGCTGAACGATGGCGAGGTAGAGGATGGGGTTTGGGGAAAAACGAAGAGAAGGGCGATGTGGTTCTGGTAAGCGTTTTATAGGGGGGAATGCGCTCGGAGTGGCAGGGTGGCGAGCTTCCCTCGACTCCAATGGCAGCGGCGATGGAACTCAAAGATGATGGCACGGCGGCCTAGATAGCGCAGCAGCAACGGGGGTGACGGCGACAGTGGTGGCGCGACCGGAGGCAGGAGGCGGTGGTGAGGTGATGCAGGTATGGCTCGAGGAGGCAGGAGGCGGCGCTGTCAGGAGGGAAAGAAGGGAAGAGAAGAAAGAATAGGAAAGAAGGAGGCCGAAAGGGCAAAATTGATATTTCACGTGCTTTCTCTCTCCTCTCACAACGGATAATAATTCCGCTAGCTAAGGACACAAAATTGCAGTGCCCTGTAGCCAATTTTGCCAAAATACTACATACCCTCTTATTCAAGGACTAGTTGAATGCTCGAGAATCGAGATTGCCAGGCTCGATCTACCCCACGCTTCTGGCTCTGCTTCTGAGTTGTGTCGCAGCTGGCGTCGCGCCATCACTCCGCCGCTGTGCTTATTCTTCCGATTCCTTTCAAGTCAAAATCTTTGCATCCATAGCTCTGCATTCTGATCAATGATCTGTTTTTAAGTTGTAGAGCGATACTGTCAATATTATAAGCAAAAAACTGGAGATGGCGATAATTTAAGGTACTTGTTTTTTCTCCGCAAGGTAAAAGTGCATCCAAGTCAAGTAACTTGCTCAACCCCAATCCATGAACATGTTTAATTCAACAGAACTGCAGTGACACATTATGGTGGAAGTGCAAATAACTCATTCAACATACTGGATCATATTTTGATTTGCTCGTTGCACAAATTTGTTGCCTAGCCGTTTGTTTCAATTAGAAATATTTGTATAGTTGCAGTATGGTGGTAACATCATAAACGTTAGAGAAAAAAACCACAATTTATGTGTCGGACCCGGATTTTCTGATCCGAATCCCTCAGGAAAACGCTGCTATTCCTCGATCGATAGATAGCACTCACGAGCATTGTGAATCATTCATACAAGGCGTGAACTAAAGTATCATTATTACAATCAACAGAGTGACATAGACCACGTCGGGTCGAGTTTTACAACAGGGGCCGATCAGGCCAAATGGATTACAATACAGAACACCGAATACGATAGCGGAAGCAAAAGGGTAGAGCTCATCTCTTCACAGTAAGCGATCGGGCAACTCAGGTACGATCGATATTACCCAAGGACTCGGATAATATCGGTTGTACGCAAGTACCAACGAGTCAACTTAGACTGCGCCGAGGCCTAGACTACAGATCCTAGACTACTCTTCGTCGTTTCCTTGTCCATCAACTTCTGGTTCCTCGTAGTAAGCATAGTCTCCTCCATCAGCGTCATCTGAAGGGTTTGGGGGAGAGCGAGGATGAGCACAACTACCGTGCTCGCGAGCCAATACACAATGCAATGATATACATGCAAGGCTTACAAGGGTGGCTCGGTTCTTTTATTTGCGAACGCAATACTTTTAAATATCATAAGTACAAATTCCTAGCACTTAGCATTTTTAACAAATTTTATTTCAGTTAAAGAGAGAAATTGTGCAATTTTTATATCAGCAGAGGTTACCTCCACCTTCATGCTTGTTTTGATTGTGGTTACATCCACCACTAAACGACACTGGGTACAAAGACCCAGGAATAACCAATCTCAGGGCTAGGTGAGCCCGCCAAAATTTTCATACCACCCACAAAGGAAATTTTTAAATAGAACTAACTCAAGTTAAGTTCCCATGTCCGCCTTTGACCGTAGGCACGGCTGTTTAAACAGTTTATAACTCTGCAGAGATTGTACACTTTACCCACAAGAGACAATTAACTCGTTGCCCTACACGATTCCGTAGTCGTGTAGTCGAGAGGTTGTCACAATAACTTTTCTAAATATCTCGCCCCTTCCCTCGTCTCACCCATACGGGGTTATGCCCATACGTTGCGCGGGATGTCCACCTCAGCGACTGGCGTAGCGTGGCTACACCTCAGCGACTGGCGAACTTCACCCTTGACTCGGTGTCCCATCCAAGCCCGACATACCCAGAGCTTGTGCCTCCTTTAACCCTCCAGTGAGATGATTTTCAGGATTTGATAAATGTACTAAGCCAAGTCGCAGTTTGTTGCAGACTTGTGGTTGTACTTGTTATACACAGGAGGTCGTGACAAGATTAAGTCCTTAGGGTTGTCTGGACGGCTCAACCACATTCCCGCCATTCTCGTGCTACATCCGCACTCCACCATCTTACCATCCGCCTGCACGGGTATTAGCGCTTAGGGTTTTTTTGAGATGTAAAATACAACAATTCAACCATCTCGGTCATTTACCCGCAATGATCGCCCAAATCATTTTATGTTTGAAATGATGATGATTAGGACATTTTAATGTCCCGGTACTTAAGCAAGTCTAGCATGTCGCTTAAGTACAACCTATAGCTAGTATTACCATATAGTTACTAGGGTGACAAAGGTTAAGGGATTCAAGTGATCAAGGATGGCATAATAATTAGTTAATCATAAGTGGGTAATTAACTACCTTAAACTTTAACATACATTCGTTTAAAGAATTAAAGCATGCAATTTGCTATTTTAAAAGAATATAATTTGCATAAAATGTAGGCTCAATATGATCAAAGTATCGGCTCGCCTTGGTTGTAGGGGAGAGAGTCCGAGTAGTCTTGTCCTTGATCGACGTGGAGGTCTCCGGCGTCTCCGAAATCTACGCGGGCGAAGTACCGGAAAAATAAACGACAAGCAACAAGGGCAATTAAATACACAAGAATACCAAATGAACTCCAAATTGAACAAGACCTATGCCATTAGCAAGATCTTGATTTTAGAAATTTTTAGAAATTTATTTCATAATTTTTGGAGTTGAAATGAGGGAGATATTAATATTTAAAGACTCACTTTTAAATTAAAAAGGAAAAAAGAAAAAGAAATCGATGTAAAAGAAAACGCAAATTGGCCCTGATTGAAACGGCCGCCCACCACGGCTGCTGGCGGAAGGAGGCCCACGGCGCGGAGGCGGCCCAGGAGGGGGAAAGAAGGAGGCGGCCCGGGGGGAATGCTGCCCTAGGAGGGCAGAGGCGCGGAGGAAGGGGAGCACGAGGCGCGGCGACGCGCCGAGAGAAGAGAAGTGGCGGCGGCGCGCGGGAGGAGGAAGATGAGGGCGGCGACGACCGGAGGGGGAAGAGGAGGTCGGGCGCGGCGGCGGGGCTCACGAGCGGCGGCGACGGTGACACCGGAGGAGGACGGCGACGACAACGACGACGGCGACAGGAGGTAAGGCCTCGGCTCCTTCTCTTTTCTTCTTTCTTCTTCTTCTGGGGAAGGATTGGGGAGGAGGGGAGTGGAAGGGAGGCGCCGGGCTAGGGCTTTTAAAGCCGACGCGAGAGAGAGGGTCCGCGGCGGCGCGGCTCGGCGCGAGCGTGCGCACGGAGGGCATCATGGCGGCGAGGCGTGCGCGCGAGGACGGCGTGTGGGACAAACCGGGGTCCGGGCAAGGGGTTGACGGGGAGAGGGTGGGGTCCGCGAGGGTTGACTTCGGGCAAAACGGGCATCACAAATCCTACCCACCTTAAACGGAATCTCGACCCGAGATTCGAGCCGCCCGAGAACGAGGGACGGAAATCCGGCTTAAGTTGATCTTCTCGCTCCCAGGTGGCTTCTTTGGCTGAGTGATGGCTCCACTGAACCTTACAAAGACGGATGACTTGACGTCTTGTCCGCTTCTCGACGACGTCGAGGATCTTGATCGGGTTCTCCGGATAAGTCAAATCCTTATCAAGTGCGATGGCTTCGACAGGAGTCTGCTCTTCGGGTACTCTGAGACATTTCTTTAGTTGAGACACATGGAACACGTTGTGGACGTCTGACAAACTTTCAGGTAGCTCTAGCTGATAGGCAACTTCTCCACGCTTAGCGGTGATCGGGAACGGGCCTATGTATCTTGGTGCAAGCTTGCCTTTAACTTTGAATCTTCGGGTCCCACGAAGTGGCGATACCTTGAGGTACACAGCATCTCCAACTTCGAAGGTTAAGTCTCTTCGACGGTTGTCAGCATAACTCTTCTGTCTAGACTGAGCCGCTTGAAGGCGATCTACGATTAGTCGAACTTTCTCTTCAGCTTGCTTGAGAGTATCCGGTCCAAAGACATATCCTTCACCTGATTCTGACCAATGCAGAGGAGTTCTGCATTTTCTTCCATAGAGTGCTTCAAATGGGGACATTTTCAGACTTGATTGATAACTATTATTGTATGCAAACTCGGCATACGGTAGACATTTTTCCCAGTCTACGGTAAACTCCAAAGCACAAGCTCGAAGCATGTCTTCTAGGATTTGATTTGTTCTTTCCGTCTGACCATCGGTCTGCGGATGATAGGCTGTGTTGAAGGTAAGGTGTGTTCCAAGGGCATCATGCAAACTAGCCCAAAAATGCGAGGTAAATTGAGAACCTCGATCGGAGACTATTCTCTTGGGTACTCCATGCAAACACACGATACGAGCCATGTATAACTCGGCTAACTTGTCTCCCTTGTAAGTTGTCTTCACAGGGATGAAGTGGGCGACTTTAGTCAATCATCAACTATAACCCATACCGAGTCACATCCGACTTAGTTCGAGGTAGACCGTAATGAAATCCATTCCAATTTCTTCCCATTTCCACCGAGGATCTGTAGGGTTGTAGCAATCCAGTGGTCTTTGATGTCCGCCTTGATTCACGACATACATCACAACAAGCTACATACTCGGCGATATCTCTTTTCATTCGTGGCCACCAATACAAAATCTTCATGTCTTGGTACATCTTGGTGTTGCCTGGGTGCAGGGTGTAAGCAGAACTGTGAGCTTCCTTTAAAATCAGATCTTTGAGTTCCTTTCGGTGGGGAACAAAGAGACGTTTCCCATACCATAGGATTCCTCACGATCTTTCGACATCTTAGGGCCTTTCCTTTGGCCATGAGATGCTTGAATCTCTGGACTCCAGGATGTCCCTCTTGAGCGGCCTTGATCTGCTCTTCTAGGGTTGGATGGGCCTCTACAGTGGCTAGGGTGCCTTGCTTTATTAACTCAAGGTTGAGGGCTTCAAATTCCTTGCAGAGCTCGGGTTGATGTTCTGAATCATGACATTATGCAGAGAGGATTTACGGCTTAATGCATCGGCAACTACATTAGCCTTTCCAGGATGATAATGGACATCCAAGTTATAATCCTTTATTAATTCTAACCATCTTCTTTGTCGAAGGTTGAGGTCCGATTGGGTGAAAATGTACTTGAGACTCTTGTGGTGCGTGTAGATATTACAATGATTTCCAATCAAGTAATGTCGCCAAATTTTTAAGGCATGCACTCGCCGCTAACTCCAAATCATGGGTTGGATAATTGTCTTCGTGAGGACGGAGTTGTCCGGAAGCATAAGCTACAACTTTTCCTCCTTGCATGAGTACGCAACCAAGACCTTGGCGCGATGCATCACAATAGACTTCAAGTCTTGATGGATGTCCGCAGATCAATACCGTGCGAAGTTAACTTCTTCTTCAATTCACAAAACTCTTTTCACAAGCTTCTGTCCAATCATACTTCTTTTCCTTTTTAAGCAGATGGGTCATCGGTTTGGAAAGCTTAGAGAACCCTTCAATGAAACGTCTGTAGTATCCGGCCAAGCCGAGAAAACTACGCACTTCCGTTACCGATGTGGGTTGTTTCCATTCCGTTACAGCTGCTACTTTGGATGGATCAACTGCGATTCCTCCAGCGGATACAATGTGTCCGGGGAAACTGATTTCATGGAGCCAAAATTCACATTTACTGTACTTGGCATAAAGCTGGTTCTCTTTAAGCTTCTCTAAGACCAATTGCAAGTGTTTGGCATGTTCTTCATCGGTCTTTGAGTAGATCAAGATGTCGTCTATGAACACGACAACAAACTTGTCTAAGTATTCCATGAATACCTTGTTCATGAGGTTCATGAAGTAGGCTGGCGCATTGGTCAAGCCAAACGGCATGACGTTGAACTCGCATGAGCCATACCGGTGGTAAAAGCCGCCTTAGGAATATCCTCATTCCCGATCTTAAGTCGATGGTATCGACCTCGTGTCTATCTTGAGAAAAGCGATGCTCTGTCAACCGATCGAACAGTCATCAATGCGAGGTAAGGGATACTTGTTCTTGATGGTCACATCATTGAGTGCTCTGTAGTCCACACACAACTTTGGCGGTGCCATCTTTCTTCTTCACAAAGAGAATCGGCGAACCCGTGGAGAAGAACTAGGCCTAATGAAACCTTTGTTTTGCAAGTCTTCAATTTGTGTCTTAAGTTCTTCAAGTTCGTCACGCCATTCTGTATGGTCTCTTAGCAATTGGGGCTGTCCACGGCTTCAAGTTGATGACAAACTCAACATCTCTGCAGTGGCATGCCCGGTAATTCTTCCGGGAAGACATCGGGTAAGCTTGAACTACGAGCGTTGTCTCTAGGGACAACTCTCCAAGGTGGTGGATTGTTCTATTCAACTGAGAGGAACGATCCACACTAACTCTTATTGTGGTCTCTGGGTTCTTGGTGAGCACCACTTTCTGTTGGCACAATCTATCAATCCTTGATATTTGGCCAACCAATCCATCCCTAGGATGATATCCAGCGCTTGAGATTCTAGCACCGTAAGGTTTGCTAGGAATCTGAATGTTCCATAGCAATTTCTACCAGGGACCGACCGAGGTAGCGAAAGGGTCCCGGGTGAGCTAAGTACCACGGGTTTCTTCAACTTATAGGTTGGCAACTTAAGCCTTTCGACAAACTTTCTTGAAATAAAAGAGTGCTAAGCTCCGTAATCAAACAAAACTTGTGCGGTGCGAATTAACAGGAACGCACCCATTAGTACTCTGAGGCACCTTGAGCTTCCTCGGCTGTGACGTGGTTCACACGGCCATGGCTTTGTGTTGGTGTAGACCTTGATGCCTGTGAAGTCTGGTGGCTCTTGCTTGGGGCTGGGGTTCTGCCTTGAACTGGCGTTACTCCTGGGTTGAGTCTTGCCGAGCATTCGCGGGTAGGACAACGATTGGCAAAGTGTCCTCTTTCTCCACAAGCGAAGCAGTGGAGGTTTGCTGCTGGGTTGACTACTGCTGGTTGCCCGGCGGGGCGGAGAGCACCGAATCCACTTCCTTGGGGACGCGGGGTGGAAACTTGAGTTTTACGAGAAGAGGTGCAGACGATCCAAAGATGAGCGCCTTGGAATGTAGGCTTCGGGAAAGCTACCTTGTGGCCTCGAAATGACATCTTCCTTTGCGGCTAATCTCATGATCTTCTTCTCATTTTCACAAATGAGGGCTTTATTAACTAATCGTTGGAAGCTAGAGTAATCATGGAGGATAAGCTGTCCTCTCATGTCTTCCCGCATTCCTTCAACAAAGCGGTCGATTTTCTCTTCTTCATCAGCTACATCATTGGGGGCGTAGCGAGCAAGCTGGTTAAACTTGGTTAGATACTCATTTATCGACATCGACCGCTTGAGAGCTCAATTCATTCTTCTTCAATCTCATTGTTCCACTGCACGGTTGGCCCCGAAGCGCCTTGAATTCCTCCCAGAGAATCGGCTGCCATGCGGGTTCAACTTCAGCTTGTTGTATTTCCGCAACTTCTTCTATTGCGGCGGCAGAGGTAGCGGGATCTTGTGGGGCTCCAATCGTAGATGCTACGACTTCCGCTATTCCTGCTTCTTCTTCCTCTAGATTCTCATCACCTCGGGCGGCGAGGTAATTCTCCCACCAGGCAGCGGCGGCGCCTTTCAGCTGATGGGTGGCGAAATCCACCTTGTCTTCATTTGAGCAGCGGGCAAGACGAAGTTTCTTCTCAGTGTCCCTGAGCCAGTCTTCAGCTTCTAGCGGTTCATTGGCCGCAGCAAAGGTGAGAGGTCTTGTCCTAAGGAAGTCTGCTAGCTTGGAGTTGCGACTGGCTGGTCCAGTCTGCTGATTGTTTAGTAACGCCTGAAGAATCTGAGTCTGCTGAAACATGACTTGGGTCATTGTCGGGTTTCTTTGGTGGTGGAGGAGGCGGTTCTGTCCTCGGCCTTGGCCACGACCACGCCACGGCCTCTTCCTCCGCCTGCGCGAAGGCTCCACGGACCAGGCGGCGGCTCTTCTTGGCGGCATCTCAAGAAGCTCAAGCTTAGAACTAGAGGGAGTATATGAGGGTTCACTAGCCCTCTAAGGCACACACAGACAAGAACAAAGCCAACAAAAAGAACGAAGCAAGTACAATACAAAGCCTAGAGCGGCTATACTATAATAAGGGGGGTTAAGTGTTACATGACTCTCGAACAAAGCTTATACACTAAGCTAAGTCATGACACAGAATACAAACACATCGTCTACAAAAGAAAAGAAACAAAAGTGCTTGCAACCCAAAAGACTGCTCAGCAAGCACTGCTAGCTAACCTAAACTAATCGACAATGCTCTCACAGGGGGATGACCACAAAGCGATAGCTGTTCGGGAGCGAACGAACGGCTCGATCAAGCTCGCGAACGGGAGCAGAACGTGAACGGCCGAGATGGCGCCCACGATCGACTCGTCAAACCCGGGCGGTGGATCGAGGCGCGTCCACGGCCGACTCTCCTAGGCGACGACCGGACGGCGGCGGGCGCACCTTCTTGCGTGCTGTGAGTCGGAGACGGGGTCCTCTGGGCGGGGAACGTCGGCTCGGCACTGGGAGGACGGGGACGACGAGAGGTGCAACCGGGGCTGGGGCAGGGACCGTAGCGGCGGCCCTGAGGCGTGCCAACTCTGCAAGAGCGGCGTCCCTCTCCTGCACCGCAACATCCCTCTCCTGTACTGCAGTGGAGTGAGCTTCATCACTCCTGATCATGTTGCTCCGAAGGGTGTCGGAGTGGGCATAGCTGCCGGTGAGGAGTGTCCGCAGCTGCCTGATCTCATCCATGGCAGCGGTGATGGTTGCTATCATCGCCTGAGTAAGCTGGACCTGCTGCGTCAGGCGGGGGTCGTCGTCTCTGGTGTCGAAAATTGCTGGGACACGCTCCTCATCTGGGAGGTACGGGTAGAAGCAGAAGGGTGACCTCAGCAAGAGATCCTCGTACATCCAACACAGGCGGGTGGAAGCGACGCGTGCGGCGTCCTGAATGGCGTCATGACGGCTACGCCGGGGTGCCTCGGCCCTGAAGAGGAAGGAAGTGAACTCGCCAACCCTGGCGGAGAGGTACACCTCCATCGCCCAGACTCGCGGTCTCGATCCTCATCATCCTACCACGGAACGTAGGTCGACGGGAAAACCAAGGTCAAAGATCGGTGGCGAAGTATGTCCATGAAGCCTCCTCGTTCTCTCCGTGAACGAGGAGATCCCACTGCCATCCGACGACGGGTAGCCATCTACAAATTTTGAAAACAAGAGGAGGTCGGACACAAAGTAAAACTTAAGTGAAATAAAGACAAGTCTGTAACTAAGAGTGAAGAGTGGGAGCAATAAATACTCTATATTTTTAGCAAAGCTTTTTCTTAGTTTTGAAAATAAGATCCAAGTCCTTTAAGGCAACGACCAATCTAACTAAGACTCTCTGATCGATGCTCGATACACTCTGTCGGACCGGATTTTTCGATCCGAATCCTGCGTGAAAACGCTGCTATTCCTGGATCGATAGATAGCACTCACGGGCATTCTTGAATCATTCATACAAGGCGTGAACTAAAGTATCATTATTACAATCAACAGAGTGACATAGACCACGTCGGGTCGAGTTTTACAACGAGGGCGATCGGGCCAAATGGATTACAATACGTAACACCGAATACGATAGCGGAAGCAAAGGGTAGAGCTCATCTCTTCACAGTAAGCGATCGGGCAACTCAGGTACGATCGATATTACCCAAGGACCGGATAATATCGGTTATGCGCAAGTACCAACGAGTCAACTTAGATCGCGCGAGGCCTAGACTACAGATCCTAGACTACTCTTCGTCGTTTCCTTGTCCATCAACTCGGTTCCTCGTAGTAAGCATAGTCTCCTCCATCAGCGTCATCTCAAGGGTTTGGGGGAGAGCGAGGATGAGCACAACTACCGTGCTCGCGAGCCAATACACAATGCAATGATATACATGCAAGGCTTACAAGGGTGGCTCGGTTCTTTTATTTGCGAACGCAATACTTTTAAATATCATAAGTACAAATTCCTAGCACTTAGCATTTTTAACAAATTTTATTTCAGTTAAAGAGAGAAATTGTGCAATTTTTATATCAGCAGAGGTTACCTCCACCTTCATGCTTGTTTTGATTGTGGTTACATCCACCACTAAACGACACACTGGTACAAAGACCGGGAATAACCAATCTCGGGGCTAGGTGAGCCCGCCAAAATTTTCATACCACCCACAAAGGAAATTTTTAAATAGAACTAACTCAAGTTAAGTTCCCATGTCCGCCTTTGACCGTGAGCACACTACATTTAAGCAGTTTATAACTCTGCAGAGATTGTACACTTTACCCACAAGAGACAATTAACTCGTTGCCTACACGATTCCGTAGTCGTGTAGTCGAGAGGTTGTCACAATAACTTTTCTAAATATCTCGCCCTTCCTCGTCTCACCCATACGGGTTATGCCCATACGTTGCGCGGGATGTCCACTCTCGGCCCGGCGTGGCGTGGCTACACCTCAATGATCGGCGAACTTCACCCTTGACTCGGTGTCCCATCCAAGCCCGACATACCCTGAGCTTGTGCCTCCTTTAACCCTCCGGTGAGATGATTTTCAGGATTTGATAAATGTACTAAGCCAAGTCGCAGTTTGTTGCGCACTTGTGGTTGTACTTGTTATACAGGAGGTCGTGACAAGATTAAGTCCTTAGGGTTGTGCGGACGGCTCAACCACATTCCCGCCATTCTCGTGCTACATCCGCACCCACCATCTTACCATCCGCCCAGACGGGTATTAGCAGTTTAGGGTTTTTTTTTTAGATGTAAAATACAACAATTCAACCATCTCAGTCATTTACCCGCAATGACTGCCCAAATCATTTTATGTTTGAAATGATGATGATTAGGACATTTTAATGTCCCGGTACTTAAGCAAGTCTAGCATGTCGCTTAAGTACAACCTATAGCTAGTATTACCATATAGTTACTAGGGTGACAAAGGTTAAGGGATTCAAGTGATCAAGGATGGCATAATAATTAGTTAATCATAAGTGGGTAATTAACTACCTTAAACTTTAACATACATTCGTTTAAAGAATTAAAGCATGCAATTTGCTATTTTAAAAGAATATAATTTGCATAAAATGTAGGCTCAATATGATCAAAGTATCGACTCGCCTTGGTTGTAGGGGAGAGAGTCCGAGTAGTCTTGTCCTTGATCGACGTGGAGGTCTCCGGCGTCTCCGAAATCTACGCGGGCGAAGTACCGGAAAAATAAACGATAAGCAACAAGGGCAATTAAATACACAAGAATACCAAATGAACTCCAAATTGAACAAGACCTATGCCATTAGCAAGATCTTGATTTTAGAAATTTTAGAAATTTATTTCATAATTTTGGAGTTGAAATGAGGAGATATTAATATTTAAAGACTCACTTTTAAATTAAAAGGAAAAAGAAAAAGAAATCGACAGAAAAAGAAAACGCAAATTGGCCCACGCTTGAAACAGCCCGCCCACACATGCGCAAGGCGGAAGGAGGCCCACGGCGCGAGGCGGCCCGAGAGGGGAAAGAAGGAGGCGGCCGGGAATGCGCCCTAGGAGGCAGAGGCGCGGGAGGAAGGGGAGCACGAGGCGGCGGCGGCGCGCCGGGAAGAGAAGTGGCGGCGGCGGCGCGCGCGCGGGAGGAGGAAGATGAGGGCGGCGACGACCGGAGGGGGAAGAGGAGGTCGGGCGCGGCGGCGGGGCTCACGAGCGGCGGCGACGGTGACACCGGAGGAGGACGGCGACGACAACGACGACGGCGACAGGAGGTAAGGCCTCGGCTCCTTCTCTTTTCTTCTTTCTTCTTCTTCTCGGGGAAGGATTGGGAGGAGGGGAGTGGAAGGAGGGCGCCGGGGCTAGGGCTTTAAAGCCGACGCGAGGAGAGGGGTCCGCGAGCGGCGCGGCTCGGGCGCGAGCGTGCGCACGGAGGGCATCATGGCGGCGAGGAGGCGTGCGCGCGAGGACGGCGTGACGGGACAAACCGGGGGGGGGGGTCCGGGCAAGGGGGGGTTGACGGGGGGAGAGGGTGGGGGTCCGGCGAGGGTTGACTTCGGGGCAAAAACGGGGCATCACATTATGTATGAGAAAGACTGCGAATTAGAAACATCATCCAAATCAACATCTACAACTCTGAAATCCTTCGGGATGAAAAGCATTACTAAATAGCACTAATGTTGAAACTATAAATAATTTGCTGAATAACACTATAAGCTTTTCTAGCAACCTCTACAGAATAAATCAAATATGATTAGAGGCATTACAAAATTTTAGCTACAGAATTAGCACAATTACCATCCCACAAAAGATGCACACAAAGGAGCACTATTGGAAGATGGAAAAGCATATTAGTGGCTTAATTTCCAACACACGGATCAAGAAACAAACAGGGATCAGAAAATTGAAACAAGAACGACTGAAGATTAAGATAGTCCACTCAAACCACGACTACAGCACGGATGGGTTCCTATAAATCAACTATCTTACTCAAATCATCCCGCATGCTCTGCCCTTCACTGTTTTGCGTTGCAGCAGCTTGCCTCCATGGCTTCGAAAAGGCCTCATCGCATCTTGCTCCACCTACGGCATTACCATAAGGTTTGTCAGATGCTTTTTGGGCATTACCACAAGGTTTGTCAGATGCTTTACATTGGAGTTCCCAAATGATAATAACGTCCACTGACATCTTTGGCATTGTATATATAGGATAATAACGTCTCCCAAATGATCCCTGTTTGCTTTATATTTGGCTCTTGTTCTGGCTTATTGCTTGTTTTCACATGTAATGTTTACAAGCCCGGTCATATCTGTTTGAATTGCAGCTATTATGAAGATTTACACATTGCTTCATTTTTAGATTGGAGCCACGGGGTGTGACTTTGATGCTAGTCGCTGACCACATTCATTGGATGCGCGGGATTCTGTAGCTCTTGCTGCCGAAACATCTTGCGAGGAAGTGGATCCGCAAGATTTGATAGCAATGCCACTAGAACACCGTGTGAGAATTGGCCCCATTTTATATACGAAATCAGCATCTCCACTGTGGATTAATTGTATATTCTGTATGCAAGGGAAACAAGCATACATTTTGTCATATAGTAGTATTGTGATTTTATTAGCCTTTTTTACTTAGATTTTGGTATTTCCGTTGCATTGCAAAGGCAATTGACTATGAACCTTGATTTATGTTCCTAAACAAACAAACAATCTTGATACTTAAGCATCAAGCTTCAGTCTAGGTCAGAAATGTTGTTAACCTTTTACATGAGACACAAATTTGGGAGGATTCTTGGGGGAAGGACACAATTTTGGAAGGATCCATATCGTTGTTTTGCCCTTTTCACTGCCCAGTTGCTGTGTTGCTTCACCAATTGTGCACCTATTGGTTCGTCTGAGCTCAGGTGGAAGCAATGTGTCTTTCCTGCAAAATCTGTAATGGTTTTGTCTGCAATGCTGTTGCTACATAAGATAAGTATGTGAAACAATTTTGTTTGATCACAAAACATTTGAATCTCAATGAAACGGTACAATAGTTTAGTCTTTGTAAATTTTTGAATAGTAATTTATCAATTTTGATCTTCCCTCTTATACAAGAGATGTATAATCGATGCATTTTGGATGGTTATTTACTTGTGATTTCTGTGATACAGTGGCGATCTTTTACTGGAATCATGTGATTGACGTCTCTCTTTTGTACTTTTGTTGTTGCTGTTAGATTTTCACAAAAAAAAAAAATTTGTTTGTCAATGCTAACTGTACAGCCATTTGAATGCATTTGGGTAGCACAGTGAGAGTTCTTTTTGTTGATAATGATAAGCTGCATTTGGTATGTGGTTATAAAGAGAATCACTTCAACCAGGGGAGGAGGATGAGAGGCCGACCACGATTAACTGATAGGGAGGATAGCGTGACGGGTAGGCTGAGTTTGCCGGAAACGGCACGACGTATAACGGTAGAGGTGCGTATGACGTTAGAGGTGCGATGTGGATCGGGGCGGATCTTGGCCGGGCACCACGGTGGAACCGAGGGTGCCGGCGGCTCAAAAGTGCCGCCACGGATCTCGATTGGACCCTGTGGCAGAGTCGAGAGCATAGCGTAGGTGACTCAACATGTATGGGGTAAATATATGCTTTAAAAGCTATAGCAACGCACATGCAATCAACTAGTGCACTATTCAATTCAAACACATATCAGGAAGAAGACAAGGAGTACACCCCTCGTATTGAAAGGAAAATATCCAAAATACGAGGAGTTTGGGGTTACTAGCTTACCATTGCATATCTTAAAACAGAGCAAATAAAGGAAAATACTTTCCTGCGTTCCCCATGAATTGACACACCAAAAACCTTAACGACAAGACTGATCGCTAACAACAATATCAAATCTTACACAAACAAACTCTGATTCCTAAAGAAACTTCAGCATTCAGATGCCACCATCTTCAATTGCTGGGCCTTCACTTTAATAGACGTCGGAACCCTGCACTAGTTTTCCGGCAGCAAAACCCGCCTGGCACTGTGATGTCTCGTTGTCCGGCACAACTGTGTGGTTCACCGCTTGCCGTACGTTAGCGCCTGCTGTTTATATTGCACTGAAATATTAGGTGTGTTTCCCAACTTGTTTTGTGTGAACTGGTTTGCTGTGTCCAAATTTTTGCAGGGACAGACACGGCCAATCCATTGGACAAATATGCCAACAGGTAATTCATATTTAGCTGTCATTTGCAGTAGAGCCTCTACATTCTGCAACTTTCTATTTGAATGCCACCTTATTGCTTGATGTTACCTACTGTCAGGTAAAAGATAGAGCGCTTAGAGACCAGCCTTCTGGCAGCACTAGATCAGCTCAAGGATATTGGTAATTGATAAGTCTGCTTCTTAAAGATACCATCTTGCAGGCATTGTTGAATGTTGCATGACGTACGCACAGGCGCACATTCATGGATGTTAGACACAACATATATTCAAAATTATAGATCAAGAGTGTCTTCTCTCACAATCATAGGCAAATTTTCCTCAAGTGACTAACCCCGGAATTAGTGTGTATTGTACTTTTGCATACCTTGTGTTCCAAGTCAATCTCTTCAGAAACTTTCTATGGTTTTACCTTTCATTTCTGTTTTTTGTGCCTTTCATGATATAATGATTTGTTGAAGCAACTAGACCCTTTTAAATTATTGTTAAGTATTATCTGTTGCTAGAAGTGTATGGCTTGCAAATTGGTGCTGTCATGGGCAGATTTTTTAGTTCATGTTTTAATGTAATCCAAGTTGTACATGAGAAATCATGTCTATGTGCTTCTTAGCAGTGTAACACTTGGAATTTCAGAAGCCAAGTTACAACGAGAGCATGACATTGATTTGCCCTGATCCAGCGTTTTCTCTGCATGCAAATATTCAAGCAGTATGTTCTGTCCTGGTCAATGTTACTCTACATTTTTCACATAACCAGTGCATCAAAGCTCTTTTTGCTATTTTTTCCCCTCCTCTTCGAACATCCAATTCTTCTACAAAATATACACATAGCTATACCATGTTAGCATATTTATATTTTATGATGCAGTTGCTTGATTTCCGATTAAGCGTACTGAGTTTAGCTGTAAAAATAATCTTTACACTGGTGGCAGAATATGGTTCCAATAATGGCCAAGGGCAGGCTATATCTGATGCTTTGCATGCTGTGTGTGAATGCTTACGGTAAACACAATTGTTTCTAGTGTACTTGTTTGTGGAATGAATTAAGAGCTCATTGACTGTCTATTAATGCTGCTTTTTTCAGAGAGTACTGGGAGATCTTGAGTCAAGGATATTAGCACCTATTGAAGCGATGAAGAGCAAAATCAGAGTTGCTCTTGGGGCTTTATACAAGTAATGGAGAATGAGAAAAAATAAATCTTACAAACCAAAAGAAACTATTTAGTTATTTTACTCCTCTGTCATCTTTTCAGTATCGACGAAATGTCATCGAAGGAATGGTTTTGCAGAAATAATCTGTGGAACTGAACAACAGGAGGGCACTAATGCCGTTCACTGATGCTGAATGTTGTGCCCTCATCAACCGATATCTTTTATGTATATCATGCTGGACCTGAAGAGGGAAAAAGATGGTTTTTGAATGTAATACTATCGTGTCTGTCCTCTTTGCTATTTGCTATTTATATATCTTAAAGACATGTACCATACGTACCCGTGGTACCTTCCCATAATGCACACTGTTACATGTGTAGTAACTAGTCATGTGCCCTTGTGTTGCAACAAAAAATTAATTTTTGCATAGAATATGTTATTATAGCTCACCAATCTCTCTATTGTCATTCATATGTTAAAACTTCCATATCTTGGAGTAGAGACAAGAAGATTTCCTTGCTACAAATTTGACTAAGCAACCATACAAAATAAATTTAGTACGTCAAATATATTCAGATGATGAAAACAGACAATTAGTCACAAAAGAACATGGAGATGTATTGATTCTTTCGATCAGCATAAATCATGACATATTTAAAAAGTATTGTGTTTACAAAGTAAAATTATTATTTACACAGTTTATTATCACAAAACATCAAAATATATATTGTTTGGGGCAACATGAACCTCATTGATGTTGCTTGTATGTTTTCCAATTGTTTGCCTTCGTCAAGTAAGAAAACGAAGAAAAAGAAAAGGACGATGAAACCATTAGGGGAGAATTTTGACAAAATAGAATATATCGTCGTCAGAGGGGCAAAAAGGTATCCGAAGCAGAAACACCTATTCAATAATTCGTGCATATATATTGAACACCACATTAACCTGATCCTTGTTCTAAAAAAATTAACTGGCCCATTCAACTACAACAAAATTATCCATTCATTACAACAAATCCAAGGAGCTAGTACATGCTATAAAACTTTATACATTCCATTACAACCAGGTTTTGTACATCCAGATAATTGCAACCGAGTTTACAAACTTTTACAACTTGTGCAACTTTAGATCCTTTTGCCTTGCACTCATTCACGTCAACATCACAGGCAAACAACTAGCAGCCAGCGAATGTATTCAACATAAGATGGACTAACCTAATTGAGATCCTTACTTTTTCATGCCTAGACTCTTCAACAGCAGCATCCTGATTCTCCGGCACAGCCTCCATTTCTCTCTGAGAAAGAACAGCTATATGTTAAGAAGTCATGTGGCCTCTAATTCCAGTACATTCAAGCACATGGGAAATCTGATTTTAATTTGTTCCTATTTCAATAGACATCAACAAAATTGTGCTTTTGTATCCTAAGCTGTAAGTTGATCATATACATATTCCAATTTCTGGTACAAGCATGGATTGATACAGTGCGTCAGTGCCTACCATGGTTACATGCTTATTAAGAGTACGTTAACTTGAAGGCTAAGCCAATATTCAAAAGGCAATAAGTGGCATATCTCTTCTTGTTAGTTCAAATGAATATCTGCGACTCTGTGTATTCATCGTTATGTTGTGGATTCAATTATTTTGCAAACTAATGATTCAGCGATGAATCAAGAAAACAAGTATCGTGATGTCATGTGCCACGGCAAAGAACAATAGTTGCAACACTAATCGAAGTTGTTCAACTTCTTCATGCTTTCCTTTCATTCAAGTCGCAGAATCTTTGCAACCAACTAGTTTGCATTTAGCTTTTGAGTGCTCAGTGAAGGTGATTTCTTTGAACTCTCCTTATGGGACTTCGCACAGATATCCCTCGCTCATCACCTCAACGGTTGAAACATTTGCATTCTTACTTTGAAAATTATTAATCTCTTCCGTAAAGCTTCCATCATTAGAAAATTTATTCATGCCTGCTATTGCTATTGCTAGTAGAGTGTCCGTGTGTTGCAACGGAACCTCAAAAGAGAGTGATACATATCAGCAGATGAGATCCTAAACCGCATAATAAATATATATTTTCTTTCATACAATAATAAACAGAAACATTGACTCCTCCTATTGCATCACCTGCTACTACTACTACTACCTGGAAATTAAAATTTTGAGCTCATAGTTTGTTTACCTTTGCAAATTAAAGTTCATGTAGACTTCCCACCCCGACGCGAATATTTGCGACTTTTTTGCACTAATTTTGGTGCATTGAGGATGATAAAGATAAACTATCAGTCACATAGTATCATGTTACCTGGTTAAGGTTTCAATATATTATATAGCAGTAGGTTGTTAAATGAAACATCTAAAACACAAAGGTTCTGCAAGGTAGATAGGCCTTCCATCTTTTGGATTCCATTATGGCTGAGGTACAACTCCTCTAGCGCAACACATTCCTGAATTAAAGAACAATGGATAGATTAACAAGTAGCAATTAGACCAGGAAAGGCAGGGGAATTGGGGAAGTTATTATATAGTACTTCAAACCAATTCATTGAAGTCAGCCTGTTGCTTTGTAAACTTAATTTTTTTGATTGATTTCAAACAACATAAGTTGACTGTCTGGATTCGGTTTCTTCCCAGCCATAGATCTTGTAGATTTGTTAAGGTTTCGAGATTTTCCATCACCTGAAATGCATTGGAACATGTAAGAATGTAGGGGGCTATAGGGTCTAGGGTATAAATAAGTCTTGTACTACAACATGCATCATCAGAATATCAGATATAATTATACTTAACCAGAGGGTTTCGGATGTGTAAATCCGGGTACCGACAGTGAATTATACTTACCAATGCCATATGAAAACCCAGTGCTAATTGCAGAGAGTTTTTTTATTTGTTGACAATAGTGTCGCCACCACAAAAATGATCACGATCATATCTTGAATTTAGAAATCAGGGAAAAAAGCTAACGACGAATAAGAAAGCTTACGTTAGCCACCTCACGAGGCAATTGCTATAAGGTAGCATCATGGCCACCTTTGTCTCCATCCCTTCATCCCGCTCACAAATCTTGCACAAAACGAAAGACGTAGATCTAGTCTAGAAACTAAACTCGGAGGAATAATGGTGAAAGAACTACTACAAACAAAGGGTAGAAAGGAAGCAAAACAAATGGACAACCAAAACAAGCTTCATGCATAAAACTCAGATCTACATATGCTCTTTTACCTGCTAGAAGAAACACATAAGAAAATGTTTTTGCAAATCAAGACTACTACCGATAGCTACATGGTTGTAGCGGTTTTGGCATGTTGGTCGGTTCCTATCTCTCTCACCTCCTCCACATCTTAAAAGCAAAACAAAAGACAAATAGTTAAATTACCTAACAAAGGCTACCTCTAATCTACCATGGTCCATGCTTCAAATTGTCCTACAATTTGGAAGGGCCTAATAAGCATAACAATTTAAAAATGGTGTGCATTATAGGAAAAGATGGGCATGAAAGGCTGCATTTCAAATTATTTTCTATTCCTAAATCATTTACTGTAAATCTTAAATAGCTTTCATGATAGGAACTTTCCTTTAGGCCTACTTAGCTAACAGTAATCCTCATGTTCCTACAATCTGACAATGAATAGCAGCTGAATTCACATAGTTTTCTTCTAGTACATAACAAAGAAACCATAAAAATGGCCTCAGATAGATCGACTATTTAGATAGGCGTCACGATTAATAAAAGGGACGGCAAACATACAATGATGCATCCATACGACTATTAGCACAAAATGCAGTACTGCCAAATCATTAACTGTACAATCTGAAAAGGACACGCAATTCTTTTTTCAGCATTTTGGTTTGTGTAGCTACTACGAGTCAAATAACGTAATATCATTCATTTCGATTGGAGTTATTGCCCAAATAACTAATCAAACAATTGCAAACTTGAGGGGAGCACATGCAATACTATGGCCCCTGTTCTTCATGTGAAGATAAAGGAATCAAACTGCAATCGACATTTGTTATAATCAACACTTGGATGTCAAAGAATGTACTTGCAAAACAACTAACCTACGAAAGACCACAAAGATAAATATTTCTTATTCAGATGTACCGAAAGGAATCCTGTAACTCGTCACAATTGCATCTTCAGATCTTGCAAACAACGTGCTTCAATTAGTCACAGAAACATATTATAGCTAGCAAGCCAGATCTGTAGAAGTATCATTTTGCATGAAACTAAAGTTATGACCGTTGACCATTATCTAGAATTTTGCAACAAACCTAAGCAATCCCACCATGCCTACATCAGGATAGTAGGCTGCAGCCAGGAACTTTGATAGAAAAGTAAATAAAAGCTGAATCTTAAACATCAGGATAAAAATCACATAAATGACTAAGATGTAGATGAAGGACTTACTTGAGAGGAATAATCACTGAGCATTGCTTCCCTCTGTAAATAATAAATATTGATATCCTCTGATAAGAACACCGAGATGTGTATTCCACGATTGGGAAGACAATACATGTTGATAAGACGATAAGGCAAAGAAGGTGACATAATCAGTAACATAGTAAGTGACTCGAAATATGAGCATCGTTGGATACCTCACACCGTGAGCATGTGTGCAAAGTACACTCAAGCGGCATGCTTGGGCGAAGCTTGCACGATCTTTGTGATGCCTACCAACACACATCGCAAGAACTTCTATGAGTATGAATATTCCAATACAGAAAGCGCTAAATTTGGCCATCCTTCCTCAGGCCGTAGCTTGCCTATGAAACCACAAAATCTTAAGAAGCTTGGGCAAAGAGTTTGGTTCTCTTAAAAAACATCCGAACAATGTATTTTGCTGATTACATTAACTATGAAATTCTTGGTAGAGTGCTCTTGTTGAACAAGCAAAATCCTCAACATGCTAGCTAGCTAAAATAAACATCAATTATGCTAGTAACATTACCATTAAATCATTAAATCTTAATGGCACAACAACATTCCTGTGCACATCTGCAAGACTGCAACCCCAGGGTATTTTATTTTCATCACAACATTTAAATCATCCCTCATGACCAGCCAATTAAAGGATACACTGATACAGTAGCGTTAATGAGGAGCTAAACATCAACTTTCCATATATCCTTCTGTCACACCTCAACCTTCCTTATCTTCAGTAATGAAGGGCTAAGTAAGAAAACAATAGTAAAAAAAACATCAAAACCATGTTATCCAGAGTATCTTCTAACATGGAAAAGAAGTGATCCCATATCTTTTAATATGCAAAATAAAAGCATTTGGATTTGATGCTAATATCTAGCGTACGGTAGGACTGTATCATAGAAAGGTTTCCTCTCTACTCCAATTGCTTATACGAGAAGAATAAACAGAGTCACAACCTTGAATATTTTGAAGAGTTACCTTCCAACTTGTTGCAAAACTTCAGAACAATCAACTAATTGGAGGGTATGAAGAACCTACATTTGCCTTCTAGAATGGTTGGCAATCCTTTACAATTACTTTCTTGTCATGGCAGACTATATATGTGTATATAATTTCCCTTGATAAAAATGGTCATAACACAATACATACATAAAGCCTAAGCGAGTTGGCATTATACGCAAGGAACCGCTTTGCCTTAGTTTCAATTTTTAAAAATAGTTGCGACAACATGAAATTGCAGAGCTAACCACGGGTTAAAGCAGTGGCATTCTGCGAAGAACTATATTCGCCTAGAAATATTTGTCGACAACTCGAAATTGCAGAGCTAAACCGAGCTAAACGGAAATTTGCTAAGGACGCGCTATGGCTATATGATATCAACAAACGACAACGTGGAAGAAGCAAAGCACTTTTAGAAAAGCCTGATTCATCATTTCTAGTCTTCTCCCTTCATCCATTGGGTCACCCCTCGTTTCGCTTCTTCGCGCGCGAATACACTAGGCAGCAAAGCGGACCACAGGGCGTCATTGGCGTACTCAATGTAGATGGGGCGGTCACCGATGCCTTCCGTAGTGGGATTCCACCGCGAGTGGAGTCGATTCTGAGGCCAAAGAGGTGGGTCTTTGAGAAGCGCGCGGACTTGACCTCAACGGTCGGCGTGTAGCGCCGCGCTCTCTACACTGCTTCAAAGACTGCGCGCGGCGCGCGTCCGCGGGCGGCATGGCGGCGGCGGCAGCATCGAGAGGTTGTGGATCTCGTTGGGCCGCATGAGGTCGCCAAACTCGAGGTCGAGCACCACCTTTGCCCGGCGCCTCGGTCGGCGTCCGGCCGCCGCCGCGCGCGCGCGCCGCGCTCCTCGCGAGCCGCCCATCCGCTCGCGTCGCGCCTTCCGTCACGTCGCCACCATCTCGGTGCATGCCTCCTCCGACGTCGCCGCGGCCAGCGCCTCCTCCCACTCGTGCCTCCGCCTCTCCACATAGGCACGCCGGCGCTCCTTCCCATCGCCTTCGCGCGCCACCGCTCGTGCCTGCGCTTCTTCCCAGTGCTCTTCGACAGGGCTGGAGGTTGCTCGTCGCCCGCGACTGCAACTTCCTCTTTCTCCGTGTCTTCAGCCATCCCAACTCGTCTCTGCCGCCGCCGCCGCCGAAGCAACGCGGCGAGAGGACGGGGGTGGCCCGGTCGGTGAGGGGATGGGGGGGCGACGTCAGAGCGGCGAGGGGAGGAAGAGGGCGCGGGGAGAGAGTGGGTGTGTGGGAGTGTGGGTTGGGAAGTTGTGACGCGAGGGAGTGGAGAGGAGGTTTCTGGGACTGCAGGAGTGGGAGAAATCGAGAAAAGACATCTGCATCAAATCTAATGGCTCACGTCGCACGAAGAAGAATGGATCTAATGGCTCACATCGCACGAAGGAGGACGGACCGTCACCAACTCGTATTTTTAAGTAGTAGAGATGTTGGTTTGTATGAAGCTCTCGAATACTCCATCCGAAATCTGGACCATCCACTGTGCGTCAAGATTTGTGCCAGGCACGGTAGTTGTAAGTGAGCCTTGATTTAAAGGATTTATTTAATGCATTTTGTAGAAGGGGTGACTGATTTGTACTTGTCCCCATTCAAATTTTGGAAGTTTGAAATTTGAATGTCACCACCGGTCACTTTTTCTGTACTTTGGAATGTGCAGCGAAATACTTGTTATTTTGCACACAAAAAAAACTAATACTGCCACATACATGTACTGCTACGGATACTTTTGCATTAAAAAAAACCAAATAAACCAAGAGAGAGAGAGAGAGGTGCTGGTGTTGAGGACACTCCGGCGACGGCGGCAAGAGCGAGGTGCGCCACAACGACGACAGCGCGGACGAGGAGGACACCACTGGCTGCGGGGACAAGGTGCACACCGGCCGGAGGGGCGGAGGACGACGGATCCGAGCTCTCCGGCCTCCGCGTCATCGGATCCAGTCGCCGGAGGGGCGGAGGACGGTAGATCCGAGCTCTCCGACCTCCACATCGCCGGATCCATCCGCCGGAGGGTGGACGACGACGGATCCTAGCCTAGTTGGCCTCCTCGCCGCGCGCCTCCTCGGTTGACAGCATCGTCATTTCATTCTCCGGTTGCCCCGCTCGCCGTCTCCCTCGTCGCTCACTCGCCGCTCTTGCCCAGCCACCACTACTGGCTACTGCGTTCATCACCACTTCGCCAGCCACTGGTTATCATCATGCGGGGAGAGAAGAGAGAGATGATGGATAAAGAAAAGAGAGAGGAGCAGCTTATGGGACAAGCCGATGACCCAAACAACACCGCTTATGGAGCTTTTTGAGGAGGGGGAATTAGTTATTTGCCCTTACTTTTGATTTATTTTCAGAATTTGTTCTTATTTCTGATCTAATATATTTTTTATCCTCTCTTTTGTCTATATCTTTAGATTTTACCCTCTTTCGTTATTTTATTTTTATATGTCCGTTTCCCCGTTACATGACATGAGAAATTACTCTCTTGCCCTGGGTCGGCACAGCCCCTCCCGTCGCACGCACGGTTGCAGCAGTGGTCCATTTCCCCCTTCTCCCCCCATTGCTCCCAATCCCATTCTCTTGACGACACTGAAGCAGCACATCCTGCAAAAAGCAAAGCCACCAAGAACGAACCGCTTGAGCCCCCGATCATCTCTCACTCTCTCTGTTCTTTTGATTCACCAAACACAAAAATCTAACAAGAACATTACTCACTCTCTTTGTTCTTCTAATTCACCATTCAAACACTACTTGAATCTACATCAAATGCACTTGAATCAGCACCATAGAACACAACAACACTTGGGATGTCACAAAAACAAATCCAGAGAAGGGAAAAATTGGAGAAAAAAGAAACGAAAATCGAGTGTCGGGGTCGATCTCGTGGAACTGGAGGCAGGAGAGGTAAGAGGCAACAAGGTCGGAGAGCGAGGCGAGCTCATCCTGGACCTCGCGCTCGCGGTCGGCGCGGCCCTCGGCGTAGCGGCAGAACTGGCAGGCCTCCATCTGCGCGGCGACCTTCTCCCACTGCAGCCGCTCAATCATGAGCATGGCCTCGCTGGTCGCCGACTTCGCGGAGGCCTGCTCCGCTTGCAGCCCCCGCGCTGCCTCCTCGGCCGCCTCCTTCTCCCCCCGCAGCCGCCTCCAGCACCTCCACCTGCCGGATCAACTCCGGCGCCTCCCCGCCCCCGCCTTCGGCGACAGCTGTAGTGATCGTGCGGGTGTTCGCCGCTTCACTGACCGCCGTGATGGCGAGGAATCGGCGACGGGTCCATGGAGGCATGTATGTAGGTGGAGGGAGGAGGCGCATCTTGGCGGCACGTGTGGGTACCCGGAGGGAGGAGGCGTCGACCTTGGCGGGGCTAGGGCGGTGGAGGAGGAGGGAGTTGGAGTTGGAGGCGGCGGCGGCCATCGTGGAAAGGAGAGGGTTTTGGGTTGTCTAGTGCGAAACGGGGAAGGGGAAGCGCGCGGGCCAGGCCGAGCAGGAGAGGAGGAGCCGGGAGGCGACGGCGGCCAGTAGGCGAGTGGCAGTGGCTTGTGTGGGGGGAGTAGAAAAGCAAGATGGGGAAGGGGATGAGACGCCTGGGTTTCAGTCGGGAGGAAGATAAGGGAGTTGGGAGGAAGATAAGGGGAGAGATTAGATGAACGGTGGCTGTGCCGACCGAGGGTAGGAGGGTGATTTCACGTGCCACGTAACAGGAAAACGGGCATATAAGAATAAAATAATGCAAAGAGGGCAAAATCTGAAGAAATAGACAAAGGAGGGGGGCAAAAAATGTATTAGGTTGGGAATAAGGGCAAATTCTGAAAATGGATCTAAAGGGATGGCAAATAACTAATTCCCCCGAGGAGTCCATGGTGTTGGGTTAACTAGTTAAGTGTTCATTTGCATGTACGTCAGTAGGTGTGTGCAAGCACGTTTTAGTTGGAGTCCTGCATATCTATGTTGAGTTAGTAACTACATGTGCGTGTACACGTTGTGAGCTAGTTAGTTTGCACAATAAGATTTGTTAGTTGTAGACCGCTTCCACAGGAGTAGTTGCTTGAGAAGTGGATCAAGTGAGTACATGTGCAGATGCACGCAATGCATTGAGTTATCTTGTATTCCTATAAGTAGAAGAGATATTGGAATAACAGATGAGAAGAAAATCGCTCCAAACGTCTCCTGTGTTTCTTCTTCCACTCTCTCGTGTTGAGTTAACCATCATGTGTGAGTGTGTTCTTGTGTGTAGATCCTAGGCTAATCCCAATATTTGGTATCAAAGCTTGTGTTCGTATACATCTTAATCCATGTCGCGTCCGAGCTCACCGAGAGACATCACCGACGATGGGGGCGTTCTGAAGGCCGACGATGGGAGCGTGCCGAAGGCATCGACGCGCGAGGGCAGCATCTCCCTCCCGTATCTCATGCTCACGAGGAGCAACTGTGTGACTTGGGCTGTGAAGATGAAAGGTGTTCATGAGCGCTCAAGGCGTGTGGAATGCAATCGTGGATGAGGAGGTGAACGAGAGGCAAGATCAAATGGCGCTCACTGCAATCTTCCTCGTGGTGCCGGAAGAAATGCTGTTGTTCCTAGCGGAGAAGGAGACCGCAAAGGAGGCCTAGGACACCCTAAAGACGATGCATCTCGGTGCCAATCGCGTCAAGGAGGCGCATGTACAAAACCTCAAAAGCAAGTTTGAAAACTTGCGCATGAGGGACATCGAGCAGATCAATGACTTCGCCATGAGGCTGATGTCAATTGTTAGCAAGATACGAGGTCTAGGCGACAAGATGGAAGAGGCCTACGTCGTTAGGAAGTTTCTTCGTGCTGTTCCCAAGAAATTTTCTCCCGTCGTCACCACGATTGAGCAATTCAGCGACATAAAAAATATATCGATCGAGGAGCTAATCGGGAGGTTGAAGATGTAGGAAGAGGAAGAGCGTCGCTATAGCAACGGCGACGAAGACAAGGAGCACTTGCTCCTAACGCGCGTAGAGTGGGAGGCCCGATCGTCGAAGCATGAAGGTTAAGGCTCCTCAGGTGGTTCTAGTGGCGACGGTGGCCGTCGATACCGAAGAGTTGACAAGGCAAAAGTAAGGTGTTTTAATTGTAATGATTATGAACACTTTGCTTCAGAATGTCGTAAGCCAAACAAGAAGGAGAAAGCAGAGGCACGTCTCATTGAGGAGGATGCTGACGACAAACCGACGCTGCTGTGAAGAAAATGCAACAAGCTTAAGGGGGAGATTGTTGGGTTAATCTTGTTGCATATGTCTAGTTAAGTGTTCATTTGCATGTACGTCAGTACGTATGTGCAAGCATGTTTTAGTTGGAGTCCTGCATATCTATGTTGAGTTAGTAACTACATGTGCGTGTGCATGTTGTGAGCTAGTTAGTTTACACGATAAGGTTTGTTAGTTGTAGATCGCTTCCACAAAGTAGTTGCTTGAGAAGCGGATCAAGTGAGTAAACGTGCAGATGCACGCAATGCATTGAGTTATCTTGTATTCCTATAAGTAGAAGAGACGCTGGAATAACACATGAGAAGAAAATCGCCCCAAACGTCTTCTGTGTTTCTTCTTCCACTCTCTCGCGCTGAGTTAACCATCATGTGTGAGTGTGTTATTGTGTGCAGATCCTGAGCTAATCCCAACACATGGGCAGGGCCATCTGCCTGCTCATCCACTTCCGCACGCCACCGGACGAGTGGGCTGGTGACGTGCTTGTAGCACCCATGTGCAAGATCTCTAACTGGATATGCCCGCCCTGGCCGCCGAGGTCTTCCGAATCTAGACATTGTGTGGAATGTCACAACCTAAAACTCAAATCAGATAAATCCGTGGAAGATTCAGATAAGAGGGGCGGTGCTAGGGAAAAGGATGAACTGGTTAAAGTTAACCCTAGCTAGGAACAAATAATTGGCATAATGGAGATTGCCTTTTCTTCTAGCATCAACTCAGTTTATTACAACTTGGAATCCGAAAGTAAAAGTAAAAGTGCAAAGAGTTTAACAGTAGTACGAAATTATAGAGGTAAACAGTGAAATATGAAATATCAACACAGAAGCTCCAACGGTTGGCGCTAACTGATAAATCCCGAGCGTTCATCGCAAGCGAACCGGTATGGGAACATTAGCACCGTCCAATCCTCATAACCCCCTTGCGCTATCTCTTGGATTGGCCTTCAGCTTGAAAACATGACAAGCTTCAGTGCTACAATCATGACAATACCCCCCCTGAAATGAATCTTGTCTCAAGATTCATCCGCTGGGAACCAGGTGCGAATGGTCTCCGCGTAGAATTTTGGAAAAGTTCCTTTTATGAAGTCAACGTCTTCCCAGGTGGACTCTTCAGGTGATATATTCATCCATTGAACCAGCCATTGCGTGACCAAATTAGGATGTCTGGGCAGTGCTCGAGTATCCAACACGGCAATAGGCTCTGTTTTGATTCTTCTCCTTGTCCACTAATGGTAGTCTTGGATCTGGAATGGCTCTAGGTCCAATATGTTTCTTAAGCTGACTGATGTGAAACACCAAATGAATTCACACTCCCACCAGCAATTGCAGTCGGTAAGCCACAGCTCCTACTCTCTGAAGAATTCTGAAAGGACCATAAAATTTGCTAGTTAACTTCAGTGATTGACGAAGACCAAATGCTGACAATCTGTAGGGTTGCATCTTCAAATACACCATATCCCCTACTTCATATATCCTTTCACTTCTGTTTTGATCAGCGTATTTCTTCATTCCGGCTTGGGATTGCGCCAAGTTGTACCTGATCTGCTTGAACATGTCTTCTTTTTCAGATAAGAAGTCTCTGCCCTCTGTACGTTCAGGACCCGATATGGACATTTCACTGATAATCGGAGGAGTTTCGTAGAGTGCCTGATAAGGAGTGATCTTGAGTGATGAGTGGTATGTCGTATTATACCACCACTCTACAAGTGCCAGCCAGTAGAACCAAATTTTAGGTTCAGAAAACACCATGCATCGGAGGTATGACTCTAGGCATTGATTCAACCGCTCCGTTTGTCCATCGAATTGAGGATGATATGCTGTACTGAATCTCAATGAGACTTTCCATGCTTTGAATATTTCTTGCCAAAACCGACTAGTGAAAATACGATCTCGATCAGTCACAATGGCCATTGGTAATCCTTGGAGTTTGAAAATATTTTCAATAAATGCTTGAGCTACGGTCTAAACATTGTATGGATGTGCAAGTGGTATGAAATGTCCATATTTATTGAGTTTATCAATGACTACAAGGATTACCTCCTTCCCACTAGATTTGGGTAAGCCTTCAAAGTCCATTGAGATATGTGTCCAAGCCATGTCAGGGATTGAAAGGGGTTCAAGAAGTCCTGGTGAATGACAATGCTCACCTTTTGATCTCTGACAAACAGGACACTTTGTCACAAATGTTTGGATATCTTTCTTCATTCCCAGCCAAAAGAATATTCTCTTTACCCTATGATAAGTTACTGCAATACCATAATGTCCCCAATGGTCGAAGCATGCAACGATTCCAAAATCTTTAACTTCAGAGCTGGATTATTCCCAACATATATTCTGCCCTGATAACGAATCACTCCTGAGTACAGTGAGTATTGTCCTTCTAGGTCAGCATTAATCGCCAGTTGGCTCAGTAGCTCTTGACAATGGGAATCATTTTCATAACTCTGTTCTACCTCTTCCATCCAAACAGGAGTAATTACTGAGACAACATTGCATTGCTCCCTCCTAGAGAGTGCATCTACTATTTTGTTCTCTTTTCCCTTCTTATACTCAATCTTATATTCAAATTCCAGAAGTTTAAGCATTAGTTTGTGTTGAATTCCCTCTGAGATTTTCTGCTCGATGATAAACTTCAAACTTTTCTGATCCATTTTGATGATGAAGGGATTACCAAGGAAATAATGTCTTTATTTTCTTAATGGCTCTAGAATGGCCATAGCTTCTTTCTCATAGGTTGATAGTGCAGCTGATTTCACTCCCAATGACTTGCTATAATATGCAATAGGCCTTACCTTCTGCATCAACACTGCACCTATTCCAGTACCACATGCATTTGTTTCCAGTGTAAAAGAATCAGTGAAATCTGGTAGGGCTAATACCGATGTAGTAGTCATGCATTCCTTGAGTTTTTGGAAAGCAATCTCTTGTTTATCTCCCCACTGAAAAGCTCCTTTCTTCAACACATCATGTAGTGATCTACAAATCAGTCCATAGCCCCTAACAAACCTTCTATAATATCCTGTAAGCCCAAAGAAACTCTTTAATTGTGTCACATTCTCAGGTCTTTGTCAATCCTTCACAGCTCAATTTTAGATGGATCTGTGGATACTCCTCCTCCATTGATAATATGTCCTAAGTACTGGACTTGTCTCTCAGTAAAATCACATTTACTCATTTTGGCAAATAGTTGCTCCTGTTGTAGTAATTTCAGCACATACTCCAAATGAGTGACATCCTCCCCACAATCCTTGCTATATACTAAAATGTCATCAAGAAGACCAAAACATATTTTCTGAGATAATCTCTGAATACATTGTTCATAAGTGACTGAAAAGTGGCTGGGGCATTTGTGAGTCCAAAAGGCATGACCAAGTATTCAAAATATCCAAACTATGTTCTAAATGCTGTTTTGAAATCATCTTCCTCCTTCATCCTCACTTGGTGATAACCAGATCTTAAGTCTAGTTTGGAAAAGTATTGTGCCCCATGCAGTTCATCAAGCAAGTCTTCAATAATAGGAATTGGGTATTTGTTTTTCACAGTATAAGCATTGAGTTTTCTATAGTCTATGCACATTCTCCAATTCCCATATTTCTTTCTCACCAAGATGGCAGGAGAAGCATATGGACTTTCACTAGGCCTAATTACAGCAGATTCTATCAATTGCTTGATTTGTTTCTCAAATTCCCCCTTCTGCTGATATGGTACTCTATAAGGCCTCACATTTGGTGGGATGGCATCTGGCTTCAAAGGAATAGAGTGATCACAAGTTTTGGAAGGAGGGAGTTTAGAGAGTTTCAAAGAACACCGATTGATATTTCTCTAACAGCAACTGTACTTCGACAGGTAATGATTGATTAAGCTTTTCCATCTTCTCTTCACAATGTTGTATAAGAAAATCCATGACCTCTTTGTTGCAAAGTTTGTTAAGCTAATGGGCATTGATGAACTTTTTAGGTTGTGCTATGGTGAAATCATGGATTGTCACCTTATGTTGCCCTTCTTTTCTAATAATCAGCTCTTTGGTTTTCAGATTCAATTTTATGGGGTTGTGGGTGTAAATCCAGTCACATCCCAATATAACATCATAAGATTGCAGTTTCAACACCTTAAAGTTTCCTAGAAAATTCTCTCCTTATATGTTGTATTCACACTTGGCTAGATGTGCCCCAGCATACAAGATCCCATCACCAACTACTTTTACCTTTTGTAGATCATTTTTCTCAACTACACATTGAGCACTAGTAGCAAACTTCAAGTCTATAAAGGTATGTGAGCCGCCACTATCCACCAATGTTACTTTTCTTCTTCCCTTTAAACTGATAATAACTGAAAAGATCGCTACAGAAGGTACTCCCTTGAGAGCTTGTAAAGATATTTGCAATAGTTCCTCCTCTGTTGGTGTTTCTGTCTCCTTCTCTTGATTATCTTCTTTCTCATCTTCTAAAGCCAAATTTAACTCCCCATCATCCAAACTCTCAGGGTCCATGACCATGATATTTAGCACTTTGGACTGCTTGCAAGTGTGACCTAGAGCCCATTTTTCAGCACAATACCAATATTTTCCTGGTTCCCTAGTAATCACCATAGGATAAACTGGTTGTTTGGGTTTCCTGACAGGGTCAGAATTGTCCATGAAGTTCCCAGACGTGTTCATATTCGTAGCCTTGAAATTATGCTTGTGAAAACCTCCCTTGACAAACCCATTTCTTTGAAATCCCGATTCTATTGCAGGTCCAGTTCTCTTTGCATTGCCATTGGCTCCCTTCTGTAAATCCTTTGACATCCAATAAGCCTCACAAAGACTCTGGGGTGTATGAGGTTTAACATAGTATTTGACGTCTTCTTTCAACCCTTTAACAAAGCATTTAACAAAATAGTCTTCTCTTAGCATGGGATTTTCACTCCTCATGATGGCCATAAGTTCTTCAAACTTGTCAATATATTGTGCCACAGATGATTGATGCTGCAGTATTGCATGAAATTCTTCAATGATATTATAGATACTATGAGCAGCAAACCTATCACAAATTCTCATCTTTAACAGGGACCAAGTCATTGGGTTAGCTAGCAATCCTGATCCTCGTAGCCAATTATCAGCCCTTCCAGTCATGTACGACACTGCTAAGTCACTTCTATTTTCTTTAGGAACCTTAGTTAACTCAAAATATTTATCACATTGTCGAATCCACCCCAAAGGATTGTCTCCATCGAACACAGGGAATTCCAATCTAGGACCTTTAGCGATTGCCCTCATAAACTCATTACTCTTCTCTTCTTGATTCACAGTCCTATACAAGGTCTCCCTGGTCTCTCTTTTCCACCCAAACCATTAAACAAATTTAAAGTAGGAGAATCATGGGAATAAACCTGAGTATTTCCTTTGAACTATGGAGCCACCGAATACCCTCCAGGAGAATTGATTGCATGAAAATCCCCTTGCTGGAGCAGTATTGGATATCTGCCACCGTTCAGATCCAGGTCAGCCAACGCGTGCACTCTTCTCCTCATTTCTTCTTCTATTTCTGTTTCCAGTTGCACTTCAGTACTGAAAACTCTAGAGTTAGTACCACCTACCGAAGGCTTCACTAGGGGTCTTAGGAGTTCTTTGATTTCTACCAGTTCTCCCCCATAATCCCATCACATCTCCTTGAATAGCTCCCATTTGAGCCTCCATATGAGTCTTCATGTTGTTCATCTCTGATCTCACGACAGCCGCCTCTGATCCTTCTACGCCATCACAGACTCCATCCTTCTTGCCTCCTTGGGTCATCTTCGTTAGATCTTGCCACCGTCGTGTTCTGAAGAAAGAGAAGAATAGGAATTTTACGGTGTCTGGTCACCAGCCTTTCTTCCTCAAATCTACTTGTTTCCAAGGAAAGAGTAGCTCTGAAACCAATTTGTCACAACCTAAAACTCAAATTAGATAAATCCGTGGAAGATTCAGATAAGAGGGGCGGTGCTAGGAAAAAGGACGAACTGGTTAAAGCTAACCCTAGCTAGGAACAAATAATTGGCATAATGGAGATTGCCTTTTCTTCTAGCATCAACTCAGTTTAATACAACTTGGAATCCGAAAGTAAAAGTAAAACTGCAAAGAGTTTAATAGTAGTACGAAATTACAGAGGTAAACAGTGAAATGTGAAATGTCAGCACAGAAGCTCCAACGGTTGGTGCTAACTGATAAATCCCGAGCGTTCATCGCAAGCGAGCCGGTATGGGAACATCAGCACCGTTCGATCCTCATAACCACCTTGCCGCTATCTCTTGGATTGGCCTTTAGCTTGAAAACCTGACGAACTTCAGTGCTACAATCATGACATGGAGGTCGATGACGAGTGGGAAGAGGTGACCTTGGCCTCCGCGCGAGCTTCCTCCGTAGCCTTCGCCGCCTGTGCCGTTCTTGTGAAGCGTGGACGTGGGCTCCCACCCAAGGTGAGGCCCATTGCCTCGCCGGTTGGGGAGCCAGCCGCGGCTTGATTGGCTTTCGATCGGGGAATTTTATTGCAATGGCGATGGTGGGGAGGCAAGGAAAAAAGAGCTGGGGTATTTTGGTCATTTCATGTGGGGGTTAATAGGAAAAGGGATTAGAAAATGACTAAAAAATGCTAAAGACCCAAATTATCGATTAGCACATGAACTTTGGGCATAAGATCTGTTACCATGTGAACGAACTTTGGGCATAAGGTCTGTTACCATGTGATCGATGACATTTTATTGAAGCCCACTTAACTTTGGGGCAAATCGTCAAATTTCTCGTACGAATGGCCGATGTAATTTTCTTACTTTTTGTTTGAACTATATACAAGTTCATTCCAATAAGATTCCCTTGTCATCTGTACATAGCCAATTTCATGGAGTGACAATTGGATTGATGAAAAAATAAATATTCTTTTAAGAAATCGCAATTCGAAGAAATTGAGGTTTGACTTACGAATCCATCTACTTTTTTACAATTTCATTCCCAGCTTGATTCCATTGTTATCTAGACATAGCCAATTAGGATCCGAAACAAAACAATCGAACTTGGAGAAAATCATGAACCAAAGAGACAAATTAGTATCCATGTGGACAGCAGACCGACAACGGCGTTTGGGTAGCCGACTCCCACAAGGGTGTGAGGACCCGGGTTTATTTGGCTTGTAATGCTTAACCATCCACTTGGTCCTAACATTACAAATCAAATAAACCAAGTCTCGAGATATGTATACTTCCCAGAAATGCAGTATACACACCCCGCTACAAAATTGTGCATCAATTCCATCCATTCACATAGAACCGAAGCACAACACAAGTTCAAAAGACATACATAATAATAAGTTATTACAAAAGAGGGGCCGACAGGCCAAATACCATACAGATAACCAAGTAAACAGCGGAAGCAAAGATGCCATAAGATGGCGACAAACAAAAGCCAATTAGTGTGCCTTTAACCTACAAGGCAACCAACCGGACCGCCAAGCTAGTTGTCAAACCCGCAGCACATCTCACAAAAAGGGAAGCCCTTGGGGCTCACCTTCTTCCTCTGCAACAAAAATATTAAGCAAGCAGATGAGTAAAAAAATTATTTTTGTACTGCAAGATCGACGTGTAAGATAACGTAACTATAAATAACTACATGCAAGCTTTATTTAAGTGGAGGAGGCTCTGGACTTATTTTCAGCATAAAGCAAGTTTTATTTGCAATAATGTAATACATTTGAAAAGCAAGTCTGCAATTAATTTTTATTGTTCAAATAACCAGGAGACAAATATAACAATAGGTAGATGACAACAACAATTCTGGAAGTGACTAACCCAATAGTCACCACAACAATAGCATGAAGTACCCCTTCATACCACCCATGTCAAGTTTAAGTTTTTAAAAGGTTGTAGTCTAGTTCTTGTGGGAAATAATCAAGCGTGTCCATAACCTAGGACGAGGCTATTCGAATAGTTTTAACCCTGCAGGGGTGTACCAATGTACACACACGATAGACCGCCTTTCCACCAGCCACGGTTAGCATACTTCCTTTGGTATGCCGGCACGGCTAAGTCTAACAAGACGCTTTCCAATGGACGATGCTAATTAAGAGCCGCAACCCACGGGGATAAGGATACATTAAACAGCCTAACCGGTCTGCTAATGCTCCCCTCCCAACACCACACACACACACACACACACACACACAGTTTCAACACACCCACCAACCAGCTCATAATTAACACCTCCCAAAGTACTTAGTCAAGAGAGGTTCCATATCCCCCTCGTGTGGTTAGCACGCAACAATTACTTGGATCAATGGCACAAGTAACTCAGTCCTTAGGGACTTAGGCACCATTCCATTCACACCCAACAGATCACACTAACATACCATTGTGCCCAAGTCAAGATATAGTTTTTGTTTTCAGTTTTTGATTTGCAAATTAATAAAACACAAGGATTGGACATAATGGAATAATATAAGTATTTGTGTGATCAAGACCATCGACTAAGTCGATGATCGTCCAATACTACCGATATCTAGGCATGGCTAAGCACAATGTATTCGTAATCTACTAAGTGACAAGAGCTCATCCAACGAACTCTAATCACAGCAAATAACCTAGGCTCGGGTAGTAGAGGATAATTATTTACCTACAGATTATGCAACTAGGGATTAATTAATCAATTTAACACAAAATAGCAATGCATACATACAAGTTAAACAAAGTATTAGACTTTAAAAGTAATAGGATCAAATGGGAAATGATCAAACTGCTTGTCTGGCTGCTGTTGCTCACTATGCTGCAGAGGATCACTCTCAAGGTTAGCACAATCGTCGGAACCTAACGAAAGAGCGAAAAAGAAACGATAAGAACGAAAAATATCAAAAAGATTCAAAAACCAACTTCCTCCAAATGCTCTAAAAATTTCACAGCAGCAAGATCATGATTTATAATGAATTTAGAAACAAGAACCAATTGATTTGGACTTTTATTGCAAAAGATATGATCAAAACAATTTGGTTCGGCTGAAAAAGTTGTGATATGTTACTATTCATATAATTAAATTATTTGGTGAAAATTTCTAGAAAGGTGGTGTAGCTGAAATTTTTATGGTAGATAGCTACTGATATTTCAAGGCTAACACAAGTGGTCTCACCTCATTTGGAGTTAAAATGATTTAATTATGATTTTTCCAAGTTATAAAACTAAGACATGGTTAATCTCAGAATTAAAGACTACTTTAAAACATGGGTTATGCTAAAGTACTTTAACAGATGCATTTATAGAACTTTAGTTTGTTAAATTTAGAGCTACAGAGAAAAAGATATGTATTTTTGAAGTTTAAAATAATTAATAAAGTGCAAATAAAAGCTTTCGGGACTTATTCTGGAAAACCAACTCAAACTGGGGAGGTCGTGGGCCGTTGATCAAAAATCACATGGCACACGAGCACAGGCGCGAACTCCACCACGAGCACCTGGGCGCCAAGACCTCATCGCGCCTAGGGGAGGTCTTAGCCGTTAGATCCAGACTTGATGGCCCCGATCCAACAGGAGGTCCTTAAGGTGGAGGTCTAAGAGAGGAGGTCTGGACGGTGAGATCTGAAGGAGGGAGGTCTTTGACGGCTAAGATCTACTGAGGAGGTCTTAACTGCCAACGACTCCACCGATGGATTTAGATCCGATGGCCCACGTGAGATGGAACGCTCGGGCCTTGGATCTTGAGATGGACGGCCTAGATCAAGATCGCATCCGAGTGGTGCGAATGTTCTCCGATCCGAGCCGTAGATCTAGAGATGAACGACAAAGAGAGAAACTAAGCGATAAGTTGTAAATAGACTGAGGAGGTCTAGCCCGTTAGATCTAAATCTAACAGTCCAGAGCTGACGGGGAGGTCCTAAAGCTACGGATCTAATGGAGGAGGTCCTAGACGGTCACGATATCCAGGGGGAGGTCGTGAACGGCTAAGATGAAAACGAGGGAGGTCGGGACGGCTAGGATCTCACCGAGGAGGTCATGGATGGCCATGATCTTCGCGGGGAGGCCCTATGAGACAGGTGTTTAACAGAGAGAGGTCGGGATGGTTCAGATCTCCGCGAGGAGGTCCTGAACGGTCCAGATCTGAGCGGAGGGAGGTCTTGCGGTCTTCTTCACAAAGGACCAGAGGCGGTCTTTTTATAAAGAGGACCCCAAAGGTAGTTTTGAAGGTTCTATTTACAAAAGACCAGGGGTGGTCTTTTGCAAAGAGGACCTCGGTGCGGTGGCTCAGGGGTGGTTTTTATAAAACGACTAAGGGAGGTCTTTTCGCACAGAGGACCTCAAGGAGGTCTTTTGCAAAGAGGACCCCAATGCGGAGGGTGATCCTAGCGGCTGGGATTTAACCTACGGGGGTCTTTAACGGCCGAGATTTCAGCGGGAGGTCCCGGCGGCTAGAGACTTATACTAGGATATCTAACGGTGAGATGCTGGTGGGGTGGTCCTAAACGGCCACGATAGAAACTAAGAGGTCGGGGACACTAACTACACCCACGGCTTGCCGACAAGAACAACATTTAACCCTAATGATTAGGCTCTCGAACAACTTAAATGCTAATCATTGGGCTACAACACTTGTTCGAGTAAGGCACGACAAAAACATGAACTCGGTTTTTAGCTCACCGCCGGCGACGGGGACTTCGCCGGTGAAAACCAAAAGCATGGCTAGGTTCCAAATAGTAAGGAGAACCTACAAGCACCGAAAACTAGGGCAAGAATGCACCCTACCGGCGGCTAGCCGGAGATGACCGAAGGAGACCAACTACGGCAAAATGAAAGGCTAACGAGGTTCAAAACGACCGGGTTTCTAAAACTAAAGTACTAACCTGGAAATGAAGGAGGTCCAAGAAGGGTCGCAGGAGCTCCGGTGACGGTGGTGCTCGCCGGAGTTGAGGAAGACGACCAACTCGGCCCCGAAAACAAGCTCCCCAAATTGTCAACCTCTGTGAAGGTTTAAACAAAACAAGTTAAGGAGACTTGAGGTGACCAAGATGACAAAGTGACAGCCAATATTGCAATATTGAACCACTGGAGCTCGAAGGTCGCCTGGGAGCTCCAAGGTCCAGCAATGGTGGCAGAGGCTTTCGGGTGTTTTGAGCACAAGAGCAGAGAAAGAAGTTAGAGGTGCAAGAATGGATCCAAAGGAGCTTAAGGAAGAAGCTCGGGCTCAATATATAGCCGGAGAGGAAGAACAAAGGCAGTGTCCACAGTTTCAACAAGCTATGACACTCGAAATGATGGGAGTAGGTGTCAGGGAGACTTTTGAGCAAAAGGGGCTGCCACACATTTAATGTTGGCAGCACATAGCCGTTGTCGACCCTAGAGTTGACAAGGCACTGCTCCCTCGCCATGCGCACAAAATTTGATAAGGACCGCCCCACCGGCCGGTGAGAGAACCAGGGGAGGACTGTCAAAGAACCCAACGGCTAAAATCAGTACAGAGCTCCAATTAGGGAGGTCTGAACGGTTGGATGAGAATCTAAGGGCTCAGATTTTAAATAAGGATTAGAGGTCCTAACACTTAGGGGAGGTCTGAGCCACAGATCTGAAGATGGGCGGCCCACGATCACCCAAGTGCTAGGGGTGATCGAGGAGGTCTGAGGAGGACGTCCCAGGGTGGTCTTTGCAAAAGGTGCAAAGGAGGTCCTAGGGGAGGTCCTCGAGGGTTGTCTTTGCAAATAGAACATGAGGAGGTCGTGCGGGTTGGATTGAGATCCAAGGGCTGCAGGGGCTGGCGAGGTTGCACGGGCTCGGGCTGGTGCTTTTAGGTGGTTTGACCGAGCCAGTTGGCACGAGCCAGACTCTGGTGCACCCGAGGAACAGTGAATCCCAGTTTGAGTTTGAAACTAAAAGCTGAGACTTGGGGATTTATTTGAGGTAGCAAACTAACTCCAAATTTTATGAAATTTTGACAGTAGCTTGCTAACCTTGAGATGGACCTTGTATAAAATTTCCAGAGGTTTTTATGCTGAGCATTTTTCTCCAGAAATTATACAATGCTTTGAGCTAGGGTTTGACGGCAGGTCAAACAAGTTTGACTGACCCTTAAAAATATTCGAACGATTTCTAAAAAAAAAATTGTGAAATTTTTCAGAGGGGTCACATATCAACCCTAGGACTTAGGAAAAATATTTCCCAGAGAAGGATCACAAGACTTGACAAGAGGGTTTTTGGAAAGGCAAAGTTTAAGGTCAAAAAGACTTGTGGCTTGTATTTCCATACTTCTTATTACAAGAATTTTCCAAACATACTGGAATTACAAGATGTAAGAAAAGTTTTAATTTCTACTCATTTTCTTACATTTGAAACACAAGTCCAGAATTGGGATGTTACAAAGGGGGTGCCGAGGCGAATGAGAGGTCGACGACGACCTACGCAGGTGAACGGGTGGGCCAGAGACTCGGTCGACGACGACGAGCGGACGACGACCACGCATTTGCCATCCTATACATAGCAATCAATTACTTGTCACTTTTTAAATTGTAGGGTTTTTAATAATAAATATAGTACCTTGCAAGACATTGTGGATGCGATCAAATAGGAAGGCGTGTTATGGATTCAGGCAGGAGCCGTGTGTTTGAGTTCTTGGCTCTCGTATTGTTGTTTTCCTTGATTGTATTTTGGGCAATATCTTTTCTTTTCAGATTTTCATGTCAGCGGGTGCCCTAATGTAAGCAGTGTGTCGTTATTATAAAATGTTTTCTTAGGATGTTCTTCTTTCTCTCTTTAATTGAATGATGCACAAAGCTTTTGGGTGTTCTGAATTTTTTGGTCACTTTTTGATTTTTTTATAGCTAAATTAGTTCGATTTGAGTCTATTTGCGAGGTATGCTCTACATTATTACAAATTCCATGGATGTTATGTTAGATTTGTCCTGAGAAAATTAGAATCATGCAAGTTGGTGTATTATTCCTCAATTTATTGTGTCCTTTACATTGTGAGGACCGCCATGTTTGTGCAATGGTTTGTTCTTTGTTGTTTCAACGATCTTCGATGTCCCCCAAGGTAATGTCCTTTCCTATTGCTTATGTCAGACTCATGTTTTCAAATTAGAACTATACACACATATCCTGTTTAAATAGACTCATGTTTCCAAATTAGGACATGACATTGAAGAGTTCTTATATAGTAGCTCCAGAATTATATAAAGTAGTTCCCTTATGAGCTTACTTTAAGCTACATCTCTTTAGCGTTATTCCAAATATTTTGCATCCTATGGGTAATATGGCTCCAATTCATGACCCCCTTTTCAGTACACGCAACCACATGTTGGTCATATAGCTGCATCGATTTTTACCCATACTTAGACAGGTCACATTTTTTAGATCTTAAGTTAGAGCTAGAAAATTTTAGGACTACTAGAATAATTTAGATGATATTCTCAAGAAGTTGAAACCCAAACTTCTATCCATTGGGAAGAAATGCTTTTTGAGTGTTCTATTGGAGGTGTTCTTAGTATTCCTATTGGTGCTGCGCTGCAACCATGTATGACTATGAACTGAGAAAAGAGCCTCGGTAGCTGTAGATTCTTATAATCAAGGTATATTCTTTACTAATTTTTGGATTAAGTGACTGAGAAAGTGCTTCATGTAGTTTGTTTCCTTATTGCAATGCTTACCACTCCTTTAACGCAAATGTGTCGCTATTTTGGATAACTGAGTATTGCAATCAACAACAGACTATTTGTTCTATTTAATGCATGTTTAACGTATTACCCCTTCTTCCATTCTACCAGTATAGGAGATGCAACATATTCTGAGAGTGCTTTGCATTGTAGATATATGATATTAGTATAATTGCTTCAAAAAACATTTGGTTTGTTTTTGGGGATTTTACATTTTTTATGTTACTTACAAAAAAAATTCGACAATATTTTTCTTGTTGATATGTGCTCTTGCCTCTCTAGATATTGTAATGCATATTATGTTATGTGTTTCGCTGCCAAATGTCAGTTACTGATAGCCATTTATGGATTTTAGAAATGTGTCACAATTTTTTCCACCAACTGTTGTAAGGAACTATTCAGAAAGTATTATCGTATTACGCTTTCATATTTACTAGCCTTAATGTAGATTGCGATAATAATTTACCAAACGGAATGAACTTCATGATTTAGTTAGAAATATTCTTTCTGCATTTGTAAAACTGGATAAAGATTGTGATGACAATTTTCAACCAACCCTGTAATTTGTAGTTTGTCTACCTTTTTCCTGAACTATGAAATAGACTCAATAGATGTACTTCAAACTTTCAGTAGTCATTGTGCGAAAACATAGAGTTATAAAACATGCGGTATTCACCTTGTTTTGTGCCTCTGTACTGCTTCAATAGGTAGTGGATGGTATTTGGATTCTTCATTGATTAATGGATCTTTGTATGCTCCCCGCGAAATCTAATAGGAATTCCTTAATCAACAAGCAAGTAGTACCACATGTCCATTCCCTTCTAAGAATGAATATTGAAACTTGACTTCTCTTTTGAGTTGATTGTAAACTCACATTTGGATCTGCGATTCAGCTGAGCTAACTAAACTTCTTTTAACAAGACAACAATTTTGCTGAATTTTCTTTGGCATTTCTAAGATTTATTTTAGGATTAGATGAGACTTGCGATGCATGTTGTATGTAAAACACAAGCTACTGTAATCTAGAATTCAGTCACATTGGGTTTCTATGCAATGTTCATTAGTTAACTACCTGAAGCTGTGAGAACTAAGATCTACTTTGGGTCCGGGTAGAAGAAGGTAGCCGTCGACGCGTAGCCCTCTTCCTTACCGGCCGGCAAGGGCTCGAAATGGGTAGCGCGTCGGGATGGAAGTAGACACCAACTTCAACTTCCAAAGGTAAACAATCTATAAGCTCTAAATTTTAATTTTCGGGTAGTAGTAGCAGTGGGTGATGTAATAGGCGGAGTTAATGTTTTTGTTTAATACATGATGTCTAATTATCAGTTGGTTTGTAGTTATTTTACATAATGGCCTGACAATTATTTATGTATTGAAGTATACTACGGGAAAATGTTGTTTGCTACCGTTCATTTACATAATTGTCGCATGGAGTGATTACTCTATCATGTTGCACTAATGTGATGCTTGTAGATATATGTATCACTATCTTTTGATTGGTTAATGGAAAATATTATTTGTGTAAAGTTTGGGATTCCGTTACAACGCAGGAACACCCTACTAGTTTACATATAAATCTTGTTGCTTTCCTTAATGCTTCTAATAAATTTATTGTGCCTTTTGGCAACAATATGTTGTGCATGCACTGTTTTGTTAGTTAGGTTATCTGCCATGGTGACCTAATTTTACATAGCTATGATAGCTCAACAATTGTTGGCTGTTTGGTCAAGACTCTTTCTAGATTGATAAATAATGGTTGTTTCCATTTACTCAGAGCAAGTAGCAATGCAGCATCGTATCAGTTCAGACAAAATTTATGCTTCATTGTAGAGTTCATTGTAGAGTGATACTGCAGTTTTGGAAGTAAATTCCCCATTTCCATTACATATAATCTATTTGATATGTGCTGTAATCCTTTTCCGTTTTCTCCGATGGGCGATTGGCCTGTTCTATTTCTCTCCCTTTGTACCGCTTTTGTTTCCAAATTCCTTCTCACGTTTTTTCCGATTTACTTCAGGTCCTGTCAAATCCATGTCTAAGGCGATTTGCTGTTTCAGGTGAGTATTAAATAGACCCATCTATTCTGATTGTTGTGTTTATCCGGCTCCTGGCCTGGGCCACCTTGCCTCCTTAGCTACTATTGTAAATCTTTTGGTGCAGATGAAGGAAACAGCATAAGAATTTTGCGTGTACTTGGAGGAAAGATCTAAATTGGTTTGTCTATTTGATGATGCTTACTTTTTGGGGATTAATGAGGTCAGCTTCCATTAGATCTTCTGCACGATTCTTTTGCTAAATACAGTATATCATTTGCATCGATTGGTATTAATGAATGCAATGCTTACTATGATGTAAATCGATGTTCACTATGAAGACATTTCTAAGTATTCCAAAATATAGCCTTTAACTTGCTGTTTCTCAGGCTATGCTGGGTTGGTCCTCCTAACTAGATCTTAGTCCACTTTGCAAAAGAACCATCACTTATCTTCTAGAATTTGCAAAGAACACCTATACACGACATATCTAACAGGTACATGCCACTACCAATTTATTTTGCTTCTCTGTTAGTGATAGAATCATCAGTTATATATATACTATCTTTGGGTCTTCGGGGGCGTTTTCGTCTTCGCACTTGCCCGGAGGCCCCCCCGCCACGCATGGAGCCGCCGCCGTCGCCTACGCCTACACTTCCCTAGGGCCGTCGTCGCCTTTGCTTGCCCCGGGTGTTCCTCGGTGCTCCACGCTGAGAGCTCCCCCCCCGCGTGGAGTCGGCCGGGGTGGCCGCAGCGACCGTGGGCCCGTTGTGGGAGATTGCGGACCGTCTGCGCCGTGGGAAACCGTCACTGTCGCCATGCAAGGGCACACCCATCAGCAAGTTTACCTAGAGTCCATCCTGCCAGAAGTCTACTCACCCCCGGCACTAGAACCCCCACCCCTGAGATCTCGTTGTGAGCTTGCTGGTTTGCTCGAGGCGAAGAAGAGAAGGTCGGATTTCGATGCTGCTATGTCAGAGGCGCCCCGAGTGTAGGCTATGTCCTGAGGAGTAGCAGGACGACTGTTGGAAGAGCCCAAGGAGGGGGGCTGTTGCCAGTGGAAGAGCCCGAAAAGGGGGCTATTGCCGCTGAAGTGTCATCTTGAGGCGCATGCGGCGCAAGACGACTGTCCTGGAGGTCTTGTTCGTAGCAGTTGGTCCAATCCACCTTTGATTGTGCCACGCGGGTGGAGGGGGAGAGGAGTCGGAGCCGTCGTCCTTCGGTTCTGCATCGTTCACTGTTACCGTCGAGAGGAAGTACCGCATCCTCACCAATTACATATGAAGCTCCTTGCTGGTGGCCCTGGAAGTGTGTTGACCAACCTGCACTTGCTTCTATTCTTCTCTCTCAAGTCGGTGTTAGGGAGATCCTCTTCACTGTCCGGTTCAACCAATCCGAAGCTCCTGTGGGCTGGATGGAAGGTGTTGTCATTCTCTTAGCTTTGATGTATGTGCAACAGAGCTGGACGGTGTTAGGGCGTGGTTAGAGTTGGCTAGCTGGTGTCTATAGCTTCGGTGATGTTGATAGAGTGTTGCAAGGCGCGCCTCAGTTGCGTCTACCCTCCCGCCGAGGATATTTTCCCTGTTGGGGTGTATCTTTCTTTATTTTTGTTTTCTCCTACTTTATCAATGTAAAGGGCAGCTCTCCTGCCTCTTTCCTTTAAAAAAAAAACTATCTTTGGGTCTTCTATCATATAAATAAAGTGGTGCTATTATCTTTGTGGCCTCATTTCAGTTTTGGATTTACTGGCATGCTAAACCCTAAACATATAGTTAATGACCATTTGTGCATTTCAGCTGTCTATTTTTACTTACACGCCATTGATACCAGGCAGCATGTTTCCCAACAGTTTGAACACAGTTGATTGGCATCTTTTTTTTTCAGTTCTAGAATATCCTGAACCTTGTGGGATGCGCCAGCAAGAGTTAATTTACAATTCCTTGCTCCCTATTGATTGTTCACGTATGGTGTTCCATTGTCCGCAGATGAGGCCTTTGACCGATTTACTAGGAGCAACAGTTTTCTTTGTCCATTCGTTTCTGCGGCATAGCATCAGGTTTTACCGATGTTAACTCAGGATTTACTAGTAGCAACCATTCTCTGTCCATGTACTGTTGCGGCATATCATCAGGTTTTACCAAAGTAAGCTCTGAAAATAAATAACTGTTGACATTTGATGTCTTCATCTTGCACAAAATGGACCTCATTCCTTACTAATTTGTTTAGCTCATAGATATAAAGTAGCTTGACTGGCTTCAATGCTTCAGCTTACTCTGATAAAAATTTCTTGCCCGTGAACTCTCCCGGGTTGGTTCATGTAGTTCCTTAGTTATTTTCCTATGACATTCTTGCTTTTACTGATTGGGAAAATTGTGATGCCCGTTTTTGCCCCGAAGTCAACCTCGCCGCCCCCCCCCCTTCGTCCTCCTCGCCGGACCGGACCCCCCCCTCCTCCCTTCCTCCCGCATGCTACCCCGCCGCAATCATGCCCTCCGTGCGCACGCTCGCGCCGAGCGCGCGCCGCCGGACCCCCTCGCGCCCGAGCTCCTCCGCCGGCTTTAAAACCTCCTCTCCCCGGTGCCCTTCTCTCCCCCCCAAGCGAGCAACCGAGAAAAGGAGAGGAAGAAGAAGGCCGAAGGCTTACCTCGTCGTCTTCGCCGTTGGTGAGCTCTCCTCCGTGTGCCGCGCCTCCTCGTCGTCGCCGCCGCTCCCTCCGGTTGTTTCCGCCGCCACCACCGAGCCCTCTCACCTCCCCGCCCCCGTGCGTCGCCGTCGCTATTTCCCCTCCCCTCCTGGTGCGCCGCCGCCGCCCCGGAGCCCCCTTCCTCTCCCCCACATCGCCGCCGCCGTGCGCCCCTCCCCCTTTCTTCTCCCGCGCGCGCGCGCTGCCGCCTTTCTCTTCCCCCTCCCTGCCCGCTTGGCTTTCCCCTCTCTTTTAGCCGCCGTGGCCGCGCCTTGCCCGTGGGCGCGCCACGCACACTTGCTGCGTTTTGGCCAGGCCTGGGCCGGGCCGAAAGTTAATGGTGGGCCGTGCGCGTTTTTCCTTTTTCTGTGTTTTTTGTTTTCTTTTCTATTTTAATTTAAAGAGAGGCTTTAAATATTAATATCTCCCCATTTTAACTCCAAAATTATGAAATAAATTTCTAAAAATTTCTAAAATCAAGATCTTGCTAATGGCATAGGTATTGTTCAATTTGGAGTTCATTTGAGTATTCTTGTGTATTTATTAGTCCTTTTGCTGTTGTGTCTTTTTCAGGTACCTGCTGCGTAGATTTCGGAGCGCAGGAGACCTCCACGTCGATCAAGGACAAGACTACTCGGACTCTCTCCCTACAACCAAGGCGAGTCAATACTTTGATCATATTGAGCCTACATTTTATGCAAATTATATTCTTTTAAAATAGCAAAGCGCATGCGTTAATTCTTTAATCAAATGTATGTTAAAGCTTAAGGTAGTTAATACCCGTTTGATGATTAATTAATTACTATGTCATCCTTGATAATTTGAATCCCTTAATTCGTTGTCACCCTAGTAATTATATGGTAATACTAGCTATAGGTTGTACTTAGCGACATGCTAGACTTGCTTAAGTACCGGGACATTAAAATGTCCTAATCATCATCATTTCAAACATAAAATGATTTGGGCAGTCATTGCGGGTAAATGATTGAGATGGTTGAATTGTTGTATTTTACATCTCAAAAACCCTAAATCGCTAATACCCGTGCAGGCGGATGGTAAGATGGTGGAGTGCGGATGTAGCACGAGAATGGTGGGAATGTGGTTGAGCCGCCCGCACAACCCTAAGGACTTAATCTTGTCACGACCTCTTGTGTATAACAAGTACAACCACAAGTCTGCAACAAGCTGCGACTTGGCTTAGTACATTTATCAAACCTCGAAAATCATCTCACCGAGGGTTAAAGGAGGCACAAGCTCGGGTATGTCGGGCTTGGATGGGACACCGAGTCAAGGGTGAAGTTCGCGATCATCGAGGTGTAGCCACGCCACGCCGATCGTTGAGGTGGACATCCCGCGCAACGTATGGGCATAACCCGTATGGGTGAGGCGAGGAAGGCGAGATATTTAGAAAAGTTATTGTGACAACCTCTCGACTACACGACTACGGAATCGTGTAGGGCAACGAGTTAATTGTCTCTTGTGGGTAAAGTGTACAATCTCTGCAGAGTTATAAATCTGCTTTAAGCAGTAGTGCCTACGGTCAAAGCGGACATGGGAACTTAACTTGAGTTAGTTCTATTTCAAAATATTGTGGGTGGTATGAAAATTGTGGCGGGCTCACCTAGCCCGAGTTTGGATATTCCCGGTCTTTGTACCAGTGTCGTTTAGTGGTGGATGTAACCACAATCAAAATAAGCATGAAGGTGGAGGTAACCTCTGTGATATAAATATTGCACAATTTCTCTCTTTATCTAAAATGAAATTGTTAAAAATGCTAAGTGCTAGGAATTTGTACTTATGATATTTAAAAGTATTGCTTTCGCAAATAAAAGAACCGAGCCATCCTTGTAAGCCCCGCATGTATATCATTGCATTGTGTATTGGCTCGCGAGCACGGTAGTTGTGCTCATCCTCGCTCTCCCAAACCCTTGGATGACGCGATGGAGGAGACTATGCTTACTACGAGGAACCGTGGTTGATGGACAAGGAAGCGATGAAGAGTAGTCTAGGATCGTAGTCTCAGGCCTCGACGCGATCTAAGTTGACTCGTTGGTACTTGCGTATAACCGATATTATCCGGTCCTTGGGTAATATCGATCATACCTGAGTTGCCCGATCGCGTGCTCGTGAAGAGATGAGCTCTACCCTTTGCTTCCGCCACCGTAATCGGTGTTACGTATTGTAATCAATTTGGCTTTGATATTTCGTTGTAAAACTCGACCCGACGTGGTCTATGTCACTCTGTTGCTTGTAATAATGATACTTTAGTTCACGCCATGTATGAATGATTCAGCAATGCCTGTGAGTGCTATCTACTGATCCAGGGAATAGCACAGCGTTTTCACAGAGGATTCGGATTAGAAAATCCGGTCCGGCGTGAGCTGTATCGAGCATACATTTGTAGAGTCTTAGTTAGATTGGTCGTTGCCTTAAGGACTTGGGTCTTATTTTCGAAAACTAAGAAAAAGCTTTGCTAAAAATATAGAGTATTTATTGCTTCTACTCTTCACTCCTAGTCATGTGCTTATCTTTATTTCACTTGAGTTTTACCCTGTGCTGACCTTTTCCTGTTTTCAAAATTTGTAGATGGCTACCCCGTCGTCGGATGGCCCGTGGGATCTCCTCGTTCACGGAGAGAACGAGGAGGCTTCAGCGGACATACTTCGCCGGTGATGTTGTACCTTGGTTTTCCCGTCGACCCACGTTCCGTGGTAGGATGACGAGGATCGAGACCGCGAGTCTCGGGCGATGGAGGTGTACCTCTCGCGTGGTTGGCGAGTTCACTTCCTTCCTCTTCAGGGCCGAGGCGCCCCGGCGTAGCCGTCATGACGCCATTCAGGACGCCGCACGCGTCGCTTCCACCCGCTTGTGTTGGAAGTACGAGGATCTCTTGCTGAGGTCACCCTTCCGCTTCTACCCGTACCTCCCGGATGAGAGCGGTACCAGCAATTTTCGACACGAGACGACGACCCCGCCGACGCAGCGAGTCCGGCTACGCAGCGATGATAGCCACCATCACCGCCGCCATGGATGAGATCAGCGTGCGGACACTCCTCACCGCAGCTATGCCCACTCGACACCCGCCGAGCAACATGATCGAGTGATGAAGCTCACTCCATGCGGTGCGAGAGGGATCTTTGCGGTGCGAGAGAGGACGCCGCTCTTGCGAGTTGGCACGCCTCGGGGCCGCGCTACGGTCCTCGCCCGGCCCGGTTGCACCTATCGCCGCCCCGTCCTCCCGGGCCGAGCCGACGTTCCCGCCTGAGGACCCGTCTCCGACTCACGGCCGCGCAGCGGTCGCGCGCGCCGTCCGGCCGTCGCCTAGAGAGTCGGCCGTGGGCGCAGCCCGATCCACCGCTCGGGTTTGACGAGTCGATCGTGGACGCCACCTCGGCCGTTCACGTTCTCGCTCCCGTTCGCGAGCTTGATCGAGCCGTTCGTTCGCTCCGCAATCAGCTATCGCCGTGGTCGGCCCCGTGAGAGCATTGCCGATTAGTTTAGGTTAGCTAGCGATTGCTTGCTTGGCGATCTTTTGGGTTGCAAGCACTTTTGTTTCTTTCTTTTGTAGACGATGTGTTTGTATTCTCGTGTCATGACTTAGCTTAGTGTATAAGCTTTGTTCGAGAGTCATGTAACACTTAACCCCTTATTATAGTATAGCCGCTCTAGGCTTTGTATTGTACTTGCCGTTCTTTTTGTTGGCTTTGTTCTTGTCTGTGTGTGCCTTAGAGGGCTAGTGAACCTCATATACTCCCTCTAGTTCTAAGCTTGAGTTTCTTCAGATGCCGCCAAGAAGAGCCGCCATGATCAAGTGGAGCCTTCGCGCCGAGGAAGAGGCCGTGGCGTGGTCGTGGCAAGGCCGAGGACAGAACCGCCTCCTCCACCACCAAAGAAACCCGACAATGACCCAAGTCATGTTTCAGCAGACTCAGATTCTTCAGGCGTTACTAAACAATCAGCAGACTGGACCAGCCAGTCGCAACTCCAAGCTAGCAGACTTCCTCAGGACAAGACCTCTCACCTTTGCTGCAGCCAATGAACCGCTAGAAGCTGAAGACTGGCTCAGGGACACTGAGAAGAAACTTCGTCTTGCCCGCTGCTCAAATGAAGACAAGGTGGATTTCGCCACCCATCAGCTGAAAGGCGCCGCCGCTGCCTGGTGGGAGAATTACCTCGCCGCCCGAGGTGATGAGAATCTAGAGGAAGAAGAAGCAGGAATAGCGGAAGTCGTAGCATCTACGATTGGAGCCCCACAAGATCCCGCTGCCTCTGCCGCCGCAATGGAAGAAGTTGCGGAAATACAACAAGTCGAAGTTGAACCGCATGGCGCCGATTCTCGGGAGGAATTCAAGGCGCTTCGGGGCCAACCGTGCAGTGGAACAATGAGATTGAAGAAGAATGAATTGAGCTCTCAAGCGGTCGGATGTCGATGAAATGAGTATCTAACCAAGTTTAACCAGCTTGCTCGCTACGCCCCCAATGATGTAGCGGATGAAGAAGAGAAAATCGACCGCTTTGTTGAAGGAATGCGTGAGGACATGAGAGGACAGCTTATCCTCCATGATTACTCTAGCTTCCAGTGATTAGTTAATAAAGCCCTCATTTGTGAAAATGAGAAGAAGGCATGGAGATTAGCCGCAAAAGGAAGATGTCATTTCAGAGGCCACAAGGTAGCTTTCCCCAGAAGTCTACATTCCAAGGCAGCTCATCTTTCAGATCGTCTGCAGCCTCCTCTCAGAAAACTCAAGTTTCCACCCCGCGTCCCCAAGGAAGTGGATTCGGTGCTCTCCGCCCCGCCGGGCAACCAGCAGCAGTCAACCCAGCAGCAAACCTCCACTGCTTCGCTTGTGGAGAAAGAGGACACTTCGCCAATCGTTGTCCTACCCGTCAGAATGCTCCAGCAAGACTCAACACAGGAGTAACGCCAGTTCAAGGCAGGACCCCAGCCCCAAGCAAGAGTCACCAGACTTCACAGGCATCAAGGTCTACACCAACACAAAGCCATGGCCGTGTGAACCACGTCACAGCCGAGGAAGCTCAAGGTGCCTCAGGAGTACTAATGGGTACGTTCCCTGTTAATTCAGTACCCGCACAAGTTTTGTTTGATTCTGGAGCTTCGCACTCTTTTATTTCAAGAAAGTTTGTTGAAAGGCTTAAGTTGCCAACCTATAAGTTGAAGAAACCCGTGGTACTTAGCTCACCCGGGGGACCCCTTTCTGCTACCTCAGTCAGTCCCAGGGTAGAAATTGCTATGGAACATTCCGGATTCCTAGCAAACCTTCTGGTGCTAGAATCTCAAACGCTGGATATCATCCTAGGGATGGATTGGTTGGCCAAATATCAAGGATTGATAGATTGCGCCAACAGGAAAGTGGTGCTCACCAAGAACCCAGAGACCACAATAAGAGTTAGTGTGGATCGTTCCTCTCCTTTGAAAAGAACAATCCACCACCTTGGAGAGTTGTCCCTAGAGACAACGCCTGTAGTTCAAGCTTACCCCGATGTCTTCCCAGAAGAATTACCAGGCATGCCACCAGACAGAGATGTTGAGTTTGTCATCAACTTGAAGCCAGGGACAGCCCCAATTGCTAAGAGACCATACAGAATGGCCGCTGACGAACTTGAAGAACTTAAGACACAAATTGAAGACTTGCAAGACAAAGGTTTCATTAGACCTAGTTCTTCTCCCCGGGTTCATGATTCTCTTTGTGAAGAAGAAAGATGGCACCGCCAGATTGTGTGTGGACTACAGAGCACTCAATGATGTGACCATCAAGAACAAGTATCCCTTACCTCGCATTGATGACCTGTTCGATCAATTGACAGGAGCATCAGTTTTCTCCAAGATAGACCTGAGGTCAGGATACCATCAGCTTAAGATCAGGAATGAGGATATTCCTAAGACGGCTTTTACCACCCGGTATGGCCTGTATGAGTTCACTGTCATGCCGTTTGGCTTGACCAATGCGCCAGCCTACTTCATGAACCTCATGAACAAAGTATTCATGGAATACTTAGACAAGTTTGTTGTCGTGTTCATAGACATCTTGATCTATTCAAAGACCGATGAAGAACATTCTGAACACTTGCAATTGGTCTTAGAAAAGCTTAAAGAGAATCATCTTTATGCCAAGTCTGAAGAAATGTGAATTTTGGCTTCACGAAATCGGTTTCCTCGGACACATTGTATCCACTGGAGGAATTGCGATTGATCCATCCAAAGTAGCATTTGTAATGGAATGGAAACAACCCACATCAGATCGGAGTGCGTAGTTTTCTCGGCTTGGCGGATACTCTGACGCTTCATTGAAGGATTCTCCAAACTTTCCAAACCAATGACCCATCCGCTAAAAAGGAAAAGAAGTATGATTGGATGAAGCTTGTGAAAAGAGTTTCCAAGAATTGAAGAAGAAGTTAACGCCGCAGATTAATCTGCCAGATATACATCAAGACTTCGAAGTCTATTGTGATGCATCGCGCCAAGGTCTTGGTTGTGTGCTCATGCAAGGAGGAAAGGTTGTAGCTTATGCTTCCAGACAACTCCGTACTCACGAAGGCAATTATCCAACCCATGATTTGGAGTTAGCAGCAGTAGTGCATGCCTTAAAAATTTGGCGACATTACTTGATTGGAAATCATTGTAATATCTACACAGACCACAAGAGTCTCAAGTACATTTTCACCCAATCAGACCTCAACCTTCGACAAAGAAGATGGTTAGAATTAATAAAGGATTACAACTTGATGTCCATTATCATCCCGGAAAGGCTAATGTAGTTGTGATGCATTGCCGTAAATCCTATTGATAATATCATGATGCAAGAGCATCAACTTTGAACTCTACAAGGAATTTGAGGCACTCAACCTCCGTTTAATAGAGCAAGGCACCTAGCCTTGAGAGGCCCATCCAACTCTAGAAGAGCGGATCAAGGCCGCTCAAGAAGGACATCCCGAGTCAGATTCAAGCACCTCATGACAAAAGGAAAAGCCCCAAAATGATAGAAGATCGGCAAGGAATCCTATGGTATGGGAAACGTCTCTTTGTTCCCCACCGTAAGGAACTCAAAGATCGATTCTAAAGAAGCTCACGATTACCTTACACTGCACTGTGCAAGACCAAGATGTACCAAGACATGAAGATCTTGTATTGGTGGCCAAGGATGAAAAGAGATATCGCGAGTATGTAGCTTGTTGTGATGTATGTCAATGAATCAAGGCTGAACATCAAAGACCAGTGGATTGCTACAACCCTTACAGATCCTCGTTGGAAATGGGAAGAAATCGGAATGGATTTCATTACCGGTCTACCTCGAACTAAGTCCGGATGTGACTCGGTATGGGTTATAGTTGATGATTGACTAAAGTCGCCACTTCATCCCTGTGAAGACAACTTACAAGGGAGACAAGTTAGCCGAGTTATACATGGCTCAGTATCGTGTGTTTGCATGGAGTACCCAAGAGAATAGTCTCCGATCGAGGTTCTCAATTTACCTCGCATTTACAGGCTAGTTTGCATGATGCCCTTGGAACACACCTTACCTTCAAAGACATTTATCACCCGCAGACCGATGGTCGACGGAAAGAACAAATCAAATCCTAGAAGACATGCTTGAGCTTGTGCTTTGGAGTTTACCGTAGGCGGGAAAAATGTCTACCGTATGCCGAGTTTGCATACAATAATAGTTACCAATAAGTTTGAAAATGTCCCCATTTGAGGCACTATATGGAAGAAAATGCGAACTCCTCTGCATTGGTCGAATCAGTGAAGGATATGTCTTGGACGAGATACTCTCAAGCAAGTCAAGAGAAAGTTCGACTAATCGAGATCGCCTTCAAGCGGCTCTACCAGACAGAAGAGTTATGCCGACAACCGTCGAAGAGACTTAACCTTCGAAGTTGGAGATCTTTGTGTATCTCAAGGTATCGCCACTCGTGGAACCCGAAGATTCAAAGTTAAAGGCAAGCTCGCACCAAGATACATAGGCCCGTTCGATCACCGCTAAGCGTGGAGAAGTTGCCTATCGCCTAGAGCTACGAAAGCTTGTCGACGCCCACAGCGTGTTCCATGTCTCTCAACTAAAGAAATGCCTCGAGTACCGAAGAGCGCACTCGCCGGCCATCGCACTTGAGAAAGATTTGACTTATCCGAGCACCGATCAAGATCCTCGGCGTCGCCGAGAAGCGGACAAGACGTCAAGTCATCCGTCTTTGTAAGGTTGATGGAGCCATCACTCACCCAAAGAAGCCACCGGGAGCGAAGATCAACAAGCGGATTTCCGTCCTCGTTTCGGAGCGGCCGAATCTCGAGGTCGAGATTCCGTTTAAGGTGGGTAGGATTTGTGATGCCCGTTTTGCCCGAAGTCAACCCTCGCCGCCCCTTCGTCCTCCTCGCCGGACCGGACCCCTCCTCCCTTCCTCCCGCACGCTACCCCGCCGCAATCATGCCCCGTGCGCGCACGCGCGCCGAGCCGCGCGCCGCCGGACCCCCCGCGCCCGAGCTCCTCCGCCGGCTTTAAAACCTCCTCTCCCCGGTGCCCTTCTCTCCCCCCCATGCGAGCAACCGAGAAAAGGAGAGGAAGAAGAAGGCCGAAGGCTTACCTCGTCGTCTTCGCCGTTGGTGAGCTCTCCTCCGTGTGCCGCGCCTCCTCGCCGCCGCTCCTCCGGTTGTTTCCGCCGCCACCACCGAGCCCTCTCACCTCCCGCCCCGTGCGCCGCTGTCGCTATTTCCCCTCCCCGGTGCGCGCCGCCCGAGCCCCTTCCTCTCCCCACATCGCGCGCGCGTGCGCCCTCCCCCTTTCTTCTCCCCACGCGCGCTGCCGCCGCCTCTTTTCTCCTCCTCCTCCGCCCGCCCAAGCTTTCCTCTCTCTTTTAGCGCGTAGTGGGCGCGCTTGCCCGTGGGCGCGCGCCACGCAAGGCTGTTTTGGCCCAGGCCTTGGGCCGGGCCGAAAGTTAATGGTGGGCCGTGCGCGTTTTTCTTTTTTCTGTGTTTTTTGTTTTCTTTTTCTATTTTAATTTAAAAGAGAGGCTTTAAATATTAATATCTCCCCCATTTTAACTCCAAAAATTATGAAATAAATTTCTAAAAATTTCTAAAATCAAGATCTTGCTAATGGCATAGGTCTTGTTCAATTTGGAGTTCATTTGAGTATTCTTGTGTATTTATTAGTCCTTTTGCCTGTTGTGTCTTTTTAGGCACTGCCCGCAGAGATTTGGAGACGCAGGAGACCTCCACGTCGATCAAGGACAAGACTACTCGGACTCTCTCCCCTACAACCAAGGCGAGTCAATACTTTGATCATATTGAGCCTACATTTTATGCAAATTATATTCTTTTAAAATAGCAAACTGCATGCGTTAATTCTTTAATCAAATGTATGTTAAAGCTTAAGGTAGTTAATACCCGTTTGATGATTAATTAATTACTATGTCATCCTTGATAATTTGAATCCCTTAATTCCGTTGTCACCCTAGTAATTATATGGTAATACTAGCTATAGGTTGTACTTAAGCGACATGCTAGACTTGTTAAATGCGGGACATTAAAATGTCCTAATCATCATCATTTCAAACATAAAATGATTTGGCGGTCATTGCGGGTAAATGACCGAGATGGTTGAATTGTTGTATTTACATCTCAAAACCCTAAATCGCTAATACCCCGTCTCGCGGATGGTAAGATGGTGGGTGCGGATGTAGCACGAGAATGGTGGGAATGTGGTTGAGCCGTCTGCACAACCCTAAGGACTTAATCTTGTCACGACCTCCTGTGTATAACAGTACAACCACAAGTCTCGCAATAAACTGCGACTTGGCTTAGTACATTTATCAAACCCAAAATCATCTCACTGGAGGGTTAAAGGAGGCACAAGCTCGGGTATGTCGGGCTTGGATGGGACACCGAGTCAAGGGTGAAGTTCGATCGGCCGAGGTGTAGCCACGCTACGCCGATCCACGAGGTGGACATCCCGCGCAACGTATGGGCATAACCCGTATGGGTGAGACGAGGAAGGGCGAGATATTTAGAAAAGTTATTGTGACAACCTCTCGACTACACGACTACGGAATCGTGTAGGGCAACGAGTTAATTGTCTCTTGTGGGTAAAGTGTACAATCTCTGCAGAGTTATAAAGCTGTTTAAGCAGTACCGTGCCTACGGTCAAAGCGGACATGGGAACTTAACTTGAGTTAGTTCTATTTCAAAAATATTGTGGGTGGTATGAAAATTGTGGCGGGCTCACCTAGCCCTGAGTTTGGATATTCCTGGGTCTTTGTACCCAGTGTCGTTTAGTGGTGGATGTAACCACAATCAAAATAAGCATGAAGGTGGAGGTAACCTCTGCTGATATAAATATTGCACAATTTCTCTCTTTATCTAAAATGAAATTGTTAAAAATGCTAAGTGCTAGGAATTTGTACTTATGATATTTAAAAGTATTGCTTTCGCAAATAAAAGAACCGAGCCATCCTTGTAAGCCCCGCATGTATATCATTGCATTGTGTATTGGCTCGCGAGCACGGTAGTTGTGCTCATCCTCGCTCTCCCCCAAACCCTTGGATGACGATGGAGGAGACTATGCTTACTACGAGGAACCGGTTGATGGACAAGGAAACGATGAAGAGTAGTCTAGGATCTGTAGTTCAGGCCCTCACGCATCTAAGTTGACTCGTTGGTACTTGCGTACAACCGATATTATCCGGGTCCTTGGGTAATATCAGTCGTACACAGGTTGCCCCAGTCGCGTGCCTGTGAAGAGATGAGCTCTACCCTTTTGCTTCCGCTACCGTAATCGGTGTTCTGTATTGTAATCAATTTGGCCTGATCGGCCCCTGTTGTAAAACTCGACCCGACGTGGTCTATGTCACTCTGTTGCTTGTAATAATGATACTTTAGTTCACGCCATGTATGAATGATTCAGCAATGCCTGTGAGTGCTATCTACTGATCCAGGGAATAGCACAGCGTTTTCACAGAGGATTCGGATTAGAAAATCCGGGTCCGACAAAAATATACTTCATTGGATGACAATTATTTTTTAGCTCTTGCAGACTTCAACCGGTCACCACAGTCCACAGGATTGAAATGATGCCTGCACCTCCTGGGACATATACTGAAACAATGTCTTTTGGCTCTGTTCCCGTGCCTGGCATATACTGAAGACAGCGTGAAAACATCAATGCAGCTAAGTATACAGTTCTATTATGTCATGCCCTTGACATGTCTTCCTCCAGGAGGTTCCTCTCTTATGAACCTTTGGTACCATGAGACATGCGTTATTAAGGTGTGTGTAATTGGTACGAGATTTTGTTCACCTTGAATCTCTGAAGTTTAGTCTTTCGAACGGTTGGTGCATTTCAGGATTTACTGCACATCTCTCCCTAAACCTCCATTGGTACTCGAAATCTGATGCCATCTAATAAGGCTATTGATGATTTCAATATTTGTATCCAAAAACTATCTTCCAACTAATGCATATCTTTTTTGCTTGACACCTTTTTAGGTAGATAAACTTGTAAGCTTCCGGAAGACCATGACATGAAATCCTTATGCAGCTCAGTTTTGGTTATAGTGATGCATGGTGCCTTGTGTTGTTCTTGGGTGCTCCTAATAAGCAAACATGTTTTACTACAGCTCCCAAAACACTGAAGTGTATAGCTAGTGATATTGTTGTATGTTTGTATGCAACTTGAAACGGGAAACCCTATTTTAGTATGCATAAGGAAATGGGAAAACCCATTTAAAATGTCTTATTTCTCATCTGGCGCATGTTCTCATAGTAATCATGCAGAGTAGCAAATCATATTTTAATTGGTGCAACTACTGAATCTCAAATGGTGGCACATTGTCTTCTCTCAAGTCTTAACTCCTCTTAGTTTAAAAAATATTCATGCATACATGTGCGTGCGTAACCGTTTGAGTCTACAGTTTTGAACTATGCAATACTGTCCTTTACGTCCCCATAATCTGTTTCAAAAATCGGTGGCTGGTTGGATTACCCTTATCCATTGCTGTGCAAAGAACTTGTACAGGCAGGGACGGAGCTTCAGCTAGGACAATATGGGCAATGGCACCCTCCAGCATTTTAGAATTTTTTTGAACACCATGTATGCATACTTCATATATATCTATACATATACACGTATATTCTCGATGATGGCTACGCTCACTTGTGTTCATGTATAAATATATATCTATACGTATGCACATATACTCTCGATGAATTTGTATATGTAATTCACAATATCGTTATACTATATATTAGGTTGTAGGCAGCTTAATTAGTGCAATTTAGATTGAGCGAGGGCCCATATTGCACTTTAATAAACTCTAAAAAAATTATGCTACTAATATGCGCTCTCTATCGTATTCAGTTTGCAATTCGTTCGAGGCTAGCCCCCCTATAATTTCTTTGAAGCTTCGTCACTGTGTACAGGATGTAAGAAATCCAGCCATTCAGGTGAAAAGAAGTTGCCAATTAAATTTCTTAAAAATGTACACGTTGTTGCACAGAAAAGCTTAATTAGTGAAAAAAGCTTCTGTGGGAAACTCACGTGGATTTTTTTTAAGAAAACATGCACGAGAGCTGCTTATTCAATTTAATAAAGTGGAAACCGAGTACAGAGATCCGAAGGTCCGAGAGATTCTAAAGTTTAATTACATAGTAAAAAAGCTCTCCAAGACATTCCCCCACCCCTGCGATTGTTTAGGCTCTTCCTTCCTCTGTAATCTTAGTGAACAACTCTGTAGTGGAGGCGAACCTTCTGTTAAATATTCTGGCGTTAAGCTCCTTCTAGATCTCCCAGGTGGTTAGTGTTACCACCGTGGCAATCACTCTTGATGGCAGGAGGCCCGAGTTACAAACTGTTGACCACCATTCTCCAATGTTTAGGCTCGTGGTCCAGTGTGAAGGCTTGAGCGACGCGCAGCCTAGCCATTATGCTATGTGGTTCCACACCCGATGGGAATATTTGCATTCCACCATAAGGTGCAAAACTATCTCATTTGTTTGCATGCATAGTAGGCACGAGCCCTGATTTGGCCAACCTCGTACTTGCAATCTGTCAGATGTCCAAATCCTATTTTGGATGGCCAGCCATGCGAATTGCTTGCATTGGGGTGGGGTGGGGCGAAGATCTCCTAATTAACCTGTTGTATTCGTGGCTGTTGAACCTGCACAGTAATTGATTGATTGTGCAGTAAACTCACGTGGAAATATTCTGCAAGTTCCTGACCGTGCACAGTAATTCATTGAAAAATTGGACCGGTTAGCTGAAGTAGGTTCTGTACCAACAAAGATATTCACAGTTTCTGAGACGCATTTATCTACAGGTTTTCTGATATTGGTGCTAACATTATCTGTTTCGTGTTTGATTGTTAGTGTACTGAAAACTTCATCAGAGAATGAGGTTATCAAATGGCAATAAAAGATGGTCAAATATGATTATCGTGATCTTCCTTTTCTTCTGAAGACTGTTGGAGGCTAATGCTTAAATTTAATGCTAAGGGAGGGAACAAATATTGTACTGTGTATATGAAAAACTGTGAATCCCCTTGCCCTGTTACAATTTAGTGGAGAAAAGCTGTACAAGTTAAACTAAACATCCAAGGCAACACCTCGACCCTTTTGAGTTTCTACAAGTGCCCCTCTACCAAATATTTTGTTTTGTTCAAAGTTCCTTCAGTTCCTTTGACATGCTCCAAACCATAAACATGGTCACATTATCCAAACCATTTTTCTATTTTTGCAACCATGTTCCATCACCTCTTAAGCAAAGAGTTGTTTGTGTTCGAATCATATGCAATGCATTAACAAGTAGCCACAGTAAGTTGGCAGCAAGGAACCATCGGTCTCTCTCTCTCTCTCTCTCTCTCTCTGAGAGAAGGGGGACCATCTAATTCTGATCTGTCATGAAATTGTTGTGTATATTTTTAGAAGGCAGGCATTGTCGATTGATCCTATTTGCTAGTTTTGTAATTTCAATAGGGTTCTGCTGATTCAAAGGTTCTAGTTAACTTATGTTCGTGCTGACTGCTGAGTAAATCAATTCATCCTCACAGCATATAGAAACTGAAAGCTATGTTGTTTAATTTCGCTTATATGTGGACGTCCCTTCATATTTGTGTATTTCTGTTTCTTTTTCGAGAATACACAGGAGAACTGCGTATCTGGTGTATTTTTGGTTTCGCTGGAATTATTTATTTAAGAATGCGTGCGCAGTTTTTTCCTTGTTAACATTGTAACTGATTTTACAGAAGAATGTGCTTTATGCAAAACAGCAAGAGTAAGAACAAATGGTGTTGTAGGAATCTAATGTAGGTAATCTGCTGACATAAGGTTTGCATATTTCTTCCGATCTACTCTGTACAGGGTGACAGACTGAAGTCCTTTAGTTGGAGACATTAAAGTTTAGACAAGAGTCTAAGTCTTGTGCCAGTCACACTATAATATTTGGTACTATAAATAAAGGGTGTGATAAACCCAATAGATACATATAATATTTCCGAAATCCTACATGGTATCAGAGTCAATCCATCCAAAACCCTAATTTGTGCAAACCCTTAACTCGGAACCATTGTCGTCGTCGTCGATCCGCCGGCCGCCGCTGTCCCATCGTGCGTGGTCCTCCGCGACCGTGTCACACAAGAGCGGATTGGTGGCTGGCCGGGTTGCGTGCGGGGCCAGCGCTGCGTGGGAGGTATGGTGGTGAGTGAAGCTTGTCCATGAAGCGATGGCTGACGACAGTGGAAGAGGAGGTGATCGAGGAGGAGGACGAGGATCCATAAGTGTATGGAATGGGAGGCGAGGAAGGCGGGATCCAACGCTTGGAAGGCGAGATCCGGCGCTCGGGCCATCTCGGCCGGGAGGAGGTCGCGGAGGAGTCTTGGAGCAGTGGAGCTCGGGAGAAGGAATCTGGTGCTTGGTCGACGGTGGAGATGGGGAGAAGGCGCTTCGGGTAGCGGGCCAATGGGATCCGACGGCTGATGACCGGATTTGGGCGTAGGCGAGGAAGGCGGATAGGTAGCGAAGGAGAAGGTGCTTGAGGGAAGCTTGGGGAGAGAAGAAGGAAGAAAGAAGGCGCTCTAGGCGATCTGGTGTGGCAGTAGAGAGAGGAAGGCGACGGGTGGCGCGACGCTCAGAGGAGATGGCGCTTGGGGCTGGCGCCCAAGGAAGAAGAAGGGGCTCAGGAGGAAGAGTTACGCTCACTCGGGCTTGGGCTCCGGAGGATGAAGGTTAGGGGAGGAAGAAGTCAATTTGATGCTTTTGCTGTGGAGATCCGGTCCGATGTGGATTTTTTGTGTGGCTGAGAGAGATCTAGTGTGGATCCAGCTCAGTGGAGGATCTGATGCGGCTAAGGAGGATCTGGTGTGGTTGAGGGGGATCTGGTGTAGATCCAGATTGGTGGAGGATCTGGTATGGTCAGGTGATCGGGTGTGATCTAGTGTGGTAGGATCTGGTGTGACTGTGTGTGCTGTCTTGGGGAAAGAAGTGAGTGGATGATGTGTTTGCTGAGTGCTCTTGCTGCTAGCTTGGTGATGTAGTTTTCTATTAAGTTGTTGCTGATTGCTATAGTGGAAATTAGTGATGGTGGTGGAGGAAACTTAGGTGGTGATAATATCAGAGGGTAAGACGGAAGGCATGGAAGACAGGGGGAGAGGACTGTTCAGATGGTGACTCTGGTGATTGAGCTCGATGATGGTGATGACGAAGCAAGAGCTGGTGGTAGCTCCAGTGGAGGCTATGGTGATGTGATTGGTGTCGTGCGGTGGTGTTGGTATGAGTGCTGGAGATTGTGTTGCTGGAGAAGTCTGAGAGAGGATTGGAACTGGAGTCAGACGTAATGGTCTGTGACAGAGGTAGAGGTGGTAGAGGCTGAGACTGGGGCGTGTGAGCATAGTGGTGGGGGTTGGGGGTGGCTGGGGGTACAAGGGTAGAGGAAGATGAGGTTGAGGTTGAGGTCGGGTAGCTGGTAGATGGTGGAGATGGATTTGATAACGTCTCTGGTAGTATTAGTGGTGAGCAACTTTTGATCTTTGTGATTGTATTAGTTATAGAATCGATGGTAAGTTTAGTAAATTCTAGTAATAATATTGTAATATATAACAAGATAGACATGATTGTTACCTCATGTCCATATCAAGAAGTGTTGGAGATATTAGAATTTTAATAAGAGTCCAAGTCGTATTCGAGTCAGATGTAATATTTGGTACTATACATAAAGGGTGTGGGGATCCCAATGGATATACAATAGTCCCGAAATCCTGCATTTACCTTTTTTTATATATACTTATACTGCTTCATCTTTGATACGACCTAAGGATTTGAATAGAGCTGTGTTATCATGAGAATATGAGATGAATTATCTAGTTAACTGGGTAGTATTTCTGCAGCCTGTAGAGAGCAAGAGAGGTGGAGAGGAATTTAGGTTCTACAATGTTGGAGACCAGAGAAAAGAGGAGGAAGTGGATTCATCTATGTGGAGGTGTTAATGCTGTAACCTTTGTTTGGGCTCGAACTTATCCTAAACTGCTAAATTCTTCTCAGAAGCTACTTCTTACTTTAGATTTAGTTTGGGTGTGCAGCATTGCGAAAAGATTATTACCACTGAAATTTTCTTTCTCCTTCGCAACGAATCCTCTTTCTTTCTTTTTTTATCAGGGAATGTTTCACTGGACAATTCACTGACCAGCCCTTGGAGAGATCCACCACCAGTGCTGCAAACATGCACACATGGCACGGCTTAATGCGACCACATGGGCGGCACGGCCTCTCTCATTTATGTCCTGGATGGTTGCTACCATGAATGCTCTTACTGCACTCGCTACAGATCCCCCATCCAGCCCCACCAGCCATATGAGAGCCATGTTCCTTATTTAAAGCTTCACACGGCAATGCTTTATGAAGAACCTAACAATGGCTGAATTGCAGGTTTATCAGATTGACCAGCGCAATATCGTCGGCACAGTCCGGATATTCTCTCCTTGTTCAGATTTCATGGATTTATGGGTTATGGCCTGTCGCCGCTCCAAGAAACGATCGTATCTCCGTGATTAATTCTTGGAACAAGAAGAAGAAGGTCCAGTATTCCCCATCAAACGCATCATACGTTTATGGCGTACTTGTGGACCATCGTCGGGTCGAAATTCCTCTCTCCGTTGAGGCTGTTGCCGCAATACCATTATGACGTGCTGTATGAGCTTGCGCCATGTCTCAACTAAAAGGGGCTGGAAGTTGTTGCAGGACACCGCCAGAAATCTAATAAAAAAATAATCTGTCCTCGTCACTCTACATGTTCCATAATCAAGTAGACTGGTAGTAGTATATCTGCATCTGACCAGCAAAAAACCGGAAGGAAATTTACTTGAGGAAGGCCTCACTGCCTCACTGTGAGGTTCTCCCTACCAGCCATTGATCCCCCATTATTAATCGAACCAACGGAGCTGAAAGGAAATATGCTGGGAGAAAACCTCACTATGAGATCCCTGTGAAATCCTCTCCGTCAGCCATTGATTCTCAGTTGATCAACCGAATCGGCTGACTCCCTTTTGGTGCCATTAAATCGTCGTCGTCCTCCTGATGGTGACTGAATTTCTTCCAGATTGCGATATGCACCTGCAAACGAAATACAGTTTATGAGAAAGGAAATCGAGTGCCCGAGTGACGTTTTAAGTCGAACTCCCAACTGCACGTAACTAACATGATTAAATGTTTTCTACTAGTAAGAGTAGTTAATCCTTGCAGACCGGGGTCAAGCTGTTGCTTTTGCTATGAATTAGTAATTGTGCACATGCAATGCACGTTTTTTCCCAAACGATAGAAAAAAAGCCACCACGTTCGCTCTCAAGTGTTAGAAATTCTCACGTTAATCGATGAAAAAAGAGAAACATCTACACTATTGATTATGGTGGATCCATATTATAACGATCTAGATTAAATGAAAGAGTACATATCAAGTACAGTATAGAAATAAGAGTCTATCTCAAGTACAATGTCTCGATGTAAACAATACTCGTTGCGAACAGTATGATTCGGTTAGGATTTGAAAATCAGAGTCCTTGTCCGACTAGATTAGTTGTGCTGGCCCTAGATTTTGGTAGCGTGACTCTGGAAGGTACACTATAAATACCACCATGACCCCCATATATCTAAAAGATCCGTTTATGCATAAGATTAAAACAAAGATATTGCTTGTTCTTTCAAACCAGAGTTCATGCGATGACTTTGAGAGAGAATTAGGCGATCCATTAGTTCATCCTGCACTTCAAGGTCAAGCTATCGTTCCATTGGGAATTGGAGGCACCGTTACATGGTCGGCATACACTCGCTTGCGTGAGATGCTACAATATCAACTTCATGATCGTGAGAATGGCGTGCGCGATGATCTCGGGAAAGTTCCGACTGGATTGCACAACCTCAGGGCAGAGGTTTCGCAGCTACATAGGGATATCAAAGACAACTTCTTGGAGCTACGCGCCATGTTCAACCACTCCAACGTGCATCGACGACACCGAGGATTTTGTTGATAAACCCAAATTTCCTATCCCTATATATTCAGGTAGTACAAATGTGGAAGAATGCCTCACTTGGGAGCTGGAAATTGATACACTATTTCGAAGGCACAACTTTTCCAATGAGAGGAAGCTCTTCCTTGCGTCCACTGGTTTGGCTAATTATGTCACATATTGGTGGGAGCAATTTGTTCGTAAGCATATGGAGCACCACGAATTGCCGATTATCACCTGGCAGCAGATGAAGCAGCATTTCCGTACACGTTTTGTACCTTACCACTACAAGTGTTCCCTAGTGGAACAGTTGACAGGGCTACGACAAGATTTGAAGTCCACTGGTGTGTCAAATGAGAAGGCGACCGAGCATGGGACTTATCCTTCGGTCGAGACTTCATGTCATGCTGCCCCATTGTTTCATGAAGAGATTGTGGTTGCTAGTAATTGCTCTATTGCTGACCCACAATCTTTGGGGGGATGCGATGTATCAAACCCCATGTGAGAATGAGAGTCACATAGCCAAATTGAGTGAGAGTGATAAAGAGAGTGAGTTGTGTGATTCCACCATATGTGAGGTTGAGGGCATTCCAATTAAGTGTGAGCGAGATACACCAACAGAATAGAGGGCAGTAGATGATAGCCAAAGTGAGGTTATTGCTGACATTAACGATTTACTCTCTACTTCTAGTGTTGTTTCTCACATTGTGCATGTTGATATTAAAGAAGAGGAGTTGATACTTCATCAACCAGCACCATTGGAAGTAAAAGACGAGGAGATAACCACAGTTGAGGATGGAGTGCTTGCTATCCCATGGTTTCATGATGAAGATTTGATACCTACAGCACCTACAATAACTGAGGAAGATGATAAAGGTAACAATAATGATGTTGAATTGAATATTCATCATGCAAAGGTATGTAAGAGTGAGAACTCTAGTGTTTCTTTGAATATTCTATGTTCTAAAATTTCTTCGCTCAATTTACATAATGTGGAATTGATTACTCATAAGGAAGTTCTTACTAGAATATATCTTGATGATTCTTTATACTATATCATGTTCGATGATCCTCGAGAGCTATCTAGTGTGATTGAGAACCTTCTTGAAGTTTCATGTTTAAAATCACTAGTTAGTCCTTATACCTACATATATACGTTCAATTTGATTGGAGATTATGGTGTAGATGACACGTTCTATGTTTATCGAATATGCATTACCTGTGATAATCTCGCTGCTTTAACATTGCATGTTTTGCGCACACCATCTATTGAGCAAAGTCATGGGCACTTTGAGATGGGTTTCAATACAAGTGTCTATTGTTTAGGGCGCAACATGATGCCTATTTGTTTATCCTGTACAAGTAAACAACGTAGTGCAGTTGATGCATGGAAGTTACTAAGAATTTTCTTCCCCATATTTGAAAAACTTGATCTAGTGGGTCCCTTTTATATTTTGTCCATGTACTTACAAAAGTCGAGGATGACTTTTTCTCAAGGAAGGGAGAATGATGTGAATGAAAGTATCGCAATGTATATATCATATACATCCTATGGATGCTGTTATGATAACTATTTTGTGCAAAACAACGAGAAAAACACAGCAATTGATTCATACATATATCATGTATATACGTTGTTTTCTTTGATTAGTACACTTTTAGCAAATCATCATGTGCCAAACGACAAGAGTTTGGATGATAAATACATATACCATGCATATACGTTGTTTTCTTTGTCTAGCACATTTTCAGGCTATCAAAAGCCGAGGACGGCTTTTCTTAAAGAAAGGGAGGATGATGCAGGCATGATGAGGATGTACCTACTAATTATGAGGTTGTTCATGAAGCAAGAACTAAACTTCTCAAACAAGAGGTTTGACAAGTTTAAAGTCTTTGGAACCGAGAGGAGGAGAGGGAGGCAGGGAGCCAAAGCATTGGAGAAGAACCATGGAAGCTCAAGGCATGTCTACGACCAGGTCTACAATCTCTACGACCAGTTTTCGAAGGTCTACGATCAATCCCAGAAGGTCTACAACCAGTTCCAAAAGGTCCACGACTAGTCCCAGCAGGTCTACGTCCAGCTCTAGAAGATCTACGACCAGTTCTCCAAGATCTATGACCAGGTTCCCAAGGCCTACGACCAGGTTCCCACGTCCTACGACCAGTCCTACGACCGGATCTACGACCAGTCCAACAACTAGGTTTACGATCAGGTCCACGACTAGGTCTTAAACAGTACTCGGTGGATGTCGTACTCGGAAGGAGCATCACTCGGAGGGAGATGTGCTCGACAGGAATAGTACTTAACGGCAACAGTATTCGGTGTGAACAATACTCGATGTAAACAGTACTCATTGCGAACAGTATGATTTGGTTAGGATTTGGAAATCAGAGTCCTTGTCCGATTCGATTAGTTGCACCAGCCCTAGATTTTGGTAGCGTGACTCCAGAAGGTTCACTATAAATACCACCGTGACCCTCATGTATCTAAAAGACCAGTTTATGCATAAGATTGAAACAAAGCTATTGCTTGTTCTTTCAAACCATAGTTCATGCGAGGACTTTGAGAGAGAATTAGGCGATCCAATAGTTCATCCTGCACTTCAAGGTCAAATTGTCGTTCCATTGGGAATTGAAGGCTTGGCGATCGTCACCTGTGGTCTCACGACGATCATCTATTTGGTGTGTTTTGGGCGATAACCAAAGAGTTGAGGGTTCGTGCACTGGCGCGAGTGTTCAGCTAGCGATTTCGTCAATTTCGCATCATCTATCTATGGGTCTCACTGAGAAGATCAGGCAACCCTCTTATCACGGTTTGTGAGCCGTCTGCAATAACCGTATATTATCACAGACATATAAATTCAAGCGGTTCAAAAACCGTTTGTGATGACGGTTCCGAACCGTCTTTGATAACCCTTGGTGTAGTAGTGGTATACAAATATTTTGGAAAAGAGTTAAGGGTATGCAGCTACATGATGCATACATAATGGAGAGTGGTTAACTTATTATACTCATGATTTTTTTCCATCAAAGCTCATATTTCAATTACGTTACTCAAGTTGTATTTTCCTTCAAACTTCTATTGTCATTTTCTAATATTTATGATATCTTAAAAATCTAAATAGGTACAAGATACGTAAATATATTCTGAAGCATCTAAGTTATATCATTTATCACTACAAACTTTAAAATAAATCTAGCCGTGCAAATGCGCGGGCCACCTAGCTAGTTATATTTAAATTTAGAAATTATACCTACTATAATATAATCTAACCTAAATTTAGAATTTCCTCTTTACAAAACCAAATTATCCGCAATCCCATGCTCTAAAGTAGGGATAAAAAAGATATGATAACACAATGTGTTCCTACATATAAGGTAGATTGGTCAAAACTGATCTAAACAAATGTACTGGATTAAAGCAAAAAAGAGAACAAAATATCTCTGCAGCATACACCGTTTCTTTTTTAAAGGCAAGTTTACAAATGCTAAATAGGAGAAAAATGGGCTATATGATAAAGAAAAACTCAGTTCTTTGTCCATTGCCGTACAGAAGACTCGTGAGCCGTGGTACGACTTGCAAAGTGAATAAAAATAATTTTAAGAGCATTTCTACTATATATTGGTTACTCTTCGTATATATGCAAAAGTACATTACCATGGACGCCAACTTCTGTACATTGCTTCATTGCTTGGCACCTTGCCCAAGTGAATATCCTCAGTTTACCTCTGAAGCTTTGCGGATATTTATCTGGCAGCAGCATCTCACTACCAAGGAGATCAACCTTGGTCTAACCATCCTTACCTAGAGCTGCATGGAGAAATTCTCATAAAGAAAGTAGAAAGGGCATGAAAATGCTAAGACGCTAGGAAATGCAATTATCATGAACTATGTCTTGCCAAGCCCCTTGCCCCGCGTTCTTGTACATATTTGTTATGTTTCTCTCGTATTACTTCCAATAATACTGCTCTATTCTATTAACCCCTTATAAATTTCTGGATTCGGATCCTCCGCATCAGTGAAATAAAGTAAACGTACACTGCTAAAGTGATTTGCATTTTTCATATTAGCCATTGAATTGACTGTGAATTGTCCAGATTTTACAGGGTACTGTAGTGGGTCACCTACGCTGTAGACACTGCAATCCTAGCCATCCATCCATCGTTGATCAAACTCTCCAAAAGTATTCCTAACGTAGACAACTGTAGTTCTTCCTAAAATTCTGGGATGATTAAAATGAACAGTTTTTCCTATTCTCTTCCTGCCTCCATAGTCACTGCATTCCTAGTGATGCACCGCATCCTCATTACTGCAGAACAAACACATTAAGTTAATTCTTGATCGTGGGACTCGGCAGCTAGATGACCAAAAATTTCCACACAATCTAAAACAAAAGAAACTTTTGTCAACAAGTAGGAAAAACTTAGACAAATTTGATTCAGTACGGGGGAGCGCACGCGCCACACGACTGAGGCCCTCTTTGATTCAGAGGATTAAAAAAAACGCAGGATTGAAATGTCACGGCATGTTGAATCCCGCAGGAAATAAAACTACAGGAATTGCATAAAAGATGTCTTTGGATGCCCTCACAAAAAAATGCAGGAATTTTGAGATTAAATGTTAATTGATGAGAGAGAATGGAGGGAGAAAGAGAGAAGAAGATGTATGGGAACTCTCCAAGGAATTGGTAACGTGACGTTAGACCTCATGCTATAATTCCTCCAAAAATTGTAGAAAATTTTCCTACCCTATGAAATTCCTTTGAAGCAAATCCTACGAACCAAACGCCCCATAGAAAATTTTCCTTTGGATTGAATTCCTCCATTTATCCTTTGAAATTCCTTTTTGAATCAAAGAGGGCCTGAGATTGACGGGTGCACGTGATCGCCATGACTGTGACTACTGATGATCGGGATAGGAAAAGATTCATGTGTCATCTTCGTTGCCAGAGGTCTGGAAGACTGAGAAAGGGAGAACGCGTGAGAGAGTGAAGGAGAAACAAATCAAGAACGGAAAAGTGAATCGACTCACCCGGGGTTCGGCATGGCAGCTGGTGATGGCCTCGTGCAGTAAAAAAAACTGCGACAACTGCGGTTTGGAAATTTCACCGAGCATCTAGAGGGCATTCTGTTCGGTGCTCTGAAGCTGAACCGTGGCTACAAGGCGAGCCTGTTCTTCGCCCATGGATGCGTCTGCTGCATCGCACAGATGATCTTGCACTGACATTTGCTGCAAATAGTTCTTTGGTTATCGATTAAGAGGAAGATGACGATGACGATACCGACCGACCGCCAACACAGATATGATGGTTTCTGACTGCTCCTTCGCGGGGCATGGACTCCAAGGCGGAGACATTTATCTATCTAGGCGAGGCCGCGGCCCGAAGATGGTGCCGCGTCACACGGGGATGGCGCCACCGCCGGAATTTGGCACGGGATGGCGATGACACCGAGATTCAGAACAGGATGGATCCGCCACCACTGGAACTTGGTACGGGAGCGGGAGTCGATGCCGGAGAGAGCTTGGTGCCGGAGGGGAAGCAGCGCAGCATGAGACGGGGCAGGAGTGCAGGACCGTCGGAGAGAAGGGGATGGGGAGCAGGAGGACAGGTCGACCGTCGGAGAGAAGGGGATGGGGAAAAATCCTATAAGACTTTACAACTTCGTTGATGTGGATCAATTTCACTGCATGATATGTGTTTTTCACGAATCTCAAAGCGCATAGCCTCATAAATCACTGATGTGAATTTTCACGAATTGAATACTGGAGACTAGCACATCACGCTTTGAGATTCGTAAAAGGACACGTGTCATGCAGTGGAGTTGATCTACATCAATAGAATTGTGGACCAGGTCTTATAGGATTTTTTCCAGATGGGAGCAGGGAGGACAGGTCGTAGAGTTTTTTTTTCTCTCGCTAGTTTAGCCTTTTGAAAAAAAAACAAATAGCTAATGTAGCCCTCTCAAAGTCTAAAATGATAAAATCGGTATCTCTATGGTGCTCGTAGTCCATAAAAACCACCTGCCCCCTTTCAGACTGCGCGGCAAGTCACTTACTGCGTCCCGATCTGCGGTAGGATCGCATGCGAGTGCGGCAGGTGGTCTGTGCATATTCTCACTACGGGCAAGCACGTTCCTGCAGCGGTCTGGAAGCGCGGCAGGTGGCTTTCATGATCTAAGAACATGATAGGTGTCTGCTGCGGTAGTATTTTTGTAATTTCGAGAGAGCATAGGTTACTTTTATTATTACAAATAAAAAAATACCAATTCAGCCATAAACTCGAGATCCCAAGGCAGAAGCAGGGGCACCGGCAGGGCTGGTTTCGAAGAGTTACAAATTTTGCTTAGGCACAACAATTAAAGACGGTATTAGGGAGAATAATGGATGATTATGTATGGCCACAATTAATACAATAATGCCACAATCGGTATCAGGGAGTGAATTAGGGGAATTAGAGAGCCATTATTGTATTAATTGTGGCAGGAAATGGAATGCATCTGAACCATGGGATGGTTTTGATCGGAGGGACAAAAGAACTCCGTGTACACAAAAGATGTGGGTGTAGCAAAGAATAGCACTGCTCCTTTTTATATTAGTTTAGATAAGCTGACCCTGTCAGATTGTCAAACACCCATATCTTTATGTAACACTGTAACGTGAATATGGCGGTCAGTTTTGCATGCTACACTCCGAACTAAGAGTTTCTTACAAAGTGGTAACACAAAATTAGTTATCAGTTTCATTCGGAATTTGTCCGAAAGCTCGTCATTGCGCGCGAAATTAACCGTAAGGTACTCCACCGAAAAGTGAAGAGGCAAAGGCGGACTCAGTAATTAAAGAAATGGACGGATCGTTGGCAATGAGATCACTGGGACAGTGTTTATCAATCAGTCGAGTACCATTTGCGAAGGTGGTTAGCGGTTGAAGCGACTGGTGATTCGACGTGCTCCGAAGCTAATTAAGCCGATCTAAATTCTAAGCTAAGCCGCAACCAACTCGCTGTAATCGTATCTGCGACCCTGTTCTTCAACAGATAATCTAAAACTCACTAGAAGAAGCCATCAATCGATCTGGTTGGCACAACACAATCCAGGGGAAAATAAGTGCTTCTCTTGAAAATTTTATTAGATGACTGCGATTCTTTTAGTTGCTTCATGGAAACGCTGCTTAAAGCGCTCTCATCGAATGCATGCATGGTTAATTTACATAAAGAGATGATGATCAACGAGCTAAGGTCTGAAACTCTGAATGACTTCGCATACGAAAACTAATGCAGATGTGTGTTGGCAGGAATGGCCTGAAGGTTCAACCGTTTTTTTCGACAGTAGTGCTGCTGCTGCTACCACCTAATAAAGAGGCCCTCTATGAAATCTGATCAGCCTCTTCCTTCTACCACCATGCAATCAGACAGTAGTGCTGCTGCTGCTACCACCTAATAAAGAGGCCCTCTATGAAATCTGATCAGCCTCTTCCTTCTACCACCATGCAATCACAATCAATAAGGTCCAGCTAGCTAACCGAGCTAGCTAGCCAGAATGCCAGATCCAATTCATTTCACCTTGTCAAGTCCAACTGTATGTAGTACATGCATGCAAGCAGCATGCATCCCAGGCACCTCCAGCTGCACATAATCTCCATAAAAATTACTACTAATAGCATGCGATTTTGCAGTAACAGATTAAATTAATTTCCAAGCACATCAGCTACATGACTTACAACAAGTGCGACTGTGATACAGAAAAGTAATTAGTAGGAAAGCAAACAAGCTACTCCTGCATCTTGCACATTTTCTTTCTGAAAGCATTGGCATTGCACGTATTGCTGTCAGTTACAACACAAAGCTAGCCTGATCATCCAGTGCTACTCTACCATCCCGTTTTCGGATGTCGTATAATATCTTTCTGTTTGTCTTCTTAATTTTCAAAATCTATTTTAAATTTTGATGTAATTGCAAAATTCTCTAGTTTTGTCTCATTTCAAGCCGGGTTTCGAATTTCAGCTTGAACCTTGGTTTCAAATTCAAACTTCAGCTAATTCAGATTTGATTTATTTTGAGTTTATTGGAGTCATCTGGTTTATAAAAAAAAAAAACTTTTCTCTATTTTGTTACGAATTCCCGTCGGCCGTTCCTTCCCCACGCGCCGACTCAACCACCCTCTCGGTCCCGACCACCTTTCGGTCTCGACCACCCTCTCGGTGACGACCAGGGTCACTCGGTTTCGACCAGATCCTCCGACCAGGTCCGACCAGCCCCGTCTGTCAGCCCCTGCTCACTTTCTCTTTCCTCCCTCTTTCTCCTCGGCGACGTGCGCATTAAATGTTGTCTGCGTATTAAATATCATTGTCTTCGCGCGTGCCGCCGCAACGTGCGCATTAAATGTCGTCTGCGTATTAAATATCATTGTCTTCGTCGTGCCACCGCAACGTGCGCATTAAATGTTGTCGTCCCCACCGTGTCGCCACAAATCCCGCCGCCCCATCTTGTCGTCCCCCCCCCTTCCTCTATAAATAGAGCACCAGGGAGCCCTCGCCCTCCTCTTGCCTTCCCCTCAACTCGCCCTCTCTCGCTCCTGTTGTCGTGGTTTGCCCGAAGCTCTAAGCTCCGAGTTCAAGCCGCCGCGCTCCTCCTCTCGGTCCTCGCTGTACCAGTGCCGCCCCTCTTCTACACACGTCAATTCGTGTACTGAGCTCCTTGCAGCAATCTCCTTACTCTATTTCAGTTTTGTTTCGCTGGAGCCATTGCTTTTCCTCTTCTCCTTCAGTCCTGGCTAACCCATTTGTCGCAGTCTTTCTTCGGCTTCGGCCATGAGCTTCTCCGCCACCGTTCGCCATTTGCTGACCTCCTCTGGTCTCTCTCTCGGTCTTGGTAAGCTCCCCGTGCCCTGTTCCCTCTCTTGTTCTTTCGACCGTGCCGAGCAGTCGAGTCCCTCTTACGACCACGTTGAGTAGTCATATCCCTCTTGCGACCATGTTGAGTAGTCGTATCCGCCTTACAACCACGTTAAGTAGTCGTCGTATCCCTCTTACGACCACGTTGAGTAGTCGTATCACTCTTGCGACCATGTTGAGTAGTCGTATCCCTTTTGTAACCACGTTGAGTGGTCGAAACCTCCTTCCGACCAGTGGTCAAAACCTTCTTTCGACCACGCGTAGTCAGGTGAGCAGTACTTGATAATCAATGCTTCGGAGGCTCCGTTCTCCTCCGTTATAACTCCGATTTCAATGAAACTTGTTCCTAAATTTATATAAATTTAAGATCTTGCTTTTGGCTCTGGTCTTATTTAATTTTGAGTTTATTTGTTATTTCCTTAGTATTTATTTGCTTTTTTGCCTGTTTGTTCCTTTTTTTCGGTTCGTCCGTCCAAGTAGAGTTCAAAGAAGCGCGAGATCTCTAGTTCGATCAAGCTCTCAACTACCAAGATGCTCAGGCGAGTCAATACTTTGATCATGTCGAGCCTACATTTTACGCTAATTATATTCCTTTAAATTTCCCAAGATTGCATGCTTTATTTCTCTAATCAAATGTATGTAAACTCTTAAGGTAGCTAAATACCCATTTTGTGATTAATTAATTATTATGCCATCCTTTGTTAATTGAATCCTTTATTCCATGTCACTCTAGTAACTATGTGGTAATCCTTGATATGCTAGTCTTGCTTAAGTACTGAAAATGCCTTATCATTATCTCTTAAAAATATGAAATTGTTTTAGAGCAGTCGTGGGAGGTACATGACTGAAGTATTTGAGATAAATTGGTTCCCCCCCTCAAAACTCCAAACTTCTTCTACCACATCTGAGCGGATGGTGTGATGGTGGGTAAGCGGTATGAACCGCCCAGATAACCTTAAGAACTTAATCCGGTGATGCCTTTCCATTGTAAAGCATGTGGACCACAAGTCTGTAAAGTGCAATTTGACTTAGTAAAGTTATTGAACCCTAAAAGTCATCTCACTGAAGGGGATCGAGGTAGTGCAAGCGGCTGGATGCGTTCCGGCTTGAATAGAACACCGTAGTAAGGTGGAGTTGCCAGCTGCGTTAGTCATTGTGCAGGGGGTAGCTGCGCTAGTCATTGTGGTGAACATCCCGCACAACTTATGGATGCGGGCCATATGGGTGAGATAACGGAAGGAGCGAGATAATTCAAAAAATTACTGTGATGATCTCTCAACCGCACGACCACAGAATTGTGGGGGGGGGGGCAACAAGTTGATTGTCTTTTGTGGGTAAAGTGTACAACCTCCACAGAGTGTAAAATGTTTAAACAGTCGTGCCTACGGTCAAAGGTGGACATGGAAACTTACTAGAGTTAGTTCTTTTTCAAAAATCTTTGTGGATGGGTTAAAAACTGGTCGGGTGGATGTAGCCCTGACTTTGGCTTGTTCCTAGGTAGGCGTACCTAGTGTTGTTTATGGGTGGTCGTACCTAGTGTTGTTAATATTGGTCGTAGCCACATTTCAAACTAAGCATAGGTGGAGGTAACATCTATTTAATATTGCACAACTACTCTCTTTTGTAAAAATACAATTTGGTTGAAATGCGAAGTGATAGAACTTCACTAATATTGATATTTGGGAACCTTGCTTTAGCAAACAAAAGGACATGAGCCACCCATGTTAAGCCTTGCATGAATATTGCATCGTGTGTGTTGGCTCGCGAGCACGGAAGTTGTGCTCACTCTCGCTCCTCCTTCCAACCTTTATACCCCACAAATCTTGGAGACTACGGCTACTACGAGGACCTCGAAGTCGATAGACAAGGCAACGGCGAAGAGTAGTCTAATTTTAATGAATGATTTGATTTTTATCGTGTATGAATTGATTCAATGATGTATCACGTGAGTTTTTACTAATTCAGATAATAACACAGTATATTCGTAGAGGATATGATATTTGTGAAATCCGACGCACTCCAAGACAACATGTCAGACTCAGCTGCAAAGATGCATGTATCCATGCATGAACAAAGTACCAAACCAATATATATATACCGTACTCCACCATGACCATACCTCTCCCTCCCTAATGGCATTAACTGCCACCGAACCGCCCACCCACCCACCCACCCACCATCTTCTACCCAACTCAGCAACTCCTCCCTATATCTAACAGAGTCCTTTGGCTTTCACTCCCTCTCACCCTCGTCACTGCCATTGCTCGAGACTGACTGTTCCTGCCATTTAATCCACTAGCTAGCTAGAGGCGGATCGAGGAGAGGCCGGCCATGGCGCGGGAGCAGGCACTGCTCTCGACGGAGATCGTGAACCGCGGCGTGGAGCCGTCGGGCCCGGACGCCGGGTCGCCGACCTTCTCGGTGCGCGTGCGGCGCCGGCTGCCGGACTTCCTGCAGTCGGTGAACCTCAAGTACGTGCGGCTGGGGTACCACTATCTCATCAGCCACGGCGTGTACCTGGCCACCATCCCCGTCATCGTGCTCGTCTGCGGCGCCGAGGTCGGCAGCCTCAGCCGCGACGAGCTGTGGCGCAAGGTCTGGGACGAGGCTACCTACGACCTCGCCACCGTGCTCGCCTTCCTCGCCGTCCTCGCCTTCACCATCTCCGTCTACATCATGTCAAGGCCCAGGCCCGTCTACCTCATCGACTTCGCATGCTACAAGCCGGCCGACGAGCTCAAGGTACATACTCATATACGTGTGCTTAATTACATACTTAAAGTAGATGGAGTAGATCAGTATTTGCATGCATATTATGCTAATTTGCATGTCGTATACTTCGTCCTTATTGTGTAGGTATAGCACAAGTGAAGTTATGCTCACTACTAAGAAACTTGCTTTACATACACACACCGATGTTTTATTCCGTTACCTATTTCTTGCTTTACCCTAAAAAATATTAAAACTCTAAAAAACTTATTCCTTTCTTGTTTGTACAACTAGTCTAAAAAAATATAGATAAGATAAGATTTCATAAGTAAAAAAAGTTAGACCGGACAAATGTTGTGAATTAGATTTGTTCTTTATTATGTGGGTGATTATCTTAGTGTTGACATAATTGTAAGCCCCGTTTGGAACATGAGAATTTTGCATGAGACATAATAGATCAAATCCTCCGGAATTTCTTCACTAATCTAGCTATCTTCTAAACGGGATCCTGGTTTGAAGATCTAAGGGAAAATCAAGACCTTTAATACTTTAAGCTTCAGCTAAAGATGCAGTGCAAAACATTGTATTTTTAGAGCTGGCAAGTGTGATAGACCTAGTAAAATGGTAGGGGTAAAAACTTTTACATCCTAGACATGCTTTGTAAAGGAGAAAAAAAAACTTAGAGCGTGTATCTAATGCTAGTCGTTGTATTGCCGAGTTTTAGTAGTGTTTTAACTATTTTCCTGTAGGCGCTTAATTATAATCTACAGTACTACCCCAGGTCCTTCCATTAATATGGTCGTAGTCCTAGCCAGCTAGTAGCTACCACCAGTTGCAGAAACTTCATACAGATATTCATTGTTCAAACACTGACAAATAAGGCCCACAAGATAACAGCATGCTGTGAGCCGTTCACGAGGTTAAAAAAGAAATGATTGAACAACTTATAAACAGTAAAACCGTATGTTTTTTTTACTTTTTTAAAGTACACGCGGAACGCACTCACGCACACACTCATCACACGCACACTCACACACGTGGATACATTCTAAACACACGATTAATCTAAAGCAGGGACTAAAATCCTGTAAAATATGGATATACGATTTAATCACTGAACGCATCTACGTGTACATGGACTGGACTGATGAATGGAGTCTTAAAATGATAAGCCGGAGTCGACAGCGAAAGCACCTTGTTGGGGCCCGGTCCTTCGAAATGAATGGGCAGGGCAGAAGTTATGAGGAGCAGATAGAACGGCTTCGGTTGGGGTCGGTCACTCACTCGGTCATCAGATTCGGTTGGGCGATTGGACACGCACTATCAATGAGCCATAATAAAAGTTCGTATCAATACACCGCTATCTGCACAGTGAGTACTTAGTGTTTTGTTGTTAATTAGTATTCAAATTTTGAATTTTAAATATAGATTCAATGTATCTTCTTCTCTCATGAGATATCACCAAACATAATATAGATAAAAAAAACTCAAATACTCATAAACCAAAAAACGCTCGAGTACTTCCTAGCAAATCCTAAGGAAAATGCTTTGCGTTTGTACGACGGCAGTACGAACGAAGCACAGGTCAGGCGATCAGTATAACTCTTCCCATCAGATAAACCCCTAAGCCAAGCGATGAGGCGGGATTTGCTGTATCGTACGAGAAGTATCGTGTGTATAAGCATCATAAGTATCTGCCACTGCCATCTACTGCACATGGATACAGAATGGAGTAGTGTCAGGAAACGAGAACATGCATGGTATGATCCTTACACAATTACGCATCACTCAGGTTAATCAGGATCTGAGCAGGATCGATGGGGAACTGTACCTAAGTTTTGTGGTTCTATGATGTGATGGAAACTGACATGAGGGGGAAAATGGGTCTAGCTCGCTGCTCGACGACAAAACACACACACACACACACACTATGAAATGCTCTCGTGTTGTACGTGGAGATGGAGGTTTTCCGTCTTAATTGAGCACAAGAACTAGGAATAATCCTAATTCCTGCCGTGAGATGAATACAATGGAATGGAACAGCCGCGGAACAACCAAGTTCTTGCCGTTCTTTTTTTTCCCTCAAGCAACAATTCTTTGTACTCCACATGCAGTCAATGTGCTGCATGCATTGCAATCTGTGCCTGATAATTTGGTACTGATGTCATGTGGAGCAGGTCTCGAAGGCGGAGTTCGTCGACCTGGCGCGCAAGTCCGGCAAGTTCGACGAGGACAGCCTGGCGTTCCAGTCGCGGCTGCTGGCCAAGTCCGGCATCGGCGACGAGTCCTACATGCCGCGCTGCGTCTTCGAGCCGGGCACCAACTGCGCCACCATGAAGGAGGGCCGCGCCGAGGCGTCCGCCGCCATGTTCGCCGCGCTGGACGATCTCTTCGACAAGTGCCGCGTCCGCCCCAAGGACGTCGGCGTGCTCGTCGTCAACTGCAGCCTCTTCAACCCCACCCCGTCCCTGTCCGCCATGATCGTCAACCACTACAAGATGCGCGGCAACATCCTCAGCTACAACCTCGGCGGCATGGGCTGCAGCGCGGGGGTCATCGCGCTCGACCTCGCCCAAGACATGCTCCAGGCCAGCGGCGCCGGGCTCGCCGTCGTCGTCAGCACCGAGGTCGTCTCCTTCACCTGGTATGCCGGGAAGCGGCGCTCCATGCTCATCCCCAACGCCTTCTTCCGAGCCGGCTGCGCCGCCGTGCTGCTCTCCAACCGCCGCCGCGACTTCCACCGCGCCAAGTACCAGCTCGAGCACATCGTGCGGACGCACAAGGGCGCCGACGACCGCAGCTTCCGTTCCGTGTACCAGGAGGAGGACGAGCAGCGGATCAAGGGCCTGTCCATCAGCCGCGACCTGGTGGAGGTCGGCGGCCACGCGCTCAAGACCAACATCACCACCCTGGGCCCCCTCGTGCTCCCCTTCTCGGAGCAGCTCCTCTTCTTCGCCGGCGTGCTCTTCCGCCACCTGTTCCCGTCCAAGACCTCCACCCCGCCGCCGGCGACCGCCAACGGGGACGCCTCGGCTGCCGCGCCCTACATCCCGGACTTCAAGCGCGCGTTCGAGCACTTCTGCATGCACGCGGCCAGCCGCGACGTGCTGGAGCACCTGCAGCGCAACCTGGGCCTCCGGGACGGCGACCTCGAGGCGTCCCGCGCCGCGCTGCACCGCTTCGGCAACACCTCGAGCAGCAGCATCTGGTACGAGCTGGCGTACCTGGAGGCCAAGGGCCGCGTCCGCCGCGGCGACCGCGTCTGGCAGCTCGCCTTCGGCTCAGGGTTCAAGTGCAACAGCGCCGTGTGGCGCGCCGTCCGCCGCGTGCGCCGCCCCGCGCGCAGCCCCTGGCTGGACTGCGTCGACCAGTACCCGGCACGCATGGACGCTTAAGCTGCAGGCAAGCGACCGAGATCGTCGCATCGCACGTAAGGGTAAGTGCACTGCAGGCTAGTGAATGATACGGTACTAGCACGTCATATATAGGACGCGATTCGCATGTAACTTCTGCATACGCATGCATGCAGTGCCACAGTTTAGGGTTCGAGCTTGGTTAATTTGTGTTGGTGTTGTAGCAGCTGAGTTATAACGCGCAAGGACGACATGTGTGCGCGATCTGTTGGAGTTTGGTGTTTCTATGTGAACTCATCTGTGTGCAATTTTATTACCGTTTAACTTGTTTAAATTTAAAGTTGCTGCTTGGTGTTGCTGTTGTGGACTCGTATTGATGGTGAAATCGGCCAAGTCATGCTGCGTTTGGTTGCCAAACAAACTATGGCACGTCACACTTTTAGCTAAGAATTGTGGCAACATGAGGCTAGCAACCAAACAGGTCCTCGTCTGAATTTTACTCGGTGCAAGCGTCCAGCTGTCCAACTACTCAGTATGCAACTGCTCCATGAAACAGATCGGAGCTGCAAGATCACGCCGCCGTCGATTTCATTTCTGCCTCTAAAACCTCCCCGCCGCCGTTGCTGCTCTTTCTCGTTGTGAGCATACCCTCTGTGAAGCCTCTCGAAGGTTTCCCCCTCTGTTGGCATAACTCGTGTTCGTCTCCACTGGGATCGCAAACCGTGTTGTGGAGTGCCAGCTTTCGCTCCAACCCATTCGATTAGCTATCCTTGCTGTGAGATAGCTGTGGTGGAGCCTAGGGATGGGATGGTAATCTTGTCCAATAACTTAATTACCGGGGTAAAATGTCATGTCCACTACTGATGCTACGAGGGAAGACAAGGCAGTCGGGAGAAGAGTGGGCCAACGGGAATGGAAGCCCAATTCCCGGTTCGCTGCAGAGGAATGGGTAGTTTAGTTTTGGGCCGACCTAGGTCAGTAGCGTAGGGGTTACGAAGCTATGCCTTGTCGTCGTATGTGCTTAAGTACCTAGTTTGCGTGTCGGGCGAGTCGTCCATTTGTAAAAGCAGAACTCCATCTTCAATCTATCCCCTGTCTTCCTCACCTCCAAACTCTGCTTCCCTCTACCTCCGATGCTCTACTCCTTTCCCTTCCATTTCCGGGAACGTAACATAAAAAACCTAATAGAGGTAGGTATAGGTACAAAGTTTCACCGTGGGTAATGAACGTAGGCGTAAATGATACCCACCCGTGCCCGCTTCGCCGGTCTGCCCGCGAAATAAAGTCACATGTTTTTTAAACCAATAGTCTCACGTGTTGGCCCACCCCCACAATACCAGCAGTATTTGCATGTTAGCCCAGCCCACCACAACTCCATCGCCACCAAGGCAGCAAGTGCTGCCCACAACCCCCAACGTTGGATCCCCATTTTGTCTCCGTCCAGACCAAAGCAGAAGCGCCGCCGCAACGCCTCCCTCCTTGCAGCGCGTCGCCCGCGTGCGTGCCTCTCGCCGCCGCGGCCGCCTCCCCCTGGGCGCCCTCCTCCGTCGTCCTCCCCGGCTCCACGTCCTTCCGCCTCCGCCCTCCTGCGGTCTGCTGCCTCCTCAACTCTCCGCCTGCCCCGACGTTGGGACCGCATGCTGCTCCTCTTCCTTCTTCCCCAGTTCCCCTGGCGACGGGCGGCGGCGATTGGCTTCCCCATTTGTCTCGGATTCTCACGCTGAACACACCTCTAGGCCTCCTTACACCGAACCACGCTTGCCACCTCGAAGCGGAGGAATTCTTTCTTCTCTCGTAGGCGGCGTCGTCGTCCTCCTCCTTCGCTCTACTGGACTGGCGTGGAGTGGAGATCCATCCGGACTTGGATTGATTTCTTCTTTCGTTGGTAAGGACACCCTAGCTTTCTTGGATTTTTGTTCAAGAGTGAGTTCTGTCGGGGGATCTTTTCTTTGCTGTGAGCAATCTCATCTAAATCTTTTCTTTCTGGGATGGATACTCCAATCCATACAGTTTGTTCCGGATTTGTTTGCTGCGTGGCGTAGTACTAATAGCAGTTTAGTTTCCATAATTTTGGGGGGTTCAACTGAACCCCCATGCCCCACGTTAGGTCCGCCCCAGAGTTCGAGGACGACGGGGACATTGGTGTTGGTGCGGGCGATGGTGAAGGTGATGACAGGGTCGACGAGCCTACCAGGTGAAGAAAATAAAAACTATCTTTTGTATTGAACGGTTTAGCGTCAAGATTTTGATCTATGCAACGGATTTTTACATGAGCACTAACTTGAAAAGGAGGTGCCAAAAAATTACGCAAACATCTACGAGCTAATGTGCAAAACTAGATATATGTATATAGCTGCAGCTAGGCAATGTCACTGGAGGGCCGGGAGGGTAGTAAAAATTTAGCATTTGTACAGCTAAAGCTTGTCTTTGTAAGCATAGGAGCCATTCGGATAATAAGTATTGAAAATGTAGCCGTGGTCCATTTAGCTGTTCTATGGGGGCCTTTTGTAGTTGTGGTAATGAGACCTGCATTCAAAGAGATTAATAGAGTAGCTGATCACCTGATCGTTATATAATGTCTTTTCTCTCAAGGGTGTGTGTAAACAATAAGATTTTCAATGGGTGTCCTATGCATATGGTAGAATGTTAATTGAGTTGCTATTTTGGCTAGCATACTGCCTCGTACTATACGATATCAAAGTTGTAGCGTGCCAATGTTTTTTGGAATATCAACACCATGCAGTTAATGCAGCTTTTCTTTCTTTCTTCAGTCAAGGCCTCAATACTGCATGACAGTGAGATAATTTCTAATTATGTTATAGTTGTTCAGGTGCCTACGCTGTGGCATCAGCGCAAATGCGACGCCTCATATGCGTCGTGGACCAGAGGGACGGAGGACTTTATGCAATGCATGTGGGATAGCATGGGCAAAGGTGGGCGCTAGTTGTTTTTCACCACTTATGTTCTATACTTCTTTGTTATCATCAGTGTTGGCTATAGCCTTGTGTTTAATCAATTTCTTTCCTGCTATGTTGGTTTATAGGTCCTATAATTATAATGCTTGTCAATAGACTCAATCATATTGAAACACATATAGTTTTTTTTTATGAATGATTTTACCATTGGTTTATGCTTTCTCCAGAGCAAAGCTCTACTGCTCATGTGCAGTCGTTTTTTACTCGATTAACATTGGCTAGTAAGGATCGGGAGAGCTTTCTATGTTCACCTCAAATTCTCTGGGGCTTTAATTGCGTGTTTTAAACTGAAATGTACTTATGACAGATTGTCTCTACCATTCATTCATAGTAGGGCAACATGTTTTGTATTAATATGGCTTGGTGAATGCCATACATATTCAAAACTGTTAAAAGAAATCTTCTTTCATCTATACTCAAAACAAGCGCAAAAAAGAAGTATTATATTTTGAATTCTACTTTAGTATAAGTTTTAGCTCTGTTTAATTCGGCATGCTAAATCATGAGCCATTTGGATCTTCTACAAGCAGGGGAAAACGAGAAAAGTTATTGATTCTGATGCCCCCATAGATGATGCCACAGTTGCAAAAATGGTGCCGGAACTCGGCATGGAATTTGACAATGAAGATAAAGCATACGAGTTCTACAACAGGTATGCTGGACACGTGGGCTTCAGTGTTCGTAAGAGTTCATCAGACAAATCAGCTGAAAACATCACAAGGTCAAGAACCTTTGTATGCTCGAGAGAAGGTTTCCGTAAGGACAAGAAAGGAGCTAAAGAAGTCAAAAGGCCACGGCCAGAAACAAGAATAGGGTGCCCTGCACGGATGACAATTAAGATTACATCAGATGGTAAATATCGTATTGCTGAATTTGTAGCAGATCATAACCATCAGCCAGCACCCCCGTCAACCATGCACATGCTGAGATCCCAGAGAGTACTTACTGAACTACAAACAACTGAAGCAGACTCCTCTGAAGATTCAACAACACCATTAAGGTTTTCTAGTGGCTCTTTGGTGCGGCAGGCAGGAGCTTTTAGAAATGTCAATTTCCTCCCGGCAGATTACAGAAGTTCCCTTCGTTCAAAGCGTATGAAAAATATGCAACCTGGTGATGCAGGAGCTGCTGTAAAGTACCTGCAGAGCATGCAGCTAAACAATCCTTCGTTCTTTTATGCTGTCCAGCTTGATGAGGATGACAAACTGACCAACATTTTCTGGGCTGATTCCAAATCTAGAATTGACTTCAGCTACTTCGGTGATGTGGTTTGTTTGGACACAACCTACAAGATAAATTCGCATGGCAGGCCATTAACTCTCTTCCTTGGAGTGAATCACCACAAGCAAATTTCCATATTTGGTGCAGCTTTGCTTTATGATGAATCAATGGAATCGTTCAAGTGGTTGTTCGACACGTTCAAGATTGCTACAGATGGAAAGCAGCCAAAAACAATCTTGACAGATCAATCAATGGCAGCAAGTGCTGCCATAACAGCAGCATGGCCAGGTACAGTTCATTGTCTTTGTCCATGGCAGGTGTACCAAAACGCTGTCAAACACCTTAATCACATCTTCCAAGGCTCTAAGACATTTGCAAAGGATTTCAGCAAATGTGTTTATGACTATGAGGAGGAAGAGAGCTTCTTGCTAGGATGGAGAACTATGCTAGAGAAGTATGATCTAAGAAACAACGAATGGCTTCATAAGTTATTTGAAGATCGAGATAAATGGGCTTCAGTCTACAATCTACATATATTCACTGCAGATATAAAAAGTTCATTGCAGTCGGAAAGTGTCAGTAATGTCTTGAAAAAGTACTTGAGTCCACAGTTTGATTTGATGTCTTTTTTCAAGCACTACGAAAGAGTGCTGGATGAGCATCGGTATGCAGAGCTACAAGCCGATTTTCATGCAAGCCAAAGCTTCCCCAGAATACCTCCCTCGAAAATGCTGAGACAAGCTGCCAACATGTACACACCAGTGGTTTTTGACATTTTTCGCAGAGAGTTTGAGATGTTTGTGGATTCAGTGATTTACAGTTGTGGGGAGTCTGGAATTGCATCCGAGTATAGAGTGGCAGTAACAGATAAACCTGGGGAGCACTATGTTAGGTTTGAATCCAGTGACTTCTCTGTTGTTTGCAGTTGTAAAAAATTTGAATCAATGGGTATCCAGTGTTGCCATGTGCTGAAAGTCCTTGATTTCAGAAATATAAAGGAGTTGCCGCAAAAATATTTCATGACAAGATGGAAGAAGGATGCCAAGTCTGCAAATATAGGCAATCAAGAATTTTTGAATGATGGAATTTCGCAAACTCCAAGCTCTTCTTTAAATGTTCCGGTGCCGTTTATAGATCAACAACACGTGCAATCAAATAATCGGCCTAACCATGTAAGTTGATCAAACACAACCTTTAATCAAGAAGTTTCTTCTAATTCTTTACTTCAGATTGAGGTTCATACACATGACAATCACAGGATGCTTCTGTTTCTAACTTCCATCAGCACGCCCTTCATGGAGATGTGCAGGGAAATCAGGTATGGCACATTGGTTCTTAAGACAATACTATCTGCCGTGCTAGCAGATTTGAGACTAATGTTCACGAGCATGATTGCTTAGGATCTGAGAACTATAATCATGAAAGTCTAACCATGGTTTTGCTGCATTTCTTACTTTTGGTTATACAGAATACTAGTTTCTATACAAAGCCCCAATAATTGCAACAGTGCATATTAGCATCAAATACTCTAAAAATTATACAGAAGAATAGTTTTTTCCCGCACTTCTGACTTTTGGTTGTTCTACAGGGTTATGCCCCCTTAGCAGGGATGCACCAGCAGCCATTTATTGGAAGTTTTCACCTGAACAATGAAACAGACTTTTAATGAAAAATGGGGATGGGCCTTTTTCCCTGTTGTTCTAAAAACCATGAAACGGGCCACTGATTTTTTCCCCTTGTTTTCCTCCCCACCCCCCCCCCCCCCCTTTTCATGAAATGGCTAACTTTCTTGTAAAATTATAATGCATGTCTTGGTAGTACCAGAAATGTACAAGCCTGGTAGCTTTCAGGAAACTATGTTTAGACGCTGTTAGTTGAACCTTGGAATTAGTATTATTATTTTACTGCCAGAAATTCGATTGATGTTGTTTTTTTTAAAAAAAGTTCGATTTAGGATGGTCATAAAGAGCGTAGCTTAGTTGGGGAGAGGTGTGGATGTATACCCACCCAGTATCGAGTCCTCTCCGGCTCGAATTTGGGTGCATATTTGTTATTAATTAAATCGATACTTGGTTCCTTCTTGGTAGTGGTGGCCAGATGGGTGGCCCAGCTCGGCACGACCCAACCCATCGTGACCTGGCTAATAAATGGGCCGTGTCATGCCATGCCAGCCCATGTGCTTGGGAGACGGCCTAGGCACGGCCTGATGGCCTGTCATGTTGGGTCGGGTTGAGCCCATTTAGCTCGACAGGTTGGTTTTGGTCTACTTGTCCTGGCCTATTAGGCTCGAAAAAATAAATAAAATAGAAATAAAATAAAATAAAACTAAAAAAATCAGAAAATGTGTAGAATTCAGAAATAGATATAAAAATTGTAAAAAAATAAGGCAAGCATATTCAAAATATAATAAAAGAGCTTTATTAATGTTCAAATGATTGTCTCGTTAAAACATTTGTCAAGTAAAAAACTTAACATAAGAAAACATTGGCAAAGGAAAATGGGTACAACCTATAGCTCTATATACATCTTTGTTGTACGTATCGTTATCTAGATACAGATTTTCGAACACCTTCGACTACTTTGGATTTTTCACATAGTGTTGTGTTCGTGAATCAGCTTGTTCCTAGTGTTTTACAGTTAGAAGTATCTTTACTATTTCACTTGTGAGACGTATTCTTCTCTTCAATATTCTTCCAGAAAGACTAAAAGCAGACTCGGAGGAAACCGTTGAGACAGAATAGTTAGCACATCACGTGCAAGTATAGATAGCACGGGATATGCTAACTTATGCTCATGCCACCAGTGCAAAATTTTGAAGTTTTCTGAGTTAAAATCCACTATATCGCTGTCCAGATAGGCGGATAGTTCCCCACTCCTTGGGTGAGGTTGGTCTTGGACTTTGTTGATAAAGTGATGTTGTAGAAGAAGACCTAGATATGGAAGAAGAGCCACCGAAGATCCTGCTTCGCATATTTGTCTTGCTACTTGAGGTGGGGGCTACTGGAGATCGTTGCAGGTGGACTCTCTGGAACTTATTTCCATAACCTTTGGTAAATCTCGTGTAACTGAGAACGAACTTCTGTAAAATAATTAGTATAGTCTAGCCCTGTAGCATCACTAAGAAGATCAAGAATATTAGCAAATGCTTCAATTTTACCTCTAAGATCTAAAACAAATGCAAATGCATATAAAAAAGGGATTTCTCTCCAATATTTAAGGTATTTACTTTTCATAGCAACAATACCGTCGTGTAAAACTGAGTTATTTTCATACATTTTCAATTGAGTAGCAATCTGTTAAATACTGTGCATAATAATCGGAGATGTTGGATAGTAGACAGCAGGCAAAGCGACAGTGGCCTTATAATTTATTTATTTTTTAAAAAAACCGTAGTATCTTATCAGCAACAAACTAATGTTGCTCAGTTGGTAGTATCATACCGTCAGTGCTCTGATAGTACATTTGAATAAACACATAAAAGTGCTCTTATATGGTAAAAGACTCTTAAGTATCAGGTAAGTATAGTTTTATCTTACCGGCATGTCCAAACCGAACTTTTTTGGACGTACACCCATCGTCATGTAGAAGTTCTTATATATTGCTATTTTTATGTTAGAATTATTCAAGAACGAAATCGCATCGCAAAAAGCTTTAATATACGGATTCAACCTCCTCAAACCACATTTGACTATAAGGTTAATAATATGGTAAGCGCATCGCTGATATAGCAAGAAGGAATCGGCGTATGTACTCAACACTGGAGTAAAAATATCCATAGCCCTAAAGTTCGAAGCGGCATTGTCTAATGTAATTGAGAATATTTTGTCTGTAAGATCAAAGTCTTTCACGACTTTGATAATACAGTCTGTAATATTCTCACCCATGTGTGATACATTAATTAATTTCAAATCTATAATTATTTTCTCTATTACCCAGTCGTCATTAATATAATAAGCAATTACACTAAGATAATCCTCTCTACCCCGACCATTCCATATGTCTAAGGTCAGGGCCATCGAAAATGTGCACGTATTAAATAGTTTCTTTATTTTATTATGACGCTCATTGTAGTATTTTTACTAGATCCCTAGTTGTCTGTCTAGAAACGATAGAAAATCTAGGATTATGCGCGGCCCTAATGTAATTTTAGAAAGTAGTAGACTCCTCAAAGCCTAACGGTAAATCCTCAGAAGCAATTAAACGACAGAGAGATTGACGGACTACCTTAGGATCATAGTTCCAACTACGTACTGTACTATCGGAGTTGTACTGCAGCTGTGTCTGTCTCATAACCAATCATTGCTTGGTCTTACATTTTGTAGCATGTCTAAGCAAGTGTCTCATTCCACCTGTAGACCTTGCAGATAATTCATTGCGATAAATTTTGCAAATAGCATATGGTACCTGATTTTCCTATGCGTCTGGCTTAGTTGTCCTGTTGAAATTCTCCCACACTCTCAATGTAGACAGCCTCGATCTCTTTACTCTGATGGTCGCCGATGAAGATGTTGTCATGGAGTCTGATGACGAAACTCCTCCTTGCCCTTTCGGTTGGTTTGAGGCAGCCCTAGCAGCCTCCATGGATGCAACTTCCTTCGATGAAAGTCCATAATCACCAAGAACAAAGTTGGTGTAACTGTTCATAATGAAAATTGCAAAATTGAAACTAACACTATTATTACTTTCATCTTAGCATAAAAAGTACTAATAATAAAAGTGTGCAAAAAATAGAATTGTATCTCTTTTGCTGGTTTGCTGCCGAAAAATGAACTTTCCAAAATTTGGCAAAGTGAATGGATGGGTGCTGAATGAGGGGGGAGGGGTATGGTGGCTATTTATAGAATTTTTTTGGGATTTTTGATTTTTTTTTTGCTATTTTTAAAAGGCTAAACGGTCAAAAAGGGCAAAAAAAAGCCCAACGATCAAATTCTAGTCGGGACATGCCGTGCCAGGTACAGCCCACGAGCCCGTTGCGGCCCACCTCCTGCTTGCCCGACCGCCTGCCCGCGTGCCCCTGCCCTTTCTTCTCCCCCTGCGCGTGCCCCTGCCTGCGTGCGGCAGTGCGCTGCGCGCCTGCGACCAAGTGCGACACGCCACACTGCCGCACGCTCCTTCGCCCGCCCCCTCCCGACCTCGTCCCTCCACGCCGGCGTCGCCCCTTCTCCTCCACCTCTCAGTTCCCTCCTTCTCGAGCCGGCCCCGCCGTCTTCTCCCTCCACGCTGGCGCCGTCCCCTCCCCTCCTCCCGTCTCCTTCCTTCCCGAGCTGACCCCACCGCCTTCTCCTCCCTCCACGCTGGCACCGCCTCCCCTTAGCAGCTCGCCGCTCCTCCTCCCTCCCGGTGCTCCCTGTGGCTTGCCTAGCTCGGCCTCTTCACACGCGGGCCAAGTGGGCCATGCTGGGCTTGTGTTGTGTCTGGCATGGCGCGACACTGTTCATGTCGTGCCGGGCCGGCCCACTGTGCTAGGGTAGCAACCAAGCACGGCACGGGCCAGCCCATGAACAGTGTGGCCATGCCGTGCCTGGGTCGAATCAATAGTGTTGTGCCTCAGGCCGTTTCGGCCGGCACGGCCCATCTGACCACCTCTACTCTTTGGTATCCCACATTTTCCGTTTGAAAAAAATTAAATTGTACTGTAGTATATATCTGTTATACTTCTGCTGCTGAAATGAACATTTGAAACCTTGTATATTTTTTTATGTAATTTAGTCGTCGATTCCAACTTGAAATGTTAGCACGATGGATTATTTGAATTCCCATGACTTGGCTGGCATCTGAGGGTACCTAACCAAGTAATCAAATCCATGGGCCTGCTCTCCTTAAAGGATGACATTTCTCACCAGTCACTACTGATGAACCATGCTGTTTCCTTGCCATTTGGAAGAAGCTTAGTACAGAAGACAACCAAACTATTATGCAATCATGATTCCGCAGTAGACCGGCGTACCACTATCTGAATTACTCTGCGCGTTTGCGAAAACAAATGGAAAGAGAAAAAACAACCACCTGACCAACCAAACCCCGTTTTCAAGTATAGACAGCAAATAACTGTACTGCTGCTTTCCAGATCGTTGTGTTGCACACTTCAACAACGCTTATGTTGCACAGTATACGAAGCAGAGAACGAGAAATGAGACAATGGTAAAACGGGAAGAAAAGGATGGGTTGTTCTTAGGCCAGGGATTTTCTTGGGCGGCTTTCTTGGCCTGTCGCGAGCGCCCCCGACGATTTGGACGATCGCAGCTCATAGGCCAGCAAATCCTGCTGCAGCCGATAGAAAAGATGATTTCCGTGGTAAGTTGTTGAACCTACAACCGTATCGCATTTCATTAAATTCATTGGTGTTGACGGCTTTGATCACACCAACAGCAATCTCATCCAGACTCCACATGTTTACTGTTGAATTCACAGCACAAGATACACAAACACTACATCCAAACTGATGCCTGGAGCCTAAGAAGCTTCTACCTCCATTTGTCGAAGTTATCGTGCTTATCTATGTGTAATTCGGACTTGGTACGCATACAAGGACGCAAAAAAGTAAGAAATATTTGCTCTGTGCAGAGACGAATTAACCAACACAGAGCAGAGTTGTCAGTTCACAAGAGGGGTGATCAGATCAAGTATCAAACACAATTTGCACCCAATGTCAGAATCAATTAATACGGCACAATGATCACCTCCCAAACACAAATAGCCTCGTTGTAGTACTAAGGTCCTGTTTGGTAGAGCTTCAGATTCTTATTTTTCAGATTCTGCTCATGATTCTCTGAGAATTCACTTCTCTGAGAATCTGGAGCTGTCTGTTAAAAGTGTTTGGCTGGTAGGTTGGCTCTCAAAATCATATGAGAGGAATTAGAGACAAATAGACTATGTTACCCCTAGTTAACAGTCTAAAAAACGATGTTTTTTTTTTTTCAGGAATGCACAAGTAACATATATACCGCGTATAATATTAGAATTTACCGACTGATAAAAAATTATCCCTACAGCAAAGCTGCTACAGTGCGCTGACAGTAGCGCTGACACAATGATCCTCTGCATACGGACACGGGCGGCGATCTCTCTTGCCACCAACGCGCAACGCTCCAAAGAAACAGCGCGCGGCGTCGTATCCTAGGGCCGTCCGGAGTCCGGACCGGCGCCTCGCGCGCTCGCGTCCAAGCGACGAGCATCAAAAGCTACACCCGAGGAACCGCCTTTTTATCGAACCCAACGCCACCTCTTAGTGCGTGCATGGCCGATTTCTCCTTCTCCCGCTCAGGCCCGCAAGGCCGGCGCCGCCGAGACACGCGAGGCCCCTACCCGACCCCCGACAACTCCACCTCCTTCGCTGGCGGGGTTGCCCCGGGCGGGCTACGGCGCCGGAATGTCGATGACATGTCTTGGCAAAGCTCCGTGTCCTGGCAGCCGGACACGTCGTGGGCGCAGCCTCACGGCCTCGGCGCGGCCGTCGGGCCATGGGCCCCGGCTGGGTCGGACAGCGCTGGACGGCGTGGCCCGCCGCTGTTCCGGCGGACGGCGAGGGACTACTACTTGTCGAGACGGTCAGGCCGGCTCTACAACGACCGCTCGTCGGCGGCGCGCCGACCCGGCGGCAAGCGGCTGGAGCTGCAGAGCGTCGCGACGGACGCGAGCCGGGCCATCGTCGCGGCGCCGAACACTTCTTTCGCCAGCAACGACGACAGCGTCGTCGTTGCCTCTGGCTACACCGTCCGCGGCCACGACACCGGGAACAGGGAGCTGGTGAGGTACAGCGGCGCGCACCCCCCCATCTCCCGCGAGGTCTCGTTCTCGCGCAACAACCACGACAAGCTCTACGTCACCCCGGCGCGGCCTGACGCCCCCAGCTTCGGCTACGACATCAGCGTCTCGTCGTACAGCAAGAGCCGGTACTACGGCGACGAGGACGGCGGCGGCGACTACGATTTCAACGAGGAGGACGACGGCGAGATCGAGGTGAGGGTCGGGAAGCCGGTCAGCATCGCCGGCCTGTTCAAGTACTCGACGCCGCTGGATATTGTGCTCCTCCTGCTCGGGTGCGTCGGCGCCATGGTCAACGGCGGCTCGCTGCCCTGGTACTCGTACCTGTTCGGGAACTTCGTCAACAAGATCGTCAACGCCGACAAGACGCAGATGATGAAGGACGTCAAGCAGGTGCGTGAGTGCCATGAGCAAAACCAAATTCAAACAAATTGAAAGTCTCGAGCTTTTAAGGAGCTCATTCTTCCTCTTCTTATTCTGTATTTGGAGCAGATCAGCTTGTACATGGCGTTCCTTGCTGCGGTTGTCGTCATAGGAGCCTATCTGGGTGAGCATGTTGGCGCTGTGTTATGCAACTTCTTCAGTACTTATATAACTTGGCATGTTGTTTTGTTTGAAGTGATGAGATGCATGCTTAGAGCTAATTCTGAACTCTGATTCTTTACATGCGCAGAGATCACGTGCTGGAGGATCATCGGCGAGAGGTCGGCGCTGCGGATGCGGCGGGAGTACCTGAAGGCGGTGCTGAGGCAGGAGATCGGGTTCTTCGACACGGAGGTGAGCACCGGCGAGGTGATGCACAGCATCTCCAGTGACGTTGCCCAAATCCAGGAAGTCATGGGAGAGAAGGTAACGGAGCAGACTGCAGAGTGCAGACACAGATCAAGTTGTTGAAAATATGTTGTTCGCATCGACTGAATGCTCGATCTGTTGTACATGTATAAAGATGGCAGGCTTTGTGCATCACGTCTTCACTTTTATTTTCGGCTACGTGGTCGGCTTCGCCAAGTCATGGAGGATTGCTCTCGCCGTCTTCGCCGTGACGCCTGTCATGATGGCCTGCGGCATCGCCTACAAGGCCGTCTACGGCGGCCTCACCGCCAAGGAAGAGGTCAGCTGAGATGATCACTCCTCGCCTCCATTCACAGCTAGTCATTTTTACTGATCAGTAGTGCACGTGGATTGAAATCAATCTAGTAAACCTTTTGTTGTTCTTGAAAATTTGTGACCATCTAGGCGTCGTACCAACGTGCCGGCAACGTGGCGCAGCAGGCGATCAGCTCGATCCGCACGGTGCTGTCCTTCGTGATGGAGGACCGGCTCGCCGACAAGTACGCCGAGTGGCTGGACAAGTCGGCGCCGATCGGCATAAAGATGGGCTTCGCCAAGGGCGCCGGCATGGGGGTGATCTACCTGGTGACCTACTCCCAGTGGGCGCTGGCGCTGTGGTACGGCTCCAAGCTCGTCGCCAAGGAGGAGATCAAAGGCGGCGACGCCATCGCTTGCTTCTTCGGCGTGATGGTCGGAGGAAGGCACGCACTCTCATCGATCAATCTTGCACGGTGCCAACGTGCTATCTCTCGTCGCAAAAAATACGTTCTTTCCGCTGATGCGTGGTGCCTTGGAAACGACCGTGCAGGGGCTTGGCGCTGTCGCTGTCCTACTTGGCGCAGTTCGCGCAGGGGACGGTGGCGGCGGGGCGGGTGTTCGAGATCATCGACCGGGTGCCGGAGATCGACGCGTACGGTGCCGGCGGAAAGGCGCTGTCCGCGGTAAGGGGGCGGATGGAGTTCAAGGACGTGGAGTTCGCGTACCCGTCGCGGCCGGAGGCGATGGTCCTGTACAACCTGAACCTGACCATCCCGGCGGCCAAGACGCTGGCGCTAGTGGGCGTCAGCGGCGGGGGCAAGTCCACCGTGTTCGCGCTCATCGAGAGGTTCTACGACCCTACGCGAGGTGAAGCACAAGACAGAGCAAGTGTAGCACGAAACACGCCGTGCGCTGCAGCTGCACGATGCATTGGATGGTCGATGACGAATTTCGTGTCGTGTTGGTGCAGGGTCGATCACGCTGGACGGCCAGGATCTGGCGTCGCTGAATCTCAGGTGGCTGAGGTCGCAGATCGGCCTGGTTGGGCAGGAGCCCATCCTCTTCTCCACCTCCATCATAGAGAACGTGATGATGGGGAAGGAGAACGCGACGAGGCAAGAGGCCATCTCGGCCTGCAGCAAGGCCAACGCTCACACCTTCGTCCTGGGCCTCCCTGATGGCTACGACACGCAGGTGAGCAAGCAAATTCATCTATTAACTCGCTCTAATTTCTAATATTTCGAGAACACAATGGGGTGTGACCTAAATCAATCTTATTTGGCCGACGACCGTTTAGGTTGGGGACCGTGGGGCCCAGCTGTCGGGGGGACAGAAGCAGCGCATCGCGCTCGCGCGCGCCATCATCCGCGACCCGCGCATCCTGCTGCTGGACGAGCCCACCAGCGCGCTGGACGCCGAGTCCGAGGCCGTCGTGCAGCAGTCCATCGATCGCCTCTCGGTCGGCCGCACCGTCGTCGTCATCGCCCACCGCCTCGCCACTGTCCGCAACGCCGACACCATCGCGGTGCTCGACCGCGGGACCGTCGTCGAGTCCGGCCGCCACGCCGACCTCATGGCCCGAGACGGCCCCTACGCTGCGCTGGTGAAGCTCGCCTCCAACAGCGGCAGATCTGACCATGCCGAGCCCAGCAAGCCCCCTGCTGCCGGCGCAGCGGCGTACAACAGCTTCACCGACGAGTCAGGGTATGACGTGTCGGTGTCCAAGTCAAGGTACGGCTTCCGCACGACACAAGAGGAAGAGGAGAAGAAGGATGTGCACGACAGGAAGGACAGCAAGGTCAGGGTCTCCGAGATATGGAAGCTGCAGCGGCAGGAAGGCCCATTGCTGATCCTGGGGTTCCTGATGGGCATACACGCTGGCGCGGTGTTCTCAGTGTTCCCACTGCTGCTGGGCCAGGCCGTCGAGGTGTACTTCGACAAGGACACGGCGAAGATGGAGCGGCAGGTGGGGTACCTGGCCATGGCCGTGGTTGGTCTCGGCGTGGCCTGCATCCTGACCATGACGGGGCAGCAGGGCCTGTGCGGCTGGGCGGGTGCCCGGCTCACCATGCGCGTACGCGACCGCCTCTTCCGCGCCATCATGCGGCAGGAGCCCGCGTGGTTCGACGAGGAGGACAACGCCATGGGTGTCCTCGTGACGCAGCTCGCGCGGGATGCCATCGCGTTTCGATCCATGTTCGGTGACCGGTACGCGGTGCTGCTGATGGCCGTGGGCTCGGCCGGCGTTGGCCTCGGCATATGCTTCGCGCTTGACTGGCGGCTCACGCTGGTGGCGATGGGCTGCACACCGTTGACGCTTGGTGCGAGCTACCTCAACCTTCTCATAAACGTGGGGGCCAGGTCCGACGACGGCGCGTACGCGCGGGCCAGCAGCGTCGCCGCTGGCGCCGTGTCGAATGTGCGCACAGTCTCAGCGCTCTGCGCGCAGGACAGCATCGTCGGCACGTTCAACCGAGCGTTGGACGGCCCCGCGGCCAAGGCTTGGCAGAGATCACAGCTCATGGGCCTCATCCTCGGGCTTTCCCAAGGCGCCATGTACGGCGCCTACACGACGACGCTCTGGGCCGGCGCATACTTCATCAAGAAAGACAAGTCCACGTTCGGCGACGTGTCAAAGATCTTCCTCATCCTGGTCCTCAGCTCCTTCTCCGTCGGCCAACTGGCCGGACTCGCCCCCGACACATCCGGTGCACCGGCGGCCATCGCAGGCATACTGTCCATCCTGAAGCGCCGGCCGGCGATCGACGAGGACGGAACCAAGCGGCGTACGATCAAGGACGGGAGGCCCATCGACGTGGAGCTACGGAAAGTGACGTTCGCGTACCCGTCGCGCCCTGACGTGACGGTGCTGAACGACTTCTCGATGCGCGTGAAGACCGGGAGCACGGTGGCGGTGGTCGGCGCGAGCGGCAGCGGCAAGTCGACGGTGGTGTGGCTCGTGCAGCGGTTCTACGACCCCGTTGACGGGAATGTGATGGTCGGCGGCGTGGACGTGCGGGAGCTGGACCTCAAGTGGCTGAGGGGGGAGTGCGCGATGGTGAGCCAGGAGCCAGCCCTGTTCAGTGGGTCCATCAGAGAAAACATCGGGTTCGGGAATCCAAAGGCGTCGTGGGCCGAAATCGAGGAGGCTGCCAAGGAGGCCAACATCCACAAGTTCATCGCGAGCCTCCCCCAGGGCTACAGCACCCAGGTACTAGAATGCTTAATTCCTTATTGCCACTGGAAGTTGATCGGGTTATTAAAATACTATCGCGAAACTGCTCTTCTCTTTATTGTTATTGGATCTCGATTTTTATCCCATTTTTGCCACTCTCATCGGTCAACCATGATTTGACTGGCGCGGCGGGAGCGGGCACGGAGGGGAGCGGGAGCGGAGGAGAGGTGCACGTAGGTGTGGCACGATGCGGTGAGAGCGGCAGCGCGGCGCGTGGAGGATAGCGGGAGCGGGCACAGAGGGGCGGGGAGGGCGGGCGGCGTGGCTTGGGTGGGGAGGCCGGCTGGGGCATGAAGAGGAAAAAGGAAGAGGGGAAGGGGGGGGATAAGATGAGCATTCTGACAATTTTTTTTGTGGTTAATGGTGGCCGGACGTAACAACGTTAACCGGAGTGGTAAAAAACGGGATGAAAGTTGAGATCCGATGGTAATGAAAAGAAGAATAAGTTCGTGATGGTATTTTAGGGACTCAGTCAACTTCCAGTGGCAAATAAGGAATTGATCTGTACTACTAGCATTTTCAATTTCAACTTCTTAGGAAAAAAAAAGAGACAATTTCAATTTCAAGAAAAGAGAACCATCTCCTGGAACAAAATTAAGCATTCGTAAATTGCAATGATGTTTACGTTTCACTTGCATTGTTGAACCAATGTTTATTTTGATCGTCTCAAAAGGAATGTTTATTTTGACCAGGTTGGGGAGAGTGGGGTCCAATTGTCAGGAGGCCAGAAGCAGAGGATCGCAATCGCACGAGCAATCCTTAAGCAGTTCAGGATTCTACTTTTGGACGAGGCAAGCAGCGCACTTGACCTTGAATCCGAGAAGTACGTGCAAGAAGCCCTGAGGAAAGTCGCGCGGCGCGCGACGACGATCATGGTGGCGCACCGCCTCTCCACGGTGCGTGAGGCCGACCGCATCGCCGTCGTGAGCAGCGGGAGGATCGTCGAGTTCGGCAGCCACGACGTCCTCCTAGCGAACCATCGTGACGGCCTGTACGCCGCGATGGTGAAGGCGGAGGTGGAAGCACAGGCGTTCGCGTAGAAGGCTACGCATCGCAAATTCGCAATGTTCAGTAGTCTGGGCATTCTTGGCGTATTTTTTGTGACAACTTTTTACTAGGAACATATATCTTGTCTTGACTATTATTCTACCATGCATGTCAATAGAACTTTTCGGAATTGCTACTAGACTACCAGATGAATAAAATATGCAAAAGTATACGAATCAGATGGGATGTCCATGTTGACAATATATGACCTCCGGACACCTGACAATGATACAGCGAAATCGGGAGAAAAATATGAGGCGCAAAGATTGTAGCAAAGAAGATGAGAAATCTCGTTTGATGAGACGGGTGAGCTGCTGTTTTTGATGGCATTAGCTAAGCGGATTGATGTGGTCATGTTATCACCTTGAGATGGATTTGGTGAGTAGACTGGATGGTGGAACTGTTCTAATAATTGAGTGATTTATTTTATCCATGGTAGTGCTGAGCATTATGTGAGTGAAAAAGAGAGAGAAGAATATAGACCAGCTCCACAAATATATTGCATAAGCATGATGTCCTGTGCAGATTCTGACGTTCATTTGAAGTGGGGTTCATGTTAGTGGTCCACACGGATCAGTGGTTTAATGTTAAGCCATTTGAGTTACAAGGATCATGGAGTGCCAATGAACCATCATTAGTATATCTTGGTAAATTATACAAGTAGATATATGCCATGTTCTCTCTATCGAGTAGTGGCAGAGGTCAGACTTACGTGGTAGCGAAACATTTCACCCCTCAGCCCACAACACTCTCTTGTTCAGATGAAAAATAGGGAGTAAACTGTCATTTTCTGTAGAAGTTGACATTTCGTCGTAGCACGATTGCCCGGTCGAGCTCTGATCCTCTCGATTTTGTGAGGTCAGAGGCTCAGATCCGCATATATTCATGAAATAATAATGGATACATCCCTGTATTTAACTGTGTGATTGGTTGGGCGGGTGGCTTTTGGCCTGGTTGATTTACAGACATGTTGGGTTGGAACAGGCTAGAGGGATGTAAGAGATGGTGATTGGTTTTGTGTTGTCGGAGGCAGTATATGTGGAGATGTTTGGTTGTGTGTTTGACCGTATGTGTAGATGAAAGAGATGGCGAAAGAAAATATTAGTATGACTTTAATTTTATCTTAATAAATTCTAATAGCCCTTATTTTACCTTAATACACTATAATACTACCTAATATACACAAATCGCTGTTTAATAACATCATTAGCAGAGCCTGCATCCGGAGAAACGGATAAATTGGATGTTTTTGCTAGCCTGACCCAAAGACACTTTTCATATCTGCTCAACCAGATTGCTTTATGCGTGCGGCAATCCAAATCAATAAGCTTATGGACTTGAGAGCCTGTGCCACCCTACCAATCAGCCAATCCAAACACACGAACAACTTTTGAGCAGTATTCTGAGGCGGGATAGAAGAAACCTGTTTGGCTTGGCTATGGTTGACGTAGTCTTTATGCAGTAATATCTTACGATAGTTTTCCTAAGCAACGACGGCACGATCAACAAATATGCCATCTCCATTTATTAGCGATCCGGACCGAAATTCCATTAAACAGTACTAGCTCCTACTCTACATTTAATCCAACTACTACTAGTACAAGTTTATTTATTAAGGACCAATTCGACGAGAGTACATTGTCGCAGAATTGGAGCAGCTTGCACGCTACCACAAAACACAAAATTTCGCACCACGTCACCATAAAAATTCTCGTGGCCTCCACTAAAACCCAAAGCTGGACCGGATCATCAATGCAGACAATCTAAAGTGCAATAACCCTAGAAGTGATTTCTACCGTCTGATCGAAAATCAAAGATCTAGATCAATCGTTAGAGTGCTTTTGTTACAACGTTTTTTTGTTACAGTAAAATTATTGCGGTATAGATTACACTGTCGTTGCAATATTGCTACGATTCGCTGTAAAGCACTGTTCATCTTTCGTAGAATACTATTCATACCGTGGAAGTGGAACCCGCGGTAACGCAGAGAATCTGATCCCAGGTCACCAAGGGAAGTGAGGATAGGAATCTTCGCCTCGAGGCCACGCAAAAACAAAAGGATCGGCAGGCAGATACACGTAGGATTTGGCACGTTGCCGACATGCGAGGATGAACGAACCGCGTCGTCTCCGGTATCCACTATCCAGGCCGGTCGGTCAGGGCGCGCGACGCGGCGGCACCGAAGCGGATTGATACGCGCGCGTACACGGAAGAGTAGAGGCCAAACCGGACGTATGAGCTCGGCGCTGCGGTTTGGCCAACTAAATTTGTGCGCTCTCGCGCAACTGCGCAAGGCAGTGGCATGGCGTGGTGGTGGCGGCGTCGACCCTCTGCGGGCTGACGGCCCATCGGCCGCGACGCCGACTCGGCACCGGTTCCCCTTGGTTCCGCGCTCGACCGTGGATCGGGACCTCCCACCCGTTGTATTCTTCTGTGCACTCGCTGATCGGCGATTCCCTCCCGGACTTAATGAAGAGAGGATTCGACGAATGAGCCTAGCTTGCACAAGGTTTTAGATTTTTAGTAACCACAATTGGGAAGGAAATGAATGACCTGCAGCACGTAAGAGCGTGCCATTGGTAAGGCCGTGCGTTGTACCGGTCGCATTACAGCAACATGCTAACTGTTGAGCCCGTTTGTTTCAGCTGCTCCTCCACTACACTAGAGCTTTTTACGTTCTTTTTCTTTCTTTTTTTTTGACGAAACCTCCACCAGAGACAACACATGGACCGATTCTGAAGAGGGGAACTCCAGTATACCGTACATGTATATGCTGCTTACGCACTTTCTGGTAAAGCCGGGACCGTGGGTTTCTCGTCCCCACACGTCGGTGGGGACTGAGGACGCCATCGTTTGGCCTCCACTAGCACGAAACTGACATGCGGGCCAGGGGATCCGACCCAAGGTGTCAGGGACAGTTACGGGCAGTTGGAAGCCTCTCGTCGCCTAACTCGTCTCGCTTTTATTCCGCCTTGGAGAGACCAACCGCCGCTTGGTGATTCCTCCCCTCCAATTCGCCGCTCCGCGCACCGAAAGGTATCCTCTCTCCCCCCCTCCCCTCCCTTTCTCACCATCTGTTCGATGAAATGGCGCAAACACAGAACTTGCTTCTTGTTTCCATATATGCTGTGCTTGTGCTGTTGATTCGATGCCCTGCTTCTCCTCCAGTGACCAAGAAAACGTGTTCTTGTTCAAATTGATGCGTGTATTTCTTGTTCAAGGAATTAGGTTGTTTCTTGGTGGTTCTGTAGGTGCCCTGGTTCTTGTTCCTGGGCCTAAGGCCAAGAGTTATGCGGCTTGGGTAAGTTTGTTCAGAAGATTCTGGATGGGTTTTTAGTTCTCTAGCGGTTTGCTTTCCTAGTTTCCGGGATAATCATTTGGCAAGTAATGGTCTCCTCAATAAGTAGGTGTAAATTAGTCTGCAATTTTAATTTCGTGTTTTCCGGGGAAGGAAAGCTTATCGTCTTGGTAACCTCAAGGTCATAGGTGAATCAACCCCTTGACTTCAAAGTTTTGAGAGCAAGACCCCTATGTAGTTTTGCTTGATATATTGTTCTCATGGAAATTTGGGTATAAGTGACCGCGTGAAACATTAATCTCAGTTTGGTATCCAAAAACTAACATAAAGTTAGTTTCAGAGCCAGTCTAGCATGTCTACAAGTTTTGGTTCTGTAAGTTGAGGAGTTGTGTTCGTGACCTCGAAGTTTAAGAACCAAAATGCTCATCCTTCCCAAGAATTGCCGTTTCTTCGCTTGTTAGGCCTCTCCTTTCCAGGCCTCTAAGTCAAGAAACCCATATAGGATGGCTTATTCCAAGAATTAGTCAGGATTTTAGTTCCCAGTCTTCTTGTTAGGGGACTAAGACATGGGAATTGGAAAAGTTGGTGGCTTTTTGGGTGCCAACGTTCCTGGCCATGAAGCTAGGGCGTTGCAACAATTATTAGGTTGTGTTTTGGTTGATGGGGTCTCCTTTTCTCTTTTCCAAGAACCATATTTGCTGGAAAGCTGAGAAACATTGATAGTCTCCTTTTCTCTTTTCCTAATACTTTCACTTATTCAGTAAGTCATTTCCTTCTGTACATTAGAAAGTATTTTATTAGACTTTTGAACTTTTCTAGTTGGATATGTTTCTGTTGTATGTGACTTTTGATGGCTGTGGGAAAGGACATTGTTTGGTGTTGAGCAATGGTGTGGTTGGGATTTCTTGAATAATTTTTCTCCTCAGGCCTCCTTGTCATTTGGGCTCTATTTGAGTGTTTTGTTTTTCTTGTCCTTTTGGTTGGAGTTTTGTCATGTTGCATTCATCTTCAGACAAGTGTCACAATTTAGATTGCAAATGGTCGGTGCTTGGGACTGCAGAATTTCATACTAACTGTATGTCCATATGGTTCCTTTTTGTGGTTCTGAAGCTTTGTCGTAAACCATTTTGTTTCGTTTTTCTTTAAAATGGTCAAGCTTGTTTTGTTAAGTAGGAGATTGCTTTGATGGAGTTTACATCTATATTCTCTGAAATAATTATGTTTGTATTGAGCTACCAACTGCAAATCAACACCAGAATGTCACTACTAAATCAAAGCCCATTCTTGCTGTACTAAGTTACTTACCCCCTTGTATTGCAAACCATGATCAATCATTCAAGCCAACATTGTCAAGTTTGGATCCATCCCTCTGGGGGGAATCTTTTGTACCTTGAACACTGCATTGTTTGTACATTTTTAGTTGGTCTTACCAAGCTTATATTTCCAACTCAATCTGTTTATTGAGCTGTGCTATACAAACTGATTTACTTCAATTGGGGGCTAAAATTGTTCTTGAGGATCTGATGTGCATTGTGTGAAGTAAAATTTGTTCTCGCACATTAATTAAATAATATATCTTGCTTCTGCTGAACATTTCCCTGAAAGAAAGGAGTTGGCATTTTTTACCATATAATATGATGTTATCCACATTTTCTTCTGTAATTCACTTTATTTGGTCATATTGAATTGCCAGAATAATAATTGTTTGGTATTTGTATTGCTAGCTTGTTCTTTTGTTGTTGTATGGGTTTTATTATCCAAAATTGTTTGGTATTTGTATTGCTAGCTTGTTCTTTTGTTGTTGTATGGGTTTTATTATCCAACTGCACTGTATGACATTTAACTTGTCACTACCTTTTTTATTTTTATTTCCAGAAGAAAAGAATAAGCTGGCTTGAACAATATGGCATCTCTTACTCCAGGGATACTATTAAAGGTTCTCAAAAATATAAACTCTGATGTGAAAGTATGTGGAGAATACCGGTCCATTCTTCTCCAAGTTATTAGTATAGTTCCTGCAATTACTGGTTCAGAACTTTGGCCAGACCATGGTTTCTTCATAAAAGTTTCAGATTCATCGCACTCGACATATGTTTCTTTATCAAAGGAGGACAACGAGCTCATCTTATCAAACAAATTACAACTTGGACAATTTATATATGTCGAAAAAGTTCAATCTAGTATGCCTGTTCCGGTTCTTGTTGGGGTCCGACCAATTCCAGGAAGGAACCCTTGCATTGGGAACCCGAAGGATTTGATGCAAATGTCAACTCCCTCTGGGGTTTTGGAAGCACTGGATCATCAAAGGAAGACTTCCAAGTCAGCCAAATTGTCTGAGAGTGAAAAGGAAAATTCTCAGAGGAAGGTAGTTATTAAAGAGCAGAAGGCTGTTGTTGCTTCCCGTTACATGCTTGGGATATCAAGCAATAATGGAAAAATTACCAATCTGAACTCCAGCATTGATAGTGACAAAGCTAATGGAGGAAGTAGCATATGTGAAGCAAATCAAAAGTCGGTTGCTCCAAAAGTCAAACAAGAACCAAAACATCAGGTATGCTTAAGCTCATAGGTTTAATTGAAGTAAGATGCTATTAACAACAAAACTATGAACTTCATTATATCCTGGATACAAGGATCCCCATTCATCTTCGTAATTTAATCTGGATTATTCCATTTAATATGGACCTTTCAGAGGTAGCAGAGATATACTATTTTTGAATCCAGTAGCAGAGATATACTAATTGTTATTGTATGGGATCTGATAATATGCAAGTTCTTCTAAATTTGAAATAAACAAAGATATGAAGTAAACAATGTCTCTAGGATGGTTAGTGATTATATTTGCTGCTAGTATTGCAGGAACGACCAAATACTACCTCTCCCAATAATGCTAAGTTAGTTTCTGCAAAGCAAGATGTAAATAAGGACACACGCAAGAATAGTGGCAGTTCACCTTGTCAGAATGGTTCTGCTATAGTGAAGAAGCAAATGCCCCAGGACAGCAAAAAGGAATCTGTAACTGAAAGAAACTCACCGCCAAAAGTTTATAAGAGTTCACCACGGACGCCAGCAAGGACTTCACCACCAAAGCTCAGTTTGTCAGCAAAGCAGAATGGTACCTCCAGTCCGGTTCCTTCTATGTCTAGTGTTAAAAGAAGAGTTACGGAAACAGTTTCCTGGGACTCCCTCCCCACAAGCCTAATCAAATCAGGAAAGGTATCCTTTTATCATTTGTAAATTGTAAGGATGGGTTGAGTATGAGGTCCTCATGACTTGAATGTGTGTGATGTGTGTATTCTTGGGCATGTATGAATTGCAAGTCATTACTTTGAACCATTCGTTTTATATGCTAAAAAAATAGTTTCGTTATTAGTTAAGCTTCCCTATTTGTTAAATTGTTCTAAACATTGTTGCGTTTTCATTTCTTTTGTGTGAATAGGCTGTTGTCAGGAGGAAGAATATTGCTCTTATAGTAGCAGCTGAGGCTCAAAGGGAGGCTACTGCAGCTGCATCTCTTGTTAAAGGCCTTGGGTGAGTAGCTCTATGTTGACAGCTTATATATTTATTATTTATAGTTATTTATTCCTTTTACTGACTAACAGTAAGATAAGTTTCATAGTTGTGCGGACTCCCTTCTGTTTTCTTATTTTTAGCAAGACCTATTCCAAATTGATAAAATTCCTTCTATTGGGAACTGGAGCTGCAGTGGATCCCAGGATCTTGATTTCTTCTTATATGAAAAATATATGCTGTACTTTTGCCATTGAGTGTGAATAAGGAATCTATTTTTTGTGCCTGTTTTTCCAGAATTTTTGCTGAGATAAGGAAGTCTGCTGAGGAGGATCCGCATGCTGCAATCACCAAGTTTTTTCAGCTAAACTGGCTTATCATTCAGCAAAAGATTGTTTGGAAAGATCACTCGCCAGAGTCTGGCAAAGAATCCCAACCAGAGAAGGAAAAGTCACGGAGGAAAGCTTCTGTATCCCAGAATAAAACTGTCGCAAGTAGTACAGCAAAGAACTCCGACGCTTACACTAGTGAAAAGATTGAATGGGCCAGAGAGGATGGTTTCAAGGAGATCTGCAGGTCGTGGATTACTCTGAAAAAAGAATCAGATTCATGGTTTCTGAATTTCTTGGAAGATGCTCTTGAAACTGGATTCAAATTTGAGGGCCGAATTAAGAGCGCTAGAGAACGAGTACGAGGACAGTCCAAGGGCGGAGATGGGCAAATCGCAGTCCGGTTGTCGCAGCTCAAGGAAACAAGTAACTGGCTAGATGAGCTGCAGGGCGAGGCGGATAAATCTTCCGATGGTTTGGTTGAAACCATTGAGCGACTGAAGCAGAAGGTGTACTCGTGCCTACTCGGAACTGTCGAAACCGCGGCATCAGCTCTTGAAGGTAGAACCGGTTATTGCTGAAAGCTTTGTCTGGGCTGGTTGCACTTGTGTTTATTTTTGGTTTGGAAGCTGCTGAGGTTGTTATATAAGAGCACCACAACACACAAGATCCTGATGCCACGCAGAGTGAAGAAGAATATAAGTTATTTCAACTGTACAACATAACGTAGGAGTGAGGAGTGAGAGGTGTAAATAGTCAACCCGTTCGTTTATGTTATACATTAATTTATTCTCTATTTTTTACATTGCCTCATGTTGCGTGTTAATCTTCACATCCGGTCAGTACAAATTGATGAATCTTTGCACTTCCATCAAAATGCAAACTCTTTGGCTCCCTTGCATCTGCTGGGCTGCAGCCATGCGGTGCAGGACATATCAGCTCCCAATCCCATGCTAGTATGCTACATGTACCGTTGTGTTGCAATTTCATCTTGTGCATGCTAGTTGTGTCTTGTGTGTATGATGCATGCTAGGTTGGGAATTGGGGATGCCGTGTTTTGAGTTTGCAAGCAGTTCAATTATATATAGACGTCACAGCTCAGAGCGAGGCAGCACGAGTGCACAAATGTACGCTAGACGAGGATTAGATACAAGCTATTCTTTTTGTTGTTCCTTAAAAAACACATTGCAGATTTAAAAGCTCCGGGTCCGGAACTCCGGATGGTATGCCGGCTGTTTTCTACAAGAGATTATGGGAAACTGTAGGGGAAAGAGTTAAAAAAGATGCCCTTGAGGTTCTGAATGGAGGGGAAATTCCGGCAGGCTGGAACGACACAACAATGGTGCTCATCCCAAAAGTAAAAAAAAACCCCGGAAAGATTAAAGGTGTCATAGCTACAAAAATAGATAGATGGTAACGCGTATCCTTTGTCATGAGAGAGGACCAAGTAATGGAGGGAGCCGAATGTATGAGACGTGTGTATTAAGCCTTGAATATGAGAATGATGGGACCCCATTCCTTACAGGCCCTTGTGGCCATATATATAAGAGAGGAAAGAGAGGAGGAAGAGACGTTTCCTTCTATGCCTCCTTTAATAATAGAGAAAGGGTATTTTGGTATATTTTTGTAGATGTAGCTATATGTCTAGTCTATGTACATGCTTATATTCCTCAATACAGTATTCCCGACGACCCTAGAGGTAGAACACTACTATGACAAAAGGATCTTCAGACTATAGCCTTTGTAATGTTGTCTACAAAATCATTTCAAAAATTCTAGCTACCCAGCTCAAGTCGCCGAGACTAGGGGGCTGATAGAAGGTGTTAAAATTTGTCCAGAAGCACCAAGTGCGAGTCACCTTTTGTCTGCAGATGACTCTCATTCTAATGAAGGCTGACAGGAGCAGTGCACAACATCTCCATGATATAATTGATCTGTGTGAGGAGAACTCGGGGCAGGTCATAAACAGAGAAAAATCAAGTATTCTGTTCAGCAAGAATGAGAAATTTTACGGTACATTCTACTAGTAGTATATGGTAGTGGTATAAATCAAATCTGACCATTGACTTGTTAAGGACATTATAGACTTTTCTTTGTATTTATAATTTCGTGAGGGTATTATGGACTTTCTAACTATGGTTGAAAATATTACTCCTGTGAAATGTGATCCTCACATGAGTAATTACAATTCTACTATTTCGAGATTCTACTACTCATACTACAAAGTGTAGTATAACTAAATCCCAACTAATCTGAATTATTAGATCAAAGAGAATAGACATTCCATATTAAATTGAGTGTACCGTAAAAGAGCTCGCAAGAATACCCGTGAAGCAGCAAAACTAGAGGTGAAGCAGGCCCTGCAATTAACTTCTGAAGCCCGCAATGAAAAATATCCAGGCCTACCGGTGTACATTCGTAAACTCAAGACAAAGGTGTTCGCTTATCTCAAAGGAAAGATTTGGAAAATAATTCAGGGATGGAAGGAGAAAATGCTCTCAAAGGTAGCCAGAGAGATTCTCATTAAGGCAGTAGCACAAGCAATTCCCACATAGCAATGTGTTGTTTCGATCTCATGAAGTCCCTGTGTGATGATATTAGCACAATGATTGGAAGATTTTGGTGGAGCCAGCAAGATAATGAGAATAAGATGCACTGGATTTCATGGGAAAAGCTAACAAAACCAAAGAAGAGTGGTGAATTGGGATTTAGAGACCTCTATGCCTTTTAATATAGCAATGTTGGCAAATCCTCCAAAATCCGGAGTCCCTATGTGCACATGTTCTAAAGGCTAAATATTTCGCCGACACTTCAGTGCTTTGTGCAGTCCCGAAGGAATGAATGTCTTATTCTTGGGGCAGCGTCCAGAAAGGCATTGCACTTCTGCGTGATGATATCATATGGCGAGTGGGTGATGGGCGCAATATAAGAATTTGGGAGGATCCTTGGCTGCCGAGAGGGTGGACACGGCTACCTATCTCAGTTCGGGGTCACACCATCCTGGAGCATGTTTCTGAATTGATCGATCCTTCAACAGGGCATTGGGATGCATCGCTGGGGTTCAGCCGGCCTTCCGGCCGGAGGATACGTCCACAATCCTTTCAATTCCAATTCAAGAGCAAATAGAGGATTTTGCAGGGTGGCATTTCGATCCCAAGGGGCTTTTCTCAGTTAAATCGGCATATAAATTCTTCCTGGAAAGAAATGATGTTGAAATGGGCAGAGTCGGAAGCAGGGGCGGCCCTAGCAATAGGGCAAGACTGGGCGGCCGCCCGAGGTAGCCGACGCCGGTGACAACCAACCCCCCCCCTTCTCCCTCAGTCCCGAGCGCCTTCTTTCCGGACGGCCAGAAGCCACCACCAGTCGCCAGCGCCATCAGAGGAGGCGGCGGAAGGCCACAGCCCCAAAGAAGGCCTACGGCCCATGCACAACCCAGCTAAGCCCATCTGCATCATTACATCTCCCTGTTGGTTCTTCCCCCAAATCCCCAAATCCCCAAATCCCAATCCAATTTGCAAAACTCGAAATCTACAAACCTAGATGGCAGGCGGCAGTGCGGCACCTTGGCAGGCCGGCACCCGGGGAGGCGGCTAGGTGGGGAGGAGCCAGAGCGCGCGGCGCTGGGAGGAGCTCCATCCGGAGCCAGAGCCGGAGCCGAGCGGGTGGCCGGGACCGGGAGGAGCTCCAGGCGGCGCCGGGAGCACACGGCGCCGGGAGGAGCTCCACCGGGCCGAAGGCGGCGCTAGGCCGGAGGCGGCGCCGGGTGGGGGTGGTCGGGACCGGGAGGAGCTCCAGGCGGCACCAGGAGCACGCGGCGCCGGGCCGGAGGCGGTGCCGGGTGGGGGTGGCCGGGACTGGGAGGAGCTCCAGGCGGCACCAGGAGCATGCGGCGCTGGGCCAGAGGCGGCGCCAGGAGGAGCTCCACCGGACCGGAGGCGGCGCCGGGTGGGGGTGGCGGCAGCCGGCAGGGAGACTGGGAGAGGAACGGTGAGGCATGAGGTGAACTGAGGATTGGGGAGGCCGTGAGGGGAGTAGAAGGGGAGCCAGGTCCTTCCGAGTTTTGAGAGTTGAGACTTGAGACTTGACTGACTTATTTGTGAATGCAGAGACCTGTGAAATTGTGATCTGTGAATGCCAGAGAGTGGTAGAAAATAGAAATCAAGATTCAAGATGGTTCCTCCTAAGTCGAAAGAAAAAGGTAAGAATTGGATTGTGAATGCTTGAATGATGAATACTGTGAATTTGTAATATTTAAAGGATTTGATCATGATAAAATTAAGAAACAATTTCAAGCCATGAAATCTCAGAGAATGAAATTGCCTCGACCTCATATACGTAATTAGTACTTTAATAGTATGTCTTTCTGTTTATTATGTTCAATATTTTTTTTTATGATTTATGATGGATTAATCTGAATACTCACCATTCATCGACTTTTGACAGGTTGTTACTAGTAATTTAATAATATGATATTTTGGTGGCAAATTGTTCTGTAAACTTCATAGATGAGGTATATTTTCTACATTTGTTCTGTCTTTGTATCTTCACATGATGCGGATTGTAGTTTTGAGATCTATTTAGTGTCATATGCTCTATTGAAAGTGATTTCAATGTGTATTGTATATGCCTTGCTTTGTTATCGGATAATAGTATTAGTCCATTTCGCCCAACCTAACTTTTAATCCTAGGTCCGCCACTGGTCGGAAGCAGCGGACTGTTCACCACCCGACAACTGGTGGGGCGTTTCAGTGGCACAAAATTTGGAAGGTGGTTGTCTAAACAAAGTTCGCATGTTTCTGTGGCGCTTAGACACAAGATGTCCCCCGTGTCTCAGATTTGACGAGGACGGTGGACACCTTTTTTTCAAATGCAGAGTTGCAAGACAGTGTTGGCGAGCAGCGCTGCTCGAAGGAGAAAGAGAGGGACTGTGAAAGCTGCTGATAATGTGATTAACGAGTTGAATAAAAGGCTAGACAATTAGAGAAACAACTTGCTTTCCTCTAGAGGTAGATTAGTATTGGTCAATAGTAGTTTGAGTAGCCTGTCTGTTTACACACTATGTTTTTTTTTATAGATTTAATGAGGAGGTGCATAAAAAAAATTGATACTATCAGATCAAGATTTTTCTGAAGATGAGCTAGTGACAAGTTCAAGTATCATATGGTGATTTGGGAGGTAGTCTATAGACCAAGGATTTTGGAGGTTTATGGATTGTTAACATAAGGATAATGAATGATTGTCTTTTAGCCAAGTGGATTTGGAAAATTCATTCGCTAATAATGAACTTTGGTTCAGAATCATTAAAGCTAAATATTTCCCTAGGGGTATTTTCAGAGAAGCTAAAGTGTTAAATGGTTCCCAGTTTTGGAAAAATATTCAGAAGGTCAAAAATTTGTTTAATCAAGGTGCAAAATACCAGATTGGGGATGGTTGCAGTGTTTCTTTTTGGGGGATGTTTGGTTGGGGGATTGTCCCTCGAAGATCAAGTATAAAAAGCTTTTTAATATATGTCAAGCCCTTGATAGGAGTGTTGCCAATGGATTGGTAGAAGATGTGTGGAATATTACTTTTAATAGAAGCTTTGGTAAGGAGGAGGCATCCAAGTGGGAGAATCTGAAAACATATATTATGGATGTTGAGCTTAAATGATATGGATAAAGTGGTGTGGTGTCTTGATAAATCTGTGTTTTTTTTCTGTTAAGTCTTTATACAGACATTTGGTTTTTTTGAGGTGTGATTTGCAGAAAAATGCAAAAGTTATGGAAAAACAATCTACCTTTGAAAGTAAAAGTCTTTATATGGCTATGCTATCATGACAGAGTACAAACTCTTGATCAACTTAAAAAAAAAGAGGGTGGAAAGGGAACATTAATTGTATTTTGTGTGGTTGAAGAAACTATTAACCATGTTTTGTTCTCTTGCTTTTTGGCAAAAAATTTCTGGTCTTGTATGAAGGAGATGTTAAGTTGGGAGAGGACACCAAGTTCTTTAGATGATTTCCAAATGAATTGGTTGGATAAGAGGGGAGCTAATGATTATAATTTTGTTCTGTTTAGTTTTACAGCTTTGGCTTGAAATCTTTGGAAATGTAGGAATAGAATGGCTGTTGACAAGCATTTTCCTAAGCAGCCAATGGAAGTGGTCCTCAATTTTCTATCTTGTTTGCAGTAGTAAAGTGTCCTCATCAAAAAGGGTAATAAAGATAAGATGATCTGCCTTTTGTCAACAGCTGAAGAATGGTCTAAAGGCTTTTGTAATCTGGATAGTTCTGTGAACATTCCTGTAATAGCCTAGTTTAAGTTGTGTTGAGTCCTAGTTCCTGAACCTTGTTTGGCATTATAAGCTGGTGTTCCCAGTCGGTTGCTTTTATTTTTCTGTAAGAACCTTTTAATTGCTTTCTATCAAAAGCTGGTTTCCCCTTGTCAAAAAGAAAACAAAAGAAAGAGAGGAACTGTCAAAATGTTCTTCAGCTAAAGGAGTGGTGGGAAGTATTTTGCAGATGCAGAGGAAAGGCAAGTTAAAATCATCACTTTCCTTTGGACCTTATGGTCTGAACGAAATTCAGTAAATGCCGGGGAATCTCTGAAGCCGATTGCAGAACCAGTGGACGGGCACTAAAGCACACACATGAATTCTTTGAAGTTTTTGCCAAACTTCTAGATAAAAATGTGGCAACTCCTGCAACTTGGCGCCCTCCAGATTCTGGTCATCTGAAGATAAATATTGATGGCACTTTTTACGAGGAGTCGCACATAGGAGGATGGGGCTTTATTGCAAGAGATGTGCATGGCCAGGTACAGGGAAAATAATTATAAGACACCGGTGCTATGCATGCAGGCGCGGTGCCAGGGGGGTGCCTGTGGTGCACAGGCACCCCCAAAAAAAATTGCAAAACTTTTTTAATTAGGTATATGTATGAGTAATTTTTTAACTAAGTATATGTATGAACAAAAATAGAACTATTTTGCATATTATTAGTATGTATTCAACAATCCGCAAAACACTCATACAACTTGGAAAAGACCCATCACAGAAGAATGATTGACAAAAAATACATGCTATGGTGGGAGCCTTTGAGTCATTTGACTTTGTTTTCAATGCACATTTGATGCTTGTCATACTTGGATACACAGATAAGTTGTCTCAGTCTTTGTAAAAGAGGGACCAAAATATTATTAATGCTATGCCAATTGTTAATTTGGCTAAGGATAGAATGCAACAATGATGTATGATGGGTGGGAAGAATTCCTTTAAGAAAATGTAACATCATTTTGCATTAAATACGACATCAAAGTTCCTAAACCGGATGGTAGATATATGTCTTATGAAAGATCATCATGTTTTTACCTAAAACAAACAAATGATGATCATTTTAGAAGGGAAGCGTATCTTAGTATCATCGATAATGTTCTCCAAGAGCTTGACAATCGGTTTGACAAGGTTAATATGGAGTTGCTTGTTTGCATGTCCGCTTTAAATCCTCTGAATTCATTTGTTTCTTATGATTGCCTTACCAACTTTTATCCTAATGATTTTTCAAGCACAGATTTAATAAGACTTTTCTTTCCAACTTGATAACTTTATTGATGATATACGAAACGATGATAGATTTAAGAGCCTAAAGAATTTCGGTGAGCTTTCTACTAAAATTGTTGAAACAAGAAAGCATGACATTTACAAGTTGATGTGCTTGCTTCTCAAATTGGTATTGCTCCTACCGGTGGCAACGGTGAGTGTTGAAAGAGTATTTTCGACGATGAATCTTGTGAAGAACAAGTTGAGAAGTAGTATGGACGATCAAGTATTGAATGATTGTTTAGTCACCTTTATAGAGCGAGATATCTTCTTGAAGATTAGTGATGATGATATAATCAAGTGTTTTTAAGGAATGACATCGCGTCGTGTGGTATTGTGATTTCCATTAGCTATTTAGGACTCTTTTATTCATGTAAGATTTTATTTGAACTATTTGTATTGCATTATTAACTAATTTTGAACTCTTTTGTGTAATTGTATTAGACTTGTGAAATTACATATGTGTCATACAAGATTTTTTTTTTAGTTTTAAGTGTGCACCCCCAGTGCTAAATTTCTGGCTCCGCCACTGTATGCATGATTACATGACACCACCTCTAGGATGTGAATACGTGACAAGCACAAATCTTTATGCAGTCATGTGTTTGCATCCTAAAGGTGATGCTATATAGTAATATGTAGCACCGGTGCTATAGAATTACTTTCCCAAATACGCGGAGCAGGAACAGAACAGTTAGCCTACGTTCTATATGCATACTGCAAGAGAGATGCTTGTATCACTAGTGAGCATTGATGATGTTACTCAGAATGTAAGACACAATCAGCGGTGAGTGCGGCCACAAGGAAATCCGGCTCGCTACTCAACCAAGTACATCGAGTAAGTTCGGCATAAGCAAATTTTGAGCAAACATGCGCTACATTATTATTAGCCTCGCGTCTTACAAAAGAGATAGTAAAACTATCAAAGCAATTCTAAAGCTCTTGTATATCATGCCAAACCGCAGCCACTTCTTATCTCTCTCCACAAGTGGAATCCAACCAATTTAAAGCTTATTTGAGAAGGTTACGGCCAGGATCCATGTAGATAGATCTGGTCATCCACGTGGATAGACTAGAATTTTGGCTAAACCAAACAAGACCTTAATAGTGTCAAATCATGAGATTCCAAACATACTTTACTGACGCCCATGTTTGCAGCTAGCCTTGCACCATCCCTGATCGCCGTTGCTTCCATCACATGATGTTCTATTTCTGATTCCCATTCTTAGGCAGCACTGGAGGGAGAAAGAGTGGGGAAGGATGTTGCTTTGAGATTGGTGACAATGCTAGGTGCATGGTTGTTAGAATCGTGATCCTGAATCGGATCAAAGGTTCTTCAGCAGGATCGATATAGAATCTAAGATCTATTTGATTCTACCGAAGAAACATTTTGTAAAGTCTATGTTGTATTTCAAAACTTCTGCATTTTGAAAACTATATTTTTAAAACTTTTGTTTACCAAAATATAGTGCAAAGGAATCCGTAGACTTGGGTATAATCGTATGAAAGTTTTGATCATGATCATACAAATTTTTTTTGTTAGAATTGTAGTTTTTTTTTATTAGAGGGGTGTTTATCTCCTCCGATTTCAATTAATGAAACCATCAACAATATCTCTTACAGTGTATAGCTATAGTACACATCTACAGTACTGCTCTACATTACTCAGCTACACAGTACTTTCTTCCCACATGATCACCCATCCTGTTTTTTACTCTCCAACCGGCACGCTCAACGTGCAAGGCTTTAGCCATGTAAGGCCAGCACGGTTAGAATCATAATACCATTAAGATTATACGAAATGAAAACTATACGATATATAATCGTATCAGTCTAATCAATCTAGGTGGTACAAACATACATAGGATAGGATCTTACGACTTTAACCTAGATTCTGACGACTTGCCGGCGTGACAAAGCAGGCCCCCGGCACGTCACGCAAGTTCCCTATACGGGCCGGTCCATAAGACCCAAGAACAGAGGCCACAGCCCACATGCAGTCAACATGCAGGAAGAGCGGGGCGAAAGCACTACAGTACTAGTGCAGCAAAGCAAGAAATACGAACCAACAAAAGCAGGTCGGTCACAAACTCACAATACATACAATTTTTTTTTGCGAGGGATCACAATGCATACATGTGTAACATGTGCAAACGCGTGCTTCATCTGGGCAAGACCGTGGACCAACCAACCGTGCCTGTGTTCGTATGGCAGCTTAGTTCGCTCGTTCCTTCCTTCTCTCGCAGCCAAAACCGGTAAATGCTGGACTCAACCACGTACCATGTTGACGACGCGTACTACATATCTACCGATCGTCCAGACCGAATTAAGCGCAAATCTCTGACTAGACCGGCCGGCGTGTCGCGGGCCGCCGGCCAAGAGCCAGCGGATGTGCCTGCACTCTGCACGCACGCACGCGCTCTGTTATGACGCGCGATTACGGCGAGATCACCGTATCTCGGGCGCGTCAGCGATCGGTCGCTAGCTTCCGCCCGGGCAATTGCCGTGCGCGTGCTCCGAAACAGGCACGCTTTTCCCGGTTCGGCTGTATGGCACTACGCTAGGATTGCTCTGGTTGCAGTCGGTGCACCAGGACGCGCGACTAGTACAAATTAAAGGGACAACTAAGATCTTTGAATCGAAAGGCGTCGATCGTACCTGCGAATCATACCAAATCGGCAGGTGTTGATCGATGACCTCACGACTCACCAGATGTCTTAATCTAGATGATCCGCTTCATGTCTTGCGCGCCGAGACAGGGAAAAGACGGGAGCGTGTCCATTCATCCCCACCGCGCGCGCTCTCTCTCCCTCCGGAAATGAAGTTTCTTCCTTCGCCCTTTCTTGGGATCAAGTTTTTCCTCTGTTGATTTCGTGACTCGATCGTTATATGTGCGTCTCTATTCTCATGATGACCGGCCAATGCACGTACTACGTACATGTACTGACTATTGAGATACGGTGTGCATATACGGATATATGCGCCTCTATCGCGCAAGGGAAAGGTATATGGGCCTAGTAAATAACGGCTTCCTTTCTCCATTTTGAGCCTGCTGGCGACTTCTTTCTTCTGATTATCTCAGTCATCTGTTTCTTTTGTTCTCGTCGTCCTTGTTGTTGTTAATAGTATATCTGATACAGTGTCGAAGTTAGTATAGGAGCATGGGATACAGCTGTACCTCCAATTTTTTTTTTGAAAAGTACATGTTATATATATAGTGTATATATACATGTAATAAATTGTCACTACTACAAAAAGGCACAAACTGGACGCCTCATCACAGACGGTTGACCAAAACCGTCTGTATTACATGCAATCACAGACGGTTTTGGTTTAGAGACCGTCTGCGTTACTAGCTGCGCTAAAAATCGTCTGTGAAGAAGGCTAGATCACAGACGGTTCATATTGAAAACCGTCTGTGAAGTATCATAGATGGTTCTTAACACGAACCGTTTGTGATAATTGTAGACTTCACAGATGGTTCATGATACGAACCGTCTGTGATAAGTATAATATCACAGACAATTTGTATTAAAAACCGTATGTGACTTAGAATTCTAAGTACGATTTTTAATATGAACTGTCTGTGATACTAGCTTATCACAGACGGTTTTTATTTGAAATCGTCTGTGATTCGCGGAAATTTTTAAACGCTTGCGCGGGAGGCGAAATATTTTGGCGCTGTCCTTATATATTATACCCACCCGTGCTTTGTCTTCCATCAGTCTCTCCATCTCCCCTCCCCACGCCGAGCTCTGGCGACCACCCTCGATTCCTCGGCGCGGTTTGGCGAGGAGACGCAGCCAACGAGGAGGAGGAGGGACGCGTAGGTGTTCCATATCTGCCGCAGGAGGTAGACTGCTGGAAGGTACGTGTATATCCCAAAACATACACAATTTGTTGGTTGTTTGATGATTCTTATTTTATTTGTACCTAATGTCGGAGCGCCGCCGGAGGTTTTCAGTCGTTTCTCCTTGCCGACAAGCTTGAGTCGAACTCGGACAACACGTAAGAACAGCTTGTGATATGCTAGTGAGGTACAGAGAGAAACAGTGTTGAACCAATCCAAGAAGCCGATGAATTCTTCAGGAGCTTGGAGGCACAGATGGTTTCTAGCTAGTTTAACTTTGTAAATTTATTCTCTTTTTTCCCATTCAAAGAGAACGTTGTGAAACCTTTTGGTTTCTCTTTCCTATAATGTGTTTGCTATCAGAATTTTAATTGAATTTTAGTTGTCTTGCTAGAGGTTGTATATGGAAACTACTGTCCAGCAATTGATTGGTTTTGCTCAAAATCCGATTTTTTTACAATAGAAAAACTATCACAAACAGTTCTTGTTTAGAACCGCCTATGATAGTTTTTTCACAGACTCATGTCATCACTGACCCATAGACTCAGACGGTTCACAAAACCGTCTGTGATGATGTTTTTGACCCGTCTGTAAAGACCTTTTCTGTAGTTGTGTGTGGCACGGTTCATGACATTTCTAATTATGTGTAAGTGTTAGATTGTATATTAGTATATAGGATTATATAGTTTATGTATTATGTGGAAGTACAACAGTTAGTACCAAGTTAGTCAGTTAGTACCGAGTTAGTAGAACCATGTGTTATTTAAGATCCTATCTGATTCTACCAAAGAAACATTTTTAAAATTCTATCTTGTATTTTAACACTTCTATATTTTTAAAACTATACTTTCAGAAATTTTGCTTACCAAAATGTAGTTCAAATGAAAGATCATTTGTTATTTGTGCAAATTATAATGGACATGAAGAAATAAAAGGTAAAATATTACAATGAAATATCATTTGCAAATAATTATCTATAATAAATCACTAGAATCAGTAGATATCGGTAGGATCATATGAAAATTTTGATCATGATTCTATAATTTTTTGGTAGAATCGTAATAATATTAATATTCTACCAAATTAAAACTCTACCATAGGATCAGATCGGTCCAGTTAATTTGAGTCATACAAACGTGTAGATTCTGACAACCTTGCGCATGAACATGGTCTTGTAAGTTGCAACTTCCGCGTCTTCGATCTCGTTTCCGGCCGGTACGGACGTACTCTAGTTGATTACGCTTCTTCTTGAACTTAATTAGCACCACGTTAATTAATTAGTGGTAGAGTAATCTCTCCGGCCGGACAAAGCAAAAGTACTAGAGAGGACCGCGAAAATATGAACAAGCCTATTAGTCAGCTGCAAGTACTTTTACTAATTGATCTGTCTCTAGTCTTGCGTATCTGTCTCTCGCGTTCCCTTTAATTCTACGGTCTGGTCGTTGGTCTCCAACAATTCAAAGTTTTCTATCACATTCGTTGTATTATTATTCAACTTTATTAAGTTGAAAAATCGTCATAAACTAGATAAAGTATTATATATTCATGTTCTAGCTCTTTTGGGTTAGATCTCCCTTTTCTCTCTCTCTTCAATCTTGACGAGTGAAGACTGAAGATGGGTACGTACGTGTGTGTATATATGCAGAACAATTTCGAACTGTAGCACACTAGAAGAAATGTTAGCGAAGTTCGCCGTAAGCTTAATGGTATTTTCTCGAGAATTAACTAGTGCGTGCCAGTTGGTGTGCTTTGTGTGTATGCCCACGTATTTAATTACAATTAATTAGCTTGTCTAAGTATTGTCACATTCCAAGAGTCATATAGCTAGCCCGATGCGTATGCATGGTTTGTTTACTATTCCAAGAGTCATATAGCTAGCCCGATGCGTTTACACACCAATTAATCTATGCATGGTCGATCGACAGGAAATAGCATGCCAAATTAGCACAAGGGTGATCAATTAATGTACGTTCCTTTGTTGAAATTTGACGGTCCATTTGAATTTCAACAAGCTCGCCACTAGCTCTGTCTAGAACTCCCTTGAATACGCACTCTTAATTTTACCACGTTAAGCAGTACTTTGTTCTTTTTTCTAACAGCCTCTACTACGTACTACTGTCTGTCTGTGTCTACAAATAATTAAAAGAAGTCCACGTAACGTAACGCCCTAAACTTTGTTTGAAAGTTCGTCCACCACCTGAACTATCAAATCAAACATCTAAACTCCCAAACTTTGCAATTCGGTTTAAATAACATTTTAACCCGATTTTATAGGGTGGTATTGCTCGCGTGGCATGATGAGTGGACGGTTTTGTTACGCAGGATAACACGTTGGCCAAGTTGTGGGGTCCACGGGGGTTTCTCCCCCACCAAGCTACGAGAAAAAATTCTATAGGACCTGGTCCACAACTCCATTGATGTGGACCAACTCCACTACATGACACGTGTCCTTTCACGAATCTCAAAAAGTGACATGGTAGACTTTAGTATTCAATTTGTGAAAATTCACACCAGTGATTTATGAGGTTGTACGCTTTGAGATTCGTAAAAGGACACGTGTCACATGATGGAGTTGATCCACATCAATGAAGTTGTAGACCAGGTCCTATAGAATTTTTTTCCCCAATCTACCAGCCACGCTTCCATAGCCACCACCTCCTGTAGCTCCTTCCCTCTCTGTTTAGATTTGGGAGAGAAGTTCACGTGGGTTCCACCTATTATTCACCTAATTTGGCCAGTATGTCATCCTACATAGCAAAACCGTCTACTCATTGTGCCATGCAGGCAATACCATCATGTGAAACCGGTCAAGGTGTTATTTGAACTGGATTGAAAAGTTCGAGGGTCAAATGTCTTGTTTCATAGTTTGGAGTGTTGGATGGACTTTGAATCAAAGTTCGAAATGTTATACGAACTTTTTCCTTAAAAGAAAGCTATAGACGGTAATATAATCCGTGCTACTTTCACATTGCAATGGAACGGCGGTTACCTTCATTTTTTTTTAGGATAATCATTTTCATTCTACTAGTACTATATCATCTCAAGTCAAAGAATTACATACTATTACACAGTAAAATAAAACCAAATCATTAATTTCCCTGGCATTTCTGAGAGCTTTGTTAGTCTTACGCACATTTGCAACTTCACGTGCTAATGCCTCTCATTCTACTCAACTTAATTAATTACTTTGCAGGTTCATATATACCGAGCTATTCAATTTACCATGCATTATGCATGGCATAGTATAGTATATTGAATCCGGCCCCTAATACATTTTGACGTATGTACATCTGTACGCATCTAACACATTTCATGGGAAAGTGCCATGCAGAGTAGTTCAAACTTCGTGGTAAATGTATGGAATAATCAGCTGGAGCTAGATAGTGTAGCTAGCTGTGGTATTTGTACAATCATCAGTACCGAATATGCTCAATTGTATATATACGAGTACGTACTAATGCCCACCTAATTAACCTTGCAGTGCATCATGCATGTGATTGAGCAACAAGACTAACGGAGGACGCGCATCGTTCTTACGCTGCACAGCAATATCATGCACTGCAGTGTCATGATATTGATTTGTAGCTGTCTTGACCCGACACCGCTATTGTAGCACACTGTAGTAAAGCACCATAGTTGATACTGTACTGACACGGTAGCAGTGAACTGACCGTTCTTCATGAATTGGACGGTTCAGATCGTTGCAATGTCACGACACTGTTGCTATCTACCATTTCTTTTGCAATATCAGAGGATCTGAATCCACACCGATGGAGGGATTGATGTTGGTTTGCGCCATGTGGTGCAGAATCATATATACGTTGTGAATGTACTATCCAAAGCGACTACTTAGTGATATATACGGTCCACGTAGAGGTCAAAGCTCAAGAGATCTCCAATATAATCAGGGTCTTCAAGGAAAGTTCAGATGCAAATTACACTTACTATGTTTTGCTGATCAACGTGATTCTTGATTTTCTTCTGCCGGGTGAAAGTTCAGATGCAAATTACACTTGTACTATGTTTTGCTGATCAACGTGATTCTTGATTTTCTTCTGCCGGGTGCATGTTCAAGGTCATCAGCCCTACCTAATCTTGGTTTCTTGAGTTCATATGCGCACATACAAACAATTGTGTACTCAGTTGATCAATACAGTGATCTAATCAATAGAGTTGGTTTGGTTACTCGATCTAATGTACATAATCAAGGTTATTATAAAAATAGATTGGTGTTGCTTGCAGGGACATATATAACTACTTTCATAGTCTGAAAAGGTGTGCAAAGCTAATATATTTTTTTCCTGAGGGAAGCCCGAAATAAAAAAAAAAAGGGTTTAAATAAGTGAAGTCCTACACTGATACGGATCTAGCCATCTCTAAATGTAGGAAAAACATCATATTACTATACAGTATCACTACTGAATGCTTTATAGTGTAATTAGCACAGCAGGGAAATATATAGCACGCAGATCACTACGGTACTAATTACTGGTTGGATTTAGTTCTCTCACACTTGTGCTTCGAGATTTTTCTACCCTAGCATTTTCATGCCAAATTGCCAATCCTGATACCTTGTTGTATGCATGGAAGAGACCCACACCAGAAATTAGATTAGATTATATTAAATTAATTAATTAACAACGACATGTTTATTCAGCAGTAGCAAAACTTTTGAAATAACTGTGATCTACCATATTACAAATGAGAGCAAACTAAAATTGGTATGATTAAATTTCCCCTGAATATATACGTACAATGGGAATAAACAGAAACGAAACACGTCCGTAATAAATAGACTGGCAGGCTGCCACTATTTGGTCTGTTGCTTACTTGCTTCCATATATACTGTGTGGTGAAAAGGAAAGAATGGTCCGCATTAGCGTAGCTGCTAGCTAGTTAGCCGTAGCCGGTGATGCGACAGGCCATGGCAACCAAAGGACAATGAAATAACCCAAAAATTCAGATTTCAAAAATTTTAAAATCTTTTACCAGATTTTAAAAATTTTAAAATCTTTTACCAGATTTTCAGTTTCTTTCCCTTTTTGGAAATCCTTCTCCCCTTTTCGCTTTCCCCATTGGGAAATCCGCCTTTGCCAGCCCGAAGATGCCTTCTTCTCCCGACCGCCTTCTTCTTCCTTCTTTCTTCCGACGCCAGCTCCAGCGTCGCCTCGAGCCGCTTCGGTGCCGCCATTGTTGACCGACGCGCCACCTCGCCACGTCCAGAGCCTTCTACCACCTTCGTCGCCACCTCACCCTGCCATCTTCTCTTTCCCGGCGCCGCCTTTCTTCCCCGCCAACCACATCGCCGCCGCCCATGCTGCTGCCGCTAGCATTCCCTGCTCCCACCGCCTCAACCTCGCCCTATAAGAGGCCCCCTAGAGCATCCTTCATCGCCTTTCCCCCCTCCGCCACCTTCCCTTCACTTCTTCTTCTCCAGAGTCGGCGCATTTTGAAGAATCACCGCCGCCACTGTTCTTCTTCCCCGATGAACCCGACGCCAATTCTCCGCCTCCGTCCACCCAACCTCCCAATCGAGCCCACGGTAAGCTTCCTCTCACCGCCGCCTACCTTTCCCCCACCATCTTCCACCCCAAAACCTGCCGGAACATCACCGGCACCGCTCCTTCCCGCCGCCTTCTCCACGGCTCACGCCGCCACACCACCTCGGGCCTCCCCGAGCCCCATCTCCACCACCCTCGAACTCCCCTACCTCCACTGATGCTCAGCATTTCCCCCTTTGTCCTGTGCGCCACCCTAGCGCCGCCGGCCTCGTCCTCTGCTCCGACCGGCCGCCACTCGCGCCGTCGCACCATTCTCGAACCCCTTCGACTCCGGCAAAGCCCCAAAATGGAACCCCCTCCCCTCGGTGGTGCTCCCCACACCACCCATCCTCGTCGCCGGCCACCGGAGCTGTTGGAGCACCGCCGACCTCCACCTCCTCTGCCCCGGGCGAGCGCGCGGGCCTGTGGCCGCTCGGCTCAAGCCGTTGGGTGTCGGGCCGTTAAGGCCTGGCCATTTGGGTCGTAGGCCGCACAGTGATCGGGCTCGGCCCTTTACTGTTTGCCAGCACAGTAGCTCCTTTTACTGTTCATCCGAAAGCAAAAAAAACATTGTTCACTACACAGTGATCTTGTTGCTGTTCATTCCGAAAATGAAAATACTATTCCAAAATCCGAAAAAGCACAGTAAACCCTAGTTACTGTTCATCACGTGAAAAATAGTCCGCCACTATTCTTCACAGCTAAAAACAGTGATTTTCAATTACCGATCACCTCCAGTTTTTATTTATGGATAGTAAAATGAGTACTATTCATTATCCAATCATGTTCTCGCCCAAAACCCTAATTTGATATTATATGTCAAATTTGACCGCTTCGAACCCAGAAAACCTATTCATGATCTATTCCTTTAAATCAGCCAAAACAATGGCCATTGCACAGTAAACTCATTACTGTACATTATCTGAAAATGGTTTGTGCTATTCATTTCCATCCGAAAACAGTAAACCCTACCTACTGTTCACTTCAAACCAGAAAACACCGATTCCAGTCATTATTCACTGATCCATTGTCATACCTAAATAGTAAAATGGTACTGTTCATTGCCCGACACCGTTTCTGCCCGAAACCCTAATTTGACATTATATGTCAAATTTAACCGTCTCGAGCCCGTGAATCCAAATCTCAACTCTGTTTAGCCATATGAAACCCCAAATATCACTCACCACCTTTCTTTATGATTCTTTATCCATTTACAATATTTTTGTTGTACTTGGATCCAAATCTCAGCTACGTTCAATCCAATTAAACACCAGATAAAACTCCTACCATCTCACACCACCTACCTTTCTCTATGTTTTTTTCTGGTTTATTTACTTGCATGTTGTTCCCAGCTCATTCCTTGTCGAGCCGGATTTTATTTGATTTGTTTTATTGTTATGTTTCACGCTAGGTCACGACTTTGACGACCAGACTCCGGAAGACACGGACAAGACCAGTATCCACAGGACTTTGTGCAAGAAGGCAAGTCGCATTCTTTGATCATTTTGAACCTACATTCCATACATGTATTTATTACTTTCATTACCGTATTTTTGCCAATTACTTTAATTATTGAAATAATATTTTAGAATGCCATGACAATTAGATAAATCCTAAATACCCTACAAACAAACACACCCAACTCTTATAGGCCATATTCACCTTGACAAGCTTAGTTTACATAGAATACTATAAATAACTTTATCACCAAAAATGTATTCATCAATCAAAAGCAAGTATTGGCTTTGAGCCAATAGGTTTTGGTGGAGAGTTGAGGATTGTCTAGGAAGTTGGACAACCCAATATACTCGTTTAAAAGTGAGTCATCGGTGAGATCTGGAGGTGGACAGCCACGAGTTGGTGTTGGGCCATCGCCTCACTGGATGACAGGTAAGGACAAGAACCTTGTGCCAAGTAACAGACACAGAAAACCGCTCAACCACAAGCGTGGTCATTCCTCCCTGGCTTAGTGCACTGCTCATCCGATTGAATATCTACAGGATGTCAACTGTTGATTTTGTGATAGAACAACCGCGGAATGGGGGTGGATCAGGGGTGGACCATTTAGGGCACCCGCTGAATTGCACAACGGTATGGGCCCGTCAGACTCGGAGTGCGAATTCCACTATTGGCCGGTGGTATCCCGAGCTGTATGGATATAGACCTACCGTGTAGAGACTAGAAAGGTTGAGCAGTGAAAATGCTTTGTTATCTCAGCTCAGTCGCACGCTAACGTGTTGCGTGTTTATGTACTGACATATGGGTATGAGATATCTTGTGGGTAAAGTTGGGCAACTCTGCAGAGTGAATAATCAAAGGTATTCGAATACGCCGTGCTTCCGATTAATGAAGCGTGTTAATGGGTGATTCCAGTACAGAGGCATAAGTAGAGTTTTTGAGATGTTAAGTTGGTAATCGAGTTTATTGATAAACCCCTGATGCTATTACCTATTATTGTTTTACTGTTTTATAAATTGTTTTAAATGCAAAGTGCATCCACCTATGCCAGGTATGGTAAACCCTAATCATCCATTGAACTCCTTGCATGTAATTATTTAGCATTTTCATGCGGCTTGTTGAGTACGGTGGTAGTACTCATTCTTGTAATTTGCAAAACATCTACATAAAAGGATCCTTGTGAGCAAGATTTTGGTGGACCCCCTGAAGGCAGTGACTACTATTATTAGATCTCGATTACGCTCAAGCGTACCTGTGGTTTGAAGTTCTTTTGTTTTGTATTATATTAACTTTGGGCTTGGATGCCCGTGTCAGGTCAAAACAGGTTGTTAAACCTTAACTTTGTTTAATAAAAGTTTGGTTTTTATTGCAATCGGAAGTTTGCTTGAGATACTATTTATTTCGCAACTGTACATCTTGGGCGGTTGTGAAGGGTTTAGCAGTCCCGAAAATCGGGCACAAGGATGTATGCATGGTCTATTTCACATTTTTCGATCACTTCACGAGGGGACGAGGAAGCCAAATCTGGTTACATGCGTGTGTTTCACATCTTTCGACCACTTCGCGAGGGGACCAGGAAGCCAAATTTGGTTACATGCATGTCCTCTCTGCCCTCGAAAACTAAACCAATGACGTCATTGAAAATTGACTGCCCTCGAAAACTAAACCAAATATTAGTAACGTCATTGAAAATTAATTGTTTGATTTACTATCAAAATTTGTTACATCCACGAAAATTTGACAACACTAATGAAATCCAATAGTACACACGGGCAATCCGAGGCGCTAAAATCGCTCAACAAAATTTTAATAGGATGTCAAATTTTGAGTGCTTTATTCTAAATAGTACTCAAATTTTGAACTCGATCTAGATTCAATGGATTAGATTACTTTGCCTCTTTCCCTCATCAGTACTATTTTATCGGTGTACTCTATTTTTAGACACTGATTTTTACATAAGTTATATACTAGTTTACATAAATTAAATTATGTAAAAAATGGTGTGATTTTATGTAAAGAGGAACAAAATAAACTATAAAAACACAACAAAACTACAAAAAAACATACATATTCATTTATGTTGCAGCTCTCGACATCCCTAAACAAATTAATTACTCACTTATCACATTGTCTAGAGAGAAATCACCAAGCATAACATGGATAAAAAACTTGAGAACAAAAAAAACACTCGAGTACCATTTAGCAATTCCCATTTTAATAATGTCAAATTTTGGCTTAGCCACGATCTAAATAACGTTCTTTTTGTAAATATTTAGTTTTAACTAGGTTTTAGCTATGCCAAAATTTTAGCTCGACATATTTTGGCAATCAACCAAATAGCCCCGTAGCGATAGACATGTAACCAAATTTGCCCAGCATGGGTTACAGATCCATCCTTTTTTTTCCGGTCCAAAGTTTCGTTCAAGTTCTCTCGATCAAGATCAAGAAGATGCGCGCCCTTGAACGGGACATGGTCATCGTTCCCGTGTCATGAATCCATGCTCAAAAGAAAACTAGTAAACATATATGACTAGGCCCCGATCGATCGAAAACGAGACGACTAATTTAATCACTACCTGATCAGTACATTTAACTTTGTTTTCTTGAGAATAAAGTTAAGCAAGCTCGGTTCAAAAAAAAAAAAAAACCAAGGAAATGAGATGGAACATGAATATTGGTCTCAATGCATGAATGGGCCTGGTCGCCAGTAGTGCACTCCCCTCGGGGGATCGATGATATCTTGGCGGTGTGCATGGATGCCACCTAGTTTTCTATGCCATTTATTCTCTTGCAATGTTTCCCTCCATTTTCTACGAGACATGGTGGAAGCTCACATAAACTTAACTGCACCCTTTCCCTAGCTCTCTCCTATCTCTCTTCACGCTAGCCTTTCCACCTATAAATACATGCATCACCAAGCCCCAGCCTTCAAATCGCGCACCATAAACTGAACTGCACCCTTTCCCTAGCTCTCTCCTATAGCTTCCTACACCGGCGGTGTGTCACTGCACACCACCTCACCGCGCGCACAGCTCAAGCGCTAGCTAGGTCACCTTCCGATCGATCATGGAACAGGCACGGTGCACGAGGGAGGCCGTGCCTCCGGTGTCGAGGGTGGCGATCATCGGCGGCGGGATCAGCGGCCTGGCCGCGGCGAAGCAGCTGGCGGGGCACGACCCGGTGGTGTTCGAGGCGACGCCGTTCATCGGCGGGGTGTGGAAGCACTGCGTGTACCGCTCCACGCGGCTGCAGACGCCGCGCCCCGACTACGAGTTCTCCGACTACTCGTGGCGCAACCGCGACGACCCCACGTTCCCGACGCACGAGGAGATCGTGGAGTACCTCGAGGGCTACGCCGACAGGTTCGACCTGTGGCGCTACATCATGTTCGGCGCCAAGGTGGTCGGCGTCAAGTTCCTCGGCGGCGCGGACCCCGGGTTCACCGAGCTGTGGAGCGGCACCGGCAAGCCGCTCCAGGGCAAGCCGATGTGGGAGGTCGGCGTCGCCACCGGCGACTCCGACACCGTTCAGGTACCTTAATTATGCATGCTTTGACAGTCGTGCTGTGTCATGCATCTATACCCTGTTCTCACTTCGTTCGATCTCACGTAATCTGATTTCGTCCGATATGATTTGCATGTGCAGTGGTACAGGTTCGAGTTCGTGGTGATGTGCACGGGGAAGTACGGCGACGTGCCGCGGATGCCGGTGTTCCCGCCGGGCAAGGGGCCGGAGGTGTTCAAGGGGGAGGTCATGCACTCCTTGGACTACTGCAAGCTCACTGAGCAGGAGACCGTGGAGCTCATGAGAGGCAAGAAGGTTGTGGTAGTTGGGTACAAGAAGAGTGCTATTGATCTAGCCTTTGAATGCGCCGAAGCAAACCAAGGTAAAAACATACTACATATCATATATGAGTAGAAAAAAATTGACATACATGTACGTACTATATAGTTTCTCTTATCCATAACTTCAAAGAAAAACTATGTATTGTGTACGCGCATTTACAAGGAAATCGTATAGAATATTCCAAGCAAGTTCACGCAAATTAAACTAATAACTCAAAAAAATTTATTTTTTTGTGGAAGTGTCCAATCATTTGATGAACTGGGATAGGATTAATATCGCACACCATATTTGTTGACATGTACGTTGTGATGGGTACACCGTACACATATCGCTGACGAATTCGGAGACCCAAAACTTAGTTGGGATACTCTGTCCCAGAAAAGGTCACTCTTGTCATGATCCGTCGTGCACTCCATCTAGACAGTGTAGCTAGCTATCCAGCCTCTTGCATTTACGAGTTCAAAGTACACTAAACTCAATACGTACGTACGCATACTTTGACTTTTCAAGCTCCTCGAATAAGTTACACATGCTAGAGGCACCACTTGATATTTTTCTTTCTGAAACTACGCATCACTCCATCGGCTTGACTGCATACTGGACTATATCAAAATGTTTTCAGGTTTGACTAGCTCTGCCTCTATTAGCAGCAGCAGCGTACGCTGCAACAAAAATGACCTGTCATTCTAAACAACCTTCCAAACTTGATTATTCGCAGCTGCTGACTGGGTAGCAAGCTGCCATATTGCCATTGTATCCTAGCTAGCTAACGATCGAACTCTCAATATGTCGAGTATACATTTTCAACTGTTCCTTAAAATATACTAGTAGCACCTACTAATAATCAGTGCTAGTACCAAATAGTTTTGGCATTTGACTGGCAGGAGACTTGATTTAGAATTTCTTGATTTGGATTGAGACCGCCACCAAGGTGAGCACCACGTTCGCCGTCCTCCCTCTCCATTTTTGCCCTCGCGGTCGGTTGCTGAGGCGCGTAGCACCGGTGACCATGAGTCCCCGTGCACGACACCGCCGGCCAAGCCACGTAGAGCCATGTATGCGCCACCTCAGCACCCGTGTCTGTGTCCACGTGTCGCGCTTGCGTGGCACAGCCCCGTCACCCATGCACCTAGTCCACCGTGGACCGGCGCAATTCTATGGACCCAGTCCACAGACATAGGCCCATCTGCCATTGCCTCATTTCCTTTTTTTAAAAAAAATAATCCGGTCGAAAATCAAATCCTCACACTGATGTCATCATGATGCAATAAAATTATTTTCCTTTAGAAAAACAAATCCACAAATTCAGAAAATTACATTTCTACCATTTATGTGAATTTGAATCTTCCGAAAGCCCGTTCTCCTTCGTTCGAACTTCGATTCCAGTGATTCAAATTTTTAAATTCATGTAAATTCAATATCTATCTCTCAGAACCTAAATTATTTAATTTGAAGTTTATTTGAAGTGCCAGTACCAAATAGTTTTGACATTTGACTCGGCAGGAGGCTTGATTTAGAATTCTTGATTTGGATTGAGACTGACTCGATTGACTTAATTAACCGGCGGTCTCCGTTTCTGGTTGCATGCACAGGTGAGGGAGGCGAGGCGTGTACGATGCTGGTGAGGACGCTGCATTGGGTGGTGCCGTCCTACTCCATCTGGGGCTTGCCCTTCTTCCTCTTCTACTCCACCCGCTTCTCCCAGCTCCTCTACGAGAGGCCCAACCAGGGGCTCGTCAGATCGCTCCTGTGCCGCCTCATGAGTCCACTGGTATGAAACACATGTGCCTAGCTTAATTGCATTCACATATGAGTGCAACACCGCATAGAAACGTAGATTCATGTGAACGTACATCGATCGGAATTGAAAATGCATGCGTGTGGATGCTCGAGACCTCGTTAGTTTCGGCCATATGTTACTCTAGCTAGCTTGTCACTATCGCGAATATATATGCAAGAACCGTAACTTAATTTGCTGATTAGGCATCGGTTAATTACTTAATTTATCTTGATTTTTTGTTTTCGTTTGGGAGCAGAGGGCGGGCGTGTCCAGGTTCATCGAGTCGTATCTGTCGTGGAAGCTCCCGTTGGGCAAGTACGGGCTGAAGCCGGAGCACCCGTTCGTGGAGGACTACGCGAGCTGCCAGATGGCCATCCTGCCGGACGGCTTCTTCGAGATGGCCGACCGGGACCTGATCCGCTTCAGGAGGGCCTCGGGGTGGTGCTTCTCCGAGAACGGCGTCGTCCTCGAGGACGGCACGGAGGTGGAGGCCGACCTCGTCTTCCTCGCCACCGGCTTCGAGGGCAAGGACAAGCTCCGCGCCGTCCTGCCGGAGCCCTTCCGCGGCCTCGTCGTCAACAAGTCCAGCATGATGCCTCTCTACCGGTACGTACGCGCTTGCTGCCTAGCTAGCAGCTGCTGCTAATTAACATGCATGCGTGCAGATGCAGCGTGTGCCATTTTTTTCTTTTCTGAAGCGGATGGCAGGAGCTCTGCCTATTCGTTTAAGCGTGTGGATGTGGCTGATGTGTTGTACTTGATGCATTGCAGTGGGACGATCCACCCGCTGATCCCGAACATGGCGTTCGTGGGGTATGTGGAGAGCGTGTCGAACCTGCACACGTCGGAGCTGCGGTGCCGGTGGCTGGCGGGGCTGCTCGGGGGGCGGTTCGCGCTGCCGAGCGTGGAGGCGATGGTGGGGCACGTCGACGGCGAGGCGGAGGTGATGCGCCGCACCACGCGCTTCTACCGCCGCCACTGCATCTCCACCTACAGCATCCACGACAGCGACGGCATGTGCGCCGACCTGGGCTCCCGGGTGCACCGCAAGGGCAACTGCCTCGCCGAGCTCTTCGCGCCCTACAACAACAAGGACTACAAGGAAGAATAATCGCATGTACTCGTATGCATACGCCGTCGATCGAGTACGTACGGTAGTATAATTCATTCGATCCTTGAGTGTACGTAGCGTAATAAGATTCATTAATTATTTGTTTATACTATACTATGTAATTAATAAGTCCTTAATTAAGGATGACTAATAATCAAGGACTAGGTCATGATCATGTGTCATGTGAACCAAGGAAGCGTTCGGTAACGACTCGAGACTTGAGGTCTCTGTCTCGCCCGCGACCGCGAGAACGGGACCATGTGGAGACCGGAGCATGTAGTTAGGTCCGTGTGACCGTGTCACCGTGTGCACTTCTTGTACGAAAGGGTAGTGCTACATTATTCATCACTCCGATGCAATTCATTTTTTGTCAGTGTAACTAATGGATTTATTATAAGCATATGAATAAATTCGTTTATGTAAAGGAAAATGTCAATTTTACACCTTTGAACTCTATGAAAAGTCTATATTTTAACCATGAACATCAAAACCGGACATCCGACACCTTCAACTATCAAAACCATTCAGTTTACCCCTCTCAACCCAAACTGAGGTGGTTTTTGTGTGACGTAACGCTGACATGGCATCTACACACACATGTCACCATATTTTGCCACCTCATCAGCCAAGTCACCTCCTCTCTCTTTCTTCTTTTCCTTCTTCCCTTTCTTTTTTTTTCTCCTCCCCGCACGCCTGTGTTTTTCTAGCCCGAGCCGGCCTCCCTTGGCCACCGCCTACGTTGCTGCCTCCAGGTCCACCCTTCGCCCGCCCCTTTCGCCTCCGCCTCCGCCTTCCGCGGCCGGCTCCAGCTCCTACCGGTGCCACCACCTCCCTCTCCTCTCCCTCCTCCCAACCTCCTCCAGCTCGCCTCCCTTAGCCGCCTTGGCCACCTCGGCCTACTGCCTACCCCCACCGCCTCCAGCTCCGCCCTCCGCCCGCTACCTCGGCCTTCCACGACCGCCTCGGCCTACCCCCACAGTCATAGCAGTCATCACCACCATCGTGTCGCCCGCCCCTGATCCCCCTGACCCCCCCAAATCCATCACCAGTCACCATCTCCACCACCACAGGAACCAAATTGGCCTCCCGTCAGCTCCACTATTTATTTGTGACTTTGTAGAGACTCCTCGCTCAGAATGACTCCGCTGAAGCATCACCGGCGCTGGGCCATGCTACCGGCTCTGTCGCCGCGCCCAACAGCCCGGTGCTCTAGGCTTTCCCGAGACCGTCCATCTGTGTCACTAGATCCACATCCACTTGATGATGTTGTACGAGCCCTCACTGTAATGCCCCGTTTTTGAACGTAAGTAGTGATTGCTTTCCGGTTTTTTTCTTCGTCGTATTTTCAAATTAGCAATCTATTTTCAAAAATCTCCTTTCTCCTTTTAGCTCTGATTTGTGTTTCAAATTCAAATTCCAGTTCGACCTCCCTTTCTTTCAGGCTTAGCCCATTTCCCCTCTTGGGCCAAGCCCATCCCCTCTCGGCCCATCCGACCCATTTTCCTTCGGCCCAATCCCCTGCCCGGCCCCCTTCTTCTTTTCCCCCTACTGGCCTTCTCTGGCCCGAGTCGGCGCCCAGCCCCTGGCGTTTTCCCCTGGCGTCTTCTCCCTGGGTGTTTCCTCCGCCGGCGCCGCCACCGCCTCTCTCCTCCCATGGCGCGTGCGAGCGCGCAGCGGCGCCTCGCTGGCCGGCCCCTACCTCCCTGCCACCGCGTGCTCCCCCTGCGCGCGCCGCCTGCTCCTCTGCGCATCGCCCACACCCAGTTGAGCCGTGCGACCGCATGTTGTGCCGCTCACGCACGCGCGCCAGAGCAGCGCCACGCTCGCCTTGTCACGTCCCGAGGATGCCCGCTGCAGCCGCCTACCTCCCACCCTGTCACCTCCTAGCACGGAGCTACGCCCGCCTAGCTCGTGCGCGCGCCGCACGCTCGCCCGAACCCTCCCCAACGGCTCTAAGCCCTCTTGGCTGCCTACAAAAGGAGCTCTGTGCTCCATTGTCTCCCCCACCTCGCCCCCTTGAGCTCTTGGTAAGCCACCACCAAAAACCACTGCTTTTGCCCTTTTTGGCCGAGCCACTCTCGCCGCCGACTCGCCACTCTGGCCATCTTCCAGCGCCGCCACCCCTGTCACCGTGAGCGCCCGAAGCCCAGGACCAGTCCCCTCTTGCCCCCTTCGCCCTCCCCGAGCAAGAAACCGAGGAAGAAGAAACAAAAAGAAGAAAACCGAAGGACTTACCTCTAGCTGACCGTGCCGCCTCCTCGCCGTTCGACCGCACCGGTGGGCGCTGCCCCGGCCGACCCCGTCACCCCGCACCTCTGGTGGCCCTCAAGCCATCCCCCACCTCCCTTGGACCTCTCCGCCGTCGGAGACCTCCACCGCCGCTGCCCTCTTCTCCTCCGCCATGGCCGCCGTCGCCGGACCACCACGGCCTCCCCCGAGCCACCCCGGCCCCACGTTCGGCTTCCCCACATCCCCGCACGGCCCGTGCACACGCTAGCTCCGCCGCTCCACCACCGCTTCACCTGCGCCGCCCGCACGCCCGAGCGTCCGCTGCCGTGGGCCTTGTCGCCGCAGCTCCCGCTCCTCTCCGGCGCCGCCGCCCACGGGGTCCCCGTCCCCGTGAGGACCCGTTCTGCCCACCCACTGGCCGCCGCCCACTTCGCCGGCGCCGCCACCGCTCCCTGCCGCCCGCACCTCCCTCTGCCTCTCCCTTTCTCTGTGAACCAAAGGGAATGGGGATGGTCTTTGCTTGGTGAGGCCCCCACTGTCATTGACCCTTTGCCTCTTCTCTCTCCCCCTTGTATCCCTTCCAAGTGGGCCTGAGCTCTTCTAGTTGCAGCCAAAAGCCATATGGCGTGGACCAACACACTGTACAGTGGGACCCTCAAGTCAGAGAGACATGTTCTCTCACCTTTCTCTTTTCCTCAATTTAATTTCCAATCCAATCTTCGGAAGCTCCGTTCTCCCTCGTTCTAGCTCCAAAAATTATAAAAATTATTTTTAAAATTTTGTTAATTCAAGATCTTGCTAATGGTATAGGTCTTGTTTAATTTGAAGTTCATTCACTATTTTATTTGTATTTATTTGCTCTTGTTTGCTTGTTGTTCATTTTTTCCCAGACGTTCGTCCGAATAGGATTCGAAGACACCGGAGAACTCCAAGTTGATCAAGAACAAGACTATCAAGACCCTCTTGCCTTCACCAAGACAAGTCAATACTTTGATCAGATTGAGCCTACATTTTATGCAAATTATATTCTTTTAAAAATAGCAAATTACACGTTTTAATTCTTTAAGCAAATGTATGTTAAAGCTTAAGGTAGTTAAATACCCATTTGTTGATTAACTATTTAATATGCCATCCTTGGCATTTGAATCCATTAATCCTTGTCACCCTAGTAACTATATGGAAAATACTATAGGTTGTACTTATGCGATATGCTAGTCTTGCTTAAGTACCGGGACATGAAAATATCCCAATCATCATCTTTTCAAACATGAAACGGTTTTGGACAGTCATTGGTGGTCCATAACTGAAGAAAATAAGATAAGTTGGTTTTACTCCTCAAAACCCTAAATTGCTATTACCCTATCTGGGTGGACGGTAAGATGGATGGTATGACAGTGGGTGCTATGTAGCCCAAGGACTGTCGTTTTGTGGACTGGAATGTGGAATGAACCGTCTAGATAACCCTAAGGATTTAATCTTGTCATGACCTCCGTGTAAAACAAGTGCAATCACAAGTCTGTAAAGTATAAACTTGGCTAAATAATTTGTATCCATCAGTACGAGTTGCATCAGATAGATGATCCGCGACGTCGTAAGCCTTTGTGGCGAAGGGTGTTGGGGTGCACGATGTAAGTCGTTCGACGGCGCAAGAGGGGGTCTGAGCAAGGGTTAACAGATCTAAAAACAGAGCGTAACCCTTCGCAGACGAAACCTTAGCGAAGTGTAATTAATACTGAGGGATGCATTGTAAAGGCCTTGTGATGATCTCCTCTTGATTCACATGTCTACGGAAACATGTGTACATATCAAGATGATTATCTCTTGTGGGTAAAGTGTACAACCTCTACAGAGTAATAAAACTGTTTAAACAGCCGTGCATACAGTCAAAGACGGACATGGGAGCTTAACTTGAGTTATTTCTATTTCAAAAACTTTTGTGGGTGGTATGAAAATGTGGTGGGCTCACCTAGCCCTAAGATTGGATTTTCTCTGGGTTTGCAGACTCAGTGATGTAATAGGTGGGGATAGCCCCAATCAAATTAAGCATACGGTTGAGGTAGCATATGCTGATACAAATATTGTACAATTACTCTCTTTAACAAAATGCAATTTGGTTAAAATGCTAAGTGATAGGAATTTGTAATTATAATAATTGAAAACATTGCTTTAGCAAATAAAAGAACCCAAGCCATCCTTGTTAAGCCTTGCATGTATATTATTGTATTGTGTGTTGGCTCGCAAGCACGGAAGTTGTGCTCATTCTCGCTCTCTCTCCCCCAAAACCCTCAGAAGCAGGAAATCCTGAGGATTACGACTACTACGAGGATCCAGAAGTTGGAGGCTCAAGAGATGATGAAGCATAGTTTAGTATTTAGTTGTTCTAGTCTCGCCCTAGTCCAGTTGACTCCGTTGGTGCTTGTGTGCATCCAATATTATTTAAGTCTTTGGTTAATATCAGACGCACACGGGTTTCCCCAGTCGCTTGCCTGTAGAGAGATGTGCTCTCACCCTTTTGCTTCCGTTGTCACTTCCGCTTTTGTAATGTAATCAGTTTGGCCTGTTCGGCCCTTATTGTAAAACTCGACCGATGCGGTCTATATAAACTCTGATGTGTTGATTAATGAATGGTATGGTTTTACGCTATGTATAAGTTGATTCAGTGATGTATCTGTGAGTGCTAGCTATTGATCCAGGTAACAGTACAATGTTGTCACAGATGATTCTGGATTATGAAATCCAGGTCCGACACTCACCAAGGCCAGACCACTACCTGAGGTCGCCGTCGTCGAGCTCCATCGCCAAGCCATAGCCACTGTCGACGTCGGCTTCCCTAGGACAACCTTTGCTTTGGGCAACCCCAAAAATGGAGTCTTCACAAACAGGAACTCGCCATGCGTCCGCCAAATTGTGCCAGAGTTCTACGCCACTCAGTTTCAGCTGCCTCCATCCGTCTCCAGATCTGTGTCTGACTGCCACCGTTCAATCACTATGTCGCCGTGCTACCATCAATGAGCACTAGGAGGTCCTTCGGCGACGAGGATGTCAAGCAGCTAGCGGCGGTCGCCGAACGCGAAGCGGGAGAAGTGTGAGTAGCTCGAAAAACTGGGGGGGAGGAGGTGCAGGGCAGTTGTGGGCGTCGACGAGGAGGTCAAGATGGGGATCAGAAGAGGTCACCGGTGATAGTGGCCGTGGTAGGGAGAGAACGGGTGGGGAGAGGAGAAGAGGAGAGGAGGATACAATGGAGCCTGACAGGTGGGCCCTTGCCATTTTATTATCACATTGCTGATTGGGTTGCCATGTCATTCGAAAACCAACCCACGTGTCAAAAACCACTACCATGCACCTAGGATGAAAACCGGTGTGGAACAACTTTAGGGGGGTAATTTGCGTGGTATTAATAGTTGAGGGTGGGGGTTGTCTGGTTTTGTAGTTTATGATTGCAATCTAGACTTTTTAAAAATTTTGAGGGTGCAAAATATATAGATTTTTTTCTTATGTAAAACTAGCTGGGTGGCCCGCGTATTTACGCGGCTAGATCTGTTACAACCTTTTAGTATCAAATGGTTAAGAATATTTTTTATATAATGTTTAAGGTATATATGCTTTTTACATTAATATTTGAAATAATATTAAAACTTTTTAGCTAAAACACATCTCGAGGAAACATTATCGAGCCTAATGCGCGGAGGCTTATAAGCATAATATTCAAATCCGCCTTTACAACATTGATCTTGAGTAGTATGTCTTTGTAGTAACTCCTAATACATTTATATGTTTTTATTTAAAATATCTAGTTTAATTACCCGTGCAATTTTGCAGCTAGATATTATAATGCATATATGTATATTTCAAATTAGAATTGTATTTGTTATATAATTATATTGCCCATGATTAATTGAAATATACCTTTAATTGTTAAAAACATGTAATATGTTAAATATAATATCTATATTTGATTAATTTGCACCATCATAATATGGACCCACAAAAAAGTGGTGCATATCTCTCTTTATACATTGATTAATGTTAGAATTTCTAGTATCTGTTGATTAATGTCAGAATTTCTAGTATCTCGAAGTGAACACGGTAGATGCTTTTAACATCATTAAGTGCGTTCTTTTAACATCGTTTAAGTGTGCTCTACTTTAGAGAACAATAAGCATGCTACTGAATATATAAACTGAATTTACCAACAATTATTCTTTCAAATATATATATACACACACAAGGTAAAAAGAAGATAGACCGTCACCTAAATCGATAGTAAAAAAACTATTACTCCCAGAATCAACGGTAAAACCAAACCTATTTTTACTCCCTGTATGTCGTGGATCACACGGTAGTTGATAGTAAAGCTATTCCCAGGGGACACTGGTACGGTGGTAACAAAACTACCGTTAGGCACATGTGTACCCAACCTATTTTTATTACCGACTTACCTATTGTTTACTATCCTCTCGCCCGTTTACTGTGTGCAACTGGGTTTACTGTGTTTTTCGAGTTGTATTACTATAAGTGCATGAATTGATGCTGCCATGGATATGTATCAAATTACTGATCCTATTGATGAGCTTTACTTCACGGTAAAATGAGTTTTGTTGTAAGACAACCTTATCGATATGGCCACTCGATCACCGTTCGTTCGGACAAAAAAAACGCTCGCATGTCCTCCCGTGGCGCAAATAATAAAAAAGACGAGCGATCCCATGCATCCCACTAAACGTGCTCCCCACGTAACCGATCATAAGATCTGCCCTATCCACCCCCACCAACTCCCAGCGATCCCTTCCGACGACTCCCTTTCGATGAATAGCATTGATAATGACTGCTGGACTTCTCGATGTAACGTTACGACGACATCAACTACCAGTGGAAAAAACATATATATTACTTGTGGAGACATTCTCTTTTACTCTTCTATGAATGCTCGTTTACTTCATTGGACCTACTCAGTAAAACTAAAGCAGTTATCTTACATATAGCTAAGGTTTATTGTCCTGACACAAACTTTTTACTGGTAAAAAAAGAGATTGCAAAAAGCTGTGGTTAAAATAGGAAGCCGATTACTGTGTACGCCATTATATTTTACTAACTGACGTAGGAGCTCATAATATCGCATTCCAAAAACATGCAGTAAAAGGGATACACGAATTACTGTTACGACACCTAACAATTACCATCGAATCGAGCCCCGCACGAGTGCGGACGTTTCTGGCCTGCCGACTGCAGTTGGCAGGCTGACCGTATGGGGATTGCGCATGTGTGCATCACACCTAGCCTGGATCACGCACAGCGGGTGGATAGGTGTAGAATAACTATTCTACGTGCGGCTAAAGAATAGTATATATATAGATATACTAATCTGCGCCTGAGTGTAGAATAAGCCTATTCTACCCTCAAGCGAGCCCACCGCGCGTGGACCCCGAATAGGGCATTTTGGCCCACTAACCCCACGATCCCTCACGCGCGCTATGATGAGGTCGAAGTAATTGTGATAGCAAGTTTACTACCGCATATATCACCGAGTTTATATTTTTTACGATTGTTTCAGATGCGCATGGCTAGATGTGCTAGTAAACTACAAGTGGAGTCCAGTAAATATTTATGTAATAGAGCAGTAAAGTGATATGGAGGTTGAAGTAAATTTCTTTTAGTGATGTGGTGAAAACAGCTCGTGAATCGGTGCTTCCAATCAAAAGTTATTGCTAAAACAAGAAAATAAACATTCATGTACAAAAACAAAAAAAAAACTGATTGTTTGTTAGTTGATTGTCTACTTGTTTGCTTGTTTGTACTAGTCGGCTAAGATGATAATAAAGTTATATGGAGGTTGCAGTAAATCTTTTTGCAACCGAATAGTAAAGTCATGTGGAGGTTGTAGTAAAAATTTTTTGTAACAGAGCAGTAAAGTCACGTGGAGGTTACAGTAAATCTTTTTTGTAATAGAGTAGTAAAGTCATGTAGAGATTGCAGTAAATCTCTTTTGGCGATACAGTAAATATTTTTTAGTAAACACACAGAGATGTTTTTATTTGCGAGACATATATCATTCTGTTACCCTTGTCGTCACTAAGCTACCGATGAAAACCGTTCGTGAATCGGAGTTTCCAATCAAAAGATATGGCTAAAACAAAAAAATAAAAGCATTTATGTACAAAACAAGAATTCGATTTTTTGCTAGTTGGCTGTCTACTTGTTTGTATTAGTTGGCTAGGATAACAGTAAAGTCATGTGGAGATTGCAGTAACTCTTTTTTAGTAAACACACATAGATATTTTTATTTACGAGACTTATATCATTCTGTTACTTTTGTCGTTACTAAGCTACCAGTGTAAACCGTTCGTAAATCGGAACATCCAATCAAAAGTTATTGTGAAAACAAGAAAATAAACATTCATGTACAAAACAAGAAACTGATTATTTGCTAGTTGGTTGTCTACTTTTTTGTACTAGTTGGCTAAGATGACAATAAAGTCATGTCAAGGTTGTAGTAAATCTCTTTTAGCGATGCAATAGATCTTTTTTAGTAAATGCATAGAAATGTTTTTATTTACGAGACTTATGTCATTCTGTTACCCTCGTCGTCACCAAGCTATAGGTGTAAACCGTTCGTGATTCGGAGCTTCCAATCAAAAGTTATTACGAAAACAAGAAAAGAAACTTTCATGTACAAAATAAGGAACTGATCATTTGCTATTTTGTAGTCTACTTGTCTGTACTAGTTGGCTAAGATGACAATAAATTTATGTGAAGGTTATAGTAAATCCCTTTTAGTGATGCAGCAAATCATTTTTAGTAAACACATAAAAGAGGTTTTTATTTGCGAGAGTTATATCATTCTATTACCGTCATCATCACCAAGCTACTGGTGAAAACCGTTCATGAATCGGAGCTTCCAATCAAAAGTTATTTCTAAAACAAGGAACCAATTGTTTTCTAGTTGATTGTCTACTTGTATGCTTTGCGTACGACGAAATAGCCGCCCACTCGCGTCACCGCCGGCCGACCGGCCACGCCTTCGCCTGACCCACCTCAGGACCCCCTCGTGCCGTGCCCAAAGCGGCCCTTGGCCTCCACCTTGCTAGCCTCGCCTCACCCTTCAGAGCTGCCTCAGGCTCCCTTCGCCCGTGGCTAGCTCATTGGCTTCGGCCCCCTCGCCGCAGCCCCCCTTCAGGCAAGGCGGACCCAGTGCTGGCTTCGGCGCCCCGTGGCCAGCTCGTAGCCTCCACGCCGGCTCCAACGCTTGCCCCCTTAGCCTCCACACCCTTAGGCGCGCTCCCCTCTAGTGCTGGCAACGCCGCACCACCTCGGGTGCGCTCCCCTCCGGCGTGGCGGCACCCCGCATCAGCTTCTCCTCATTTGATCCAACCAGCCGTGCGAGTCGTTACGTGCATCGTACGCGTGTACGATGATAAAGTGTCGTGTGTATAGCAGAACTCCTTGTACAATGTTCACATGATCCTAGTTGCCATTGACCAATACACGGATGAAACGAAATAAACCAAGAATTGCTAAGAGGGGTCTCGTCGCATCACTTTATTCTCTTGCAAGTATATACCGGGGTTTGACTGACTACAGATACAAGAGCTTCAAGTGCAATTTCCTTGTGTTTTTGCCCTGACTATTTTTTTCCCGTAGCTCTCACTAAATGTTTGACAGTTAATTAAGTATGAATTTGCCAACTTGTTATTATATTATTGGTATTGGTCTTATTATTCTTTAAATTTGGTACAATTTCTAATTTATTTTAAAAGCTTATACATACTGACGCAACATTGTTGTCTTTGTTAAGCCCTGGCTACAAGCAAAAAAAAAGTGTGTGTATATATATATATATATATATATATATATATATATATATATATATATATATATATATATATATATATATATATATACATGGCATTGAGATCCTCTGCATTGAAGTATTCAATGCAAATAATCTACATCGCATGAGTATTAGGAGTGATCTCCAACGTTCGATAAAAAACCAAAATTCGAGGCCAGTTGCTAGAGTAAATATTTTGCTGCTGCTACAACACCACTGTAGAGCACTGTTTACATACTCACAAAGTACTATTTACATAGTATGCCTATGCGGTAATGCAGAGGATCCGGATCCCACACCATCGACCAGCTACCAAATAATTTATGGTATTTTCAAAAGTCAAGTCAATTGCTTCAAAAATGGTACCTAAAATTTAATCAAAACAAGTGAAAACGGTCAAATTATTCGATACTAAGTACCAACTAAGTAACACGTACGTACTTAACTAAGAGTTGACAGTACTTCGATTTAGTTGCTGGCTACATATACTAGCTAGCTAGCTAGGAAGCTAGCACTCCCTTTCGAGTTGTTACATCATCCAAAGTCGGGTTTTAAGTTGTAATTGACTAGATTGATGCATGTAGTTCATCGGTAGGTTTCATGAATGTACTCTACGACTTTTTTCGATTGATTAATGAAAATAAATAAAAGACGCAACTCTACTTTGCAAGTTGATCGTGCATGTTGGGGGTCAACCGGTCAAAACCGTGGGTTGCACATAGCATGGTTTTGACCATCAAACTACTTATAGCTATCAGATATAATTGTTTAGACAGTTCAGTTTAATTCGGCCTCCGAAAGGGGCAACTAGCTAGCACAAACGAGTGCAAATGCATCGAACGATCCCTAATTTGCCCACCTAATACAATATCATCTAGTTTATCCACTATTTGTAGATTTATAGGCAGTGTATTTAGACAAAGTATGAACTTTTAAAAGCAATACATCTTTAATTTTACTGGATGGTATAGTCAATACAATCACTAATTGACATTACTCTAGTTAGTGATCGTTCAGTACGTACGTGCATGTAGATGCTTTTGCTTGTAAGGAAGTATGCATGCATCTCTAGCTACTAGCTACTACCAACTAAGGTGACAACACTGACAAAGTGACAATGAAATGTTAAATGCATCTGTTTCTTCACAGGGGTGGACATATGCATTTGATCTAAGGTTTAAGGAGAAACGATCAATTCTAGCGTATGTTCAGATCCTGCAAGTACGTAGTTTTTTCTCAAGGAAAACAACTAGTAATTGTTTTAAAAGTCATGGATGAAATTATGGCTAGCTAGGAAAAGTTTCATGAGAATTCGCTGTCCTGTCCAACAAATTTACATACTGAACATAAAAGAACACTTGGGCTTTACAAGACAAAAAATTAAGAACTTACAACTAATGGAGAAACGGTAGCACATAAGTGTAACAACCGTGAAACACTTTTTTTTTTGCCAAAGTAGATGCTGCTTGTTAAATTTTCAAGAAGTAAGGTGAGCTTCACTCATGAACTGATCACTGGGCTCTTGCATGTGGCGGTTTTCATTTGAATCTCGAAAATCCTTCCTGAGTTTGAATTGTACAAAGACCAGCACACATATATATAATTTTGTCTCTCCTAGATGCTAAAGAATCCGGAGCTCTCTACGCAGCTCTTTCCTCTTGGAGGAAAATATATAGGGGCTCAATCTAACATATTATATTTAGATAACTTAGGAAAAAGATGGATATCGGTTACAGATATTTCGTTAACTGTAACATCGTTAATGCAACTGACAACAATACTTCCAGTGAATTGGGAGGTAAATGAGTACTGAAGCGCCGTCAAGTTGATGTATATAAATACAACTAATGTAAGACAGAGAAAAATAACCAAGAAAATGCTTCGATAGATCGATGCATGTACATATATTCGTGAGTAGTAACATGAAATACGTACGTACGTGATCCATGCCTGGTAGGATCCCGATTTTGTATTGGAAAATTAAGCTAAAGTATATATACCAAGCTCCTTATTAGTAATTACCATTATATTCACCGTGCGTGTATACCATATATATTGTGACAGGTAATACCAAGCTCCCCACGACGTTACGTAGTGTTCTAACTTCTAAGAAAACATAACCTCCAGTAGATCAATGCACTTTCAACGAATGTTTCCGACCCACCGAAAATAAAGCTAGCTAGCTGGTCGGTGGTTTGTAACTTTCCTGCATATTTTCTCTCATTCCATTTCAAACCGATAGTTATTTTTTCGCTCCATGTTGTATTTATACCAACTGAACTGCAGTCACCATTTAGGCAGTAATCCTTTACGGATGACGACCTAGGTTGAAATATCCCTCTATTCAATTCTCTCAGTACCCGAACAGCTGAACATGGAATGTGACGAGCAATAATCATCTATTGATTGAAACTAATTATCTGTAGTATTTAATATGGATAATAAGATCATTAACAACTATCAGAGATGCCCCGGTCATTAGAATCTATAACGATTAGGGAACTTTATGGTCGTAAGGTCCACCGTAACCACCCTATAGTCGTAAATTCTGCTACGACCATCTTATGGTCGTAAGGTTTGTTACGACTAGATACACTCGTGACTATCTTATAGTTGATAAAACCCACAGACATGTGGCACCAATCAACTAAGGACTTTGTACACTACGCTTATTCACGTGTGATGGTTAATACACGTGTTGTTTATCTCTGACATAACTGTACGTAGTTCTCTCTGTCTCTAGTATAACCGTATGGGGTGAACGTGCAGAAGGATGTCTATTTGACAACAACCGTAACTAACATGCGCATTCAGGCAACCGTCAAGACGCCTCTTGACACACAACAATTGACACCCCCTTCGGAGGCTATATAAAGAGCAATGTCGGTAGACAGTGGAGAGAGGATCCATAGATTCGAGACACTCATAAGTCATTAGACTTAGTTTTGGTGGCTTGTTTCATTCTGTAAACACGGTCAATATAAGAACACAGGAATAAGGTTATTATTCTCTCGGAGAATGCCTGGTTCTGTCTAAAAAACTATATCTTCCTGTGTAATCTCGAGTATTGTGTTCCCACCATTTATATCGTAAGATCAATGAAATGGCCAAATGGAAGCTTGGAATAGTTCAGAACCGCGCACTTCAAGATTCAACTCGCGAACGAAAGAATGGTTTTCAAAACCTGAATCAACCATGCAGATCTTGAGTCCTTTCAACCCTAGTGACTAGACAATTTCGCACGAGAATATGTGTGAGACGTACGGTCCTCTTTGGGTTTGATTCCGTCCGACCAGGCCACCACCACGGGGGTAGGCCGGTCCAAGAGTTCATTCAATTCCACTCCGACAGCGTACGTGCCGTGCGCATTAACTAGCATATGCGTACGTCCAACTTTGTACGGTGCACCTCCGTTTTGCCGTTGAATGCGTATACCGGCACGTGCCTAATCGAAGTAAAATTGAAAACTTCAACATGCCCAAACCCAATGGCACGCCTGAATGCAGTTCGTTATTTGATTTCCGCGCGCGTACGCACTTTCTTTTTCAAGGAACATCCAAACCGTCGACGTCTTGCATGGCCCTTGATGCGTACTGCCAGCAGCAGGAAGCAGCAACTAGCGTCCATTATACCGCGAATTCGTTACTCCCGTCACCGTCGACCAAATTCGACCCCTCGTGATTCCGCTTAAGATTGCTGCCTGCTTTTTTTTTTTAAGAGTATACGATTGACGCACACACGCACACTCACTAATCTATAGAGGAGGTTTACCAGTTCGAACATACGTTTTGATCATTGAACACACCCATGTACTATTCTTAAAAGCATCCAAAAAAATAAGATACGCATGATCAATCAGGAATCGAACCGGACGAGCCGCTCGCACACTGGCGTAGCAAGCCAACCGAGCGAGCACTCGGCCCTCGATTGCTGCGTGCTAAGCGCGCGAAACGGTAGCTGCGCCGTGAGTCCAGGATTCGGCCTACGCTATCAACCGCCTAGTCCGCAGCGGAGACTTGGGCTACCGCGCCTGACCTCTCCGCCGTCTTGCCCGGGCTGCGTATACGCCGCGATTTTGCCGCTTCGGACGGGCCGTTTCGCTAGTTTTCGACGCGTGCGTGCCATGCGACGTCCGCGCGGTGGCAAGCTGGCCCGCCGCCTTCGCGGTTCCGCGGGCCGCGCCGCATGCTCCATTTCCGCTTCGGCCGCGCGCGGCAGCCGTGGTCGGCCGCATCAGCCGGGCCCCCGGCGCGAGCCTCGTCTGCTCGCGCGTCTTATGGGCCGCGAGCGCTGCTGCGCCCGGCTCCAGCTGGGCCGGGAGCCCAGGCTTTGCCTGCCGGTCCGGGCGATGGCAAGTTTACAACAGCAGCGAAAAGCGACAGCGGTGACTCGCTCATCGTCATCCTCTCGAAAGCGGAAGCGGATAACCATGCCACGCGAGCGTTTGTTTCTTCAGGTAACGAAATCCGACATGCAACTGGCGCCGTCCTGACAGGTGACAGCCACAGAGCCAGGCTACGAGTGTGGCGGACTCCCACTTGTTTTACTTACTGGTGAACAAAACAAAATTAATTCGATCTAGTAATGAGCTCTGAAACATGAGAGGCATACATCAGTCAATTTATTCCATGGGAACAAAACCCCAATCGTGTTATCCCTGCAGCTATCCATCCGTCCGTCTGCTTTGAGATTTGCGTGACGAGCTGACTTTTGGTCCAACAGATGCTTCGGTTGCAGGCTTGTAGCTAGCTAGCTTATGTTTGACGATATTAAAATTCTGGAGAATCTTAACGAAAAGAAACCTCCTTTAATTTAGCACAAGTGGGCACCAACTCACCAAGTTGACCACCACGATCGAGCTGGTCTCTCTTGACGCCTTCTGATTGGTCCAGCTGATCCATGCCAAGTCAGCACTCCCCCACGAACTCGGTCGTGTGATGGGATCGAAACTACGAATACGATACGAAGCTAAAGAATGCGTGTCGTCGTTGCGTCTTGTAACTGGACGAATCATTATTGTCTGGAACGGATTGTTTACCCGACCTAGCAAGCTTTTAGGTTAAGATAAACCGATGGGGATTAGTCTAATCACATGCCAAACTTGCTAATTAACTAGGCTAAAAGAATGACACGTCACTGACAGTCCCGTCCAAGAAAAGGCAAAATCCGCCATGGAATTGCCCTCCTGATCGGTCTAAACATATAAACCATTGCCATCACATCGATGGATCTGTGTTATGCCAGTGTGGACTCAGCTAACCCGCTAGATGTGCGTTGTATTAAGAAAGGGTAATGTTACTGGGCGTATGTATGAAGCATCGAACGCTTCCCTTTGGCCACGTGTTTCCTTATGCCATCAAAAGCATCGAACTCCTTTGCACTTTGACTCGTGACCCTTCTAGCATTTCTCCTTTTGACTATGAGTCCATGACGGGGAGAGCGGAAGGCGAAGCTTCTAATCCCCAACCTCTCTCTCTCTAGGAACTGTTAGAAATTGGTCCATATGAGTGATGCCCACTTTCTATAATTCCAAAATATTTATGGTTTAGTACCATATTGCTAAGGCAAGGTGGAGGTGATCAACATATAAGGTCGAGTCCTTCCACTCCTTGAAACATGTGAGAGTCCTTGAGGAGGGCACTAATTACAAACATGTGACACATGGATCACGTATTTTCACGTGAAAAAAACGCGTGACTTGGGACTTGGGACGCGCGACCGTGACGTGTCAGTACTGTTTTATGCATCATTAGTCTTTTGCAATATTTGTCTTTTAATAAAATATGGAATTAAAATATTACCCTCATTTTCAACATTCCAGAAACCTTATTGTAAACTTTGTTGCAACACAACTATGGCTGGAGCTTCTGATGCTATGAAATCTGAGAGGTTTTCTGGTCAGAATTTTCGTAGATGATGCACTAGAGCCAAGTTTTGGCTCATGTCTTTGGGGTCGTGGTGGGTAATCCACCCGCAGATTCGTTCTGATTGATCAAGTATATGCGATTCGATAATGCGAACAACACTGCTCTTGGCTGCCTTCTGACCATTCTGGCAGATCAGCTCTATGATGTGTACATGGACTATAAGTCCGCCACAGAGTTGTGGGATGCACTAGAGCACAAATATGCAGAGATAGAGGCATATCGTTGGCTCTACATGTGTGAGCAATTCTTCGACTTTACCATGGATGAGGCTAAGTCCATAGTTGGACAAGCTCATGATCTCCAACTATTGGTTGGTGAGATTGCGTATCTGAGTTGTGTGTTGCCTCCTAAGTTTGTGGCTGCGGGCATTGTCGCCAAACTTCCTGTTTCTTGACGGGATTTTGCCACTAGCTTGAAACACAAGAGGGAAGAGATTTTGTTAAAGATCTCATTGCTTCCCTCGATGTGGAAGAAAAGGCAAGAACAAAAGATGCACCCAGCACTTCTGGTCAGAATAATGCAAATTTTATAGAGAAAAAAGACTGTTGCAAAGAAGTACAAATCCAACAAAACGAACAAGACAACTAGCTTTAAGAAGAAAATTGAGAAGAAGGATATGAAGAACATCACCTGCTTTGTGTGTGGGAAAACGGTCATATGGCGAAAGATCGTCATTTCAAAGCGAGAGATGGTGAACGACCAAAGAAGAAGGTTGTCAACGTGATCATAGGCGAGGCCTCGACTTCAGGAGGATATAGTAATTCTCCTGTTGTTTTTTCAGCATGTCAATCCACTGATTGGTGGGTTGATACTGGTGTTAATGTTCACGTATGTTCTGATACTTTCTTGTTTTCTTCTTACCAGGCAGCAAGGGTTTCCTCCGTCCTAATAGGAAACGGGTCATATGCTTCTGTTCTTGGTGTTGGCATGGTAGAACTGAAGCTTACTTCAGGAGAGATTGTCCACTTGAAGAACGTGCAGCATGCTCCTACAATAAACAAGAACCTCGTTAGTGGTTCTGTTCTATGCAGGGACAGTTATAAGCTAGTCTTTGAGTCAAATAAAATTGTAATGTCTAAGTTCGGGAATTTTGTTGGTAAAAGCTATGAGAGCGGAGGCTTGTTCCGCCTAAGTACTTTAGAGTCTTGTTATAATCTAAATGTTGCAACTGGTTTAAATAAATGTGAGGCAAATATTTGGCATTCTCGTTTATGTCATATTGGTTTTGACAGTATTGCTAGAATATCCAGATTAGATTTAATTTCAAAATGTGAAATTGTCAAAGGATCAAAGTGCCAGTCATGTGTGCAAGCAAAGCAGCATCGCAAACCCTTTAAGGGATTAGAGGACGAAAAGAACTTGGCACCATTAGATCTTGTTCATTCAGATTTGTGTGAAATGAATGGATTGTTGACAAAAAGAGGCAAAAGATATTTTTTAACTTTTATTGATGATGCAACACGCTACTGCTATGTGTATTTGCTAAAAACTAAGGATGAAGCTTTAAACTACTTTAAGACTTATAAGGCCGAGGTTGAGAACAAACTAGAGAAGAAAATAAAAGACTAAGGTCCGATCGTGGAGGAGAGTACATCTCTAATGAATTTTCTCAATTGCATTCGAGCATGGAATATTCCATGAATTTACACCACCATATTCACCCCAATCAAATGGGGTAGCCGAGAGGAAAACCGGACACTAATGGACTTGGTTAATGCCATGTTAGAGAGTCTTTGGTATGCCTAAGACATGGTGGGGAAGCTATATTGACAAAGAACTTTCGTCCTAAATAGAGTAATCACTAAAAAGAGTGATATTACTCCATATGAGGGATGGAAGGGGAGAAAACCCAATGTCAATTTTTTGCGAACTTGGAGATGTTTGGCAAAGGTCAATATACCATTGCAGAAAAAGAGAAAACTTGGACCTAAAACAATTGATTGTATTTTTTTAGGATATGCTCAAAATAGCACGGCCTATAGATTTTTAGTAGTTAAATCAGAAATTCCTGAGATTATTGCTAACACAATAATGGAGTCTAGAGATGCTTCATTCTTTGATGATTATTTTCCTATGAGAACAGCAGGCAGTACTTTACAAACCGAGAATGTTCAAACTAAAAATATTGAAAGTGAGAATAATCAAACTTCTGAACTTCCCACCATCTCTTAACCAATATGTGATATCCCTGAGGAGGATAACAATCTAGTCACATAAGCTCTTCGTAGGAGCAAGAGACAAAGGGTTGAGAAAACCTTTGGTGATGACTTTATTGTATACCTCGTGGATGATGTGCCAAAGACCCTTTCAGAGGCTTATGCATCTTACGATCTTTGAGTATTGGAAAGAAGCGATCAGTAGCGAGATGGACTCTATCATGGCTAATGGGACTTGAGAGATCACTGATCGTCCTATCGGGTGCAAACCTGTAGGATGTAAGTGGATCTTTAAAAAGAAACTAAGGCCTGATGGTACTATTGAGAAGTACAAGGCAAGACTTGTGGTCAAGGGTTACACCCAGAAAGAGGGAGAAGATTTCTTTGATACCTATTCTCGTGTCGCCAGACTAACCACCATCAGAGTGCTCCTTACGTTAGCATCTTTCTATGGTCTACATGTCCATCAAATGGATGTAAAGACGACTTTTCTTAATGGAGAGTTAGAGGAAGAAATCTATATGGATCAACCTGATGGTTTTGTGATTTCTGGACAGGAAAATAAGGTATGTAGATTATTGAAATCCTTATATGGTCTAAAGCAAACACCTAAACAATGGCACGAGAAAAGATGTATCTTTGTTTCGAATGAAGCTGATAAATGTGTATATTATCGTTATGGTGGGGTCAAGGAGTGATCTTGTGCCTGTATGTAGATGACATACTTATATTTGGAACAAACAACTGTAGTAATTGACGAGGTTAAATCTTTTTTATCTCGATGCTTTGATATGAAAGACTTATGAGAGCAGATGTTATTCGAATATTAAATTAATCAAGAACGAGGATGAGATCACTTTAAGCCAATCCCATTATGCTGAGAAAATCTTAAGCCATTTGGCTATGAGAATTGTAAAATTTCTCCAATGCCCTATGATGCAAGCATTAAGCTTCGAAAGAATCAAGGGTTAGGAAAAGATCAATTAAGATTTTCACAAATTATTGGATCACTTATGTATCTATCTGGTGCCACAAGACCCTACATATCATTTGCTGTGAGCAAATTAAGTCGGTTTACTTCTAACCCAGGAGATGATCACTGGGAGGCACTTGAGAGAGCGTTGCGCTATTTGAGAGGCACAACCTCATATGGAATTCACTATACTGGGCATCCTTCTGTATTAGAAGGATATAGTGATTCAAATTGGATCTCTGATGTAGATGAGATCAAAGCTACAAGTGGTTATATCTTTACCCTAGCAGGAGCTGCAGTTTCATGGAGGTCGTGTAAACAGACTATATTGATGAGGTCAACTATGGAAGCAAAACTTATAGCACTAGACACAGCTACTGTTGAGGCTGAATAGCTTAGAGACCTTCTGTTGGACTTGCCACTGGTTGAGAAACCAATACCAGCAATCCTAATGTACTGTGATAATCAAACAGTGTTGATTAAGGTTACAAGTACTAAGGATAACATGAAGTCCTCCAGACATGTGAAGCGTAGGCTTAAATTTGTCAGAAAATTGAGGAACTCCGGAGTGATTACTGTGAATTATATACACACTGAGAAAAATTTGGCAGACCCTTTCACAAAGGGGCTAGCACGGAAGGCGATTTCCGTTCCGTCTATGGACATGGGAATGAGGCCCATTGGAGTTACAACTCAACAGTAACCATACCTTCTTGATCGGAGATCCCGTGACTTAGGAAATGGGAAAAGCAAGTTAATGTTGTAACAAGAGAGTATATATTCATTGAATCCATGTCCTAATAGACAAATTACTCTCGACTGTATGGAAGGTTGGCATAAAGCCTTAATATATTCTGTTGTTCAAATGAGGAAAAGATATTAGCCTGCAGGATACCTAGAAAGAATATACCTACTTGAGCCCAACTGTGAGGTCGCAGTTCACGAGAATAGGGCATTCTCTAGAAAGCTCATGAGCAGATAAGGGAGCATGACCAAATAATACTCCGTTTAGGCGTGGTTCTTTGATAGCCTAGTATCAGTTGAGATTTCAAGTGAAATCTAATCACAAAAAGCTGTGACTTCAAGGTATGGTCCATTCATCAGTTGTGAGAAGATGAATCTTGTCATTCTAGGTGCAAGTTCAACCCGTACGGGACTTACACTAAAAGATTGGTATATTAACAGTACTTCAGCACAATATCTTTGATATCCTTTTTGCTTCTTGCTTTGGAATTGGTGAGAGATTGTTAGAAATTGGCCCATATGAGTGAGACCCATTTTCTATAATTCCAAAGTATTTATGGTTTAGTACCATATTGCTAAGACAAGATGGAGGTGACTAACATATAAGGTGGAGTCATTGCCACTCCTTGAAACATGTAACACATGGATGAGGGTGGCAGGAGGAGGGCTTTGGCTAATTACACATGCGCGCGCACGCACGCGCGCGCGTTAGCGTATTTTCGCGTGAAAAAATCTTGTGACTTGGGACGCGCGACCGTGCCGTGACGTGGCGCGCCATTTGGCAGACCAAGTCCACTTAATTTTGCTGATCTATTCATCTCTCTATCTCTGTTTGAATGAGATTCAAATATTTGAATTTGAGGCTTTATTGGGTGATGATGACAGGTAGTTACCAGTGGGTAAATAGCTGGTTAAGTGTGACAGTTACCAGTGGGTAAATGGCTGGTTAAGTATGTCAGTTACCAGTGGGTAAATGGTTGTTTAATCTGTCAGTTACCAGTCTACATCTATATATAATATATACCTGGAGACGTCCAGTGTATAGCGTGTAGAAGAATAGCCTTCATTCATTCTTCTTTCTAATCTGTGTTGTTGTACTGCGCCGTCTGAACCTCGTCGACTCTTCTTCTCGGCGTGCACTGTGAAGAAGGAAAGCGGTATCTCCGAGCCGTTCTTTGGCGTGAAGACCGCACGGGCGCAATAAGGTTTCGGCAGCGCATCGCGTGACCGCTTCTTTCGCGACCGCGACATCTACGTTTTGGCACTGCATCAAGTCTACGCTGCTTCCTGTTCTTCATCAGACCCATCTGTAAGTCTATCCTGTTTTTCATATATTGCGAAGTACAATGAGTTGTCTGCTGTCAGTACTGTTTTATGCATCATCAGTCTTTTATAATATTTGTCTTTTAATAAAATCTGGAATTAAAATATTGCCCTTATTTTCAACAGGAATGACGAAGGCCTACAGCAACAGCACAACGCAGAAGAACAACAGCAAATAAGCGGTGAAGGGTGGTCATCGCGCCAACACCTGGTTCCTCTCTGATGATCTGTTGTCCTATATATACTTGCATCTAAAATTAACTATAAATGCAGCTATCCTCTGTTGTTTCTGCTGATGTTGCGGTCCGTTGACAACAATGTTGTGGCATGTTGAAAATAATGTTGCATACTATTCTTTAGAATGTTGCATCTGTAGAGAAAAGTGTTGCATCTATTGAAAAATTTTTTTACATCTGTAGAAAAAAAAATGTTGCATACTGTTCACGGTGATATTTAATTTTTTCCGATGCGTTTTTTTCAGATGCTTTGTTTTTTGTTTTATAATGTTGCAACCATTGTCCGGAGATGTTGCAACCATTGTCCTAGCATGTTGCAACCGTTGTCCGATGATGTTGCACTAGTTGTCCAGAGATGTTGCAATCGTGTCCGGGGATGTTGCATGCAGCGGTGAACCTAATCCCCACGTCAGCATCCCGTACGGCTGTTTCTTTCGCCAAATTCAGTGGAGGTCAACATGATATACACATGTAAACATGCCTACAAGTACAACCAAACAAGTGTTGGGCCCACATGGTATTGACAAATCTTCTCTCTTGGTATACTCATGGGTATGTGTAGCATTTGTGTGTGGAATTGCAGCATGAGGAAAGAATCGCAGGCTGGCTCGAGAGTCGGGACAAAATCCTACGCGATTTAAACAACATGTTACGTAATTGGAGGAAGGTGCAACTTAGGCGTCCAATCCTAGCCCCTAAATCGGACGTCCAGGTGCTAGTATCACCCATTAAGAAACTAGTGGCATGTGCGCCTTGACACTTGTAGAGTGAAAAAAGAGCGGAAACATACGTTAGGTATTGGTGTTGAATTAAAGAGTAACAATTGAACATAATATACCCATATGTAGAAGTCATGTGGCATTAACACCGTCGATACCTCCCAATTATCTATGAAGATAATGCTGTTTGTGTTGCACAAATGCAAATGGGTTATGTTAAGAGTAATACCATGAAGTATATTCCTCTTAAATTCTTCTATCCTCATGAAATTCAAAAGAACGGTGAGGCAAAGATCCTGCAAACTAGGTCTTGTGAAAATCTGACTGATCTATTCACCAAGTCTCTGGCTACGTCCAATTTCCAACGATGCGTTCGTGGTATTGGATTTAAGCGGCTTAGAGAACTGCAGGAATCAAGGGAGAAACCCCTGAATCATAACCTACATAAGGTCTTGAAGTTTTACCTTAATTCTGAATATTAACCTATAAGGTAAAGAGGTTGCGCTCCTTTTCCCTTAGGTCCTGAAGATTTCTCACATGAAGGTTTTTAACGAGGCAACAATGCAATACATCTTGCAGATGCAATGCACTCTTTTCTCTATCCATTTTTTCTCACTGGATTTTTGGGATTTTAATGAGGTACGTTCATGACGTAGTATTCGCTCAAGGGGAGTGTTAAGAAACCCTTGACCAAGGGATTGATGAGCAAAATACCGAAAGTACCCATATGGGTTTAGTCTATAAATAGGACCTCTCATATACTCGGAAAGATTGATAGCAATAAACAAAGATGTTCCTCTATTTTGTTTCCGTCTATTATCTCTCTTATTGGTGACTAGCTTGGTTTCTACTGCGACGGCTACGATATTTAACCAAAAAAAGGATATATAATGCGATCAGGATCCTCTACCATTGCAACTGGCAACGGCAGAGGCGCACAGTGTTCTCTGCATTAACACTCCTTAGCCGTTAGATGAAACGCAGACATATGAGATTGATCACTCTAGTACAATTTGAACAATATTTTGCTACAAGTATTCTATCTGCATTTTTGTAGATCGATTTTGCGCAATAATCTACTGTAGAATGTCCGGTGCTACTCTGAATCACTGTTCATGCACTGAACTTACTGTTCACTCATTGGTTCTGTGCGGTGTCTCAGGGGATGCGGGTCCTATATAATACGGGGGTTAGCCAACCTGTATTGACTTGACCATGCAACCCGAAAGGGACGTAAGCATGAGATTACCGCAGGTGACACTGACAGATGGACGCAGGTGTCACGTTCTTCAGGTTGTTGAGCTGTAATCGCTCAGTGGCATGCACAGTAGAGATTGATTTTGTTTGGTTAAATTAAGAAGAGACTAGACTAAGACGGGCCAATCGTACTGGGGTTAAGTGGTGAGCTAAGAAATGCACGTCAAGAGATATTTGTTCTCGCTTAGTCATGGTCTTAACTTCGCTCTTAAGTTCTTAAACTTGTCTAGGTGTGATCTTCATTTCAAAAGTATGGCTACTAATTTAGGGAAAGCAAATCCTCCAGCATTAAGCAACAATGGCATGGTGTTATTATCACTGTGGACCGTTGGATCAGAAAAGAACAGGTGAGATTCAGCATGTACTGTAGCAAAAGGTGTAGCCAACATTGTAGCACTGCAACAAAGCACTATAGCAGTTGATCCAGGTTATTCTTGCCGAATCGGATAACTCGGATTGTTCTAATGTTATGGTACTGTAATTTAGGAGTATTCATATGGATGAAGTGGACCTTTTTATATATTTTTTTAGTTCTAGTACTATTCTGTTTGATGAGTAGTATATTTGACATGATTTGCAATCAAGTCTTCTCCGTTAATTAGGTTTCACTGTGCATTATACTACAGTGATTAGTCAACTAAATCTCCCCGTGTGTATCTGTACAAGTAACCGATCGATGACGCATTTTTGTAACATCAATCAATCATGCACCTAAGTTAGAAGAACGCAACAAAACAAGACCGACTTTCCCAGTACCATGCATGTCCAATTCAGAGTGTAAATCTTGGCTTTACAGAATACAGATCATGCATGTTCACCTAGCCGATCGGAAGGTACCAACATTTTTGCAGTACGCACTAGTCACCAAGAAGAGTCGATCGCACGATCCTTATCATGAACAGTGGACTGGTAGGTCGAGCAACGTAAGGATCCTGTCCCAAACACGTATGTACTAGTATGAATGGTTTTCTTTATGTAAATTCTTAATAAATGTACTACTACACAGTGCAAGTCAGATCGTCGATCTACCATGTTTTTCGAAAAAAGAAAGATCATCGATCTATCATCCATTGCATTTTTCAGCTTAATCTGTAGTGCAAATCTGAACAAGAGAGACTCTTAACCGGCGCATTGAAGGCTCGAGACTAACTAATAGCTCTGTTGGCCATCTAAATCAGCGTCTTTCTCGTCAGGACCACCACATGGAAGTATAATCAAATTATTAAGCTCAGGACTTAATTTGAGGCCACCATTTCGTTGCATCCAGGCGGAAGTAGTTGTTGCTTACGCTAAATGCCAGAACCATGAATTCATGATTAGTTAACTAAACTATTACTAAGTACTAGGTGAGTTTTTTTTGTGCATTTGGCACTATTGACGTGTGAATTAACAAAAATAGTCTCCTCTCCGAATTAATTGCAAAAATAACACAACAGACAAACGGGGACACGACACATGGCTTGTCCGTGCCCCTGAGGGGCGGACTTACCACTACCGTGCCCTTGGGGGGCGGACATGCCTCCACGTGCCCCTGGGGTGCGAAAATACCCTCATCCGGACCGTAGGGATATGGACAAGCCCTCATCCGCACATCAGGTGCGGATTCTCTCTCCTCTAGAAATATAATGATTGTAGAAAATTTTAAATATAGCAAATGAGTTCCAAAAATTATAAATTTTTTTGTGGACGATCCTGACATAGTGTAATTGCTTGTGTAATTGTTTCATAATTTTATATATTTTATATTTTTCTTGAAAATTCATTTAAGGCTACAGTTTTGTAGGAATTTGTAAATATAGAAAATGAGCTCCAAAAATTATGAATTTTTTTAAAGCTCCTTACACAGTGTACTTGCTGTGTAATTTTTCTAGAATTTTATATATTCCAAAATTATCTAAAAAATTTAGGGTTTTAGGTCTCGAAAATCAGGGCTTTAGGGAAATTAGGGTTTTATGTTTCGAAAATTAGGATTTCATGATTTTATGTGAACGGTTATCAAGTGTTTTAGGGTTTTGTGAATTAGGGTCCAAGTGCAACAAGGGCTACGCGTTTGTCAACATTTCGACGACGACGGTATGCCTTGCTACTTTGGACTTTAGAGTAGCTCAGGTACACTTTGAAAATTAGACATCATCAAGTGATTAAAAAAGAAGAGTGGTAGCATGCATGCAGTACAATGATGATTGCATTGCATATATATGACTGTGTATGCAGTGCAATGACGATTGCATTGCATATATTTGACGGTTTTTATCTTCTTTATGGCGGTAAAAAAAGAAGATACCAAAAATTTCATTCCACAAAGTTTTTTTCATGTGGTTGTCCACCTGGCCCGCCCCTGTTGATCATATCAAACTTTTGTTGTCGAGGGAGGGGTATTATCACATGTGATAAAATCATATCAAGCAATATTTTTCATATTTTAGCGAGAATATGGGGACGCCGAAAGCAAAATTTTAGTTTTTTAAAAAAATAGGGGGGGGGCTACCGCATCCTTGGGGGCCCAAGGGTTAGGACAAGGTAAATCTGGCCTCAGGAGTTAGAAAATTTCAAAAAATTGTAAATTTGGGATAATTATACTGAGAATAAATGTGAAAAGTATTTTAAGCATGTTTTTAAATTTTTTCCTCAAATCGATTATTTCATTTGCATACAAACAGTATGTAAGTACATGAAACCTTAATTTTCGAAACCTAAGACCCTAATTTCATTTAAATAAATATGGAAATCATGAAACCCTAATTTCTAAAACCTAAAACCCTAATTTTCAAGACAATTTCATAACATATAAAATGTGGAAATCATAAAACTCTAAAAGCTCACCAGCCCACATGTCAGTTACAGAGACAGAGAACCACACAGCAAAGTCGGCTCACATATCAGCTACAGAGACAAAGAACGACACAGGAATGCGAAAGGGCCTTTGGCTTTAGCACCAACCATCAGCTCGTTAAAATTGAAATATGGTGTTCGCGTTTTCTATTTTGAAATTTGCAATAACATAAACGAACGGAATAAACATAAGAAAACGTCAGTAGAAGTAAAACAAAAGGGGGCAATTCATACTTATTCCAATTTGAGGGTGTTTTGACTATTGAAATCTCATGCAAAATTAGTAAAAGCCATAGCAAATCCTCTAAATGCTCGTGTATCCGTCCAATCAGGCCTCTTTTGGAACATAGAAAATGAAAAAAAAAACACACACACACATAGGAATTGCATAGGAATGACATTACAATCCTATAGGAATGCAAAACAGAGAAATTGGTTTCGAAAAATCTTTGGATGCTCCACCTGAAATTTGCAGGAACTTAAAAGAGAGGGGAGCCATGAAAGATATGATTTTTTTCAGTATAACCACATGTAAAAAATCCTCCAAAAATTCATGTGATTTATCAATTGAGTCATTCTATAAGAATTTCATTGGAATATTAAAAGTTTATCCCTTTGTTCCTTTGGGTCATATAGCAAACTATCTTGTAGGATTCTATTTGTTCAAAATTCCTCCAAAAAATCTACATTCAAAAGAACCCTCAGGGTCTAAAAGCTACATGGAACCAAGCAGATCCTACTCTTGCATTGCAAATATCATATAAGTCTGGAATGTGTACAATTATCTTCCAAGAACATTATTATTCAGGTCCATAAATTCGAAATGCGAGAAATTCTTTCCTATATAATTCTTGCAAGACTTGTATCTATAAAGTTCTCGTAAGACTTGTGAATAGCCCTACTTGCAATACTCCTGTATTAGAAACCTTGTATAGGATGAAATTTCACAGGAGTTTCATTATAGCATATAATCTAGAAAAAATCTTTCACTAAAAACTGCTACCTAGATTTTTTTTTTCAATCTGCAAGCATAATTTAGTGCTCTATTATGCTTAAAGAACAGTTGGTACTAAACAGGCCCTAATGCTTAAAAACAACTGGTACTAATCAGGGCCTAATCATTCTCAGGGAATCCCCAAATCTTGTACTAAAATTCCAACCTTAGACTAATTAAGGACAAAAAACCACTTACTAGTACGTTTACGGATGAGAATCCGAATATATTGATCCGAAAGTACAATACAATGTGACTCCATCATGTTGCAACTATGAATAATGCGAATAATTTAACGCAAAGAATAATTAAAGTAAGCTTAATACCGAGTGGCACTACCGCAAGATAAAGTTTATTAGTAACTTAAGTAGGCTTAATATCGTGCGGCGCAAGAATTACAAGCCAAAGCTAACAACACGTACAAAGCACAATGAAGATTCAGACTAGATCACTCAACAGCTTAGCTAATACAGCCCCATATATATTATACAACATAAAGGGCAAATCAAGCTTCAACAACACATGCTTGAACAAGGAAAACACACAAATGACCGGAAATCAAGCCAACCTAAATCTATCTCCCGTTCTATCCATCTATAGCAAGAACGGATAAAATGCAAGATAGATAGACATTTGGCCGGTATGCGACAACAAAAGTTTAATCTAATCAATAGGAGTCGGCTAGACAACCGACCACATGCTCCTCCGTCTACCGGACTCCGTCCCGTGGCGGCTCAAAGCGCACCGGCAGGAACTCCTTGGTGTTGCAGGGAACTGCGACCCAAAGAAGTGCTCCAAGAAGGCGTCAAGTCCCTACGAATTCCAAGCAGCGAACGCTAATTAAAATATCTACAACCCTGAGCTGCAGGGAAGTTGCAAAGATGGTGGCGGCATACGTACCCCGATGTGCACATGCACGACATCGCACATCTTCCTGGATCCCGCAACCTCCTAGCGGTGGCCCTGGAGGAAGGTGTGGAGCCGATGCACTACCATCGTTGTCGTCATGTTGACAAATGCGGAGCCCTTGTTGGCTTGTTGCATTTAGACCCTAATTCACAAAACCCTAAAACACATGATAATCGTTCACATGAAATCATGGAATCCTAATTTTTGAAACCTAAAACTCTAATTTCCCTTAAGCCCTAATTTTTTAGACCTAAAACCCTACTTTTTGAGACAATTTCAAACATATAAAATTCTGGAAAATTACACAAGCAAATACACTGTGTAAGGAGCCTTCAAAAAAATTCATAATTTGTGGAACTCATTTTCTATATTTAGAAACTCATACAAATAGTATACTTAAATGAATTTTTGAGAAAAATGTAGAACATATAAATTTATAGAAAAATAAAAAAGCAATTAAACTATGCAAGGAGCCTCTGAAAAAATTCCATAATTTTAGAGCTTATTTGCTATATTTAAAAATTCCTACAAACAATATTTTTCTAAAGGAGAGAGAATCCGCGCACCTGGTGTGCGAACGAGAGCTTGTATGTGCCCCTAGGACCGGACGGTAGAGGCATCTCCGCCCCCAAGGGCACAGTAGAGGCAAGTCCGACCTCTAGGGGCACGGACAAGCCACATTTTACATCATCGCTTGTCTGTGGTGCTATTTTTGCAATTGATTCGAAGAGAGTTATTTTTTGTTAATTCATGTACCAACAGTGTCAAATACGCCAAAAACTCGAGCACGCTTTGACTTCTGATCTAATGTATGTAAGGTAAATACTGTAACTTTGGCAGTACCAATAGCAAGTCATGCACGACAAGCAACTGCTTTATGAATTTATTACGACATCATTAGTTAGACTTTTCAACCTGCAATTACCAGACATCGAATTAACCAGAGTTCTTCTGGTGTCGTTGTTTCTGGAAACCAACCTGACAGAAAGCAACCCAAAACTAAGCCGATGAATTTGTCAGATATTCTCAGATATACAGTTTACTATTCCCCGTAGATGAGTAGTACTCTTTTCTTTAGTACTTATATTTATTGCTTGTGTAAAGTCAAATCTATAGGGATCATATCGTATGTGTGTATCCTAATACTCCATATTTGGAAATTTTAGATGCACACTATGCTACTAGAAAGTAGAAACTCTGTATCAACTATTGTCAAGAGCATTTGAATCACCAAGTCTCAAAGAGAAAAAAAGGGACATTAAAATTACAAAGGAAAATTGTACCTAGTATAATTGTGGACTTGTTAGTACCAGAGCCACCTACCAAAAAGGGACATAAAGGAGGGTTTGTGTCTGGCATGGATCATGTCATGGATGCCTTTCTCGCTGCTATCAGTGACCAATCTGCTACATGGCCATGCTCATGGCCACTTATTCAGTTATTCCCCTCAAAAACCATTTCGAAAAGGGACAGTCACACACCGAACTCCCCAAGGTCTCACTCCACAGCGAAAGTGCTCCTCTCACAGATGCAACAAACAAACTGCCCCCAAAAAAAGGAGGTCAAAAGATGCTGTAGATTCAATTCAGGGGGGATGAGAAGAGGTGTAAAAAAAGGTTATCACAAACGCATGTACGAGATTAGCAGTTCGTGCCTCCGATGTGTACAGGACGTTCTGCATGCAACACCTGTCTGTCAAGAATCCAGCAGAGAAGAGGTTAAAAGTAACCACGTAAAAAAGTTGGCTTAGATCATGCATGCACAGCGACGTTGATGTGCTAGTTAATATGCGATAAGTACTATGCTAAAGGTCTACTTATCATGAGTCCTCGATCGATTGAATGGACAAGATTTTGATCCAAATTCAAAAGTCTGCATGCACAGTAGTGGTTCCCAATTAATTTGGTAGACGAGTCTAAAAAAAAACAATTGGTAGACTATTCTAGATGGTTGTTGTCCTGAACACGTATGCTGCAGTTTTTTAAGCTGAGTGATACAATGATTTGTAGTGGTCCTGGAGAACAATAGACCGGTGATGCAATCGACTCCACACATCTAAAGGAAACAAGACTTCGTATGTAATCTGAGTAGTTGGACGATCCAGAGTTTTTTTTTCTGTTTTGGAGCATTTTCGCTCTATATTTGCAAGAATGACAGTCGTCGCTCGCAATTTGCAAAAATGACGCCCTACTGCACGGTCACCGCACGGTGGAGGCGCCCGAGCCGACACCTGCCCGCTGTCGACCACCATGCGGATTCTCTCTCCTCCAGAAATTAGGGTTTCAGTGGTGATTGTAAGAATTTTAAAATATAGCAAATGAGTTTTAAAAATTATGAAATTTTATGTGGAGCCTCCCGATACAGTGTACTTGCTTGTGTAAATTTTTTTATAATTTTATTCGTTCTGATTTTTTTGTTGTGATTTCATATAAGTGTACTGTTTGTAAGTATAGAAAATGAGCACAAAAAATTATGAATTTTGTTTTGAAGGCTCTTTACACAATGGACTTGATTGTGTAATATTTCGATAATTTTATAGTGTTCTAAAATTGTCTCAAAAATTAAGGATTTAGGTCTCGAAAATTTGAATTTTAGGTTTCGGAAATTATGGTATCATGAATTCCCACAAAAAGTACTCACAATATAGTTAGGGTATAAAAAATTACGGTTTCTAATGGAGTTGTAATGTACATTTTTATACATAAAATTGATCACATTTGAGCGTTACAGGCATTACATGATACACGTGCGGGTTTATTGCAACCAGGATAAAGGAGGAGGGGGTATTATCATATTTACTCTGATCAAATAGGACACTCTTTAATACTGTATTGTACCACAGGTTACATAAACTTGCACATGAACCAACTGAGCGAAATGTGCCCAAGCGGAGGTGTCTGGGTGTGTGGATTGAATATCTCCGTCAGCTCGCCACACACACACCGCAGGACCGGAAACCATGGTAGTACCAGAGCATCTTTCATTGAATAATCTAGGTATTGTAGATGTTTGGCTTTCTGTGCAAGCCACTTACACTTCTGTATCATCCTTGCGTAGAAGTTTGCCGACGAGTCCAACATATCTGGGTATCGTGGCAATTAATGCAGGCCGACCACCACAATTCCGCTTCTTTATTTCGCACAAAATTATGTGCGAGTCTTCCCTCCAAGACAGCACATTCCGTGTTACCATCTTCAGGCTCGGGCCAGACTTGCTCGCTTGTAGAGGCCCTAGCATCATCAAGGTTTCCCGGTGCACCACGTACGAAATTCACGTACACCATCGGTCTCCCGTAAATGGCCGCCTCGCGCTGGGAGGCATTCTACATGTACTGGCTCCATACTACGCTTTCAGTCACCTCAATGAGCTCTCACACGATATTCGTGCAGGTGATCCCCTCGATCACAAGTTTCTTCATCGTTGCCTCCGTGACGAGCTCCCTCCGGATGCAGTTTTGAAGCTCGTAAATATTCATCGCATCAAGCCCCTCCGCCCAGCCCACCTTGTACTGACATCTCAACGGGTCCAACCCATCGGGTCCAGCCCGTACGAGATCATCATCATAAAATACTACCAAGTCTTACATGTTCGAAATTACCTAAAGTTACAACAACCCCATCCGCGGTACGCGATGTAACAAACAATGATGACAAATTGCATGCAAGTGATCGATTACATATATGTAATTAAATACAAATACTTAATTAATTACCAGCAATTTTAATACTCCTCTGAAAAATAATTACAAGTAATTCATTACTACCGTGCTTACCACTATTGAACCACATGTTCATTATCGCTTAATTACTTATGATTATCTATTTTACACTAAATTACTTATGCCTAACTAATTGCTAGTAAACTAATTACAACTGATTAATTACCACTAAATAAATTACGAGTAGTTAATTTTCATTAATTTAATATGTCGGACTGATAACCACTAAACTAATTACGACTAGTTATTTACCACTAAACTAATTAGTTACGACTAAACTAACTAATTATGATTAATAAATTAGCTCTAACTAACTAATTGCCTCTGATTAATTACCACTAAACTAACTAATTATGACTGATTAATTACTACTAAATAAATTACGAGTAGTTCATTTTCACTCATTTAATATGCCGCACTAATAACCATTAAACTATTTAACTACCTGTAAACTAACTAATTATGACTAATTAATTACCACTAAACTAACTAATTATGACTAATTAATTACCACTAAATTATTTAATTAAAACTAGCTGACTAAGGCTGATTAACTACGACTACGGTAATAACGACAAAAGCATCCGACAAATTACCTGTCCTTCGGGGGAAAGCAATCAAAAAAGGCCGAGCGACGAGAAGCAAGCAAATACTTAATCTAAAAAATAATAATTATATTACTTTCTCTGAGTTCTCAGCGACGAGCGCCAAAACGAGAAGCTAAATGCAATTGAGATGAGCGATGAGCGATTGCGAGAGTTTGGTATTTATAGCCGAGCAAAGGAGGAGCCACTGCATTGGCGTTGGGAATTCCAAATACATTGTCTATGCACAGTACTACAAGCAAGGGGGGGCAGCAGCGACGGGGCGACAGATGTTCGGAGGAGGGAGGACGGACGGTGGGAAAGGTGGCCACCACATGGTGGCCGTGCGGATCCTCCTCCGAACGACAGATGGACTAGATATCGGCGTTTTTTTTTTGTTTCTCTAGAGAACTAGACCAGTGTTTTGGGGGATTTTTTTTAGGCTGTTGCGTGGATCACTGCAGGGTGCCCGTGCGGGAGGGGGGAGGGAAGGGTGCGTGGCGGGAGGGGAGGGCCGTGCATGCGGGAGGGGGAGAGGAGGGCGCGTGGCCGATGCGGGCGGCACCGCACGGTGGCCGTGAGGCAGGGTGTCATTTTTGAAAAAAAAAAACAACAACAACGACGACAGCCAGTCTTGTAAATATGGGGTCGAATGCACCAATACAGCCAAAAACTTGACATCCATTGTAAACTGTAATAACTTACATATAGCACTCTTCCTAGTGAAAATACAGCATACACTTAACTAAGAAAATTCATGCAGTAATGTTCCATTGCAATAGGTACAATTTGGCCAGTTAATTATACTGAAAGTAGCTTTAAGTTTTTGCTCCTTTTTTATTCCCCACCTATCAGAAAATCGCACCATGCTTGGACGCTTGTTCTCCACGAGTATTGCATTAAGAATTCCATATGGGATATTTCCTATGGCCCCCGGTAGTTGACATCCAGCCTAAGCATATGCTCATTGACATTCGTGAATCGTGATGGCCACGTCCAGCTGCACCTCAACCGCTGCCCCGTCTAGCGGCCTGCCTCCCGTAGCCGCCCCTGCACCTCCACCACCCACAGCTGCCTCCCGCGGCCCACGGTGCCTCGCCGCACCACCTCCACTCTCCGCCCGCTGCCGCCATAACCCCAACCTAACTCATCCATGCCATCATTGTTGTGTTGCCCTCCACCGCCGCACATCGCCCTCCTTCGAGCCCACAGCTGGTGGCACCACCGTCGCCTACCATCACCGGGCCAGCACCACCCACCCCTCTCTGCAGCTCGGGTTTGAAACCGTCCCTAGCCTCCGATGAACCCTAACCCACCGCCGCACCTCGCCGGAGAAGATGCCCGTCGTCGCGGAAGAGAGTGGGTGTGTTATGACTAAATGGTACGCACACACTATTTAGACTTTGCAAAAACAAATACCTATTTTTTTGCTTCAGATTTTGTTAGGAAGTTGTTTCAGAAATTTGTTATTTCCCCTCACTAGATCGTTAAAAAAAACACGCGGAGAAAACGTGCTGTAATGTCTTCCTAAATTTCCCTTCATTAGCCCTTGATTACAGCTAATACTACATTGACATTCTGACTATGCTTCAGTGTTACTTCGTCGTTACTCCAAAAGAGGCCATTTACCAGTTTGCTCTTGGACAAAACAAAACCAAATTTCTTCTCCACTTTTTTTTTTAAAAAGCAGTCCATAAAGCCACCTAAGAAAGATACTGTTTGCTGCAATGATTACCCGTATTTGCGCCCTGCCACTGTCGCGGTCTCGCCTCTCTTGCGTTGCGTGGTGTTTTTGTGGACGACGCCGTCGTCGCCAGCTTCCTGCCTTCCTGTGGCTCTCGGCTTCCCCCATCTTCCTCCCTCGCGTCCCCTCAGAATAATCCATCCTTTTTCACCCCGGAAATTTAGTCCCCTCCTATTTATGACCCATCTCTCCTGCGGGGGCGGCCAAAGCTCGCGTTGTTTGCGTGGAATTGCCCTGTTTCACCGCACCCGGAATCTCGTTCTCTTGCTGCCAAGCCGCTGATTTTGCGTCTGTTTCTTTCCATTTTCCGGGTCCTGCATCTTGTGCAGATCCCAAGGTGCGGTCTTTCTGGAGGTTTCTCGGTGCTGGGGTGTGAATTAGATCGATTTCGATCCGTTTGTTGCCGTCTTGGGGGTCGCTGGTCCGTTCTTGAACCGAAAGGTGGGAGCTTTGGTTGGGTTATTTTCCTGGAGCATTTGTGCGCGCGAGCAAGATGCTCTACTTGAAGCAGCCGACGAGGAGTTGAACTGCGCAGGCGGTTTGGTTTTTTCCGAATTTCGTGGCTTGGATTCGCGGCGCTCTTGTGTTTTGTTTGTTGATCTGATCCGATGGAGGCTATGACGGGCGGCAAATTCCTTCAGAAGTTCCGGCTCTACGAGACCAGATCGGTAGGGATCTCTTGCAAATTTTGCTTGCTAAGTCGCTTGATTTGGTTTGGTTTGCATCAACTCGTAGGTTCATTAAACATCCTGTGTTTGACCTTCTTGCAATGGGTGTGTGTTTGTTTGTTTATGGTTGATTGGATTCTTGAGTGGTTTAATGCTTGCGCTGTGTGAGGGATCTCCTTTATGATTGGTTCGGTTGAATTTTGTTATAGGAAAGGGTAAAAGTCTGCAAAAAGGTGAGGAAGGATCCTTCTTTTTGTTTCTTTTGCAGGGGAGGAAAAGAGTAGGAAAAGAAAAAGGCCATTCCTTTATGCTACTTCCCTGCAATTGTTTCTGGCAGATTAAATATATGCTACATGATCTTGTTTAACGATGCTGTACTGTGGTGTTGTTTGGCTTCTAATGTGTGGTTGCCTTCCGCTTTGCTAGTGTGCCAAAATACAAGGTTTCAGCTGACGTTATGCAAATGCGTAAGTATTATCAAAGTTTGGAGGATAGTTAGCTTTGTGAATCAGAAATCAAGATTTCACTATTGGTACAATAGACAATAGGTGTTGTTTAATTGTTGCTCCTCTTGCACTGTTCCATTGATTTATTGGAAATGAGGTTTGGTGTCGTAAGTTCTTATGCATTTTATTTATTGTTCAATTTTTATTGTACTTAATGATCTTGTGCTTTTTTGGTGTAGAAATTTTATCTTATCGGAAGAGACAAGAGCAGGACTCTCTGGAGGGTGCTAAAGATTGACCGGTTGGAGTCTACTGAGCTGGGCATTGAGGAAGATCCTACTAGTTACACGGAGAATGAATGCCAAGAGCTGCTTTGGCGGATTCATGCGGGGAATAGGTTGACTGGTGGGCTGAAATTTGTGAGAAAATGCTATGGAATAGTTGGTAATTCAACATGAGCTGAGATTCCCAGAGTGTATCAATCACAACTTTGTAGCAGTTCAAATTATAAAATTTACTTCATCTTTGCTTCTGCAGGTTTTGTAAAGTTTCTTGGTCCTTATTACATGGTTCTAATTACCAGGAGAAGGAAAGTCGGCACAATCTGTGGCCATGATATTTATTCTATTGGCAAGAGTGAATTGATCGCAATTCCAAGTCCTATAGTCTGGCCCAACGTGGCATATTCTAGGGATGAGAACAGGTCTTTCGTTTTTTCAACATGTAAATATTGTGTATTACCTGTTGTAATTTCATCGCTGGCTCCTAACAATATCAAAATTGCCAGCTTGCACTTTTGTATTTGGACATGTTATAGTTTTGTTATTCATTTATCTTATTGTAGGCCCCTTCCTTTTCCAAATATTCAGTTCATTTTGTTGCTACATTGTGATGAGACGGTGTGCATTTTCGGCGATGATGTACATTATTATCTTATTTGCACTATTTTATGACAATTTGCATATTTTCAGACAAGTTTTTCTTCTTGCATATTTTCAGACAAGTTTTTCTTCATGTATTCACGTTTGTAGTTGAACATGGGCAATTCCATTTGGTCCAATTGGACAGGAAGATAGTAATATTTGTCTTGTGTATGCATTTAATGTCTCTTTGCCTATAAGTATAAAATTTGCTTATTGATAACAATATGCATCCAACTCATGTGGTCAGTACATCATGGCAATTCTTGCAGTTCTGAACTTTGTGTATGGTGTTCATATGGTCAGAGGTATATAGAACTGTTTCGAATTTCTTTGCTTCATTTGTATTCTACTTATTAAAATTCTAAATCTACTACAAATATATCCTTGCAAGTGTTTTTCTCATTTTTATTGTCTGCAGAGATTTATGTTTTTATTCCTCACTTTTTGTAGATATAAACGGCTCCTTTGCTCGGTCGATCTCTCGAAGGACTTCTTCTTCAGCTACTCTTACAACATCATGCGCAGCCTTCAGAAGAACATAACCGACAAGAATACCGAGCAGGTTGTTTATGAAACAATGTTCGTATGGAATGAGTTTCTGACACGAGCAATTCGGAACCATCTCAAGAATACCAATTGGACTGTTGCCTTAATTCATGGATTTTTTAAACAGGTATATTCTTATGCAACATACTAACTCTTTTAGTACTGCATTCCGTTTATTCCTCCTTGTCATTTCTAATTAATGAGCTTATGCATATCACCAGTATCGTCTATTCATCACTGAAGACCACAAGTAGGGCTGCAGTGGTGCTAACTCAATGCCATCCCACTAACTTATGCGTTTTACTCCACGTTTCATGACCTGACACGTAGTGAAAGCTTGAAATAAAGGGTTTGCAAAGGCATGGCTTTGTATAACCTGCTGACATTTTTCAGTTTGAGCTGCTTGAGGCTTTCCCGAGTCGAAACATTTGCTCGTAAGTCTCAGCAGACTGTTAATGCTTTTGTTCAGTTATTTTTTTGTCCATCGTTAGTGTGTTGCTAGGACTTAGTAATATTGCACAGTCTTAACATGCTAATGCTAAGATATGAAATTGCATTGCTATTTATACCTATTTTAAATGTTTGTTAGCTAGTAAGCATTGAGCATGAGCAACGTCCCTTCATCCTACTGCAAATCCTGTGAATTACACCGTGTATAATTGACATTTCTGAATGTATCTAAGAACTGAGAACTTCTTGTTGCTATTCGGTTTACATTTTTTTATGCTAGTAGTGTGTTTCATGCTCAAGTACTATACGAAGACAAGCTAATAGACATATTTTGGTGCATTCAGACGAAGCTGTCCATATCTGGGAAAAATTTCTGGTTGACACTCATAGCTAGGCGCTCGCGTCATTTTGCTGGAACCAGGTTTGTATTACAAGCCCTTGGGTTTAATGGCCTAATTTGGATAAAAATAGTAAATCTTATACTGATCTCACAGCATCTATTTCTTTTATCATTTTGAAATATAGATTCTTGAAACGAGGCGTTAATGAAAAGGGTAGGGTTGCCAATGATGTTGAGACTGAACAGATTGTTTTTGAAGACACACCTGATGAAATCCCACGTGAGATAGCTTCTGTTGTACAACATAGAGGATCGATACCTCTTGTCTGGTTTCAGGAAACTTCAAGACTTAATATTAGACCAGATATCATATGTAAGTTCTGTACTGTTAGTCTTTCATGAATTTGTCTATCTGTAGATGGTCTTCTCTGATAATCCAATCACCTTGCTACCTGCAGTAAAACCGGATGTGGACTACAAGGCGACCCGCCTTCATTTTGAGAACCTTGCACTTAGATATGGCAACCCGATAATCATCTTAAACTTAATCAAGGTCAGCGTAAGTGTGTAACATAAATGTTGTTTATACTTTGACATGAATGATGTGTGTTAAATTCCATTTATATCAGAACTGACTTACATATCTATCAAGTTATTCGTCAACTTGATATCCTTTTGCTCTTTGTTATCAATCTGAAATTCTGAATATTCCTTTTGGATTATGTGTATATTTATCAGACTCGTGAGAAGAAGCCTCGTGAATCTTTTCTCCGCGGGGAATTTGCAAAGGCTATCCATTACATAAATAAGGGGTTGTCAGATGACAAACGTCTAAAGTTTTTACACATGGATCTGAGTAAGCTTTCTCGAAGGTAATCTGTTGTATTCCAAGAGAATCTTGTAAGCTTGCCCCTGCCATTCAAGTTGGTTATGTTGTGAAGTTCCTACAATGTTAAGTCCTACATGCTATTTGCAGGAAAGACACCAACGTGCTTGCACTGTTGAACAAGGTAGCATCAGATGTGTTGGACCTAACCGACTTCCTCCATTGTGAGATAACATCATCATCAAAACCTGAGGATGTTTCAAGGTAACATTCAGACCTACTTTGGAACTGTTCTGAAGTTTACTAAGAATACCTTCCCTTAAGAATCCATAAGTTATACATAGCAAACACGGGAAATTACTCCCTCCAGTCCAAAAGAACATGTCATTTTTATACAATCTTTTCTAAATTTGACCATATATCTTTTATGTTTATATGGATTGGCCACAAGAAAAACTATCCGGTGTCATTTGTCGTAAAATCTTCTTTCGTGATATATCATTCTGTTACATATCTGGATTGGTCCAAGTCAAGATCACGCAAAGTTTTAAAAAATGTCAATTTTTTGACGAGGGAGTAGCTGCTCTTATCTGGTCTTATTCTTATGAGGTCAATTAGCAGTACTAATGGCCATTTGTTACATGCTTTACAGTGGAGGAGCTGTTGCCAAATCTAATGAGGATCAAGATTTATGCGCAACTAAGCTGGTACCTGTTTTATTACAAAAGGGTGTCCTCAGGACAAACTGCATAGACTGCTTGGACCGCACAAATGTCGCACAATTTGCGTATGGCTTAGCTGCTTTAGGGCGTCAACTTCATGTGCTGCGGCTTGTTGAAGCACCTAAAATTGAATTGCATGCTCCTTTGTCCGATGATCTGATGGATTTCTATGAAAGGATGGGTGATACATTAGCTATTCAATATGGTGGTTCTGCTGCTCACAACAAGGTAGGTTTCTTGTTATATGAGTACTCTGATATGGTGGTTCTGCTACTCACTACTACTCTTTATACGAGTACTCTGAAAGATTGTACAACTGTTGCGTGTTCTCGAAAAAAAAGATTGTACAACTGTTTTAATTTGTTATATACCCCATTTGCAGTAGTTTTAATTTTTCTTGCATCATCCTCTACTTTTTCCTATTATTTGAGACATTTCTCTCCCTCTCCCTATTATTCTGTAGCTTCATGTTTAAGTCAAAAGCACAAGGCAACTTATCACCTGAATATAGAATTCAGAAAGTTTGTTATTATCAAAGCACAATTTTAGCCAGGATTGCACATACCAAGGCAACTTCTACCAAAACATGACACATTTCCTCTCACAGATCTCCTATGAGAAATGAACTATACACATTTCCTCTCACAGATCTCCTATGAGAAATGAACTATACACATTTCCTCTCACAGATCTCCTATGAGAAATGAACTTCTCCTAAATTAATTGGTACATGTAGCTTTGCCCTTTGGAAACAAGTGAAAAAATGAAGGTTGTTATTAGGGTGAGGACATCTATAGCTACCCAAGCATGTCAAATATAAAGTTTATTTTATGAATTATGTAGAAAATGTAAATCAGCAAGTGTTTGCAGAGTATTTGTGACTAAAACAACTGGCATTTTGGACTGATCGTAGTAGGTTGTCATTTATGGCCTCTGTCATATCTGTAGTTACTAATCCTGAATTTGTTTCTTTCAAAATGATTTGAATCTTCTTGCTAGGCAGTAAAGTCAATAGTCATAAACATATTTTCTTTCAAATTCCAAACTGTTTTTTTAATATCAGTATAAGTTATCCATATTATTCGCATATGCCACAGATCTTCTGTGAGCAAAGAGGCCAATGGAAGGCAGCAACCCAATCCCAGGAGCTCCTTCGGACTCTTCAACGTTACTACAATAATGCCTACACGGATCCTGAGAAGCAGGATGCTATAAATGTGTAAGCTTCTTCATGTCTGTGAAATATCATTCTGTATGAAGGACAACCAATGGAAAATATTGTTATTGGTCTTGTATATTACCACAAAAAGGTTTATCTGTCTTTAAAAAATTACAGGTTCTTGGGTCATTTCCAACCCCAACAAGGCAAACCTGCACTGTGGAAGTTGGACTCGGATCAGCATTACAACATTGGAAGGCAAGGAACTTTAAATGAAGAAACTGGAAGGTACTGAAGTCAACTCTTCCATTAAGAAATATTGCTTGAAAAGCTGGTCTCTAATATTTAATACAAACTTAACTTTTATTTGGATATTTTACCTGACATGAATAAGATGGAATATCAAAGTAAAACTAATCAGTGATCACTGTGTTCTCACTTCCAAGTCCATGTAATACTTGCAAAAGGTGCCACCATTTCGTTTTGCTCTAGCTGCGAAAATAGCATTGCTTGTTTCATGAAAATGGTCTTTGACAGAACAAGGGAATGTATTAATCAAGGAATACTAGAACTTGTTTTGGAACTGCAAATTCATCAGGCTGTGAGAGGTTAGAGCAACAAAAAATAGATATTCTCTACCTGTTTCACTCATTACAGAAAACTTAGGTTTTGATGTTCCAACTGAGGTTAAATGCCAGGTGATCCTTGGTGTTAATTGCTTACATAATGATACTTACTCAAGCCGTCTAGACTCAATCAGTGGTTCTGTCGATTGTACTTTGTTATATTGGTTCCTCAAACTGTTCAGTTTCCATGTCTACTTTAGTAATTAACAAATGTTATATCAGCAGATCATTCATAAAGAGGTCGCTGTCGGATGGTAATATTCTATGCGAAAACACTGTACCTGTATCTGACTGTAAAGTCGGAGAAAATAACATTGCAAGCTCAGAATTGCTCCCAGTGCAACAGCTGGATGACATTAGAGGGCCTTCTGATTCTGCACCAGAGATCTCCATGTGTGAACCTAACCCATGCTCGAGGTGCGTTAATCCTTGTTCGAAATTGGCCTTTGGAAAACTTCAGCTTGTCCATGAATGTAATATGACCTAACAGCATCTTTTGATTTTCAGTACAAACTATAGAACAATGCCTGCAAGGCACTCCATTTCGGAAGAGCGGCAGAATTATTTGAAAAGATTAGGTTACCCAGAGTTGCATTCTTCAAATTTTCTCGATCTTGATTTGTTGTCATCTTCGGGAAATTCTTGTGACGAGGAAATTTTTGAGAGGTAACATATACTGCGATTAATTTGCATACCAGGCCGCATTCGTTACATTCTCTTCCCCTTGATGTGTCAACTTAAGAGTTACGAAATTTAGGCTCCCCTTGACATTAACAAGGTATTTCAAACTCTCATTCACAGGTCATCGCTCATCAATTCACCTATGGATGTCAGTGTTGAATCAGCTACGTCATACAGTGAACAAGGGCACAATGATGAGGTCAGCTTATTTTTCTAAACTTTTTCCTAAGAAAAGTTTATTTAGGTCAACATGCCAACGGGGTTTTATGATATATGCCACTCTAACGTACTGTGACATTGTTTTTCCGTCGATCGGATTTTTACGTCTTTCAGATTTAATCTAGTGCTGCATTCTCATGTTCTTGTTTCTACTCACATATATATTCACCAATATTGGAACTCTTTTTTCCTTCTTAGCAGGGAAGGGATGACACAGATCTGTCACGCTCGAGCAGCCAACTGTCAGACGTTCGCGACTATTCCGACCGCTTTGCTCAATGGGTGGCTAATGGAGGCATGCTTTGCTACTAGTGCTAAAATTTTGTCCTGGTGACATCTCTGTAAATATTTTTGCCGCGACAGGAAGTTTGACAGCTAGAGCAAAGGAAAAGCTACATAGCAAGGCGAATCTGCATGCACAGGACGCGTAATCGAAAAGATGATGACAGCGATGGAAGAAGCATCGGCACGGTTGAGCAGCGGAACGCTCGAGCGTGATGTTCAGAGGAATGAAAGGATGCTGGCTTGGTTGGGTTGGGTACATGATTCAATTACTATGGTGAAGGAGAATTGGCCATAGTGCAGATAATAAATAGGTGAAATATATCTTATCTTGATTCTTTCAATTCAAGGGTTAGCCTAGTTTGACGGTTTCTCTCTAGTTCTCCTTAGGAAAATATCAAAAAGATCTCGCGAAAGAAAGGAAGAAGAAGAAGAAGAAGAAAGACACTGCTCCTGTAAATATGGGTACATACAGAAGTATACAAATTTGCTACTCACATCGGTTTTGGATGGCTCTAGTTTCCCTTCGTTTCAATCTTTAGCGTGCTCCTCAATCGTCTCGTCTACTATACGGACGCACGACGGCACGGCACGGCTGGTGGCAATCAGAGGCCACAAATTTATGCTGTGGGAGCGCACGCGATCATCGGCGCTCGGTACACGAAATTAAGCCGGCCGTGCGGTCGCGAGGTGGGGTGAAGAAGAGCACAGATTGTGCCAAGGACGTACTCACGCTCGAGCAGGCAGCCAACTCTCAGAACACACGCGACTATTCTGAGTTTCTGACCGCTTTGCTCAATGGGTGGCTGGCTAACGGAGGCATGCTTTGCTACTTGCAGTGCTGAGATTTTTTTTGTCGAGGTGACATCTCTGTAGCAATTTTTGCCTCGGCACAAAGTTTCACAGCTAGAGCAACGGAAAAGCTCGAGGGCAAGGCGCATCTGCATGCCAAGGACGCGTAATGAAAAAGATGGCAGGCATGGTAGAAGCATCGCATCGGCACGGTTAATCAGACTGGAAAACTTAATTAAACGTGATATTTCGAGGGGGAATGGAAGCATGCTTGCTGGCTGATAAGGTTGGGTACAGGAGATTCGATTACTATGGGTGTTTGGTTCAGGATCCTAACACATAGCCAAAAACTTAGACAAAACTAAAATTTCGTAAAATAAGTATTATTTGGATTGCATTCAAGTCAAATTTCGACGTTACCAAAATTTTGATGGACAATTTCCTCACCCTCTGATTACCCACGTGTGACATTAGATTTCGTTGGCGTTACATAATTTTTGTTGGCATTACCAAATATTGATAGCAAACCAAACGATAGCCAATTTTCATTGGTATTACTAAAATTTGATGAATTGATCATAGTGCATATCTGACATATTATCTTGTTCTCTTTAGAAAAATATCAAAATACCTCACAAAAAGAAAAGGGGAAGTAAAACCAGTGCTCCCGTAAATGAAGTATACACATTTGCCCATGCAAAAGTAGTGCGTTCAAATATTCATGCACGTGGAAGCCAGAACATATAAGGGTTAATTAAAGGGAGTGCCCACGGAGACAACACACGTTACAATACAGACGTATACTCCCTCTGTTCTCTTTAAAGCGGCGCTTTTTATTTTTCATGTCTACGATATGTGAATTGACCATTAATTTTATAAATTTATCTTATTATGTACTAATAAAATTATAAAATTATGAAAATATTTTAAACGGTAAATTTAACGATATAGTTTTTTGGTAGCCAATCTAAATATTTTTAAATATGTAAGTGATCAAAACGTCTGTTGGCACGGATTCTACGATGTCAATAGAAAACGGAGTAGCATGCATACACGATCCTGACATGAATTATTTATAATGGCCATGCATGCCAAATGCTATGGTGGAGCGGCCTATATCGTCGCGCACTTGGAGGCGATGCCTCTACTTTCACTACCACATCACGGACAAATCCCATTATCCCACCGACGGGGTGCCCTCACCACCGCCGGGGCCGGAGGAGCCAGCCTCGCCGCCTCCTCCGCCACCAGAGGAGCCGACGACGGAGCAAAGTGGGGGCGCCGGCCCCCCGGCAGCACCTCTTCGCCGCAAATATTGCAGTGACATTGACCACCTCTTCGCCTACGTACAGGGCAAGCAAAATTAATGCAAACAAAGCACGAAACTCATTGATGAAATGGAAGAGGCAAATTCGTACCTAACAGAACGTACAACACCGTCCCGCTCAGCGTCGACATCGAAGTCAATGTTGTTGTTTCCTGACTCGCCGGCGTCTAGCCCCACCTTGGCCGTCTCCTTGCTCCCCTGTTCTCATCTACTTCTCTCCCTCTTTCTCTATGCCCTCTCTCTCCTACTGTCTATGACAATTGGGACCATTTATAAAGGGCTAGTATTAAGAAGAAGAGCAAGGGGCAAAAGTGTCCTAGAGTGGCTATATCAAAACCAACAAGATTTAGAGTGATATTTATCCAAATTAGGGATTTTAAGTGACATATCTCGAAACGTCGTGTTTTTTAGTGATATATGACGAATTTTGCCTTATTTGGGGGCTCAGTAGTGGGTCGGTGCACATGGAGATTGTGCAATTACATCGGATTTCAGTTTCAGTGCATGGTCAGTTTCATGCCAACCGACTGCGAATGGCTCTGTTAATCCACTCCAAAAAAAAAAGAGATCGACCTACGGACAGATTGTCAGTGTGGAGAGAGATACTCTACATTACAACTCTCAATACAGATGTGCTACAGTGCACAGGAATCACAAGTGATCTCCATCGTTCGATAAAAAAAACGAAGGCCAAGCAGTGGCGGAGCCACTGTAATGCATAGGGGTGCAGTTGCACCCTCAAAATTTTTGCAAAAAAATATGATGTATACTCCCCTTAATACATAAAGTATACACTACAAATACTAATATGCATACGTCTCAACTCCTGGTAGCCCATATAGCATTAGGCTCAACAAAATCTGAGAATCAAGCTCAAATCAACTAGTCAAGGAGATGTCAGGCCTAAGTGTCATCTGCCCATCCATGCGCTCTGGCAGTAGCGCATGAGCGTAGGGGCGCAGCACCGTAGCCGGCAGCTCATCGCGGCATCTCCGCTTCTGGCTTCTGCGCCGACGATCTCGGCCTCGACGCGCCGGTGGCCGGTCACGCCCCTCGAGTCTCGACCCTGAGGACCGCCTGTCCGCCGGCTCCCCTCCTTGGCTCCAAGCTCCTTCAAGGCCTAGTGTTGGCTTGATCTCCACGTTCCTTTCCTTATACCCCTCGCTGTCTGCCTGCTGATTCATTTGCATAGCATCTTTGCATCCTGCTGATTCATTTGCTTCATATGACAAGGATAAAATTCTTAAACTTGCTAAGTTTTATCCTAAAGATTTCTCGAACACAGATTTGATCCAATTTTCTTTGCAACTTAATATGTTTATCACTAACATGCATCAAGATACAAAGTTTCGAGAAGTGAAGAATCTCAGTGAGCTCTCTATTAAACTTGTTGAGACAAAGAAGCATGATCGTTGTAAAGTTATTTATTTGATGCTCAAATTGGTATTGATCCTTCCTGTGGTTACTGCAAGTGTAGAGAGGGTATTTTTGGCAATGAATCATGTGAAGAACAAATTAAGAAATAGCATGGGTGAACAATACTGAATGATTGCTTAATTACGTACATTGAGTGTGAATTTTTTCTACAAGTTAATGATGATGTTGCTATCAATCGCTTTCAAAGTATAAAGAAACGTCATACCAAGTTGTAATTAAGTAATTTTTTAAAATATTTTGTGATGTTGGTTATAGTGCGAATATGTAATTTGACACATTTGAACTTATGTACTATGTCATTTGAACTTGTGTTGGAACAGATGTATCTTAAGTTCGCACCCCCGTCGTTAAAATCTTGGCTCTGCCACTGAGGCCGAGATCAACCACTACAATATTTTTTGCTATGTAGACTTCCGCTACAGCAAAATCAATGCAATATTTTTCTAACTGTTGCTACAGTGCCTTCCTACGGTGCTTCGGTGGAGCACCGTTCGCAGAGTGTACCCGCTGCAGTGAACTGCAGAGAATCCGATCCGGGGCTGCTCGTGCGCGCTGCCGTCATGACATCGCACCGGCCGGCCGACTGCTCCCGCCCGCCCGGTGAACATGGTCGACGCGCGCTCGATCTTTGCACCAAACTAGGCGGCTAGGTTGCACTGGGACATCGAGTTCAACCGCACCGTGGGAAGCAGAACCCCACGGGCACGGCTGCTGACTGTTGAAGTTAATCCAGCGGCTCCAATGACTAGCCATAATGCCGCATGACTGCCAGTCCTTGCTATGCAAAGCAAAAACTGAAATACTTATTGCCATGATTATCAGTTAGCCATGCACAAAGTGAAGTGTAGCTTCAGTTACTTGCATGGCTGAGTAATTGGCGCATGATTTGTAGTAGTATCAGTTACCATTTTGCTAGTATAAATAAGAGAATAAAAAACTAGAAATGCGCTGGTTTTAGCAGCACCAAATACTTGTGTTCATTGTGTTCTTGAGTGCGCATTCGATTGCCGGTGATCCACAACACTGACTGCTGCGTTCCCAGCCCAGCCTCACGGCCGCACGACGGCACCACCACGGGCACAGCCGCCAGTCAGCCAACCCGCAGGATCGCCTCGCTCGCGGGCAGCCAGCACGGCGCTCGCGCACTGCCCTGACTCCGCCGCCAAAACTTTTTTGCATCGCACGATGGTGCCCGTGGGTTGGGACTTGGTACCGAATGGCCCAAAGAAACCAGCAAACGCACGAACAGCGCGAGGCCTGAACAGTGCATGAAACATGGAGGTCGATGGTGCAGACCGAACTCCAGCTTCGTTACGAAGTTCAGGAAGTGTCAAATCTTTCTGGCAACGGCACGGCTACTACTTATCGTGAAACAATCCAAGAGAAAGCAAGCGAAGGATACACACCAACAAAGGTAGCAACATGCTGAATACCTTGACAGAGAGTGACATGGATAGTTCGTGCACAGAAGTTCGGGATTGCAGAGTGTGTACTTGTCCCAGAAACGACATAACATTTCACAACAGAAGACAACCTTGATGAATTCGGAAAATAACGATAACATTCACCTTAGATTTACCAAACCGAACTGCATATATAATAGACATCACATTGCATTGAACCTTAGAAAGCACTACAAAATAAAAGGGGAAACGAGTTGAAAGATAACTTATACAACATCTTCCCGAGCTCTCTCCCTCATTGAGATATCGAAAACAGTGACAAACAAGTTCAGCTAGAAAACCCTAAAACAGAGGTATGCACAGCGTAGCTGTAAAAAACCCATCTGATTTTAGATTCATGCCTCAGAAAATATTTAACTTAAGCTGCAGAAGACATCTCAAAGTGACAACCTAGTCTACTCCCAGACTTGAGCAGCAGGTTGCGCTGGTGGGTCCCAGCCAGCAGGGGGCACCACCGGAGGAACGGCACCTTCCACAGCTACAAGTGCTCCTGCTTGATCCCACCCATCGGCAGCAGCAGCAACTGGAGCTGCCACCAAAAACATAGGAACAAAGAAAATATGATCAACTCAAGTTACCAAAACGAACGGAAAGGTGATTAATTAACTAGCTGTAAAGCAAATGGACTCGAAAATTTTCAAACAAATATCAGAAACCTCGGAAACAATACAAAAACAGTGTTAACTACAATCAGCGCTGTGGTTCTCATTTGAATACTAAAATGGGATTTTCGCATGTGCGTATGTAGCCATACTATTATGTAGTAGTGTGTAGAATAAGTTGTTCTACGCTACATACAGTTACCCTGCCCCGACTGAACCCATCCCCCCACCAGGCGCCGCTCGCGCCAGACCCATCCGAGCTAGTCAATCCCAACATAAATGGGCCATGAACCCACGATCCCCACGCTGATGTCACATGACCAATATGCGTTATGGCGGGATACGCCAGTAAATTCTAACGAGACGTCCAGTAAATTCGTGCATACAGTAAAAACAGTTTCATCTGACAGTAAATTAGATTGTATATGGAAGTAAATGTGGTATCCATTTTTACTGCCGTCATCTAAAAGCGGCTTTAATTTTTTACGATTTTTTTTAGAACTCGCCAATTAGGGTAGTTGCATATTTACAGGGGTGGGCTACAACGCTTAGCTCTCCGCTCCTATCTCTACAAGCCTCTCTCTCTCTTGCAATATGATTTTGAAAGGTCTAATAAGCTCGTGTACCATGACTTCCCACTTGTGCCCAGGGAGGATAGTGCCCCTCATCTGCAGAACCATCCTGGCCAAGAGCCAGAACAGGCAGCCAATGCTGTTCCTCCCCTTGTTGTTGGCTGGGATGCCAATATCAACATACCGCATGGGGGAGTCGGTGTCACAGAAGGCAATGGTCGGGATGTTCCCCAGAGCAGACTCCTTGATTGGCTGCGCACAATTCACAAGAACACAGTCAGGCAGGACATTTCATTCACCTGGTGGTCAGTCCTTGGGTCGGTGAGGATGAGCAGGCGGGGCTCGCTGAAGGAGGTCTGGAGCTGGTTGGTGAAGGTACCAGGGGTATGCCTTCCGGCGATGGCGTGCGCGCCGGTGTACTGCGCGAACTTGAGGACGGCGCGCTGGCCGTAGGGGCGGGCGGACTGGACGATGATATCCTGTGGGTTCTCGATGGCGACGATGACCCTCGCCGCTAGCTCGAGCTTCTCCCATGCCTTGCCAAGACTGATGATGTAGATGCCTAAGAATCACAGCAGCGAAAGGGGACATCACATATCCACATTCAACCGTCCCTCTCAAAGAACTGAATCATTATTTGCCACAAACTGCAAGGCGACTACGCTGCTAAGTAAACACATTCCAAAGCAGATCGCCGCTAACTAGTGGTACAAACTTGCCACAATGCGCCACATGCCGTGATAATTCTAGCGTTCAACGGCAAGTAGGATGCCTAGATTAAGCTAGATCACTAAGAACGCCTTAGCATGAAAAAGGCTAGCACCACGATACGAGTATACAAGTATCAAGTATGCGACCTATCCCATTCCCATCCATGTTGGAATCTCCACGGCAAGAAGGCATGGGCAGGTACGTACCGTCGGTGCGGCGCTTGAAGACGTAGCGCTCCATCTGGAAGTCGCAGTTCTTGGTGCCCAGGTGGACGTCGGCCGCGAGCATCATCTGTATGTCCTGCTCCCGCTGCGACAGCGCCCGCGCGGCGCCTCCGCCTCCAGCCGCTGCCGCCGTGGTGGGTGGGGACGCGAGTGTTTTGGGTGGTGCCGCGAAGGGAAGGAAGGAGGAGATATATATATGTATATATCACCTGCTTTCTCCTTTTTTTTCCCAGATGAATTTGCTTTCTTTTTCTCCAGATGAATTTTGCCAGTTTAATCTAAAAAAAAGGTAGCTTATACTGTCAGCACTCTTTGACAAGAATCATGTCACCCTCCCTCAAGGAAGTGCATATCTGACGAGACACGGTTAGACAAACCTTTTTCTTGGAGATTTACGAGACCATGATAATGGAACGAATTTGGATATTAGAACGAAGAGGTGGATCAAGGGATTAACAAGCTAATGCGAACAGCAAATTTTGGATGAAAAATGTCGACGCAACACCAAATAGGCTGGATATGAATCCTCCTGCTGCCTGCACTCACACGGTCACACCAGGCATCCTCAAATACTTGGCAGTGAGGAATAGTCTGTACTCTCTACTCCGGCAGCTGGAAGACAAATTTGTGCCGATCCCGAATATATAGGTGACGTGCAGAATTTTGCTCTGAGAAAGACAATTGTAACATCTCGACAGGAATCCATAGAAAACATAACTTAGCAATATATTCCGTTCGAGTAGGCACTATTAGTTGACAATACTCATTTAGCTAAAAACAGGTTCATCCAGATACTCCCAAAACCTCAAAATGTGGTATGCCATAGAAGAGAAAAATACAAGTGCCCAGAGTAGCTTCACTCGCTCAAGTTCTATAAAACTCTCAGTAGGTCTGGAGGAAACTATGACCACGCAACTGCTCCGTGTCAATCTGATCATGGTTGCTGAATCAGCTCAGGACAGGGAATATGCGAGTTATGTGCTCGAACGGAACAGTGTCAACTGTGTTCTTCTTGAGCTCAGGGTGATTGAACTCGTTGCGTGGAAGGACAATCAGTTGAGAACGTCCACCCTTCTCAATTACCCAACCTGAGTTTGCAACATGATACTCCAGAAACTTGTCCAATGCAAGACCTTCAATGTTGATGGCCTGAAAACAAAAGTGGTGGGCTGTAACATCAACAAGAAACAATCCACGTGTGATGCAATGACCCCTATAGGATAAGCAGCGTGACTTGGATGATGATGATGCATTTATTTGGCATAAAGAATATTAACAGCTATCACCTAATACGGATAACCAACATGAATTGGATGATGATGATGCATTTATCTGACATAAATATTAACAGCTATCATCTAATATGACGTTTGAATTACCATTATCATGCAAAAAAAAATTTAAGCAAGCTCATACGAAAGCGTATGCACCCTGTAGGACTTCCATAATTAATTTAAAAGGATATATATTTTACCTCCGCAAGAACAGACCTAGGAACTTTCTGGTATGTCAAGGAGAGCACATGAATCGCATAGGCTTGGATTGCCTGCTCAAAACCTGCAAAAAGACTCAATAGTGTCAGTAAAACTTCATCTGTAGATCAAAACAAAAGAACACATAAAAAATGGTGTAAGATGGCATCCAATTGAACAACTTAGAAAAACTCCATAGCAAGTTCCTGTTAGTACTAAAAAAAATTCTAGCCAGCAGGCACCCTTTTCAGTGGAAAGAAATGACAATACAAAACGTGAAGTTAACATAAGACACCTTGATCATAAGGTAATACCAGGCACTATTGACAGGACAGGATTAGTACATTAAATCATTTCGTTGGGCATGAACATGCTATGTAAATGCATGGCGAACACCGATAATGAGAAACACAAAGTTAATTAAAAAAACGAGTTGGGCAGAAACTAATCTTCTTTAGCAAATGCAGTAAACCAGAAAAGCTGTACTGCATCACTCACACCCAAGTCTGATGACGGAAAATAATAAAAAGATAAATACTGTCACTGAAATGATTTAAAATTTCTAGTATGAATCCTTATGGGCAATAACATGCAAAATCATTTAAACTGCAATTGCTTGAAGCTAGTTCACTTTACAATATATTACCAACAATGCATCAAGAAATGTATATACCTGGAACAACATCCAATATGTTTCGGTTCTTTGCTGCCTCATCCCAAAACTGACGGAACCTAGCAGTCTTTAAGCAAATTAATTGAGGTTAACAGTGGATTACACAGTAGTTCTTAGACATCTATACATTAGTCACATAGTCAGACCAAGTGTGTACCTCCAGGTAGTGAGAAAGAACTATCAATGTCTTGAATTGCTCCTCCATTTGCTAGAATAAAAGAGCATACAAGTCAGCTCCACATAATAGCAGAAAAATTCAGAAGACCAAATATAAAAGGAGCACGAGACACACAACTAAAAGGCAACAGGACAGATCAAGTCTGTCATGTTATACATCTGTAAGACTAATTTGTCTGATGCAAAATTTAAATTTTTCAATAACCACAAAAGATACTTCAAAATGGGAATACATGTTCCTTTGCATAATATTCTTGAATTCCATATGAATGTATACCGAATATAAAGTAAATAACTGAATATGCTTATTAAATCAACTACAAGTCTAAGCTATTATGAAATATTGCACATCTCCTGGTCTACAGATCTGATAATATTATTTGAAGGTCAATATAACAATTAGCTTCCATGACAAATAGATCAATGAGTATTGACAGATGATTCAATACTTCTCAATTCTAGACACTCATAAGTTGCATGTTCAACAGCGTTTGCTTGCAAAACATAAATATCTAAGGGGTGAAAAAAGTTAGAATCCATAGGATGCACACAGAAGGTCAGGATATCTTTTCATACCACATGTTCAGGAATTAAAAATAAGCATAGGCTGAAGTCAGGGGCTGGCATTGCCATGAGAGCCTGTCAATAGAACAACATACACAGAGATAAAGAGTTGGAAGTGAACCAAGAAGATTGTATTAATAAAATTGATGTAACCATCAGTTGTTATCTGACCTTGATCAATACGCGGGCTACAATCTGTACGCTCAACCTTTCTGGCTCAAACTGCAAAGGGAAATAAACCATTAAGCAAACATATAGATGGACTCATGATCTGGATAAAAATGGTTCATATGGAGATGCATTGTTACCTGGTACAGACGAAGAAGGCTGAGATTTGCGTCCAAGTTATATGTTTGAGAAGAAACCTAAATAGAAACAAAAAAAGATTGTAATTTTGAAAGGGTTGAAACATGACATAACTAATGTTGCAATAAACTAAAGGGTAGCCCGCATGTGTACAATGCCATAGAACCTAAAACGAGTTTTCTCAAACTTGTTTCTGTGTAAATCACAGGCAGAACAGTCGCCGTATCAATAGAACCAGTGCACTCTATGCGTATCATCTGCACAAAATCTTAATTTTGCCACTTTGTGACCAATGACCACAGATATTACCAATTACAAATCCAGCTCTCAATCCATCCACCATTCGTAATGAGTTATGAACACACGGTTGATGTTCCCATGCCATTATGTACAATGTTATTCGTTATTTGCCATTTCATGGAAATTTTAATCAATCTTTTGCTATTTTCGCTATTTTATCTCTTTTTTATTTTTATCTTGCCACGTGAAGTTACCGAAATGCCCCCAGACCATGCTCCCCAACAGCCATACTAAGATCTGTCTGCTGCTAGTGTCGCTTTCATTCACCTCTTCCTCATTAGCAACCAGAAGGTTTCATATCCATAGGAACTCAAAATCAACCGGACATGTCAAGCCCAACTAATGTACATGGTTATTAAGGCGGTAAGGCGAGGCGAGGCGACTCACCCCCCTCACACCTTTTAAGCGGTAAGGCGCAAGGCGAGGCGACGCCTTAGAAATCCTAAGGCGATAGTGCAGAGCAGCAGACTAGAAGGCCGTAGAAGATCCCGACAGCAGTTGGAAGCCACAGAAGATCCCGCCCGACCGAATCGCCCGCTTTGCACGCGACCGGCGCATTGCCCCGCCGCCGCGCCTCTTTTCTTCTTTTCCTTACGCGTGGAGAGCTCGATGAAGGGCTGCCAGTTGCTTCATCTTCGCCCGCCTCCCTCTCCACGCAACTTCGCCTGCGCCGCCTCCCTTCACTCGGCTCTCTCTCTCTCTGCCTCTCGGCGACCCGGTCTTCTCCCCGCATCCCCTCCTTCCATATGTCCGAAGTGGGAGTACGGCCGCCGCCGCAGTTCTAGCTTCAGTGAGTCGCGAGATGGAGGCACCGCCGGACGGAGACGACGCCGAGACGGGAGCGACGAAATGACGCCGAGACGGGAGCGGCGAGATGGAGGCGCCGCCGCCGCGGGTTCTAGCTTCCAGGTGAGTCGTGCGCTCCTCTTTCCCCTTCTTCCACTCTGGTTTAGTCGCCTGCGATCCTCCTTTGCCAAGGCGTCGCCTTGAGCCTTCCCGACGCCATAGCCCGCCTTGGAGACGCCTTCAGGACGCCATGGCACTAAGGCGGACGCCATACGTGTGCAAGGCAAGGCGAGCCGACGCCTTGACCCTCGCCCACGCCTTACCGCCTAGGCGACGCCTAGGCGTCGCCTTACAGACGCCTTAATAACCATGCTAATGTAGTTCCCCAGTCCTGCCAATTTTATCGGGTTGGGCTCAAGAGTATGCTTAAACGCCAAAGTGCTCGCTTCCTGGCTGCGTTCTTGCGGCAGACATCGCTGCAGGTGCAGCATGCCTGCGTGAGCTGCATGCACGGCGTAGATGTGCCCGCTGCAGCCGCCGCACAGCAGGACGACAATGTCACTGCCTGAGATGCAGCAAGACAACAAAGTTGGCCCGGTATGAGAACAAAGGGGCTCGAGGACGACCGTGACAACGGAATCGAGCTCGGGGTCGCCGGGTACTCACTGGCAATGAAGATGAAGGCCGACTGCAGCGACCACCTTCACCACCTCCCAAAATCCGGCAACACAGCACCGTCACTCAAGAGGCGAGAATCGGAGCTAGATCACAAATGATTGACATGCTCTGATACCATCTTGAATAATTTGGAGATTTGAGGAGATTTTGAATATTGGGGGAAGAAGAGGAGAAAAGAGACAGGATGAGTGGGGAATTATTGGATCAAGCTTTCTCGATCCTGCTCTCTGTGAATTCCTTCTCTAATATCTTTCACATTTTATGTTACGCTCTGATAGAGTTGGACCGGGGGCATTTGAGTAACTTCACATGGCAAAAAAATAAAAAAGAGGATATAATAGTGAAAATGGCAAAAGATTAATTGAAATTTCTAAAAAATGGCAAATAACGAATTACATTGTGCATAATGGCAAACCGTAGAATGTTGTTCTATTGGGTGGCAAATTCTGAATTGTCCCATCTTTCTATTTGCACAAGAGACATGTACTTAACATCTTGTAACAGCAAAGGCAAACCTAATCTGCCTATTCTAATAGCATCCAAACGCACGATTTCTTTTGCACTCACTGTAGATCCCTCAACTTAGTACTCCTACAAAGTCCATACTCTAGAAACTCCCACAGACCCAGTGTTCCCCTAGGCGCCGCCGAGCCGCTAGGTGCGGCCCTCCTGCCTAGGCCGCCTGGCCGATTTATGCCGCCTAGGTCGGCCTAGGCGGCGATTAGGCGCTAGGTGCTAGTCTGCCGTCCGACTAGCCCCTAGCGCCTAGGGGAATACTGCACCGACCATTACTCATAAGCCAATCCACCCTCTAGATACAAGGTTAAATTTACCACTCCCGAGCAACTAAACACAATAAAATCGATCCGCAAATATGGAAACACTTCTAATTTCTAGCGTCTAACAACTCCGCACAATTTAGCACCCCACTAACCCACCGATTTCGCCACCATTCAAACGTAAACACGAGACAGCGCTGTACTTTTAACACAACCAACCACCAAACCAGCGGGACGAGCCTTCGCAAGTTCCACCAACTACAGAAGCGAAACGAAAAGGGGTAACCGCATCCCAGGGCTAGGGTTTACCTGCTCGTTGACAAATCCTTCGAGGTCGTTGAGGATGTCGGGGTTGTAGGGGTTCACGGCCACCAGCTCCTCCACCGTGTAGCTCTCCGCCGGTTGCTCGCTCGCCATGGCCGCCGGTTTCGGAAACCCTAACGCTAGCTAGATCTCGCGCGAAACCCTGGGGAGCCGCTAGAGGGGAGAGAAGTGGCGGCGCAGAGGAGGGGAGGTAATGGAAGGGGTTTTCGGGTTCGCGTAAATTTGTTGCTTTAGTCCCTCGAATATCCGTGCCCTGCATATGATATGGCCATATGGGCAGGGATGTCAATTGTATCCGATTACCCGTGTATTCGCAGGTAAATAACCTAATAAAGCTGGGTACGAGAGACTTTCTTTGTCCATAAGTATAAAAATGTGAGCAATCATCTGCCCATCGGGTAAACGGGCGTGGGCATGGGTGAGCTCCACCCATACCTGCCACGCCCGTTTACCCGCCAACCCACACTAACAAGTGGGCCCAAAGAAACCCTAGTTCACCATGCCTAATACCCATTCATCAGTCGCCCTCCACCGAGAACTCCACCTCCATCACTCACTCCATCAGCCGCCACCCTCCCGCAGTCGCCCTCTCCCCTCCCACGCTCCCGCACTCGCCTTCCTCTTCGAGCTCACCGCCCTTCACCCCCGAGAACTCCACCTCTCGGCCAGCCGTCGCCCCCGTCCACCTCCCGGCCAGCCGCCCCCCCAGCCTTCCCCCCATTACTCCAGATCCAGATCCTCAACCCCCTCCCAATTACTCCAGATCCAGATCCGCCCTGTCGGCTCGTTCTCCTCACGGCTAGTCGTCGCCCCCGTCCTCCTCCCGGCTGGCCCCCGTCCCTCCTCACTCCCGGCCCCGTCAAGCCCTCCTCACTCCCGGGCCTGGTTAGCGTGTGCCTCACTAGAAACCGCGCCACCACGTCCAGCCCCTTCATCTCCGTGCTTGAGGTCGTGCCATTAGAGGACTCGGTGTACAACTCCCTACGCCCTTAGCACCATCACGCGCCACAGCTTTGTCCACGACGGCTTGATCCTCAGGTAAGACAAGAAGAACTAGACGTCATCCACATCACTCTGTAGTTGTTTGCTATAGATTTAGCGCCGCAGCTTGTTACCTTATCATGTGCAGTGTCTCTGTAAATTTACTAGCTATCCAGGCGATCGTTTCAACCAATACTGGGAGTCGTACACCGACGGGAAGAGCTCGGTGGTGGAGAGCCAGGCGAGCGTAACTTCTTCCTTTTTATTATTTCTGAACAACGAATAATGACCATTGTACATTTGTACCGCAGCAACCTCACAAATTTCAGTGTTGGAGGGTCAATATCTGACCACATTGCCAATCTGACTGCAATCTCGAGCATGTAAACTTCTTGAAACAAGTTGATGTTAGATGTGCGTGCTAAGAGAGAAGTTGAGTCTTTAATCAGGGTAATGGTGATTGCAGTTGGCTAGTGGGGAACAATCTGACAGGACCAATTCCAGATATGAGCCCCCTACATCATTTGGCTTCTTTGTAAGTACTAACATACGAATTACTTACTTCTCAATGACCTTTTAGGAAGTTTAGAATTACTACTAAAAAACTAAATATGTTGGTTGTTCCATTTAGCTAATCTGGATGAATTTATGATCTGAAAGCACCTGGAGAACAACCGATTGACAGGGCCGAATCCTCCATCGCTGGGAAACCTTCCAAGACTTCAAGAACTAGATTAAAGTTTATGCTACAACAGTTAACAAGTCCATCGCTAATTTCTGACCCATGCTTATTTGTGGTCAGGTACTTGAGGGTTATGAGCGTGCTTATAATAACATGGTGCAGGTTCAACAGATTTCAAAACTGGAAGAGGTATTGTCATTTTGTGTTCTATTCTGAAGAAAGTTAGTTACTGTTTTGCTAACAAAATAAATGAAGTGTAATTCAGGTTATTGATTACTGCATTCTTTCGATGGAAAGTCCAATTGCTGACGGGCGAAGGGAACTTGTCCGTAATATGTGGAATGAGCGCATTTAAGGAACAAAACGAAATGTTGAGGTTATATGATGCCTTTGCTAATGGATGTTGCCTTGTGCCCTATACTATTATCAATTTTTATATTGACTTCAAAACAATTCTCAGGTGTGGCAAGCCCTACTTGCTGTTAGAGAGTTGGTTCTTCCTCCTAATGAAGACGACACTGGATAAAATTTGCTAAACTTTGCTGGAAGAATGGTCGTATTAGTCAGGCTAGATCTACTTTAGTCAAACTCTTACAGGTAAGCTAGTAGTTATTGTTAATCAGTTATTGCTTGTGTAACTCTTCCATATGAAACAATTAATTTCTTATGCCATATGCAGTTTGATCCTGAATCTTCTCCTGAATTGACACAGTTGAATGCTTGGTTTTTCAAAAAGTCGTTGAATGCTCTGTTGATTGCTTAATAGCTCTGTATTTTTATTTTCATTTTAGTTGTTGAATGCTCTGTTGATTACTTAATAGCTCAGTGCCACTTCACGCCCTTAGCTCAGTGCTTAATGTTTGAAGTTCACGGTCGTCCTTAGCTCAATGCTTAATGTCTGAAGTTCACGGGTATGGGCGAGGTTCGCGGGTACACGGGCATGCCCGCGGGCGACGAGTATGGGCGAGGTTCTTCACCCGTTGTCCTTCGCGGGCATGCCCGTGGGGGGAAATCAGGGTCACGGGCATGGGTATGGGTGAGTACTACCCGTACCCGCCGTGCCCGATTGCCATCCCTACATATGGGGGATCTGCGCTGCAAAATATTATACGGGAGAATGCGTTGGTGTACACCGGAAGTTCGGATATTGCATATGAACCCCTGTTAGAAGTAAGAGAAGAAAAGTAGAAACACTCCCGGAAATGCAAAGCTACATGCATATGCACTTGCACATACTATTCCAACTGTTGTCTTCTCCCCCCCCCCTCTCCGACCTGCGCTGCGCACCTCCTTCGGTTGCACCGCCGCTGCCCACTCCCGTCCACCACCGAGCCGCCACGCCAAAAACATTGCATCGCTGCGTTGAAAACCGTGCACCCTCGTCAGAAACCTCGTGCGGCTGGATGCCGGAAACCCCACACCACTAGAGGTTTCCGACGACTACGGGCGGCGGTGCAGGATTTTCGGGCCAGGTTTCCGGCGGCGGCGCGGGGTGAATCGGAGAAAGAGGAAGAGAGAGGTAGCACACGAATCGATGCAGGGACGAAACGGATGAGATGTATAGTGCATGCGCATGTAGAATGGCTGCACTCAAACACTCCTCTATTTTTTAGGGGAAAATGTGTGAGCAGTCCGATCGATATGCATGGTGAAGCACAAGCTTGCCGAGACAAGTTTGCATGATCATCTACTGGAATGCTGACCATGTCGTTGTAGAAATTGATTACCTCCCCTCGCCACTACACGTCACTCAAGGAGCAAACACCAATATGAGATTGCGGCTATTCTAGCAGGAATCCAAGAGCTAGGCATTTTATTCTGTCGTAAATAATGCATAAAAAATAGAAATGAGAGACAAATTATACATAAAAAGTCCTTTCGGAAAAAAAAAACACAGGTCACGAAGGCAATACCACTATATGAGAAGATATTTATAATAAAGTTATTGCTCTTCCGTGTGAACTATAAAGATATATTTATAGTGACACATTAAAGACTCTATGTAGAAGTAGAACTATGAGTTAAAATAGAAAACTTAATTCGTACCACACTCAAACTCAACATATTCTCTTCTTTTGATATAGTTCATGTAAGGCGTTCGGTGAACCTGGCCACTGACTTGTGCGCTAGGCTGTCATCTATGAATAGGATCTCGTGTACATGGACCACTCAGGTGCTAGATTTGTTGTTGCATTGTTTGCAGCATGATTGTAGTCCTCGTGATTAATGAATAGAATTGCTCTTTGGTCTTAAAAAAAGTTCAATCGCCATTGAAAGTATATGCCATTGTTTGAAGTTAGAAAATGTTCTCATTACCGTGGAAAAACCTCCTCATAAAAACCGATATTTAGTTGATATTTATACTTATCAAGAGAGATGCATAGTTGCTCTTATGCACAAATGCATTGTCTGCGACTGCAAATTTATAGAATCCACATCAACTTTACACAAAGTACTAAGCCCTACTAGAGGGAGCTTCAACTTAATAAGTCATTGCAAGCTTAAGCCCCCTTCTAGTTTCTACTACTAATAAGTTGAAGCACATTTTCACTGAACAAGTTCAAATATTCACAGTTGAGCTCGATGATCAACCAAGCAGAAGAGAAGCTATCCTAACGAGTTGGCCTATATGCGCATCCAGCTGCATCGTGCGGCTCTCAAGGTCCCTCCTCAGGGCAGCAACTTCTTCCATCTGACGGCTGCATTTGGCGATCAACGCCGCATACTGCAGCACGCCGGACACACTGTTTTTGCTCTTGTCAGCTCCGTTCATCAGATAAGATACGATGCTCACCATCTGCTCGTCGTGAGGACCCTGCATGACGAGCTTCTTGATCTGCATCATCTGCGTGCTCTCCACCGCCTCATGGCCCATCTCTGCGTCTGTAGTGATATGGGCATACTACACTAACGTGCAATAAAAAAAATTACCGTGTAAACCAAGAGCTATGCGAGTAAGAGATTATAAATCGTTACCACTAGACGTGCAGTACAACAAAAAAAAAAGAGTTGGAGCAGCCCGGTTCAATATCGCGCAAGTCAATGTAGTGGAATAGTCCACCATCCAACATCTTTGGCTGTCGATCGTCTCCTCTAGCACCCCATCGTGTTCCTTACATACTACTACAAAAAGGCTAATACTGGACGGCTCATCACAAACGGTTAACCAAAATCATCTGCATTACATGCAATCACAGACGGTTTTAGTTTAGAGATTGTTTGTGTTACTAGTTGCGCTAAAAACCGTTTGTGAAGAAGTAATATCACAGAAGGCTCATATTGAAAACCGCCTGTGAAGTATCACAGACGGTTCTTAACACGAACCGTCTGTGATAATTGTAGACTTCACAGACGGTTCATGATACGAACTGTCTGTGATATTATACTTATTACAAACGGTTTGTATTAAAAACCGTCTGTGACTTATCATGGCTTAGAACTTCCTTACTCTGTGATTTTATCATGGTTTCGAAATCACGGAGTAAGGAAAATCACAGCGTAAGAAATTTTAAGTCATGGTAAAATCACGGTTTTTAATCTGAACAGTCTGTGATACTAGCTTATCACACACGGTTTTTAATATGAACCGTCTATAATACTAGCTTATCACATACGGTTTTTATTTGAAACCGTCTGTGATTCGCGGAAATTTTTTAACGCTTGCGCGGGAGGCGAAATATTTTGGCGTTGTCCTTATATATTAAACCCACCCCCGCTTTGTCTTCCATTAGTCTATTCCTCTCCCCTCCCCACGCCAAGCTTCGGCGACCGCATTTGATTCCCCGGCGCGGTTCGACGAGGAGACGCAACCGATGAGGAGGAGGAGGAGGGACGCGTAGGTGCTCCATGTCTGCCGCAAGAGGTAGACTGCCAGAAGGTACGTGTATATCCCCAAAATATGCACAATTTGTTTGGTTGCTTGATGATTTTTATTTTATTTATACCTAATGCCGGAGCGCCGCTGGAGGTTTTCGGTCGTCTCTCCTTGCCAACGAGCTTGAGTCGAACTCGGACGACATGCAAGAACAGCTTGTGATATGCTGGTGAGGTATTGAGAGAAGCAGTGTTGAACCAATCCAAGAAGCCGATGAGTTCTTCATGAGCTTGGAGGCATAGATGGTTTCTAGCTAATTTAATTTTGTAACTTTTTTCTTTTTTCCCATTCGGAGGGGACGTTGTGAAACCTTTTGGTTTTCCTTTCCTATAATGTGTTTGTCATCAGAATTTTAATTGGATTTTAGTTGTCTTGCTAGAGGTTTTTTTATGGAAACTACTGTCCCGCAATTGATTGGTTTGGCTCAAAATCCGGTTTTTTTCAATAGAAAAAAATATCACAGACGGTTCTGAACAAGAGGTGGAACGTCGTGCACTGGTGTGCTAGCACTAGTGCACATTGCAGGGCCTTCGGTGAGGAGATAGCTAGAGTTTCGGTGGGTGGTGTTACCTTATCCCAAAAGCCCCACACATCTCCTTATAAAGAACTCATAACGGATCTTTACGTAAAAAAACTCATTACGATTCATAACCATGTGCGGATTATAATACGATTTAAGCCACTAACGGATCCAATCCGAACTAGTTTGTTCTAACCTATTAAGTATGTGACTCTGTAGATTCATACATAATCGGTCGTCACCCAGAAACTCCTTTTTGGTCTACAAGTTGGTAACGGTTTCTAGCAGGACATAGCGACTTCCGAATACACATAAAGATCATATCGGACAAACTTTTATAAAGCTCATGTGTTGATATATTTGCCTCACAATACCACATTGAACTCAAGACGAGATGTGTGTCATCCTATGATAGCTCGATCATTCACTCGATCTTGTAGTGGATTACTTAGTTGTAGTTGACTTCTCAATCATATTCAGCATGGTCATGCACTTCCTTAAACCAACCACATCGAGGACCTCAAACAGTGGTGGAGCCAAGATTTGAGAGAGCATCGAGCCCAAAACTAAAGGGCTATAAGTTTATAACTAATATCAAATACTATCAACACTAAGGTATAACAAAATTACAACACAAATGCATAATCGAAATAAAATTTGAATTCGATGTTTAACGATATGAAAAAATTGATAAAACATAGCCAAAAAAAAATAAGAATGTAACATACCACTAGCACGAGGTAATTTTTGCTTAATTAACAAAGATTTGGTTCATTTGATCCTATCATATCTTCATCAACAATAGTACGAGAATCTGAACCTACAAAGATTCGTCGTGTCCACGAAAGACAAGAGCTTACAATAAAATAAACCTTACAACACCTAAAATAATAGTAATACGACCCAAATATTCTTCCTCCTCCTTATTGGTTGCACCAGCCCACACATGTACCACACTTTACCTCTAATTTTTAAAAGCCTCACAATGTTTTCTAGCTTTATTGTGAGCACTATCAACTTTACTAACATGCTCATTAAAAGATTGAATTGCATTCTTCCAATAACTAAACCACACATTTGTATATGCATCAACACCAAAGTTGTCAGGTCTCCTTTGCTTGAAGAGATAACAATAAAAACAAAAGGCAGCATCTTTAACAACACTGTATTCCAACCAATCATACCTTTTGAACCATTCTTCATGAAAGTTTCTTATTTTACCGTCTATCATTTTCTGTGGAAATTTATGGCCACTTGGTCGGCATGGTCCCAATAGCAAATACTTTGTTCTAGCGGCATCCCTAATGTCCACATCTAGCTACTCAATTGGTTTTCAAAGCCTGGGATCGACAACAATGTCATCCGGATTAAGCACAACACAGGGATTGTTTTGTGGGGTGTTACTACCTCCCGTTCCTATTGTTTCCGGAGTTTGATTGGATTGCGATGGAAAATAATATGCCAATATCTTGGTCCTCTTCATCGTGTATTTCTAATTCTAGTACATCAAATATTCAAATAGAAAATTAATACATTGTCATACTGTCATATGTCATACATTGAATCATACTCATAAGTCATAACTTCATAAATCATAAGTCATAACTAATTAACTCATTTACTTATACAAGCCAAAGTGTTATGCCAAAGAATTAAATACTTAAGTCTGTAACACATTACACACTGACAAACACATCAAGTCATCAAATATTTCGAACTCAGCTCAGTAGCTCATCACCTCACCTCATAGGGGAGCGGTGACGTCGGCAAGGGAGCTGGAACCGGGCGGCACGGAGCTGGACCCGGGCGGCTGGGCCCTGGGGCGCAGATCTGGGCTTTGGCCGGGCAAGGGAGCTGGAACCGGGTGGGTGGGGCGACCAAAGGCGCGAGCGACCAGGCGCAGATCTGGGCTCTGGCCGAGAGTGGTGGCAGTGCTAGAAAGGGAGGGGAGCTGCGGCCTGCCGGGCGACGGGGCGAGCGGGGACGGGTCGAAGGCACGAGCGGCCGAAGGCGCTGGGGGGGGAGCGAGAGGTCGGAGGCGCTGGCTGTCGGGGCGGGCCGGTCGCCGGGGGGTGGGGGGAGCCACCAGACCACTAGTGGGAGGAGGAAAGAAGAAGTTTGAGAAATGAAGGAAGATTGAGAAGAAGATTGGGGAATGACCGAATGAAGCTCCTACCTCCTGGTGCCTTTGTTGCTTTGCATTTCGGGCCTTTCGGCCGCTCGGGAGGGGCACTGGCGCCTGGGCCGCTCTGCTGGACCGGCTCCGGCTGTCTCGGGCCGGCCAGTAAGACTAGGGCCTCACTACTGTATGCTTATTTTTTGGGTATATTTACTAAAAATTTCTATTACTATTTTCTTTGGACCTCGAGCCGTTGCCCAACCGGCCCGAGGTCCATCTCTGCCCCTGGCCTCAAAGATATCTTTTTCGTTAAAGAGGATGGACAAATTCCATCTTTATCGCTGATATTTCTCCGTATATTTTATAGCAAACACGAAAGTTACATTTATGACTACCTATTTACCAAGTCGTGTTTGATAACCCCTAAGAGCTTGTTTGGTTATGCCAAAATCTCTGTTCATCTATATGGATGTGCCGAGATTTTAATTCAAATTTTTGACCTATCCACATGGATCTCAACCAGGAATAAGCTTCTCAAACAAGCCCTAAATAAACTATCACACAGATAAGAAACCATGACGACCTCAGGTTTAAGAATCTCACACACACTATGTATGAAATGAAGTGATGACATTTAAGAATAGAGAACTGCTATACATCTTTCAATTTTACTGCTATGTGATTGGTGAGAGAGAGGGAGAGAGAGTGGGAAGTGAGATTGGGTTAGGGATATAGGGGTGGGGGTGATATCTGGAGCATTAGATCTCCATCTAATGGCTCAAAAAGTGACTGATTTTCAAAAAAAATTCAGTCGCATGTTGTATAGACACTCCCTTAAGAATATAACAATTCTCACAATGTCTCGAGACAAGCCAATTCAACATTGTCCAGATTATTGATTCGATAGATATATATATATATATATATATATATATATATATATATATATATATATAATCGTGAAATATAATCCTCAATTAATACATATGATGGTCCATAAATTATAAGTGTCCCGTAATGAGATAAAACCAGAATGTTGACATAAAAGCGATTCAGTCATCCCTGCTATTACCTGTATATCACATATCACTGACAACGTCGGCATGGACAGCCATCGTATCATCATCGGAAACTGCGGGCAGGTTCAGATCGATGCACTGCACCGCGTTTCTCCCGCGAGGAGGGCAGACTTCGTGTGGGAAGTTGAGCCTTGCGTTCTTCCCGCGGATCCGGCGGGCTTCACGGTCGTAGGCTCTGGCGGCCGCCTCGGCGTTGCCGTACGTGCCGAGCCACACACGCCACCCCTGCTGAGGGTCCCTGATCTGCGCGGCCCATTTGCCCGACGGGCGGTGGCGAACGCCTATGTACTTCTTGCTGTTTGCACTGGCCATGCGGGGCTTGGAACCCGAAGAAACGGTAACATCTGAAACTGCCGATCGAGGAACAGGAGGAGAAGTGGAGAACATGTAAGTCGCCGGCGAGCAAAAATTATTCGGAAAGAAACTGGATTTGCTTGAAAAAAAACACTAGAGTTCATGGTCTGATTGTACCAGCAAGGGAAGGTGCCTTCCACTTGGAGGCCCCGTCTGCAGACGGCACGGCCGGAGCCTCCTCCTCGTCGTCGTCATCCTCGAAAAGCTGGAACCCCTCCTCGAACTCGTCGTCGTCATCCTCGAAAAGCTGGAACTCCTCCTCGAACTCGTCGTCAGTGGAGGTAGCAGCCTTCCTCTTCCCGGTAATCTTCCTCTCAGCCGGGAACGCGTTCGGCCAGAGCACGGCGGCCGTCAACAGCCGGGGCACCCGACTGGGAATGAGACTCGAGAGGATCGCACCCCCGCACATGTCTCGATCTTCTTGGTACCCTGGTTCTTCTTCTTTCCGTGATGTCGCTGGTGTTTACACGCGGGAGCGGGACCGGGGAGTCGTGCTTGCGTGTGGGAGTTGTGTAAATAGAACAGTCGGGTGCGATGGTTGGAACCGTGGGCTGCTCACCGTCCTCCGCCTTTGCGCTGGGTTCCCAATCTGGTGGGCGCCAAGTCTGTGGGCTCCAAGCTGAATGTTCAATGTTGAGAACTTCCCTAACAGAAAAAAATGCAGACATTTTATGAGTTGTTGATGACATGGTACTGTTTGAATTTGGTTACATTTGAGCTGCTGATATGCACCTTGAATTAAAGTAGATTATGGAGCTGATCGGCTACTGGATTAAAATTCAGCTGCTTGAAAAGCCAGTAGTATATAAAAAGATAATAGGATACCATGGGCTCTCTTCAGCCCACAGCCTATCTGGGAGTACCCTGGGTTTGCTACTCCCATAGACTTGCATCGAGTCAATAATTTGGAACCATGAGGCGTAACACTAGTATAGGACCCTCCAATTGTCCTCATTAGCAGAAAGGTGAGAAACTGACTTCGGTCAGTTGGCTTGGTGCATGGGAGGCGCCCTCGTCCGCCAGCGTTCAAGCCCTGGCTCGGCGCTGGTGCTTATCTTTAGGGTTTTAAGGAATTAGTACACGCATACATGGGTATGTTCAGTGGTTAAAGTATGTATCTGCGCTCCGTGGGGTTTAGCACTCGCTCTAGATTAGGCGTGTGTTTAGAACACACCCACGTGTGTGTAGGCGTGCGTGTGGTGTTTGTGTGTGAGTGCATCCCGCGTGTACTCTAAAAAAAATTATCCTCATTAGCAGAAAGGGTTCGAAACCCTTCAATTTCAGGCCATTACATAGAATCGTCATTGTCGTAGCAATAAAATAAGACAGTGGGTACGAGGTACTTTTTTGTCAGGAGATGGCCGGACAGGAGGGGAGCCAAAAGTATGAAAAAAGTGAGTGTGTTGTATTAACACCAAGAATGAGGAAGCCCTCTCCTTACATGCCCTTGGGGAGATATATATATATATATATAGGAAAATAGTATGGTACTCCTGGGAGTACCATACTCCCACCTCTCATATACCTCTTAAATCGTATGATGATACCTCTTTATCTATTTGTGCATACTCCAATATTTCCATTCTTACCCTCACCTTACATCGATGGAGAAATAAGTATTTAGGTACATCCCCTAGGTACACCGTATGAACTCAGCCTATACATTGTAAGACTTTCACTGGGGCATACTAGTATCACAGGCGACCATAGGGTATGGGCCCTCCTCCGACAGCCATGACGTGGCATTGCTACTTATAGCATCCTCTGAAGGTGCTCTTGTGTGCCTACTCTTTCTAATGTGATGTCTGAACTGAACTCTGAAGACTGTTTTCTCCATCAAGTGCGTTGCTTCAGCAGCAAGAGGTGATCTTGCAAGGTCCATGCATCTTTGTTTTTACATGTAAGTGACCATCTATACTTCATCTTTTCTTTCTTAGCGTGTGTAGGAAATGCTGTTGTTTTGGACCAGTTTTTCTTTGTGGACTAACAAATTCTTGCACAAAGCCCATGTCTTCTGAATGTGCAGTTGGTCACTTGCTTCAAGGCTTTTGATGGATCAAAGGGGTTTCGGTCTGTGAATGGAGTTCCAGAACCAAATCCAAAATCTCATCTAGAATCCTTGGCTAGAGACAAATTTATAGAGTTATTCGCAATTCCACGAGCACAGCCAGGTAGTACTCCGAGGAAAAGAAGAGGTGATAGTGGTAATGATCCTTCAATGGATCCAATTCTGTGCCAGGAAAGCTTGTAATTATCAACAAGCGGGCTGATGATTCTATAGTTTTCCTTAGGATGTGCACGGAAAATTCTCCAGATAGTGGAACAGGTGCAACTATCCATCCTAATTATTTGAAACCCACACAACATTTTATCAATAACTATATATGGCAGATCCAATCTTTTATGAAGAATCATGGACCACAAAATTGGGCCATCATGTCGGGGCAAATTGTGTGCATACTAGAATAGGAGCAACTAGTAGTTTTCTGAAGGAAAGGTTAGGTAGCATATATTGGTTCTGAAATCTGAACTATAATGGCATGGCACTCAACTTGCAGGTAAACAATGCAAAGTCTGAAGACCTCATCAGGCTCTCTGCCTTTGTTTCTGCTTCCACCTCTGAATTTTTCTATATTTGCTTGAGAATCCTGCAACGCAACTTAATTTGTAATGTAATTGAGCGGAGTCGCTGTCAAGGCCACATCGAGGCAAGAATTATAAGAGCAAGATGTGCAGATTGCAGCCTAAAATATTATTCAGAAGCTCACGAAACCACCGGTGTCCGTTAGTTACCCACCGGACTGCGAAGCGGTTTTTGTATCCATCACAATACCATTCCTGGAAATCTTCATGGCTAAAGAAGTGAGAATTATTATTTTCAAGCTGCAACATGAGGCGTGAGATCAAATGAAATGCAAAAGAAGGATTGCTAGCAAATAGGAAGACTACACATGTGTTCTCTGAACTTCTTCAGATGTGCTAATTGGCATATCAACCACTTTCCACTGAGATGATCAATCTTTTTTTGGTAATATTTATGAACGGACAATATCATTGAAACCGCGAGGTGTTCTATAAACATATTCACTGCCCAATAAAGCAAATTCATAGTTCTACAATCAAATATTTACCACTTGACGGAATTAAGCAAATATGATCATTTTATAAAATCTAACTCAACAATTACACTGGGTAGGTGACACATATAAACGAGAGGACCAGGTTCACAAACTTATTTGGCATTAACAATCACAACAGCAACAATAGACGACATTGCCAACATGATCAATTCATAGGACTATTGACCAACAGTACGAAAGACCACGTAAGAGTAGCACAAATTATCACAGATTACAATATAATTTGATCAGAAGGCCGGCAGTACAGATGCAAAATCTAACGAACAAACTCAAACAGTACAATATAATTTCATCAGCAAGCAAGCAAATCCCAAGGTAGCCCTCATCTGCATCCTCCGTTTTAACATCGATCAACGACGTTCCTGAACCAAGAAACAATATCTGAGAAAGGAATCGTGTGTACATGAACATGACGAGCAAAAACCGAGATGGTGAATTGAGATGCTTACAAACTGAGTGCATAACTGCATCATATAGATAGAATACATCAGAAAGCAGCGCCATCGACGGGGAACTCGTCGAAGCTCCAGAGGCTGACACTGTTCATGTCATTGTTCATCACGCTGCTCACATCCTGGCCCGCCTCGCCGGCGAAGAGGCTGAGGCTCTCGATGGATTCGTATCCGTCCGAGTAGGGGAGCTGGAACAGCATGAACGGATCGAACTCCAGCTCGTCAGCGAACCCCAGCGTGGCACCGCCACCGCTCCCCTCTGACGAGTCGTCGGCCCTCAGCTTCTTTGCAGGGCTCCCGGACTCCGACTCGGCGCTGTCGGTGAAGGAGCTCTCCATGACCGGCGGCAGCGCGGCAGCGCCCGCGGTCAGGTCGAGGAAGCTGTCCATGTCGAAGAGAGAACCCATCATCTCAGGCTTGACGACCAGCTCTTCCTGCTTCTGCCCTCCACGTAAAGCGGGCTGCGCCGCAGCAGAGTACGCCGTCTGCGCCGGGCATTGCGGTTTCGGCGCGGTTCTTGGGTTGGCGCGTCGTGGGAGCGCCCCGGCCGCGGTAGGGAAGTTGACCTTGGCTTTGCTGCCGCGGAGGCGGCGGGCCTCGACGTCGTAGGCCCGGGCGGCCTCCTCGGGCGTGTTGAACGTGCCGAGCCAGACGCGGGTGCCCTTGTGCGGGTCGCGGATCTCCGCCGCCCACTTGCCCCACGGGCGCTGCCGGATGCCGCGGAAGTGGCGGCGGCCGCGCTTCTTATCGCTCGCCGCCCGCGCCGCTCGCCCGTCGACGTAGGCTACACAGGGAATCATCAATCTTTCCCTTGAGATTAAACCAGGAGTACACGTGCACGTAACGATCGTACACAAGAACTAAAGCGCGCGCATGAACATTGTACGATTGCATCCTCGATCAAATGGTGTGAACTACCTGGGGAGAATGCGGATTTGGACGCGAACACGAAGTGGTCGTCGTCCTCCTCCTCTGCCTCGTCGAAGTCGTCGTCGAACTCCTCGAAGGCGGCCTCGAAGTCGTCGGCCTCGGCGACGCCCCTGTGGTGCCTCTTGTTGTTCTTGCCGCCTTTCTTGGAACTCGCCGGCCAGACGTGGCTCGCGGTCACCCGCTTCAACGCCGCGCGCGCTGGCGACGGGATCAGCTCGGCGAGGATGGCGCCGCCGCACATTGTTCGCTGTTTGTGTCTCGCACTTCGACCTTTTCTTTACGTGTTGTTTAGTGTGCTGCGAATAGAAGAGAGCAAAGGCTTTTGTTCTTGGTCACCGAGGGAGGGAAATATATTTTGGATTTGCTAATTTTCGGTTGCGTGAAAAAATTTTATCCATTAGTCACCTACAGTTATACAGTACTAAATCTAAAATTACAATATCAAGTGATGTGCACAGCTCTACTGTAACTTTTAATTCTATTTTTTTTTTATCTGTATGATTCACCTAGATTTGTAAACAAGCTAGGATCGTGTCCTAATATATGATGTATTTGCAGGGTTCACTTAGATTTATAAACAAACTAGGATCGTGTCCCAATATATGATGTATTTGTAGTGTGCTGCGAATCTGACACGATCCTAGGGTTCACTTAGATTATAACAAATTTTCAAGCAATTTACACATAAACAATCCCAAAATATTTATAAACAAGCTAGGATCATGTCAGTGGATGACATGGGACCGGAACATTGGATGACTAAACGATTGGCATGCCACATGGCAGGAACACACCACTCATCGGCTTCCCAGATGACATGGCACATCTATGTGGTAACTGGTAACCCACATGGCATGGCATTTCTTCCCGGATCCTAAGTTTGCCGTGGAATTGAAATGGACATGATGTACTCGTTGGTTGCAACTGGTAACCAACTGCAGCCAGAAGAATATCTAAAAATAAAATGAAATGTTCGTTTGGTAATGTAAAATGACACTTGCAGTTGCACACTTGCACTGCAACTGTCTGCCAGGGCAAGTGTCCCTTCAGTCCTTCCGTCTTCTAGGCCTGACCCGTGGCAAGCATATCCACGGTAACTTGTGCCCGCCACATTAAAGCCACTTGGCTTGGCCCCAATAATAGGCTTAAAAAGGACAGCTAATTGCCTCGCGGAACTTTGAAGAACAACTAAATGGTTTAGTTAGCCATTCCATGATCGATAGATTCTCCAGTATATTAGCGACAATATATGGTATGATACTTTCGAGAGTACGTATTTTTATTTTACATATACCACTTAAATTGTAAAGTAAAAATCACTTTGCATCATGTAATCTTATCATAGACTCACTTTGTACCACTCTTAGTAAATATTTCCACTTTGCATCACCTTTTCTTATCATGTGTTTCACTTTGCACTAGTGTAAGGATTTGGTTGCCTTCTTTGGCGCTCACCGACAGTGAATGGTGGCGAGGCACGCAATGGAGAGAGAAGGTAGATGGAGCTAGGAAATAGATCGAAAGTGGAGAAGAATAACCCGATCATCACCGGCGGTGTCCATAGTATGACGACGACGGCGAAACAACTCTCTCTCTATTTTTCAGGTTGCTGCTACCTAGCCGGCTGTGTCTCGCTGTCGACAAGCTCCCTACATACCCCCCATGTTTCCCTCTTGCTGACAGAATATTCCCCTGGTGCAAAGTGAAATAAAAAGTAAGAAGAGGTGGTGCAAAGTGCAACACATGGTAAGAATAGGTGATGCAATATGAAAAGATTTGCTAAGTGTGGTGTAAAATGAAACCAAGGTAAGATTATATGGTCCAAAGTGAAATTTACTTTAAATCATATGATAATATCAATTTGCATACTCCAATAATGATTATAAGATACCCAAAATGAGTTCTATGAAAAGTTTCATTAAAATCCACTTTTATAACAAAATTTATGCGTATACTTCTTTTATATATGAAAAGGGTATATGTATAAAAATAAATGACTCCAATGATTTTTTTTCAATCAAATCGTATTAGAGTATCTTATAATTAGTATTTAAGTATATTGAAAGTGATAAAGAAATATAATATATTCGTTTAAGTGATATATTAGAAGTGAGAGTATAAACTCTAGTAGTATATATATTCCAACCTTATAGGCTAATAATATTCTTTTACCTCAGTTATCACGTAAATCTCTAGCGTTGTATATACTCGTGGTTTCTAGGGAGCGGTTTTAATCAACATAAGTGGCGGATTCAGAACATGCATGTAGTTTGTGGGTCAAATATAGTTAATAGTTGCATGTACAATGGTACATACAGCTGATGTCTATAGTAATTTTCTATATTACCTGTAGATAGCACTAAAGACAGCTCATATAATGATTGTGGTAATACAGTCGGCTACAATATTGTAGACAACACACAATCTTTTAATGATTTTCTTGTTTCTGGTGCTATAGTCGACTACATGATTGTAGACAACATCTTTCTCTCTCTTCATTCTCTTTCATCTATGTCAGCAAAAATCCTATGTGGTAGAGACTATAGACAGCTGATGTAAGCTCATTGTATATGCTATAAGGTTCTACAGGGTTAATAATCTAAATTTTATGAAATCCACTACAAATTCTAACAACTATGAAGCTATTTTGCTAAAGAACTGTGGTTCAATTGACCCCATAGCTTCTGCATGGATGTACGTAGCACCGTAGATTCTGACACTGAGCTTTATTCACGCTAAGAAAAACTACACCACTATTCTCTAGGGGCCAATTACTTTGTATTGTTAGTAATGCAGTAACTTCTGGTTTCTCACTGACAAGTGACAAGTAGGCCATTTTAGATGGTAGCTACTTACCTTAGACCGGCCATCAAATTTCGTTCCACAAAGGAGCTCAAGTTGATTACTTGAGCAGTGATGTCACGCTGTAATTATCATAACGGTATAACACCAAAAGCTTAGTTTAAGGTAGCTAAGACAGATCAACAACAGCTAAAGGATTAGAACAGGCACATGGGCTAGCTAAACAGCAATGTTATCCACCATTCCACCTAACGCCTTTTCTTTAAGCATGTCTCCTTCGTAATGCATTTTGTACTTCTGACTACTTATAATTGCAAAGCGTTCCTCGAATAGCTAGTTCAGTGTTCCTATCTTTGGGCATGGCTCGGAGTCTTTGACTAACATAACACGTTTTTTATTCACAATAGCAAAACTAGCCCACTATATTTGAAATGATAAAAATGACATCTCTACCGCGCTAAATTGCCGCGGAAGCCACGTGCCATAATTCCATATTGTGGCAGACGACCTTCCACGATCTCAGTCCGCGGTAGGAACATGTGCAGGCCACCTGCCGTGCTGGCATGCCATCCTGCCGCTGACTGGGTACACGGCAGGCCATGTGCCGTGATCTGAGAGTGCGGCATGTCGCCTACCACAGTCTGGGATCGCAGCACGGGACTTCCACGACAATTTAGCATAGTAGGGATGCCATTTTATTTCGAACGTGAGGACGCTAATTTTGCTATTTTGTTTTAAAAAGAAGCTAAATAAGCCCAAAATTCTATGGCTTGTGGCCAAGACGTTCCACTTATACTTTGGCAAAAGCTAGGTATAATTAATAAAGCGGATCCACTTGTTGACTGGGACAAATCAGATGCCATGTGTACAAAACCGCCACACGAAATCGGTCTGAGGGGTTTACTGATAGGATTTCACAAGTTTAGGGGTTTAAATTACCGGTTTTGAAGTTCAGGGGTTAAACCGGACTTTTCTGATAGTTGGAGAGAGTAAAGTGGATTTATTCCTTATAATTTACTCTCTAAAAAATTGGCATCCAAAACGACCTAACAAACGTTACATGATTTCATAAAAAAGGGAATAAGTCCAGTTTACTGCCTTCAACTATCAAAAAAGTCTGTTTGCCCCCATGAACTTCAAAACCGGTTATTTAACCCCTCTGAACTTACGAAATCCAGTCAAAAAATACCTCAAGCCGGTTTGGAGTGGTGGTTTTGCACACATGGACATATTTTGCTGATGTGACACATATTTTTGACATGTGGACATTCACGTCACCCCCTCTCTTCTCTCCACCTCTCCCCTCTCTCTTCTTTTCTTTTCTTCTTTTTCTTCTCCTCATTTCTTCTTTCTTCTCCTTTGACCATCGAGCCCAACACCGGCTCTCCTTGCGTCGCCGCCACCACCTCGGCGCCTACGCCATGGCCACCCTGCGCGCTGGCTGCACTGCTGCCCATGCTCGTGCCGAGCGCGCGCGGTTGGTTGGGTGGGTTGTTATGGAGGAGGCGACGCTGGGGAGAGGGGTCGGGCCGAGCTCTAGGGGAGGAGGTAGCGCCGGGGAGAGGGGCCGGGCCGAGCCACCGACGCAGACGGAGGCCAAGCGGCGGGCGTCCCAAGACTCAAGGAAGCCTTCCTCCCCTCCCCTCTTCTTCTCCACCACCGTGGAGCTCCCTCGCCGTCGGACTTCTTCTCCGCCCCCGGCCGTCGCCGCCCTGCCAGCAAGGCCGCCCCCAAGCTTCCCCGAACTCCCCTCTAGCTTCCCCACCCCGAGCGCAGCCGGTGCGCACGTTGCCCTCCTCCCCGCGTCACCGCTTTGCCGGCACCGCATGCGCTGTGGCGTTGTCGAACCCGAGAGCGAAGGATCCCGATTCTCTGTGTTTCATACACTAGTCCAGGAACAGCTAGTATACACAATCAAATAAAAGTAGATAGCATAACCATACAACGTCATCCATTGAAATAATTAAGGTTGTTACAAAAGGGGGCATAAAGCTAAGAGCAAAATACAGCAGAAACAAAAGCAATAAGGTAGACCACACGATTCACCACAGGCAATCGTCTAGAGATGCAGTCTAATCGTCCAAGATCTCAATCTCCTCGTAGCATTCTTCCCCTGCTCAATATTTGAATTAAGCAAGAGTGAACACAAATAACCGTGCTCGCAAGTCACACCCGGTAAGTAACAAACTATAATACATACAATGATTTATCAATAAGAGGTTTATATGGCTCAATTTGCATAAAACAATATTTTCCATTAAAATATTCATACTAAGTTTCTAAAGCAGTTTATTACATAGCTAAAATTCATTTTTCAAATCTTAAGTTTTATAGTCAGATAACATTCATCAATAAGTGGTGAAGGATACCCTCCTATCATATGGCTAACCGCCCAAAACCCAATTGGATAGAAATCCAAAACCATTTGATGAAGTCTTTTGAAAAAAAAAACAAAATCTAACTTGGAGTGGCTTTGCCAGCATGACCATGATCAAGGACACGGCTATTCAAATAGTTCTTAACACTCTGCAGAGGTTGTACAGCTTTACCCACACGACACGACTTCTCTAATTTGTTTGGCATCCTTCAATACCATCGCTCACTACCTTAGATGAGAAGTCTAGAGCTCGTGACAATGCCTTTACAAAGCACTATTCCACCGCAGTCCCTCCTCGCTAAGGTTTCACCCCCTTTGGATAGAAACCCGCAGGGTTCAGGCCTCCTCTTGTGCCAGGTGGGAATACATAAAACTAGGCCGTACATACATCCACACAACCGGATGGAACAACCACAGTGATACATTGAAGATTAGTTAGCCAGATCCTGCCCATTCAGGATATGTGGTAGTACGATAGGGCGTAACAAAGGAACGCTCGAAGACCGGTCTTTAACTGACTTGGGTGACTTTCACAAAACCCATGGGTGTCGGTTATAGAAATGATGTGATCCCGTGCATTAACGTGCACCATCCAAGCATCTATTTTGCCAAAGTCCAAACCAATTTTTATTTTGTTTAACAAGTCAAACCATTTTATAAATCTCTATAGTAAAGACGATACCATTGTATCATTTTAAACTATAGTTGATTTTGTAGATAAATTCCCCAAAGTAAATGTTTTTGAGCAAGCTTCGACTAAGAACAAAGTTTTTGCAACATGTCCTAGTTCATACTAATGTACCAACTAGCTTTTAACTAAGGTATCAAGAGTGATTCAAATAACATTCCAGTGTGGATGTACAGAGGAATTAGGAATAACTATAAAGTTAAAAGCAGGGATTTAAATTTCTTGAATTTAAATATGCATGCAATAATAGTTTAAAACATAATTTAAATACTTTGAAACAGTGGGATTCAATATGATCAAAGGCATGACTTGCCTTGTTCGAATGTTTGATGATCTACTTCTTCGAAGTATTCGGGTTCCCCGGAGTCGTCGAAATCTACACGCGAAAACGAGCCGACTTCAAATAAATACAAATGAAATCAAATGAACTCCAAATTAAAAAAATTAGCGTAGATAGCTAGATCTGGAAGCTAGATGGATTTAGAAATTTGAATTGCTCGAATCAAAATTCGAACGGAGGAGAACGGGCTCTCAGAAGTTTGAGAATTACATGGTCGGAAGAAGGTTCGATTGGTCGAAGGGGGTTCAACTAATTGGTCAGAAGGCTTGGACTACCAGACCAAAAGGAAGTTTCGACTGGTCGAAAGGTTGATTCGACCACTGGTAGTTGGAAGGTGGTCGAATGAAGGTTTCGACTACAAGGTCGGAAAAGAGACACGACTACTCGACATGGTCGTCGGAAGGATATGACTACACGACGTGGTCATAAGAAGGATACGACTACTCAATGTGGTCGTATGAAGAATATAACAAGGAAGGACTCGACTGCTCGACGCGATCGAAAGAACAAAACAACAGAACATGGCATGGGAAGTTGGCCAAAAGAATAAGAGAAAGCAGGGTACGGGGAACTCACCACAAGAGAGAGAGACTAGAAGCGGCTGGTGGAGGACGGCGAACGGCGCGGATGCTCCAGCGTACTCTTTGGGGGCGAGGAGGTGACGGCGCGGGTGCTCCAACGAACTCTTCGGTGGCGAGGAGGTGACGCGCGGGTGCTCCAGCGAACTATCCGTGGCGAGGACAAGGGGAGCCTCGGGTAGCACGCGGTCTTGTGAAGACAGAGGTGAAGACAACGCCGATGGAGGGGCTTTGACGACGGCGCTAGAGGCGGTGGCGAACTTGGAGCTCGGCGAAATGAGGGCGAGAGAGAGAGGGAGAGAGAGAGAAACAGCTAGGAGGGTAAAAGAGCTCCCTAGTGTTCTATTTATAGAGGAAGGGGGAGGACCGAGTGACAAGATGGAGTGGTGTGAAAAGGGAAGAAAAACTGCTGCGAGGCGGAGACAACAGCAAGATGGAGCGGTGTGAAATGGGAAGGAAAAATACGGCGGGGCGGAGACAACAACAAGATAGAGCGGTGTGAAATGGGAAGGAAAAATACAGCGGGGCGGAGACAACAACAAGATGGAGCGGTGTGAAAAGGGAAGGAAAAAATACGACGGGGCGGAGACAACAGCATTTAATACGCACGTCAGAGGTACGGGATGGGGGCAGGCGCGACAGAGGTGACAACATTTAATGCGCACATCGCTGTGGAAGCAGAGGGAGGAAAGAGAAGGTGAGCAGGGGCTGACAGGCGAGGCTGGTCGAAACTGAAGGGTGGTCGAAACCAAAGAGGTGATCGAAACCAAAGAGGTGGTCGAGACCGAAGAGGTGGTCGAAACCAAAGAGGTGGTCGACGCGTGGGGAGGGAAAAAGGGATGTGCTGAGGGGATATCGGATCAACAGAGGAAGGAGAATTTTAAACCAGGGAACTTCACTAAATTCAGAATAAACCAAAAGGTAAATTTTTATTTTTTTTATTTTTTTTAAAAGCTTAGAAAATTGGGATGTTACAGAGGCCACCGCCGCATCCCCAACGCCGACTCGCCACTCTAGCGAGCTCCGTCCCCAGCCACCACCGTCACGAGGTGCCCCAAGAGCCGAGGAACCTCTCCCCCGAGCCGCTTTGTCTCTAGACAAAAGGAGCCACCGGGTTTGGCCTTCCCTTTCGCCTCCGGCCGCCACCTTTCCTCCCGTTGTTCACCGTCCTCCGGCCACCCCCATCCTCCCTACTCGGCTCCACACTTTCCCTGTGCCCATGCCAGCTCATGCCCAAGGCGGTTTCCCCGGAGCTCCACCCACCGTCGGCGCCACGCGTGGCCGTGCACCGCCGCCGCTCTTGGAGCCGCCGCCGCCGCTGTGCATTTCTGGCGTCGGCACCGCCACTCGTGGGACCACCACCCTCGTGGGGTCCCATTTCTCCCACTGGTCGGCGCCGTCATGCCTTCCTCTGCCGCTGGCAAGCCGAAGCCGCAAGCCACCCGAGAGCCTCCCCTGCTCTGTTTGCCTAAGCTCAAAGCCACCCAAGAGACTCATCAAGCCACCCAGTGCATGTGGGTTCGGTCCACACACTATGGCCGTGAGCCAAGCCACTGTCCAGCGGGACCCACTTGTTGACTAGGACAAATGAGAGGTCACGTGTGCAAAACCACCCCTCCAAACCGGCTTGAGATGTTTTTTGACTGAATTTCGTAAGTTCAGGGGGTTAAATAACCGGTTTTAAAGTTTAAGGTGGTAAACCATACTTTTCTGATAGTTGGTGGGAGTCAACTGGACTTATTCCTTAAAAAAATACTACTCATGTAAACAGTTTTCTTGTGCGATTTTATAGCCAATTAATAGGTGTCTCGAGAGTGCATGAGATGGAGGAGCTTAAGAGACTACAAGAGATCATATCCGCGATCCTTCTATATATGAAAACCGCCACAGCCATCACCGCGCATTTGGGATGTTGAAAACTTGTATCGCCACCTCACTAGCTCGAAAAAGAGCAGCTTAATCAAGATTACCATATATATCAATGTCATTAGATGTAGTAGATAAATTCCTTCTGTCATTTTATATCTAAATTGTTTGATATTTTTTTGGCGTATGCGCACATGCACTCGCGTGTTACATCATACGCACAACCTTGCTATTCGTCAAAACAATCATCATGGTTGCATCCTTGGTATTTGAAACGGTGGTATGACTGTCTGTCATAAAAAAATCTATCTTTGACCTCGTGGTAACCGTGGTAAATAAAAAAGTCTAAAGCAGCTTACTCGGAAAATAAACTCGAAAGCGAAATGTCTACCCATTACATGTAAATGCAACAAAACAAGAAAAATAAAAATAAAAACAGTACCTCTTGATATATTTTCATGTAACAACCGGTGCACTACAACGCACCATAAAACCGCGGCAAAAAAAAAAAAAACGTTTTGTTATAGAGGATCACAGGTGTGGATTTCTTGAGCCATAGTGTCACGGAACCAAGGTTTTCTTTCTTATTATTTTTGCGAGATAACCACAGTACTGCAATAACAATATTATAGTAACAAAAAGGACAAGAGATGATCGGAGCAGAGACAAGGGACGGATAAGATTAACAAGGTGTTAGGCACCCGTCACATCTTGGCGAGAAAGCATCCCGTGACTCCACGGTGAAGCGATAGATTCCCGTGACTCCTTGGCGAAGCGATAGATCCAACTTGCTAGTTTTTTCCCGTGACTTTCTGGCTACGCAACTTGTAGTCCAACTTGCGTTCGGAAAAGATCTCGCACGTTGTACTTGTCTTCAACTACCTCGTCAGGAATCGGCAGTAGTAGTACAACACACGCGCGAGCCGCGTAAACATGGTACGAGCTGAGCTTGTGGCCAACACGCTCCACTCCTGGCCAAAAGGGCTTTCTGGACAGAGAGATGATTTCTGCTGCTTTTTTGCCCCCTGTTGAGATATGTAACTCTCCTTGGGTAAGTGGCGTGATGCAGTAAGCGCATAGTGCTACCGTGCTCCTCTGAATTTTTTTTAAGAGGATTGATACGATGCATACCTTCGAAGTTTGAATAAAAATCAGGCGTTACCCTCTCCACTCACACATTCGATCCTGTTCACTCGTTCTTTCACTTATCTTTTCCCCTCGTCTCTTTTTTCCCACGCGTTCTTCTGACCACATTCTTTCACTTCACTTTCCCCTCTTCACCTTCCCCTAGCTCTTTTTTCCCATGCCATCTCCAAATCGTATCTCTCACCCCCTGTTTCCTTCCCCAAACACCAGGGGTGGATCATCCTTGGTTCATGGGTGTTCAGCTGAACACCCAAATTTTTTGGGCAAAAAAATCAGTATATATGTGATATAATATATGTATATACTGGAAATTGAGTTCATTTAGCGTTATACGCGAAGCAAAACGCGTTCTGTCGAGTCGGGCGGGCGTCATCACATCAGCACCAGCCACCGGCCACCAGCGCGCACAACCGCACATTTGCACAAGCCACAGCCCATAGGCCCACCAGACTAGGTGCACAACTGCACGCGCAATTCATAGGCCCAAGCACATTTTGGTATTTCCTCTAACCCTAAATCCCTTGCCTCGGCGCACAACCGAGCGGCGGTGGCTTGCTCTCTCCGCTGCTCTGCTCGCCTACTCCTGTGACCTATGGCTTGTGCTCTACCTCTGGACGAGCCGGCAGGTGCGCTTCTCCAAGCGTCGGACTGGGCTCTTCAAGAAGGCCTATGAGCTCTCCGTGTTGTGCGAGGCCGAGGCCGAGGTCGTGCTCGCGGCTCGTCGTCTTCTCCCTCGTCGGCCGCCTCTACGAGTTCGCCTCCTCCACACCAGGCTGCTCCTTCTCACTGTCCTGGCCTCCTGCGGTCCTGCTAGTTCCGGCCCAGTTAGCTAGCGCCATCAAGCATTAGTAAACACATCAACCAGTCAGTAAGAAAAGAAAAAGGGGGGAGGAAGCCAGGAGACGGCGCGCCGAGCATGGGGCCGAGCCGGGGAAGGGGCCAAGAGAAGGAGGAGCCGGAGGGAGAGTCGAGCGGCGACGCTGGCCACTAGGCCGCGCTGGGAGGCCAGAGGCGGTGACACTAGGAGCCAGAGGCCGGTTGCAGGCCAACCAGAGGGGGGCGTGTGGAGCAGCCGGGGTGGTGCACGGCGGCGCCGTATGGAAGTGGCGCCATGGGACTAGGGGCGGTGCCCAAGGAGCTCCATAGAGTGAAGGTGAAGAGATGAAAGGATTTGGGAAGAAGATAAGCCAGGAGGAGGCTCTAGGTGGTTGGGGCAGTGCTAAGTTCATGCGGTATTTTGCTACTACTAGTCTACTTACTACATACGGATACAGCAGGATTGGCTGGATTGCTGGATTGACAATTGACTTGCATGGGTTGTCTTTTTTTTGTTAATTTATTGATTCTTACTTCCTTTGATCTGAAGCGAAACAAATAGGAGTCCGAGTACAAGCTGACTCCGAGTGACCAAGCTCGACTCCGACTCTCCGAGGATTTGCCCCTGGTGCCGAGTGGGTAGTCAGGAGTGGCGACTTTGTAGGTGAATCCAAATTATCGAATCCCCAATTCCCAAATCAGCAAACCCAATGCATTTCTATTAATTATTTTACAGGAGTATTAGGTAGCTTTCATTCGGTGCTAAAAATCAAAAGATGCTAGCTCACTGAATTTATTGATAACTAATACAGTTAACCGGGCAAGTGTCAAGTCGCTCAACCGTTGAGCGACTAGGGGCGCTTTAGTCCCCCCCGGGACGCGTGCGTCGGCCTCGCCATTTCTTCGCAGAGAGCAGAGGGCAAGCAGGCGTGCGGAGAAGAGAGGAAGGGAAAGAGAAGAGAGGAGAGGGGAAAGGAGGGTCTTCGCATCGACGATGGTGAGTCTCCTGCGTTATTTTGTAGATTAACTTTTGAAACTATGGTAGATTAGCAACCAACATCATATGTAGTGACATATTGTTAGCAAATAAAACAATGGTAGGTTAGCTTCTAAAATCTTTCTGCGTACATGTGTAGTGTCATATTATCAGTAGCAGAGCTAGAAAAATTTATATTGGGTTGCACTAATGATAAAGATTAAGCTATTAAGCAATTATCGGTTGAATGAATATTAGCGTTGGGTAAACCAGGCATTATAAATATGGTATTCACATGATACCTAATGTTTATATGTAATTAGTTGCGCTTTTATCCCAATCACTGACTACTTTACACATTTAGTGTTGAAAACAATTTAATTTTATGGAGTGTTGATGATAACAATTACTAACATTGGTAAATAAGTTAATAATATGTGTGAACATAGTATTAAAAACGTGTAATCATTCCATAATTTTTTATTGGTACACTACACGGCTTGCATGACAGTTCACGTACCTTTCCACTCGAAAAACATGTACTGTTTTTGGTACATCTATGTGTTGGGGAGCTAGTAAATTTGTGTTGGGGGTGCACCAGTGTCATATTATCAGCGCCGAGCATTGTGTCGTAATTGCTAACTTGAAATTGATTTACAGGTATGGCTCGCGACCTTGGTGGTTCAGACTGTCATTTCGCCCTGCTGGACTGACACGTCGACATGCAGCACCGCGCGAGCCGTCGTGTCCCGCATTCGGTTCGCGGGGATGGGGCGACTGACTTGGGGGTAGTCCGTACGCGGACACCCTGACGGGCTTGGAGACTAGACCCACGCTGGAGAGACATGTTTGTCTGCAAATTGTGCCAATTCTTTATGTCATATGTCTGCTATGTACTTACTTCTTCGTTCTTTACAGGCTGAGCGATGCCGGCCTTCTACCTCTCGCACGGATGGTTGAGGCCACCGACGAGGACGGCGCTCCGATCGAGGACGACGGGGAGGTCCAAGCCGGCCCAAAGCGGTCACGACAGTTCCCGTTCGACCGGCCGTTGCTGACAGCCCCAGTGGACCGGTGACGGCCTGATACGCACACTTTCCATCTCCCATTTGGGGAGATGGCCCCCACTCTGCAGGACGTCGCGCTGCTGCTTGGCCTGCCTATCGCGGGAGTCGTTGCCTCCCCGCCGGACGTGCCTGCCGACTGACGCGACGATCTGTTGGGCAGGTTTGCCGGAGTTCTTCCGGCCGAGGCCGCTGCAGCGCACCACGGCATCCCGGCACGACAGAAGCATGACCCGCCCTTGCGATGGCTTTCACAGTTCCGAGTACGTATGCTACTCATTTTCCATGTTAAGCGATGTATTATCCTTGCCATATGACGAGTTTACTAATTATTCGTTTGTGCACAGGTTGAGCGGATAGTACCAGAGCCTACAGAGGAGCAGGTGTCGCGGCAATGGCAACGAGCAAGAGGAGCAATTCTCACAATGTTAGTGCGGCTGCTGAGACTGGGGAGACGGAGCATGACGTCACCCCCGGCCGGCTTCTAGAGCGTAGTACAAGTCCAATACCTCATCTTTCCATAAGGCGAAGGGAACTTTGCCATGTCTGCGTAGAAGAGTTCTGGAACGATTCCGCCTTAGATGGATGGAACGCGAACGTATGCAATCTAGTCTTGTCTCAGACGTTACGTTAGAAATTCCCCTTTGACCTTGATTCGGTTGCTCGAACTGGGCATGTAGATTGTGTTGCTCTTCCAGCAAGATAGTAGTAGTTAGCAATGAACAAGAAGTTTCAGTCAAGAAGCCTACTGCTGTGCTGAGTGATTTGAGCTATCAGCAAATTGAGCAGCCTTCTAACTTTTAAGCTGAAGACCAACCAAAGATGAGCATAACTTCCAAAAGAACAGGCAGGGCAATTTGCACAGAGATGTAAAGGCGATTTCTTCACGTATCAAGAAGGGGCATGTTAGGACGGGTGATGTAAATCTACATAGACAAAGTACTAATCATCAGCGAGAAACGGTAAATTTTTCAGTTTATATGTTAGCATTCAGAAATTAACTGGCTACATCTGGACTGAAGATGCAAACAATACAGACATGAAAATTTCATATCAACTCCGCAGAATGACAGGATCACACAGACTAGCAGGTCTGCTTTATGGCAACGGTAAGCATTTTAGTACAGCGAGGTGGAACACGAGGAACCCAAAACTAATCCATTTTTTACATGAACAAGGGAAAACCTAGGCGCTTAGCTAATAGCACATGCTGTCCTGAACGAGACAGTCGTCGTCAAAGCTCCAGAGCCCCAGGCTCTCGTCGATGGCGCCGTTGCTCTGCACGGCATCGCCGCAAAACAGGCTGTCAAGCGACTGGTACGCGCCGTCGTTGAAGAAGCTGAATTGGTTGCCGAACACGAAAGGGTCGTCCAACAGAAGGTGGGCAGAATCCTCGGACGCCGCGGGCAGAACTTCATTGGCTTCCTGGGGTTCGATCCGGAGCCTCTTCTTGGCGCCGACGAGGTCGACGGACTGGTCGGGTTCCACTTGAAGATGAACAGGCTGCGCCATGACCTCGCCGGACGCGGACATGCCCTGCCACGAGAAGTCCGGCAGGGCGCCGCTGGACTCGGAGCTTTCGCTGGCTTCGGCTTCGTTCATGACGGATGGTGCGTGCGCGCCATGACCGTCCTGTTCGTCGACGAGGTCAACAACGTATGGCGTCGCGTTGGCGGCGGCGGCGACGCGGCGCTTGCCGGCGCATGCCGTGGCGGGGACGAGGAGGGGAAGTTGAGCCTGGCGCCGGCACCGCGGAGGTCGCGGGCGGCGGCGTCGTAGGCGATCGCGGCGGCCTCGGCGCTGGGGAAGGTGCCGAGCCAGACGCGGACGCCCTTGATGGGGTCGCGGATCTCGGCTGCCCACTTGCCCCACGGCCGGCGCCGCACGCCCCTGAACCGTGTCAGCTTCCTCCAGCGGCTGGGCGCCGGCTGCCTGCTCGCGGCCTTCCCGTTCCCGTTCGCGCCAAACTCGAACGCGCTGCGCTCGAGCACCTCGTCATCTTCCTCCTCGGAGTCCTGGTCGAACCGCTCGAAGGCGGCCTCGAAGTCGTCGGCCGCGGGGTCTCCCCTCCGCCGCCTCTTGGCCGCCTTGCCGGCCGGCCAGAGGTGACCCGGCGTAGTCGGCATGAGCTCGGCGAGGATCGCACCGCCGCACATCTTAGCTCTCTCTTCTTGGTGTTTTGCCTTACCCTTGGGTCAGTTCCTTTCTAGCTTGGAGTAGTAAAGACTTGACCTTTAGTGCAGTGCCATGTTGGTCGTGGAGGTACGGTGGTGGCAGTTATATGCAGAGGGAGAGCACTGGTGAGCCCGGCCGCTTGGAGTTGGAGAGGACGAGGGGCCAAGCCGTCAAGGCGAGCGCGGGAAAAGATAAGGGAAAGAAAAGTCAAGTGACAACTCCAAACTCATGGGGCACGACGACGACACGACGCGGACTCACCCAATCGCCAGCCGACGCGCTGTATCATCAGTCAGTCTGCAGTTTCCTACAGCTGCGTGGTATCGCCGGCACGGAATCGGATCCTCCGCGTCGAAGAAGGAAAAAAATTTGCAGAGGATCTACGGTAACTAACTGGGAACCACTAGGGCTCGTACGTCCGATCCGGGCATTTGGATCGGACGCCCGGGTTTCCAATCGGAATCCCCCCTGCTCTTGTGCGTGTGCGCGCTTCTAGTCGCTCCCTGTGCGTTACTCTTTGTAGGCAAGAGATGGATGGGATTAGCAGGAGGTGTACGCGAGCAGCCCCGATGTGGCGGCGCCGGATTTTTGGGATTGGATTGCGTGATATGATTGACGATACTTTCCTTCTAAACCTTTGCTGGGAATTACTTCCATTAATAGGAGATACAGTGTAAATACCATTATAGTATAGTATATTACACGCACGGAGCAACGCCCACCACGTAAAAGGGGCAGAAGTACATCGCTGCATGCAATATCCTCCGGACACGGTTGCAACATCACATGACTATAGTTGCAAAATCCCCAGACAACGGTTGCAACATCACAAATCAAAAACAAAGCACGGAAAAATAAAACGTGTTGGAAAAAATTGCAATATCGTCGTGAAAAGTATGCAATATTTTTTTCTACAGATGCAAATATGCAATATTATTTCCAACAAACCGCAACATTGTTTTCAACGAATCACAACATCAAGAGAAACAACTGAAAAAATGTTTTTTTAGAGTCCTGCAATAAATATGAGGGAGAATACTCGACCAAAAGATGTCGCTCACTGGCGCGTATGCTCGAGATGAGGATGGCATTGTTTTCACACACCCTTGACATTTAGCCGTACCCCAATCCCAATGGCTTGCAAATTGCACACAAATTGATCGGCGTGCTTGATAACAACGCAATTTGTACCAACCTATCCGCTACTATGTGAGTTGCAGTCGCCCTTGGAAGGATGAAGGATCTGTGTCAACCTATGCGCGGCACCTCCCGAACCTGAAGCGTCCGATATTTTTCGTTTGGTCTAGACGTATGTGGGTTATGATTACCCTAACTAATATTAGACATTGTCTCCACATACGATCAAGCACTATAGTATTTTTCACAGACTCAAAACACTATGCATCTATCTATCTATCTATCTATCTATTATATTATTAAAGCGATAGAAAAAGAAGTCATCATGTTCGCTCTGAAGGGCTAGAAATTTTCACGTTAATTAGCGGAAAAAGAGAAACATCTACACCGTTAATTATGATCGGTCCAGCTTATAATGATCTAGATTATACGAAAAAGTACATGTCAAGTACAATATAGAAATAAAAACCCATGTCAAGTACAATACAAAAATAACCCAAATTTGGAATAAAAAATAAAATAAATTTAGTAATTTTATTTTGACATGAATTCCTAAGTAAAATCACTAGATAAACATAATTCAGGATAATTTTTTTAAAAAAATAGTAATAGGATTAGTATACAAATTCCAACAAAAAAAAAAGCAAATTGATTTATACGAATTCCAAAGAATTCAATAATTGTAAATATATATATATATATATATATATATATATATATATATATATATATATATATATAGCAATTGGATTAGTATACGATTTTCAACAAAAAAATGATTAAAAATCAAGATAAAAATAAAATAAAATTTGTAATTTAATTTCCATATGAATTCCAAAGTAAAATAGTTAAATAAATAAAATATAGAACAAAAAAATATCAATTTGATTTCCATACTAATTCCTAAGTAAAATCCTAAATAAATATAACTCAGAATAAAAATTAAACCAAAAATAGCAATTGAATTAGTATACAAATTTCAACAAAAAAAAAATAAATTGTTTTTGAAATAAAAATAAAATAAAACTAGCATTTTGATTTCAATACGAATTCTATAGTAAAATCTATAAATAACAGTAATTCAGCATAAAAATAAACAATTGGATTAGTTTACGGATTTCAACAAAAAATAATTGAAATTAGGGACAACAAATAAAAGAAAATTTGTAATTTGATTTCTATACGAATTGCAAAGTAAAATATCTTAATAACTAAAATTTTGAATAAATTAAATATAAGTTATAATGAGGATATCGTGAATAGTATCGGATGAGACCACGAAAAAGTGCAATGACGTCGATCTGTCCTACAAGAAGAAATTGATCTACAAGAAAACGAATAGCCAATACAACGACGACGAAGATGAGAATAGTTCCATGTTGCTTACCTTAGCTGTTCGACAAAGACAATGTTGTGATGCTCGCTAGAGCCGTTGAAGAGAAAGACCGGAGTCAAAGGAGCCAAGTGCTATGACGACGAATGGTAAGCATCGGCGTTGTTGAAGAAGGCTATGACCAAAAAATCGATAATATGGAAGACATAGTAGAGAGGATATGAAGCTTTAGATTAAAAACGAGCTATCGACGATATGTGACCATCGAGTAGCTAGGAGCATACCATCGTTGGTGAGTGACATGGCATCACCGACGATGGCGAGAAGATTTTCTCTAATGTTAGATGACGACTAAGGCAGACATACCGACATCAGTGAAGATGGGAGGTTGTCGCATTAGTGAGGAAGCCACATCGTTGAGTTGGACAATGTAGAAGAAGAGGAGTGACCGACACAGGAGAAGAAGACATCGAGCATGTATAACATCGTACATATGTATATACATGCATGCATCCTACGAATAGAAGTATGAGCATACATAAATAAAGGAGCAAAGAGCTCGGAGTAGAGATAGCGCAACAGTAAGGAATAAGCTTGGGGCCACTGGAGAGAGTGCAACGTGTGTCCTGGCAGAGATCGACGATATTTGCACGCATATACGTGTAGATATCACAACGGTCATCATTAACCGGTAATTGAAGAGAAGTAAAAGATAACTATGTGGTAGAGTATTGCATTGAAAATGGTAGTAGCTAAGAGATATCGATCAAGAATTGAGCTTGCCCTTGGAGGTTGAAGCAGAAAAATTGTGACGAGGAGAAAAGATATAAGACATACGGTTCGGTAGGGCAATCAACGTAAGGGAAGATAAGTTCAAGGTAGGTCATCCATGGTACATCGGTGTATATGTGGGCAATGTACTCTAATACCATGTAAACTAATAAGATAATTTTGTTGCACACATAATCAATGTATTGCTTGAGATTAACAAAGGTACATGTGCATGCAAATATTTTAGAAAAGAGTTAAGAGCATGCAACTACATGATGCATACATAATGGAGAGTGATTAACTTATTATGCTCATGATTTTGTTCCATAAAACTCATACTTCAATTATGTTACTCAAATTGTATTTTTCTTCAAGTTTCTATTGTCATTTTTTAATGTTTATGATATCTTAAAATTTTAAATAGCTACAAGATACGTAAATATATTCTGAAGCATCTAAGTTATATCATTTGTCACTACAAACTTTAAAACAAATCTAGTCGAGCAAATGCGCGGGTCACCCTGCTAATTATATTATTAAAGCGATAGAAAAGGAAATCACCATGTTTGCTCTTAAGGGTTAGAAATTCTCACGTTAATCGGTGAAAAAAGAAAAACATCTACACCATTGATTATGGTAGGTCCAAATTCTAACGATTTTGATTAAACGAAAGAGTCCACGTTAAGTACAATATAGAAATAAGAGTCCATGTCAAGTACAATGGAAAAATAACTGAAATTTAGAAGAAAAAAATGAAATTAGCAATTCAATTTTGATACGAATTCATAAGTAAAATCACTAGATAAACATAATTCAGAATAAAAAAAAAAATACTAATGGGATTAGTATACGAATTCCAACAAAAAATAACTGAAATTCGGAATATAAAATAAAAAAATTTAGCAAATTAATTTCGACACGAAATCCAAAGTAAAATCATCAATAATTTTAATTATTAATATATATATATATATTAAAATATAGCAATTGAATTAGTATACGAATTCCACCAAAAAAACAATTAAAAATCAGGATAAAAATAAAACAAAGTTTATAATTTGATTTCCATATGGATTCCAAAGTAAAATACTTAAATAAATAAAACTCGGAACAAAAAAACATTATCAACTTGATTTCCACACAAATTCCTAAGTAAAATCCTAAATAAATATAACTCGGAACAAAAATTAAACTAAAAATAGCAATTGGATTAGTATACAAATTTCAACAAAATAAATAAATAAATTGATTTTAGAATAAAATTAGCATTTTGATTTCGATACGAATTCCGAAGTAAAATCTATAAATAACCATAATTCGGCATAAAAAAATAAATAAAAATTAACAATCGGATTGGTTTACGATTTCCAACAAAAAAAAATTAAAATTAGGATATCAATACGAATTTCAATGTAAAATCTAGTCGCACAAATACACGAACCACTCGGCTAATTATCTACAGTAACAACCGAGAATTCGGATACCGCACGCACGCATCACGTCGTACTTTCTTCCACCACCTTCTCCTTCCTTCCCCAGTTCCGCCCTTTCGCGCGGCGCGCCTTCAGCCGCGCCGGCCGGGCATCTGCAAGATTCCCGTCTCTTGCGCAGTGGGAATGATCATGCGACGCCCCGATACCGAAGCCTTGTACGGCCACCAGATGTTTGATTAATCATCTACGGTGCTTAAAGTTAGCTTCGTGGCATTGGATTTGGAGGGTTAATGCTAACTGTGCTACTCTAGTACTCATATTAAAAATATCTAACAACTCCTACACACAATGGATCGATCGAGTTGGTCCTGAATCCCGATCCCTTATCCGATAGAAATTACAAAAGTGCCAGTTCTGACACTTTGCGTCCCAGGTCATCATGCGACCAAACTCCTGTCTCTGCTCTAATGCATACATGGTTACATGCTATATTGCCCAGTTAATCACCAAGCTTTTTTTTTTAATCGACGCTAGTGCTAAGTGCTAACCAGCTTCTCGATGTTGATCATATAGGAATAGCCCTGACGGTCCATACCGAGCACACAGAACCATGGTTCATGCCCCAGTACGAAGAGGGCGGTATTGCACACCACTTACAGCTGATGTGGCGCACAATTTACACCAATCAATTGAACAATTTTAGGAAGCAGCCGATCGTTTCATGGTTAATCAAAAGACTTCATAAATCAGTTGAAAACTATCTAGGACGGTTTCGTTTTGGTCATTTCGTAGTTTCACTTTCCTATGTTCCTTTTCACGTTAATTCGGCCAAGTTTCCAGCTTTTATACACCATTGTCGATGTTTTAATATCAAACTTATTTCACTAAAAGGGGCCTACTTACTCGAGACTACTCAGGGATGACACACAGAGATTTATACAAATTCGAGTCTTCTTCTGAGAGGATAACAACCACAATCCTATGTTCTTGTATTGATTGTGTTTACATTCTTGTATTGATTGTGTTTACAATAAGAGAGAAGTCACCGAAGGTAAGAGCTAATGACTTCTGTTGCATGTGTCGCTCCTTCTATGTTCACCAGCGTTATACTTTATATAGCGTTTGAAAGGGTGACAGTTGTTCATGCTAGGAGGCGTCTCAATAATTGAAGAATAACACACATTGATGGTAGTTATTGTCAAAGAGACAAAACCTTCACGTTTGTCTTGCGGTTATGCTAGAGATAGATATTAATACGTGTAGTTATATTAGAGAATAACTGCATATATTAACTACCGCGTGTAATTAAACACAGTGTATAAGATCCCTAGTCGATTGGGTCCACATGTCTGTGGTCTTTATCGACCATAGGGTGGTCATGATTGACTTAATCGTAGTAAGGATTGCGACCATAGTAGATGGTCGTGGAAGAACTTACGACAAGTAGATGGTCGTGGAAGAACTTACGACCAGCATATGGTTGTATGATGACCCATGACTATAAAGAGTGATCGTAGAACAGCTTACGCCCACTAGGTATTTATAATATCCTTCATTATTGATAATGAAGGGGTACATTTGAAGGCTGTATAAGAATATTATTATTGATAGCGAATATTATAGATAAATAGTTTAATTAATTAAGAATTATTAGATCTCGTTAATCATGATAATTTTTTAGTTCGTATCGTACCAGTTGGCAGTACGCGGTGCATGGATAAAATAAAGGACATGGTTACAAGAGGAAACAGAGCATGGATAGAATTATTATTAATAATAATTTTGGAGAGAGAGGTATACAGACCAGCGTGTTCTGGTGCCCTGCCCCCGAGGGCCGCTACGATGGCAACATTTTCGTCTGTTTATGGACGCTACTAATGCGTGTTCGATGATGCAACCTGTGTCGACACCTTTCTGGGTTGGCCTTTTGGTGATGAGAGTGCGACTTGTAGATTAGACAATTATAAGCAACAACTTGCGAAGCTCCTTCGAAGCCGCAAGGCCTCTTGAACAAGTTCACTGTTCTCCCATGGCTTCCTAACAAAACGATATTATCTCCTTAAATTCAGAAATGTCTGTCCTATCGTTCGGGGCACTGCATGTGGGCTTGCAGTTGCGGCCATCACGTTTTATCTTGCCTTTTTTATTTGCTCGTTGCTCTTAAACGATCTCTGCTCCCATTTCCAAAATCTTGACTTCCTGAAATCCTCCAAAACGGAACAAATCCCATAGCAGTTCTTAACCATATTATTGTAGCCAGAGGAGAGGAAAACAAAAGCTGCCTTGCCTCCTGGCTTCTGCATCACAGCATCAGCATCAGCATCAGCATCACCAAACCTAACAGCGGTTAACCGTGGCAATCTGTCACGGGAAATAGTACCGGGTCTTTGGTTCGGTGCCTAACGCTGTCACGTCTAATCTTTAGCCGTGCCATAGTTTCTTAGGTAGTTGTTTGATTCGTTGCTATAACCGTGACTTGCCACAAATTACCCTACGTTTCAAGTGTCCCGTAATATTTTGTTGTCGCTAGCAAGAAGAGAACTTCACCACGCCTGTGCATCAAAGTTCCCAACAGTACAATGCTGCGCCGTGCCTGCCTTCAGTGACACCTAAAGGGAATCGATCCCTGACAAGGACAACCGGGACACGGTGAGTTTTTCTCGTTTGACCACTTTTTCGAATGAAATATTATATCTAGCTCCTTCACATTTGAAATGATAAAAATAATACTACCGAAGATTAGCCAGACGACAAGTGTTCTCTACCATACTCCCGAACCACGACTGGTACATGCCACGCACCCGGACAGCTGCATGTCGCCTGCCATGGTCCCAATCTGCTGGGCCCCCTCCTGCCGTGGACCTGATCCGTTGCGGTCGAGGAGGACGGCAGGTACCGATTACGGTGCTATTTTTACAATTTCGATCGATCATAGACTAGTTTTGGTAAAACAAATAAAAAAACGGGCAAATCAGGCAAACACTCGACACACGGTATGGGCTATGGCTTTGCCTTGGTCCTCACAGCACTGCAAATATTGCACGACAGGGAGATCATCAGTGTGAGGTTAATGGAGATAGGCATAAGTATCTATCACTCAAAAAGATTAACCACAACTTTGTGATGCTTTCCAGCCTCTTTTGGAAGCCACGCCATGCTGCTGCAGCAAGTTCATCGAACTTAGGACGCAAATAGAGCGGATAGTCCCGACCATCTGAATAAATTCGGATATTATTCGTAGCCTGAAATCGGATATTCGGGATTTTTCTCGGATGCGAGAACGGGTTCGGGAAGGATGTATCCGTCGGATTCGGGCTATTTGGATAATTTATCGGATAGTATCTGGTAAACTCTAGGCCCAGTGGGCCAAAGAGAGAAATCGGCCCACGAGGATTTATAGTATTTAATTATTTTTTATGTTTAGAAAATACAGAAAATTCAAATAAGCTAAGAAAAATAGCAAATAAACTCGAAAAATTTTAAGAAAAATTACAAAAAATACTTTGGAACATAAGGAACTTAAATAAAATACTTTTGAATTTAATGGACATTTGATTATATTAAATAATTTTCATTTCTGAAAATTCTATTTAATCTTTGTTAAATTCTAGAAAATCATGACAAATTTGTAAAACCTTATTTTAAATAAAATATTTTGAAAAACTCAAAAATTGGGATGCTACGGAATTGCTTCTAGTCAATGTTCTGTGTATCCCTAACTAGTTATTGATACTGGTTTGTAGCCTTTGTATATGTTGTATTTGTCCTGTTATGTAATTGACTACTTATATTTTGGACATCTTTTGTGCTACTATCACTATAGCTTGCTACTACTTCTTTAACTAGCTGACGTGACAGAGTGATGTAGTTAAATTTGCTTGATGAATTACTAATATAGTTATATTTTAGACAAATAGTATGATTGATTGATCTTTATATGTGCACCATATATAGTTTCTGTTTTTACACAATATCTGACTAAATATTCGTGATCGAAATAATCTGTATTCAGTTCGGTTTATATTCGCTTTATATTCGGATCGAGACAATCTGCTTTCATATTCGCATCCAACACTGTCTGTATCCATCGGTATCTGCTCAGATTGCACCGCTAATCGTAATGACCTGATGGAGCTCGGTACTTTAAACGGCGACAACCTGCTGGATCATACACGTTCCACCATGATAATATCACTGCGCGTTGTCAGTGTAATTTAGGTCCAGCCTACTCTTGCAACAGAGCCCTCTGATTAATAACAGTGTAAATGGTACTGTCGAGTTCATAGGCGTCGGTCCCCGTGACTAAATTTCGCAGATGACAGATCAGTTGCCTTGCACTTTGCAGTAGAAAGATATTTTTCCAATGATATTGCCTTTGTTCACAAAGCTCACGGGTGATCGGTATGTATGATTAATCTTACTAGAGCTATGATATGATATCAGAGTACGGCATTACTACTACCTTGAACATTGCAGGAATGCAGTAACAACTAACAAGTGAGCTTTTGCATCAAACGCACAGGCAAAATCTTTTACGAGAACAACGATCTCAGCTCTTCCATTGCTATCACTTCCTGATCAATTTCAAGAACTGAAGCCGAATAACAAACCACTCTATTTACATGACATGAACAGAGGCGAAGATTAGTAGGACAAGCTGCCCTCGACGAGGCAGTCGTCGTCGAAGCTCCAGAGACCTGTCCCCGTCCCCTCGTCGTCGGCGGCATTACTCTGGACGGCGTCCGCGCTGAACAGGCTGTCCAGGGACTCGTACGCGCCACCGTTGAAGTAGGAGAACTGGTCGGCGAACAGGAACGCGTCGAACAGCGCGTCGGCGTCGTCGCTGGAGTCGGAGGCCCCGGGCGACGCCTCGTTGGCGTCCTCCGGCTCGGTCCTGGGCCGCTTCTTGGCGCCGCCGAGATCGACGTGCTGGTCACTCTCGACCTCCACGACATGGTACGCCGCAGCCTCGTCGGGTGCCGACATGCCCTGCCACGAGAAGTCCGGCAGGGCGCCGGACTCGGAGCTTTCGCTGGCCTCGGCTTCGTGCTTGATGGATGCCGCCTGCACGGCGGCGTCCTCTTCCTCTTCTTCGTCGATTAGGTCGATGACCGGTGTTGCCATAGCAGCGGGAGCCGCGTGGGCGCCGGCGCGGCCGCGCTTGCGGGTGTCCGTGGCGGAGGAGGAGGGGAAGTTGAGCTTGGCCCTGGAGCCGCGGATGCCGCGCGCGGCGTCGTCGTAGGCGAGGGCCGCGGCCTCGGCGGTGGGGAAGGTGCCGAGCCAGACGCGGACGCCCTTGACGGGGTCGCGGATCTCGGCGGCCCACTTGCCCCACGGCCGGCGCCGGACGCCCCTGAACTGGGTGGGCTTCCTGCGGCGGCTGGGCGGCGGCTGCTGCCTCGCCGCCCTCCAGCCGAACGGCTTCTCGGAGGAAGCGCGGAACACGAACGTCTTGCTCTCGGCCACCTCCTCCTCCATCGCCATCTCGTCGTCGCCCTCCTCCTCGGAGTCCTCGTCGAACTCCCGGAACGCCGCCTCGAAGTCGTCGGCCTCCGGGCCCTTGTGCTGCTTGGCCTTGGCCTTGCCGGGCCAGAGGGGGCCCTTCGTGACACGCCGCGCCGGCGTGCTCGGTATGAGTGTTTCGAGGATCGCTCCACCGCACATCTTGTTCTCTCTTCCTTCTCTTCTCTTACTGGGTTACTTGGCTCTGTGTGTGTTGCTGCCCTTGAGCTTGAAGACTCGAGGTGAGTTACTACTTTACTAGTGCTTTGCGTTTGGTTGGGGCGGAGGTGAGGCGCTCTTAAATAGCGGAGGAGGGGGTCAAGCGATCGGTGCAGTGGGGGCGGGGCGTCCGCGGAGACAGCTCAGGCGGGCCCCGGCTCCGGACAAGTGCAATGCATCTGCTCTGCTCTTTCCGCTCCCGGCTCCGGACAAGTGCAATGCATCTGCTCTGCTCTTTCCTCTTGCATGCGTCCGCACGCTGCCGCTGTCCCGTCGACTCGCGCCATGGGGTCGGGTCGGGTCGGGGGAGAGCGACGGGAGCAGCGCGCCGTGCCGTGTAGACCCCGTGCCGAGCCCGAGCGGTTGTTCTCGATCTGTCACTCCAGTGCGCGACGTCTCCTTGGAATCGCCTGCGTGCCCCGTACTGCGCCGCCCCTGCATTAATTTGCCCCGCTGGGGAGGCTGGCTTGGCTTGGACACCGCGAGCGCAACCCATCGCATCGGATCTAATATTGCACAGGATAAGATCCGAAAACCCGAACCCACGAAGCATACCAAGCCAAGCAAGACTCGATATATGAATGGAGCAGTAACTTCAATTCAGTTCTAGCACTCGTCCATATCCCAGCCACATGACAGTTTAAAATCCATATTACTGAAACTCATCCAAAAAACAACTTTTTGTAGAGTCGATTAACAAGCTCATGACCACTACGAGCCGTTATTTCCATTTCGTGATTTTAGAATAGCCTAAAATAGGATATGATATGCAAATCCATCAGTACGCAATGAACGCAGATCGTATTAATAGTTCAGTAGCATGAAAGTATTTTCCAAACTCCAAACTTCTAAAGTATTGGTTCGGCTGTGGCATGTCCAGCGTATCCGAATCCAACAGACCAGTTGAATAACCACAACCCGATAAGCCAAACAACACCGGGCAAGAAGGCAGGCTTTGCCGGTTTTGAGCCCGTCGATCCTTCACAACAACCTACTCTGCCATCCCACTGTGTTGCCGCATGGCCACACCTAAAAAAAAGTGTGCCCAGGCGCTCAAACCCTTGGAACCAATGATATCGCCGCACCATGTTGCCACACGCGGAACCCCAGAGATCGCGTCTGCATCCCCGAGATAGTTTTGCCACACCGAGACCTTCTCCGCCCCTAGTTTTCACTGGAAGGTCGTATCGTCAAGTGGAATGGGATACTACGTAGAGGTGCTGTAATGCACAGAAATTTAGGGCGAACGTCGAAATCAATAGCTACGGTGTTGCTATATTAAGTTTCTGCTGTGGCGAAATCGTCACACTACTTCTTCAGCGAACCACGGTAGAACACTGTTTGTACAGTGCCCTCTGCATTCACTGCAGATGATCCGAATCCCGCCAAGTGAGTCTTCCTTTCACAGCTATCTTATAATACACTCAAATTAATATAAATTGTCGTTTCTTTTGATCAAATGGATAAGATTAGTTAGTATTCGGTTATACTTTCCTGAGCAGTATGAGTAGTAGGAATTTCACAAGGGGCAAAATTGTAATTTTACCATATCTATATTCCTAGAATTAAATTACTCACGTGTCACCTTAGGATTACAAACCTTAACATAAACTTAAATTATTGGCGCACTTAGTTGATACTAGTTCATGTAAGCTTTAATTGTGCAAAACCGATTTGACTTACACTTCCACATATAAAACTCGATTTTGGCCAAAAGAAATTTTAAAACCACCTATTCACCCTCCTATAGTCAGCCTCCTCGATCTTAAACAAACAACAGAAGAATATAGAAATAATTCTTTACTGTAGCAACAACAATCTTAGGGTGTGTTTGGATGGGTGTAGGTGGTACCTGGATGGAATGGTTCGGGATATGCTCTAGTTCGTGCGTTTGGTTGGACGAATGGAACGAAATCATCCGGAACGAGTTGGTTCAAGCTTAGGGAATATTCCACGAAGATGCTAAACCAGCTCGTTCGTCAAAATCGGCTGAACCATGCGGTACAACCTCATCTATCGCATGCGCTCACCTCCCTCTCGTGATCTCTTGTTCTCGACATGCCTCGCCGAGCCGTGTTGCCGCCCCAGTGTGCTCCGGCCATCCCCTCCATGCGCACTCTGCTCACTCTTGACCACCTTTATCCACTCTCCTCCCCTCCATTTCCCTAATGCCCTCTGCTACCTCCCTGAGCCGGTTCGAGCCCGCGATGCCGCGCCGACCGCCGCCATCACGTCACGATTCAGATGACCTCGGTAAAGCCCTCGTCGTTTGGCCTGTGTCACTTCATCTTCCATAACACCACAAGTATTTTCCCCTAGTCAATTTCGGGATTCCACCCTAGGAGCTTGCGCCATGGTCATCTTCTCCCGCTCCGGCTGCTTCCACTCTGGTGAGCTCATCTCCGATTCCCTTCTCCAGGAGTATCTCCTCACCTCCCCAAATCTTCCCCATCACTCACTTGAGCTTCCCTCCTCTCAGGCGCTGTCGCCACGACGCACCACCTCGGTCTTCTATCGCTAAGCCTCCACGGTTCCTCCCCACCGCTGCCACCGGCTCCAGTGAGTCCTCAGTACCCCCTTGATGCTCATGTTCCCCTTAGCTCCACCCAAACACCGTCGCCCCTTCTCCTTCCCAAACGCAACCCGTCGGGCTCCACCGCCCGCGCCGCTCTAACACTCCGACCACGACACCACCAATCGTGTGGTCGCCTTCCCCTGTGCAACCCATTTTGGCCATCCTCAGCCATCGCCGCCGCCTCTTTCACCGGTGTCAAGCCTCGCCACTGGTGCTCGACCGCCTCTCCTATTTTCCCTATCTCAGCTCCCTCTTTATGTATTGTGTTTGTGTAAGTGAGTGTATGATAGTATGTCCCATTCAACTTCATCCCTCAAACCAAATATCATCTTTAACCATCATGTACCATCTCATTCAATCAACTAAACAAAATTGTGTATCATATCATCCCACCAACCAAATACACTACTTGTACTATTCTATCTAGGATCATTCCATTCATCATATATCATCTCATTCCATTCACCCTAGTTCACCCAACCAAACGCACCCTTAGTAGCAGATTGGGTCAACCAACTTCAATGTGTTTTGCCAGCATTAATGTCAAGCAAGTCCGGATCAGAGCTTACAGAGAACACTATTAGTTGTGGACCTTGAGCATTATGGACAATTAATACATAATTTTTTATACATAAAGCATAAGGAATATATACAGTAAGAGTTCATTCATGCATATACAATACAAGTAAGATCATTGCTACACTTCAAAAAAATCACTTCCAGACCCTGAGAAATTGAAAATCACACTTTTATTCCAGCATTACACAGGTCCTTGAGGCATTCAATCTCAAGCTTAGCTTCACATCAAAAAATGGTCAATGGTTGTGGTTCCCTTTTTTATTGGTTCTTTCAAAGTATTTCAACATCCTGTATCCTTCATTAGAGCAACAGAATCGCCTCCAGATCACCATGTTGGTTCCTCTCGCGCTTGACATTGGCCTTTCTAACATTAAATCCTTTTGACTTTGCATATGGATTGTAGAACTTGTAACTATCTTCCTCGCTTCTAAACATATGATTTATCATGTTATATTCTCCCATTTCCTCCAGGCTAGCGTGCCTTTTGCCATCCATGACGTATATCTGCCATTAAAAAGGCATTGCAACCATATTATAAAAATATCTAAGATATGTAACTTAAACAATAAAAATGCCAAGAGGATGTAGCACTACATTAACGTTCAGTTTACACATGCCGGACTAGACGAAACAAATGAGCTTATATAGTGTTGCATTTGCTACCACACATCATATCACACATTTGTAACATGACAAAAGGCGAATGGTATAACACTGAGATGAACTGCTATTTCGAACAGAAAATCGAACTATGAGGTTCCTATTCCACAATTGCAGGTTGCGCAAGCTTTAAGTCGTGAGCAAAAGTAGGGCGGTACCAATGAAATCAAACCTCTCCTAGAAGAGAACTAGTGTAGTAGCTTTTTGGTTTCGTGACACTCTACACACCTTGCTATAGAGATGGAATTTGAGGCTAATCTAGACAAAAGGGAATTTATTATCAAAGTTATATTTTATTGATTGTTTCACTTGACCAATGTAATGAAATTAACTAAATTTCATTCATCATAATTGTATGATGGTAGATGTTTGAAAGATCTTTAAGATGCTAACCAGGTTGAAATGTTGAATTATTGTATGTGGTATGATTATAGCTCAATGATTTTTTGGTGGTGGGTAATTAAAGGAATTCTCCCTGATATGGTTACTTTGAATTACCATCATATCAAAGAGTAGAAGCTTTGTGAGGTGAAGATTTGATGCATGCACTGATCAAATGTTCTCATGCACGAATGTTTTGGGCAGCTGGGAATGAGATTCTTCATATTAAAGCTCCATAGAGAAACATGGGCAACGAACATTCTCTATGCTGATATCTTCTCAAAAGAAGTCAGGCCGCCGGTTGTGATCATTATGTGGTGTATCTGGTCCTTGAGGAATAAATGGACACATGATGCTAATAGATATAACCTTTCAAAGTCAATGGAGTTTGTACGTGACACACTAGCATCGTTAGAGATGCCTAGAGCAAATCTCATGCACACTATTCAGTGTGTATGGAGTCCACCGCTAGACTCCTGGGTCAAGGTGAACAAGGATGGTGTGATTGCAGTTTCTCTAGAAGAGTAGGAACAAAGGGTGTGGCGAGACACTCGGTGGCTTTCTGGGAGCTTGGTGTAAATTGTACACCAGAATCGAAGACACCCCTGTTGACCGAGGCACTTGTCTTGCGATATGGTGTCAGCTTTGCTCGTCGCCGAGGCTACTCCAAAGTTATTATGGAAACAGATAGCCAGATCTTGGTCAGCTTGTGGAACGCGCAGAAGCCATCATGCTCTATGATCGCTTCTGTAGTTGAAGAAGTCCGAGAGCTTACTTCAGGTTTTACTAATTTCAATGTTAATTTTGTCTGTCGAAGTGCTAACAGGGCTACACTCATCGGGCTTGTGCTCAGGAGGTGGAAGACGAGTGGCTCAATATATGTCCACGGTTCCTTGTGTCCAGCTTGCATGCTGATTGTAACTTGAACCTTTCCTCTTATTGAAAGCTCTAGGCTTCCCTTGAAAAAACATCACGCAGCAGCCTGAACCCTGAACTATTACCTACCATCAACGACTGGTGCATTGGCCTTAGGGGCGGACCTACCATTATGGCATGGTCTGGCATCCGCCAAAGCTAAGTCCTGTACCGAACCCTACCCCCCGGCGTCGGAGAAGAACCTCGCTACCTCAGTACGCCTCGGTGCCTCGCTGACTCGCTGTGCTCTGTTCTTTTCTACTGTAGGATCGAGGATAACCGATTAGATGGGGGTGAATAGGAGGTTTTAAAAAAACTTTTCGACTAACTAACAGTTTTAAACAAGATTGTCTTAACAAAGCTTTCTAGCAAAAAGGTAATGAAATAACCACTAAGCTTTTTTAAAACAAGTATGAAATTGTGTTTAAACTAGATACAAATCTAGCTAGGCAATTCTACACAAGTAAATAGCTAAAAATGTAAATGCGGAAGTAGTAAAGACAAGAGTAAACCACAATAAAAATAATAAAGTTTTTCCGTGGTATTGAAGACTTGCCGGTCTTCACTAGTCTACGTTGCGAAATTTGAACGAATCAAGCCGGCTCTACGAATTAAGCCTTAACCCTCGATCACTAGAGTTGCTCTTCCTCCACTCCGGCGTTGGTGAGCACAACACCAATCACAATCTTGCTGGGACTCTTCGCAATCTCCTTGAAGGGTTCACCGTGCAAATTCTTCCTCCAAGCCGTCTAGGTGCTGGTAAACACCAAGAGTAATAGATTACGAGTTTTGCTTGAGGAACTAAAAGTGCCTAAATGATCAACTAATGAATCAATACACTTCAATGCTCTCAACTACCTCAAGAATAGCCAATAAATGCAAATGAGTAGTTAAAGAGTGTATATGAGCTCAAGATAGTTCAATGCAAGAGTATAATGCTCAGTGGTCTCTAGAGTATCTGCTAAATGGCAGGTGAGGGGGTATTTATACCCTTCACTAACAAATCTAGCTATTACAACCACTTTTCTAAAAAAATCAGAATATACGGTAGTACCGCCATTGAAACCCTATACTACCGATTTTTGGTATAACGGTCGGAACAGTGGCATTAATGCTCTGAACTAGCCATTACAAAAAAATACAGTACTACTGCCAACTGGAAATCGATACTACCGCAACGCGGTAGTACCACTCGGCTAGAACGGAACTACCGTTTTCCAGAGTTCAAGAAATCTCAGAAAAACACATTCTTTGGAAAAAAAAATATACCGCCAATAAAATATCGGTACTATCGCACTCCGTAAGACTGTTCAGATTATGCAGTCATACCGATTCTCAAGGGAGATCAAAACTCAAAAATACTCTCTCTGTAATTTACGTACTTCCATATAAATATCGGTAGTACCGACCGGCGGTAGTACTGTAGTTGAAATGTGGTCGTTCCAATTTTCAGAGAGGATCAAAAACACTTAAAAACACGCTCTCTGGAAAAATACGTACCTACATATAAATATCGGTGCTACTGACTTACGGTAGTACCGCATATCATTTGCGGTCATACCGTTTTTCAAAATAATCTTTCAGAAGCTCGAAACAAAACAATGCATGAACCCTAATTGATCATTATGGCACAAAAAAAGTTTCTCAAGTTACTAGCCATAATCCCTCTTTATAGTACGGCGTTTATCCTATAAACCAGTCTTTTCTCCAAATACCGAGACTAGTAAAAACTACAAAAGGGTCCTTATGCTATACAAATATCTTTGTCTTGATCCATGTTGATCTTTTATCACATTCGCATTTCCAATAGCCTTGTCATCAATCAATCATTGAGATTTTAACCTTTAACACATCTTAGTACACATGTTAGTCCCTTAGCATAATATTGATATTAATTACCAAAATCAATTATGAGGGCCTATATACTTTCAGCTACGCGCCTACGCCTCTGGGCCAACCACTGCATCGCGTTTCTTTTGTTCGCTAATTCGCTCAGAGCCTCGGACGCCGGACATGGCCTACCCAGCCCAAGTGCCCAGCCTAGAGGCCTGATCCAACATGAATCATCCAATCCCGGCGGAATCCCTAATTCCCTATTTCATTTCTTCTCTTTGTCTCTACTCTCTCGGTCTCGATGACTCGGTCTCTCCGGCTCTCCCAAGTCACAACCCTAACCCTAGGCGGCGTCGCGGCAGCGGCGGTCGACGGAGCGTAGGTGGGGCGACCGGGCGAGGGCCGAGGTGACAAGCGCAGGTGCAGGCCGCGGGCACGGGCGCCGGGGCGGTGCCGCGATGCCGCCTCGTGCCCTCGACTGAGAGTTTGAGACTCTGAGGGAGTGAGCGTCCTCGAGGCGCCGACCGCCGACAACGATGCTGCTCCAGGGCTCCAGGCGCCACGTCGGGTGGAGCGAGGCAGCGAGCAACGCTGCTCCCTCCCAGGCTCCCAGGTGGCAGTTGGCTGGCGCTGTTGCCTATTGCCAACCTACCGTGCTACGGTCGGTCCTCCTGCCTGCTCATCTGCTCCCTAGCGGTTAGCGTAATGTCAAAATTTAACAGTAAGTGGTTGTCGACTTGTGGTTTAGTAATCAGTGGTTGGTTGTGAACTTGTGATTAAGTGATTTACTTATTTCGATATGTGATTGTGAATGGCCGCATGAGTTGATGTCTGATGAGCATGACTGCATTAGAGGTTCCAACTTTGGAACTCATAAGTCATAACAGTAAAATGATATGAAATAAAATATTAGATGATATGATCATATGAATATTGAATAATGAATTGGTTGTTAAAATTGAATTGGACATAATCACAGAAAGATGTTGAAGAGATTAGAGATATCAATATTGATTATTGAACTGTACACAGTACTGCTTGATTTTGAATGATTGTTTTTTTAATTGGTTAGAAATGAATTTGAAGAGATACTTTAGCAATGTTTCTTCCCCAAGTACCCGTGCTAGCGGTGTCGCCACACAAGCACAAGGTACTGATGCAACAACCGTCAGCATTGCACAAGAACAAGCAGACGATGGCGCCACAATGGCTTCATTAGTGAGGTATTTCTTGATGTTCTACATTTATCTTCACTTGTTGTAACCATTTAATGTCATATATTCGCATTGGTGTGATTGCAATATAGTTCGCATATGGATTCTTTTGTTTTGGGTAATACTCTTTGGAACGTGTTTTCAACTCTGGCTCCTCCATACCTTAAATTCAATCTTGGGTCCACCACTGATTAGCCTTTGCCTGACCATGGACCAATGAAACTGACAATTACATACTTGTTTGCCTTTGTTAACACAATGAGTCCACTAATTTTGGTCCCTTGATCGTAAGAGTAATGGGTCAAGGAAGATGCAAGGTTAACTATATTCTATTTCTAAAAAAAGGAAGGATTCGCTGGCCTCCCAGGCCATCCATGTATGCCTTTGGGCAATTTTACACCGATGCAGCGTACGCACGTCTGAAGGTCCCTTGGCTGTTAGATTGCGTCGAACGTCAGCCAACGTCTCTCCTCGCTTCTCCTTCTATCGGTCTCTCCGCCAGGATCGAAGCCTCCCGAATCCTCCCGTCCCTTCCCCTCCGTTGATTCCCTCCCGGACGCCACTCCTCTTCGCAGCGCCATCGCTCCCTCTACCCCAGCCCCGCCGCCATCTGCTCCCCTCTCCGCACCGCCGCCTCCCCCTTCCCCGCGACACTACTTCCCCCTCTCCCACCGCGCGCTTCCTCTCCCCCCGCGCCGGCTGTGTTTCAGGGGAAATATATCACTGGGAAAGCTCATGTTCAAGATGTTCACCCAGTTTCACAATTTCATGGAGGTATGCATTGCTTGCTAAGCTTGGCCTAGCAAGAGTCTCATCTTTCATGTCTTTTGGTAGTAACTACTTAAACGATAAACTTATTGTATGATTCACATAATTTAAGCAAAGTATTTTGACTTTAGCTGACAAGGCTGAGGGGTTAGAGCTAACGACAATTTAGCTACTAACTACAGTCAGAGTTAACAACTAGAGAGGGCTCAGCTTTTTCAGCAAGCCCCACATAGTATAAACTTCAGGGCTGTTTGCTTGGTTTCCTGGTGCTGGTCTGCCTGGTCGGGAGAGACCCTGGAGTCTGCCAGCTACTTGCTTGGATGGCAACCAACAGAGCTGGCTGGCCCAGGCCAACAAATCCAACGCCTAGAGCTAGGAAGCAGCGCCTGGGAGCAGGAAGTCCATCCACCGTTGATATATTTGATCCAATGTTCTATTTTTCATTCACCAATTTCAGCACAGGCTTCCAACCAAACAACTCATTTTCAGGTTTTCCTGACTAGACAAAAATCATCACCTTTTAGGCTACCTTCAGGCACCACTTTTTCCCAGGCATGGAATTCAGGGCACCAACCAAACAAGCCCTTCTTCCCTGTCAGCATACACTACATTGTACTTAGGCCACTTGTCTGTAGTACATAGACTAAGAGCATTTTATTGACCAGATTACATAAACATCTAGACCTGATTTGTAAACCAACAGCTTTCTCTTTTTATACAGGATCCTGTGTCCTGTGAGTTGGCTTTTAGGAACAAAACCAAGGTGACTGCGGCTTGCCCAAGTATCAGGAAAGCGATACTGAATTATAGACTTCGTAGCTAGGGTTGGAAACAAGCCGAGCTCGGCTCGGCTCATTCAGGCTCGGATCGGCTCGTTTGGAAAACGAGCTAGAGAGCCAGCTCGGCTCGGCTCGAAAAAAAAGCTCGAGCCGGCTCGAAAAGCTCGTTCAAGCCCGTGACTCCCCAAGTCCAGAAACAGAGGCAGAATGTGATTATGTGAACCATTCATCTTAAATTTATAATCCAATCATCATAAACAATAAAATAAAGCCAGAAACATAGTCAACAGGGGTTCATTGTCAGTTGCCTAAAGTGAGCTTAACACCAGTAAAGAATCCATTTAAGTGGTCAAGTTTCGATTGTTCATTAACAGGCTATTGTCAGTCAATTCTCCATGTCAAGTTCCTCGCCAATGTTTCCTTTACTAGCAATAATACTCATCTGTTTTCTAAAGAAGCCTTCGAATATACACTCATCACACCAATTAAACTGAATTGTATGAGTATGACATGACGAAGTGGGTGGAGTTGGGCGAGGGGGAGGCGGCGGGTGGAGATGGGGGAGGGGGAGGCGGAGGCGGCAAGTAGAGGAGGTGGAGGTAGCAAGTGGACTCCTGAAACATGTTCGGCCGGTGGTCTGTGGATAAGGCAAAGAAAGAGATTGGGAGTGGAGGAAGGATGGAAGAAGAAATGGAATGGGGAACAACTAGAAGTCAAGGACTTGGGAGAAATAACGGAGGGAGCTAACGAGCCAAACGAGCCGCTCGCGAGCGGCTCGAGCTTGGCTTGAAAAAATTACGAGCCAGAAGCAAGGCTTGGCTTGGATTGAACAATTCCGAGCCTGAGCCCGAGCCGAGTCGAGCCGAGCTTGATTCGAGCCGAGCTGGCTCGTGAGCCTTAAGCTATTTTTCCAACCCTATTCGTAGCTGAGCTCCCAGCAAGGTGAGCACTCAGCAGACTAACAGAGGCCAGAGGCCCACACCAAGACAGAAAGTAGGTTTATCATCCAGTACTATTAACTAGGCAATAATATTAAGGAGTTAACTAACCAGCGTTACATATTATGGTCAGGATTTTCAGTTGCAGAAGAATCAATGAACCTTGTCTGATACTCTCTCTTTTTTTAGAAAAAGGAATATTTCTTATTTCAGCCTCTGCACAGCGGGGTGTATGTAGCTAGTCAGCATCAAAAGATGTGACCAAGAGTAATTTCAACCAACCAACATCTGAGAACTTGACCAATCATGGTAGGAAAAGGGGAAAAAAGGATCAAGCCAGGTCTAAAAAATTAAAGACAAATTCTATTATTGAACTGCCATCCATGCTTGGCAAAAATCTCCATAACAGTAGTTTCCAGACGTCGGCCCATGTCTTGAAGAATAAAACGATCCTCCTCCCTCTGCAGCAGCAACCAGAAGCGAAACCAATAGGTACCTCTGAAGATAACCTGCATAACAGAAGAAACTCGAGCCTTGTCAAACACCACATCATGGTCAGGATTTCTTTTTCATTCTAATTTCATACTTGTAAACAGTTGGCAGTTCACAGGGAAACTTGAATTTTGGTTAACAGAGAGTAAATCGTGGGTTTATTTCATAAAAAAGAGTAAATCATGGGTAGAAAATTTACTATCAGAAAATATCAAAATTGGGCCAAACATTTTCTAGTTGGTACTATAAAAGGGACATTTTGTTTTGTTTACATAATTGTTATGCGTGTTTGGTGATGCAACTTGTATCGTCTTTTGCGGGGGTTGGTTTAGCGAGATGATGGGAGGCAACTCAACTTGCGGATTAACTATATTGTGCAACTTGAGGGCCTCCTTGGAATTGAGAATTTGCCCCTTTGAACAAGTTCAATGTCTTGCATTATTTTTCAATTAAAGAATTGTGTCGCCTACATTTTGGGCATTTCATGTGGCCAGGGCTAACTGAAGCTGATCGTCAGCTACCATGTAGAAACCATTGCAGCAGGACACACTAGCATGAAGTAGGATGCGCTCTGAATCATCCAATTGTACCTTGAACAGCTCAATTTGATATTGCACAGTACCATGAGCGCTATAGCATCCAAGCCAGCTGTAATATCCCGACGGAGTGCTGCAATACCTAATTCCAAATGTCAAAATAGGAAGGACAAGCGGGCAATTGTAAAAAGAACGAAGTTGAATGTTCCAGTCGTAACACGAAATGTGAAAGTTCAGTTAACACCAATTTAAGAACATACTATCACAGTTGGAACTTGAAAATCATGATCACAAACAGCAAAGATGCAATGCTCGGAGAAAACAAGGGACGTCAAAACTACTGTCTTGTGCATCATGAAGGTAGCAAGGGATGGAAGAAAGACAATTTATTTCATGAATTTGTTTCAAGGGATCACAATTTAGGGGGAAAGCTAGTTTTTGATTCACAAAAGAAACAACACCTTATTGTAAGATATAGCTTGATCACCTGTCCTTGAGATACCAAACAATACATGCCACATATGTTTACCTTCAGGATAGGGAGAACTGCTACATCGAACGACAAGGAGTGAACTCAGAAATGGGTGAAAATAAGTTAATGGAGAGGACATCTCAAAGCACACTGCACACATAATCTAGTCATACCTGAAGAGAAGATTTCACACTGAAAACTCTCATCCCCATACAGCAAACCTGTCACGCGGAGGATCTGGGATAATTCATGCAGTGTAAATTTAAAACACCTCTATGCAAAAGTAAAAATTTTGTACCAAGCAAGCTAATTTACGAAAATAAGGCTTGCAAAGGATGTCTGGGTCCTGGAGCATTGGATCAGAATAAAAATGTTTATCCATGGCAATTTAGGAATAAATGGCTTCACTCCAGATTTTTGTCCTTAAACTTTGCAGTGTTATGAGACAGCGTTCCAAACAATGCATGGAACTGAAATGAGAAATAAGTGGGCCTGTTTTCTTGAAGAAGAATCACATGTTGAGGGTTTCATCTAGCACATGCACTCCCAGAGAAGGGTCGAAGTGTAAAAACAAAATCCATGAATAATGAAAAGGCACGTTATAGAGCAATAAAATTATTGCAAATGAAAGTATAGGTAGAAATGGTGACTTACAGAAACTTGGTGAAGGAATATGCTGTTTGCAAACTTAGTTGATCCTGCTTTTGGAATATGGACATCTGGTAGTTTTTGGTGTCACCTCAGACAGTCAGACGTCGTATATGTTATGAATAGCGCTTGTATTCAAGACAACAGAGCTCTGAGCGTAAAAAGCGTCAACAGTAGCATCACCCTGCTGAAGAGAGTGCTCCTGGCGGACCACGGACAGGTAGAGAGCATCACCGGAGGGCTCGTAGCGCTGACGAAGGTGAGTCCACATCTGGAAAGCAGTAGGTAGTCCCACAACCTCAGAAGAGAACTGAGGCTGGATACTGGCGATGAGGACAGCAGCAGCCCGAGCGTCGTCGTCGTACCACTGAGTGTATGCGGTCAGGCGATCCTTGTAGAAGTCCAGAGCCTCCTGGTAGGCAGAGATAGCCTCATCATCGCAAGTAAGGCGGCGGTCTCAGCAGCAGCCTTGTTGTCATTGTTGGGGCGGCAACAGATTGTAGGCTCCGTCGGAGGTGTAGAGCAAGGCGAACAGGTAACATCGCCAGAGAGGACGCCCCAGAGATGAAGACCACGCATGTGGATGCGCATGTGAGACACGAAGTCGGTGTAATTAACACCATCGAAGATCACCGGGCAACGAGGGAGGGAAATGGTACCCATTGGTAGGCGGCAACCAAGGCAACGAAGTCTAACAGGCGGCGCTGAACGGCGTGGCGGTTAGAACGACGTGTTTTTTTTTCCAGCTGCTGAGTAAAAATTAACAACAGCCCACGGGCCGAATCACTCACGCGCTGGAAACACGCACGGGGGAGGTACTAGGGTTCCCCCTGGCGGCGCGGCGACGGGAGCAGCTTTGGCGGCGTCGGCGGCAGCAGCCCCTGCGGCGCTCCCCCACTCGGTGCTCCCCCCAGGCGGCGGCACTCGGTGCTTTCTCCAAGTGGGGGGACCAGGCGGCACTCCTCACGGTGGCGGTGAGGATCCGAGCGGCGACCCGACCCGCACGGCGGAAGAATCCGGCGCGGGGAGCCCGGATCCGGAGCGGCCAGCGGCGGGGTCCTCACGGCAACACGCGCACGGAAGAAGAGGATCCGAGCGGCGACCCGCACGGCGGAGGGATTCGGCGCGGAGCTTGGATCCGGAGCGGCCGGCGGCAGCGTCCTCACGGCGACGCGCGCACGGAAGAAAGGAATCCGAGCGGCGACCTTGCACGAGGAGGCAGCCGAGGCGGGAGGAGTCGTACGAAGCGACGACAGGCGACACCGAGGCAGCGGTGGTGGAGGCGACGCCGAGGCAAGAGGCGCCGAGTCTGGGTCCAAACAAGCGGTGAAGTCGGCGCCGACGGGAAGAACAACCAGCGGCGGCTCGACGAAAACAAACCCTAGGTTTGCTCTGATACCATGTTATGAATAGCGCTTGTATTCAATATGAGACCAATGGGCCAGTATATATACACAAGTACATGCGGTGAATATGCAAAGAACCCTTATAACAATGGGGAATAACAAACTATACATATATATATATATCTCTAACAGTATAATAAGTGCATCATTCAGCCAAAGATCACGGGAAAGGTATTAAAATGACCTCATGCCACAGTGTTACACGGCATTGATCATCATCATCTCTGAGTTGCAATGTAGGCGTAAGAATCTTGGAACTTTGTTGCTTCCTGTTACAAGAGCAACCCTGTTCCCAGCAAGTTCTTAAAAGTGACCTGATGCCACTAAGTACTCAGCAATCAGCCAACGTGCAGATAGGATTTGTTCCACCTATACGGAACTGGAACAACAATTACTTTGTTCTTTTGAGACGTAAAACATGCAGTGGAAACTAAGATCCAAGTGATGCCCTTTTAGTTAGGATTAACAAAGCTTTTCCTTGTGATCATACCTTCACCTGGTTACCAAATAATGACCATTCTTTATGTGGTACTTCAACAATAATTTGCGCATAGGATATCAACCTACAAGGCTCTTCCTGGCCATTTTTCAAAGAGCTAGTATGTTTCTGGAGGTTCATTGTCTTGCAGTTTAGTTTTATAAGCATCTGAAATAATATAAAATTGGCATCTAGTCCAGATCCTTGCACCTTGTTAAACAACAATCTGGCTTCCAATATCCATGATTGGAAAATATCCTTTCGCTTCCAACATTCCTTGTCACAAAGCTCTCTAATTAACCCTGTGTAAGTGATAAAGTCAGAAGTCCATATCCATGATTTATCACTCCACGGAGCAATTGCCTTGCAATATACATATGTCCAGAATTGCATGCACCAAAGATCAACAAACTGTAGGTAACAATATCAGGGAAGAACACAGTTGAAATCATGTCATGTTTAACTAGCAAGGGCCACAAGGACTGCAAAGCATTCTTTGCGTTAACTTGGGCATGGGTGAGAGCATTCTATGTATATATATTGGGAGACACACCACGTGAAGATTCCACATCAGAGGTTCAGTCGCCATTGAGGGACTTACTGCCTAGTGTAGGAAGCCAGTTGCTTCCTAGGTGTTACCATTGCAAAGCCCGCAGACTATTAATATGTTTTGTCTGGGTACACACCAGAAGGCATCATCCTGTTGTAAACATTGCATTCCTCCTTCATTTTCCCCCTTGTTTAAACAAACCACTCACAAGACTATTCAATGTGACAGTGTCTGGCATCATACCTCTCTTGAACGTTTCAGAAATGAGAATGCATGCAGTTTTCACATCAAGGCGTAGACAAAATCCTGGAATGATCACATTATAAGCAACCCAGTCCATATCAATAGCCCTCCTAGATATTCCGTTCCAAATATCAAGGGCATGTGAAATATCCCCACTCTTGCAGTGCCCGTCCATATGTATGGTTGAGGATCTAGATGTTACCAGATTTGTCACCTCATGTTTACCAATATATCAGTTAACAGTTTCTTTGCATTAACAAAAATTTCTCTGGTGCGAAGGGCATGAACTAGTATATTAGAGGTAACTATGTACAGGTAACTAACTATATTGGGCCTTCTGCCTCTGCCCACCATCATTGAAAAAAGGCTGAGAGGTTTATGCACAGAACTGCACTCAGGACACTGTAAACAGCATGCTCCTCACCAGCATTCCCCATGCCACCATGTCAATTTCCGCCACAGAAAATACCTCAAAAATCAAATGCTTCACCGACCTCTGCTCAACACAATTTATGAAGAGATATTAGAAAACTGAGTAACTTCATGCTGGATCAAGTGTATTAAAAACAAATAAATGAGGTAATTCTTTCTAAGCAACCAGTTTGTCATGGACATGACAGCAAATGCCTGCCAGGTCTGATGACAATTGCAATTCAATCAAGATAGAAACCAATAAAAAATTGACTAGCAAATAGTAGCAATAAAAGAAAGGACGGTCAATGAAAAATGGAAATTACAGTGAGTTTTCGTAAGACGATCAATCTAAACAAATAAAAACTGGACTTTAGATTCTGCTGTGAAATTGAGTGTGATGAAGCATGTGGGGGCAAAAAGAAGGTTCGTGAGAAAACTGAATGATGAGATCACTTGCTAACAGGAAGTTTGGCAGGCTACCATCAGCTATATGTGCTCAAATCCACTCAACGGAAGGTACCAATGTACTTTAGCAAACAAAACTAGGAACAAGGTCAACTGCTATCAGCACAAAGAACATAGTCAAACTAACACATTCTGGCAAGGGAAAGCGGCTTTCGGGCGCACTTAGATGCAGAGCAAACTGGGCAAAGATAAAATGTTACATATGATTGATCATTTGGAAAAACTATAAAGATGATATTTCTACTCAACTCATTAGTCCAAAAACAGGTTGATCATTCAAACTGCTACTGCAATGTTTGTAAGCAGAAATCAGTGAAGATGCAGATGCTAATCACATGGGGGCGCGACAACGCTGAAATTTTCAGCCATGCAAACGATTAAACAGGTAATAATAAGATGCATTCAACTTTAGCAAATAGCAACCGGGGTATAAATTATCCCACTGGGGAAAAGAGTCGAACACTTGGGGCGCGCACCTGGAGCCGATCCCGTCGGTCTGGGGGCTGGGGGCCTGGGGCTCGTGGGCGACGAAGCGCGCGAGGAAGAAGACGGATAGAGCGCGTGCAAGTAGGTTTCCGGCACCCGCAACGAGGGCACACATGGGGTGATGCAGGTCCACTCCGGCGCCGCGGTAGCACACTGCGCGAGGCAAGAGAGCGACAGATCGTGAGATAGGGAATGGGACGGAATAAAGGGGGAAGAGATAGGTCTAGAGGGTGAACCTACGGAAATTGGATGCCGGAGCTGGAGAGGTGGCGGCGTGGGGTGGCGACCGGAGGCGGAGACGAGGCAACGCCGGCGCGCCGCGCCCGGCGGGAGGTTGGACGTTGTCGGATGGGTTGGACTCTTTTTTTTTTTTTGGTAAACTCATGTGCCCTTGACACGGTTTTTTATTATATGCAAACGATGCTACAAAGTCTCAAGTTATACATAATTGGTAACTACAATAAAGAAATATAGATACAATCTGCTTGATGAAACAGACTATTACAGGATAGTTGGATGCTGTCAGAAGTAGCATCATCCGTTCTAATTGCTCCTTGCGGCAGGCTATGTGCTGCTCTGTTCAGTTCTTTTTTGACATGTATTACTTTAGATTGGATACTCATCTTACTGTTAAAAATATGTGTCAGAATTGATTTGATACTCCAGTGGAGAGACCTGTTTTGAAGATTGCTTGTGTTCACCTTCTGCACAAGGATCTGTCTGTCTGATATAAAGCAAATCGGTTGCAACTTGCGAGTTCCTGTGAAAATAGATGCCAACATAAAACCAAGAGCTTCTGCTTGTAATGGAGAAGGTACTCTAGAAGCTTTTGCCTTGATTGCGATCTTACTCGGGTTTGTTGCTTCAAGATTGAAAATGAGCATTCCCAAGCCGACATTGCTATCCTCTGTCCATGCCGCATCAATGAAACACATGTGCTTTTGATGAAAACTGGCATTGTTTGTTGAAGTTGTGCAATGTGATGTTGGTGAAGAGCTCATATCTTGACGGGACAATCTGTTATGAAGAGTTCGAATATTCTCACTTTTTTTAGTTGTGTCATTCTGAGTGCTACTCTAGTTGTAATAAGGGAAGTATATATGAGTAAAGGCTTGAGCTTGATAGAGAATGCTTTGAACAATATTGTCCTTTTTTTCTTGAAATGTTTGTCATTCCTAGCTTTCCAAGTAAAACAAAGGATGTTGAAAATTAGGACATTTTCATTATCATGAGTCAGATGCGAAAGAATGTGATGTAGCATTTGAGTAATGTATAAGATGTGGAAATCATGATCTTTAGTTTTAATAGAGAAAGAAGAGGCAAACCAAACAGCTTTAGCAAAAGTCGAGAGAAAGAAAAGATGTCTGTCTGCTTCATTTTGTTTACATCTTGAGCAAAACCCATCTGAATCTTTGATTCTTACCTTTACTCTGGCAGATGTTGGAATAGCTCTTACAATGATTCTCCATATATACACGTGCAGTTTTGGTATAATATTTTTGCATTTCCATGTAACAGTTAGTAGATGTCTTACCTGCTGTGGGAGGTTCCAGTGAACGATGGCAGAATTATTCCCTTCTTTATATGCACTTGGTGTTGTCCAAAAGCCTTTGGGATGGGGCATCCAATATAGTTCATCTGGACTTGGAAGTTGCAAGTTCCGCCCCGCGCGTTGATGCATTATCGTCCGGAGGCACTGCAGCTACCCGATCTCGGACGAACGATTTGGATCAACCAGAGTCCAGTGAGTCAGTGTCCCAGCTTGATCAGACTATCAGAATCGTCCGTTCCTAAGTTTGGGTTATCACGAGTCAAACCGGTGGTTATATCATTCGAGTGTGGCTTGTTTGTAGGTGTTCTGTAGTTTGGTCGCCTGACCTCTTGGTAGCCATAGCTGTGTAAACCAGCTGCGTTCTTTCTAGAAGTGGTGAGGTCATGTACGATGTTCTTGTTCTGGTACTAAACCATCTCTCTTTTTCGAGGAACTTCATGGATGGTTTACGGCTGCAACATCTTGTGAGAACAAGCAGTACTTGCTTTGCTGCACGAAGGTGCATGGCATACTCTCGTCATTGGCCACGTAATATCTGGGCAGTGTTTCCTTGTTAGGACATATAACAATATATGGAGCAGTGAACATAGTAGGCACGACCAACACAAGGCTCCATGTAATTTGAATCATTTGGCCATTTTATCTTCAGAATTGCTATACATCATTCGCGTGATAATGATATGCGCACACACACACACAAAAAAAACAATGCGAATGATGTATAGACAGTAGACACTTCATATTGAGTTGTACGTACCAACCAGTTCACCCAAAAGCTTAAGCTGATGAGGAAAGGCGGATAATTCACTTATACTTCAACACTCTTCCTCACGTATAGGCTCCCTCAGACCTAAAAGGTGAAATAGAAGTGGGCTGCAATTATTATTTTTAATTGCACCAATCGGGTCTTGAACTCAAGACCTCTTAGCTCTAATACCATATTGAGTTGCATGCACCAATCAATTCACTCAAAAGCTTAAGCTGATGAGGAAAGACGGACAATTCACTTATACTTCAGCACCTCATTTTATCTTTGAGTCTGTCAGTTTTAACCACTTTCTCGTACACTTCTACTTTGTAGCATGTAATACAACCTACAACTGCTGGTTAGAACAGAAAACACAAGTCTAATTGTACAATTAACGGACGAGCACGACAAAATCCAGGACTAAAAATTGCCCTCATCCTCCTTAATCTGCCCTGCAAATTAAGGAGGCTTCCGAAACTAACGGAAATCGAGCTCGATCTAGCTTTCACAGGTACGTATGCATATCATCAATCATGCAGCGGTTTGCGCACTCGTGTGCCGATTCGATCCTCTCATCTTAGCCGGTGCCGCACGCCGGCTGTGGAAGGCGTCGCGGCGCTTCCTGACCAAGATTTCGATCTCTCGCCTCTCCTCTTTCGCCATATGCTGGCACCGGCATTCAGCGCTGCAAAACGCTTGCTCTCCCCTGCGAAAATGACACAAACCCAATAAACATAAGTACCTCAAGCTCAAAGTCAACTATACTGCGCTAATTAATCTTTGTATCGGCGAGGCTAATGGAGGTTGTCTTACTTGTACACGAAGACGTCCATGTCGCCGTCCAGCTTCTTGTGGCAGCAGAAGCAGCACTTCAAGAACTCCAGCCCCACGAACCTCCGGCCACTCTCCTGGCACCTGGACCCGCTCGTCGCCGGGAACCTCATCGCCGACCTCCTGAGGACGGCCAGCGGCGGCTGTAGCCTCGGCGGCGACGACTGTATGATCAGCCGGAGCCCGACGAGCTCGCTGGAGGTCGGGATTGGCGTCACCTTCGCGGCCTCGCCCTCTTCGATGTGGAAGAGGCTTGGAGCCCTTGGAATCATGCTTGCTGCTCGTAGACTTCAGTATGTGTGCTTCTTCAAGTCAAATGTTTGCAGAGTGAACTGAAAGAGAAGAATACTGAGAGAGAGCGGCTAGTTGCTCTTATATAGATGCCAAGCGTGCTTACACGCGTGTCGAATTGTGGTTTTTAGTTTAGTTGGTTGGGTGGTGAGAACTAAAGCTTTCTTTGTCAGTCCTCAAAAAGAAAGACTTGTTTGCACATAAAATATTCGCACATGCTACACATGGCGCACAAACCACAACAGTTCACAGCGTGTGTATCTACCATTGGCTTTGCCTGCCTTGCTCAGCTGCACTCCTGGCTTTGTGGGTGCCACATAGTACAGATAATCTTATACCCGACACGTGCATGTTATCTTTCTCAGAGTTTTTGACTTATCTAGTATCTTTTTGAATGAAGCAGCAGCCCACTCGCGAACGAAATAATAAAAATAACATCACCACTATGTTATTTTGCTGTGAAATCAACATTGTCTTCTCCCAGATCACGGCAGGCGTCCTACCGCGAGCGCGGCAGGTGGTCTGCCACAGTCTGGATGTCTTGCCACGATCTTGGTGCACTGTAGGACATTTGCCGCGATCTGGGAGAGGGAAATATCGGTTCCGCGGCAAAATAGCGTGGTAGGAGTGCTATTTTTATTATTTCGTTATGGGAGAGTGTTATCTTTATCGGAGTTTTTGACTTATCCGGTATCTTTTTGAATGAAGCAGCAGAACGAGCCCACTCGCGAACAAAATAATAAAAATAACACCACCACTATGTTATTTTGCTGCGAAACCAACATTCCTCTCTCAGATCATGGTAGGTGTCCTACCGCTCACCCAGATCACGGCAAGACGGCAGACAGACGTGGTAGGAACGTGTGTAGGCCAGCGCGGCAGGTGGTCTGCCACGATCTTGGTGCGCTGTAGGACATTTTCCGCGATCTGGGAGAGGGAAATATCGGTTCCGCGGCAAAATAGCGTGGTAGAAGTGCTATTTTTATTATTTCGTTCAAAGAGAACTAGTTTTTCTATTTCGTTTTAAAACTATCATTTTAGCCGTCCAAGACTCGTCTTTATCGTCGCGAAAGAGAACAAAACGTCGTTTTGCTTACAAATAAGATATCTGCTTTGACCATGCACCACGGATATAAATATGTGTGTAATGTTTTACGGACGGCATAGTCATCAAGACGTAGCTTTCGAGTCTCCACGTCAATCTTTAAAACTGTGCAGTTGCAAAAATGCTTATTTGACGGTAAATCCAACCGTATCATTTTCATACAGCTAGTTAAATAATTTTAATGTAGAGAACTGCTATACATCTTTCAATTTTAGTGCTCTGTGATTGGTAAGAGAGAGGGTGGAAAGTGAGATTAGATTAGGGATATAGGGGTGGGGGTGATATCTGGAGCATTGGATCTCCATCGACGATGATCAAAAGTGATGATTTCAAAAAAATCATCGCGACGTCAGATAAGACTTTTATGTATGCTAGTGGCTAATTAATGCTTAGCACACGTTGCATGCATTCTGTTGCCAATGAGAGAAGTAAACAAACAACACTTTCGACAGTCGAGACGACAAGTAACAGAAGCTTTCGCGTAAAGAATTGGTAGCAAATTAAACGGCCTAGGAGCTCAGCTACTGGTATTAGTATTAGCGAATCCAGATAGCCCACGTGAAATAAGCGGTAGCATCTGCTTAATTTAGGTTTGCTGGCACTCGGGGCAAGAAAAGCAGCGCCGAGCGCGTGGACGCTGGAAAGTGACGCAACACGCAGCACATGGGCGCACCGGGTCCTTCGGGTCTGTTTGGTTTGAGAACCGAGGTTGCATGATTAAAATTTTAGTAATGCTAAAACTTAGGGTATACTAAAATTTGGATAAAAATGTTGTTTGGATTGTAGTGATATCAATTCGTGGGCACTAATAAAATTAGGGTATAATTTGATGTGTTTGGATTGCAACCATACCAAAATCTGTCAAAATTGCGAGTATGACATGTGGTCCCACATAAATTTTTTTTTTTTGCACTAAAAATAGCTAATATGAGTTTTATTTTGTTGATTAAATCACAAGAAATACAATGGATCATAAATCAGATACACGGTTTAGAAAATATGGTTGTTTCAATATTACCACCTCAGCAAAGGAATGGACAAGGGATGAGCCAAAACTCAGGTGCTCACCCAAGATTCGTCCGCACCAATGAATTGCGAAGCATTGGTGTTGCCACGCTAAAATTTTGATATCAATTCAAACGTCAGCCAAATCATTGGAGTATAACCAAAATTTGATTTGACACGTTTTGGCATCAATCCAAGCAACCCCCAAATTCTCCTCTGCACCGTATGTGCCCTCTCCTTAGTACTGCTTAAATTCCTTCCTGAAAGATCGTACGCAGGGCACTGTGACAGCCGGTAGTAGTTTTGTGCAACACGTGTTGGCCAACGATGTTTTTTTTAGTTTTGGGTTTGTCTCTCCATTGTTCACGAAAAATTGACCGATTGAGCCCACAAAATCAGTCACTTTTTCACCACACAATCCCTAGCACCCACACCTCAACACCCCCACGCCACCCGTGTGTCTCCACCCATCGCCTCGTCGGCGCCACTCGACGCCACCTCCACCCCTCGACGCCTCCTCGTCCACCACCGTGCCGCCACTACCAGCCGCCTCGCCCATAGCCGCTGCTGCTTACCGCCTCATTCACCGTTGCCGTCGCCACCGCCCTTCTTCCCTGTTTCCTTGTCGGACCCGGATTTTCTAATCCAGAATCCTCTGTGAAATACTGTGTTATTCCCTGGATCAGTAGCTAGTACTCACAGATACATCACTGGATCAATTCATATATGGCGTAGAACCATACCATTCATTAATTAACACAACAGAGTTTACATAGACCGCGTCGGGTTGAGTTTTACAATAGGGCCGAACATGCCAAATTGATTACATTACAAAAGCAGAAGCGACAACGGAAGCAAAAGGGGTGAGAGCACATCTCTCGACGGGCAAGCGCGACTGGGGAAACTCGTGTGCGCCCGATATTACCTAAAGACTTAGATAATATAGGATGCACGCAAGAACCAACAGAGTCAGCTGGACTGGGGCGAGACTAGAACAGCTAACGACTACACTACGCTTCATATTCTCCGGGTCCTCCGACTTCTGGATCCTCGTAGTAGTCGTAATCTCCAGGGTTTCCTGCTTCTGAGGTTTTTGGGGAAAGAGCGAGGATGAGCACAACTTCCGTGCTCGCGAGCCAATACACAATGCAATGATATACATGCAAGACTTAACAAGGATGGCTCAGGTTCTTTTATTTGCTAAAGCGATGTTTTCAATTATCATAGTTACAAAGCCCTATCACTTAGCATTTTTAACAAATTGCATTTTAGTAAAGAGAGTAATTGTGCAATATTTAACAACAGCAGGGGTTCCCTCCGTCGGAAACTCTACCCATGCTTAATTTGATTGGGGTTACCCCCATATATTAACATCACTGAGCCTGCAAACCCAGGGAAAATCCAACCTCAGGGCTAGGTGAGCCCACCATATTTTTCCATTCCACCCACAAAAGTTTTTGAAATAGAACTAACTCAAGTTAAGTTCCCATGTCCGCCTTTGACCGTAGGCACGGCTGTTTAAACAGTTTATAACTCTGCAGAGATTGTACACTTTACCCACAAGAGATAATCGGTTTGATATGTACACACGTTTTCATAGACATGTGAATCAAGGGGAGATCATCACAAGGCCTTTACAATGCATCCAGCAGTATTAGTTACACTTCGCTAAGGTTTCGTCCACGAAGGGTTACACTCTTTTAGACCCGTCAACCCTTACTCGGACCCCCTCTTGCGCCATCCAACGACTTACGTCGCGCACCCCGACACCCCTCGCCACAAAGGCTCACGGCGTCGCGGATCATCTATCTGATGCAACTCGTACTGATGGATACAAATTATTTAGCCAGGTTGTACTTTACAGACTTGTGGTTGCACTTGTTTTACACAGGAGGTCATGACAAGATTAAGTCCTTAGGGTTGTCTGGGCGGTTCATTCCACATTCCGATCCACAACACAACACTCCTTGGGCTACATTAGCACCCACTGTCATATCATCCATCTTACCGTCCACCCAGACGGGGTAATAGCAATTTTAGGGTTTTGAGGAGTAAAACCAGATTACCACCTTTGTCTCAGTCATGGACCACCAATGACCGCCCAAAATATTTTCATGTTTGAAGAGATGATGATTGGAACATTTTAATGTCCCGGTACTTAAGCAAGACTAACATGTCGCTTAAGTACAACCTATAACTAGTATTACCACATAGTTACTAGGGTGACAAAGATTAAGGGATTCAAGTTGTCAAGGATGACATAATAATTAATTAATCATCAAGTGGGTATTTAACTACCTTAAGCTTTAACATACATTTGTTTAAAGAATTAAAGCATGCAATTTGCTATTTTAAAAGAATATAATTTGCATAAAATGTAGGCTCAATATGATCAAAGTATTGACTTGCCTGGGATATAGGCTAGAGGATCTTGATAATCTTGTGCTCGCTAAACTTGAAAGTCGTCCGCGTCTTCAAATCCTAATCGGGCGATTGTACCGGAAAAAGGCACAAACAAGCAAAAAAAGAGAAATTAAATACAAATGAACAACAAATGAACTCCAAATTGAACAAGACATATGCCACCAGCAAGATCTTGAATTAACAAATTTTTGGAAATTTATTTTATAATTTTTGGAGCTAAAATGAGGGAGATACTAATTTTTAAAGCCTCACTTTTGAATTAAAATAGAAAAAGGAAAAGAAAAGAAAAAGAAAAACTGTCGGCGGCCCAAAACAAGGAATCGGCCCGGCCCAAAACGCGGGCCGAAACCGACGCGCGGCCCACAAGGGCGGAGGTGCGGCCCACCGACGCGGCCTCAAAGGGGGGGCGAGCGGCTCGGGTGACAGAGGGGGGGAGAAAGGGGAGAGGCGACGGCGCACGGGGTGAGGAAACGGGGGCGGCGGCGGCGGCAACGGCAGCGGCCGGAGGGGAAATGGGGGCGGCGACGGCAACGACGGCGACCGGAGGGAAATGGTGGCGCACGGGGCTCACCAGCCGGCAAGGGGAGGACACCGATCGGTGGCCTCGGTGGCAACGAAGCTCGAGGGGGAGGGTCTCGGGGCTCACGGCGGTGCGAGGGAGACGACGACGACGACGGGGAAGGCTCGGCACGGCGGCGGCGACCGGAGGTAAGTCCCTCGGCCTTCTCCTTCTTCCTCTCTTCTTCTTGCTCTTCTTCTTTGCTTGCGGGAGAGAAGGAAGGAGGAATGGGGAGGGAAGGAGGGGAAGGGAGGGCACCGGGCAGGGGCTTTTAAAGCCGAGGGGAGGAGCTCGGGGAGAATGGGGGTCCGGGTGAGATGCGCGACAAGGGGCGTGCGGCACGGGCGGCGGGGTTCAGCGGGGCAGCGAGCACGCGGGGAGGGAGGCGACGGGCGTGCGGCACAGGCGGCGAGGTTCAGCGGGGCAGCGAGCACGCGGGAGGGAGGCGAGGGACGGCGGCGCGCGCGTGCAAGGGCGGCGGGGTTGGTGGTGGCGGCGGCGCGGTGGCGGCAAGACCCGGCGCGAGACCGGGCGGAAGACGAGCGTGGCACGCGGCGCGGCGGCAGAGTAGCGAGGATGGGCGCGCGGCGGAGCGGCGCCACGGTCGAGCGGGCACACGAGGCGCCGCGAGGGGTCCGGCAAGCACGAGGCGCGCAAGGGGGGGGTTCCGGCGGGGAAGAACCAAGGAGGAAAGAAAAAAAGGGTGTTACATTCCTCCACCGGATCCGCCACCCGTCGCCTCCTCCTAATATTCTCTAATTCTTGTAGTTCTCGACGATCTCCACCGCCCCTCCCAAGCTCGTAGTCGACGGCGCCACCGTCGCCTCAACCCCCCCGCTACCCATCGTCGGTCATCCCACTACCCCGGCCTCTCTCTAAATCAGGTCCCAGTGAACCCCAAATCCTAACTAGTGAATCCCGACGCCTAACCCGGCGGCGGTGGGAGATGATGGCGCTGGAGAGGAAGATGGCGACCTCGTCGGAGCATGAATCTTCAAGCAGATCGGAAGGTGAGAAATTCGACCGATTTCATTAAAAAAATTCATTCCACTTATTTCTAGTCGTTGCGTTTTTGTAAACACTTGGATTGGTCCATGTATGACGATGCATCAACCCCACCAGCTAGGTGGTGGTGTTACTCATCGGGAGAGGTGCTTCACAACGGAGAGATGAAGTGAGGCAAGCTAGGTTGCCACGGGCAAACGCCTAACGTCCATGCATGACCACTACTACAGAAAAGGTTTTCACAGACGGTTCAAAAATATCATCACAAACGGTTTCGTAATAACATGTAGTCATCACAGAAGGTTTTTGAATCGTCTGTGATAATTACTTATCACATAGGATTCTTGTTCAGAACCGTCTGTGATAGTCTATTTTCACAGACAATTCTAAACAAGAATCGTGTGTGATAGTTTTTTTCTATTGAAAAAACAGATTTTGAGCTAAACCGATCAATTATTGGACAGTAGTTTCCATATGTGTGGGCGTTGCAAGTTGTGTTATGATGCAAAACATCGACCTTTGGAGTTTGAAGTCGGTGAGTGGGCTTGGTTATGGTTGCATCATAGGCCAGCTGCCTTTCTCGGATCCAGTGCCAAGGGCAAGCTCGCTTCGAAGTATTTTGGGCCATATCAAATCACCGCTAAGATTGATTCAGTAGCGTATCGTTTGGATCTACCTTCAACTGCTCGACTACATAATGTATTTCATGTGGAGTTGTTGAAGAAGTTCAACGGCACACCACCAGCTGGGCCTCCTCCATTGCCGACTATTCAGCATGGCAAGTAGTGCCAACTCCTGCTTCTGCTATTCGTGCCAGGCTCGGTCGCGTTGTTTGGCATGTGCTAATTCCGTGGAAGGATCGACCGGCATTAGAAACGTCATGGGAAGACGTTGCTCAGTTTAAAATACATTATCCATTGTTCCAGCTCGAGGACAAGCTGTTTTCCGAGGGAGAGAGAGGTGTCAGCTATGGTATTACATATCAACGTCGGCATCGGAAGCAGCAGTCTGCAGTGACAACTTCAGAAAACAGAGTAGAATAGGATTCTTTCTTGTGCCATATATGATATGGTAAGTCGTATTGTCATAAGAGTAATAAGAGTTTGCGTTAGGTTTGGGTTTGAGTTCAGAACGAACTCTATTGTAAGAAGTCTCTATATAACGGGGGCTCAAATTATCAATGAAAGGCAGACAAGAATTAACTCCTCCTTTCCAATCTACTCAAATCCCTTCCCTGTCTGATGCGGATCTGCTAGCGCTGCTGTCTTTGACTATCGCCCGACGCAAGCTTGGGCCAAAGCCACCTACAACACACAATTACCCGATTAGATCAAATAGGACGTGACAATAACATCAACAAGTCACTAAAGAAAGGGACTTATAGACTACAGTCGATTGACAATAGCCCGAGTAAGACCTTGGGGTTCAAGTTCTCAACAGAAACACTTGCGGTCATGGCCAACGGAAATGATTTCTTCTTTACACTTTGGTGTTTATGTGGTGAACCAAAGCATCAGGCCTATGTTATTTATAAGTCTTAAAAGCAAGAAACAAAAGTCAGGATTGCCCGCAGGAGAGCAACAGAAAGTAGCATGGCCCGTGGGGAGCAAAGGTTTATTCTTAATTTGTTATGATCCTGCTAATTAGTTTTCTTCAGACACGTTACAGTAGATTTCTTTATTAGAAGAGGACTATGACTTCACCTTCTTTTTCCTCTTACTTTTCAAAGGATGGAAAATGCATATTGGTTTTTCTACGAAGAGTTTTGTCAATGTTTTACTATCGATCTTATGATATAAATACTAGGGACACGGTACTCGAGATCACACAAGAAAAGATAGAGGCTTTTTTAGACAAGTTTATGCCTTCTTCCGAGAGAATAATAACCTTATTTCTATGTTCTCGTATTGAATGTGTTTACAAAATGAAACAAGCCACTGAAATTAAGTCTTGTCGATGGTTTAATATCGATCTTACGAATGAATACTGTGGAGTTAAACCACACAGAAAAAAAAACACGAGGATTTTTTACCAATCCAGGCCTTTCCCCTGAGAGAATAATAACTCTGCTCCTGCGTTGTTGTATTGAATATGCTTTACAACAAGGAAGAAATCACCAGAGCTAGAGCTTAATGACTTCTTTCTGCTAATCTTGTCGCTACTTGTCTTGTGTTCGTTATCATTGTTCTTGTCCTCTGTCTACCGGCTTTACCCCTTATATAGCGTGTGAAGGGGTGGCAGTTGTCCCGTATCAAGAGGCGTCTCACCGTTTGATGAAATACGTACGTTCAATGATGATTTTTGTCAGAGACTAACCCTCCCACGCCACCTTGAAGTTATGTCAGAGGCAGAAGTTTAATACGTTCAGTTATCCCGAAGAATAACAATATATATTAACTATTGTGTGTATTAAACACGACGCATAAGTGTCTCTAGTTGATTGGGCCCATATATCTGTAAGCTTTATTGACTATAGGGTGGTCGTAGTTGATCTAGTCGTAGTAAAGCTTACGACTATGAAGTGATCATAGTAAGGCTTATGATCATGAGGTGATCGTGGTAAGACTTATGATCATGAGGTGATCGTGGGAAATCTTACGACCACTAGGTAGTAGTAGAAATACTTACGACCGTATAAGGTGGCCGTAAAATGGCTTACGATCACTCGGCTAAGCTTCTCTCTTATTAATGATAAGGGGTATTTTTACAAATAATATAAAAATATTGCCATCTATAATAACAATTACAGATAAACAATTCATTTAATTGAGGATTATTAGATCCTCGTCAAGTCTAATGGCTTCTAGATGGAAAAATGATTCTCTCGAGTCTTGAATCAGTCACCTTTTATCCACCGACATCGCCCCTTGTATAGCTTTTGAAGGTATGCCAGTTGTTGTGTGTCAGGAGGTGTCTTGATGGTTGGCCGACTGCGCACCTTAGTTGCGATTATTGTCAGAGAGACACTCTCTTATCTATGCGTATGAGGTTACACCAGAGATAAAGAGAATTATATGCGGTTATGTTAGAGACAAACAACACATGTATTAAGTACTACACACAAATGAGTGTAGTGTATAGAGTCTCTAATCGATAAAGTCCACATATATGTGTGTTTTATCGACCAAAGAGTGGTCGTGGTTGATCTGATCGTAGTAGATGTTACGACCATAAGGTGATTGTGACCTGAAGTGGTCGTAGCCTTACCTAGTGGTAATGTGTATTTTCAACCAGTGGTATATTCAAGGGCTATTAAGAATCCCATTATCCATAATAAGTATTGCAGATAATTAGTTTCATTAATTGAGAATTATTAGATCATCATCAAGTTTCTTCTTCCCCTATTCTCTCAGTTTTGCACAAAACACATAATTTAACTGCTATAGTTTTTGTTCACAGTTTTCATCGAAAGAGATGCAGCCTTCTTGCCGCATTTGCCACCTCACAATTATTTTATCAAGCAAAAGCCTTTTTGGTGGTCAGTGGTCGCCTAGTTTTGCTGTTAGTCAATTTCCATGTATCAGATAATCATATCAGTATAGTGCATGCAGCTCTTTGCTTCGTTCGGTCCACGGCGGCTACGATAATAGGGCGTTGTTGTTTGTCTTGTTAGTCTTATGAATGTTTGAGGCAGTTTTGTCAGAAGATGTTGTGTATTTGCGTAGTGATGGCCATGTTCCATTTGGTTGCTTTATTTATACTGAATTTAGAAGTACACAGGGTGCTAAATCTCTCTTCATGCTTAAGGTGTGTTCTCTTCTTCGTTGGGATTAAACCCGAATCGGGCCAATAAGGCACCAAAAACTGCAACAAAGGAGAGCAGCAATCCTGACCTCTATCTACTTGATCTGAAGGTGCGCATTTAGTTGCTTCTCTCCATTAACCGCCCATCCGCCGCCATCACTAGAGCCAGCCTCCTCCAACCCCGTCCTTGGTTACCCGCAGCCGCAGGCGATGTTCGACTCCATCGCCGCGCTCTTCCTGCCGGCGGTCGACCTGCTCACTGTCGACGAGATGCCGGCGCTCCTCACCTCAGAACGGCTTCCAAGAGGAACGGCCTTGTGGGAGACAATCGTCTGCGCGGAAGATCGCCGAACGGCACCTCGCCCGACGCCGATCGCCGGCGCTCCGCCTCCCTCCGACCATATATGTAAATTGTAAAATAATTGGGAGGGGGCCTCGCGAAAACGTGTCACCACCACTAGGACTGACCAAACGAACCGTCCCGAGATACGGCTCTGTAGACCCGGTCTAAGCACAGCACGACTTGTACTGTTATGGGCCGGACTGGCACGACACGTGTCTTGTCTGGGCCGCCACCCTGGCACGACGGGCCGGCACTAGTCATCACCAACTCGCCTCCTCGCCTTCACGCCTCACCGCCACTAGTCATCACCAACTCGCCGAGCCGCCTCCTCGCCGCACAGCGCACACACATGGCCCGCACCGCTCCTCGTCTTCACCGCCGAGCGCTGACTTGCCGAGTCGCCTCCTCACCGCATGCACACGGCCCACACCGCCTCCTCACCTCCGCGTGGCCGCACTGGCCGTCATTCTTCCTCCTCTTCCTGGACCTCCTGCGCACCGCCCTTCTTCCTCCGCGTCGGCGCCGCCGCGCGCTCTCGGCTCTGGCGGTGGCTCCCCCTCTCCCTTGGGCCAGATGGGCCGTGCCGGACTGACTGGGCTCGTGCCATGCCGTCGTGCCAGGGTGGCGGCCCAAGCACGGCCCGAACTATCGTGTCGTGCTGATCCGTCCGAACTATCGTGCCGTGCTGGCTCGGCCCATAAACAATACGAATCGTGTCGTGTCTGAGCCGTGCCTCGGTTCGGCCCGGCAGACACAACCCGTTTGGCTAGCTCTAGGGCCAAGCCGATATTACACGTGCGCTCTGCGTTATCCAGTTACGCCGCTTCCCGCTCTGCCTACAACCGGGCAACTCTGTTGGGCCAGGCCAGCTTTACATTTCCAGTGTAAGATTTCGGCAAGAGCACCTGCACAGTGCACACGCTAGCACAACTATCAGTCTATCTTCCAAGAGGACGGTGAACCAAATGATACTACTATCTTGGAGTATAGATTCCAGGTATCTTCCGAGGATAAAGAGAAGATATGAATCAATGAGAAGTAGGGCCTTGCAATTGGTCTCAACTCCCAAGGATGGGACGCCATGCTCGGTACTAGCCTAAATGTCATGTACTCATGTTCATCGATTCAATCATCCAAGGCCCCCACTGAACAGAGAAATCTGCTGACTCCCACATGTGTTTGTCCAGTGTCTCTCACCCAGATGAATCATGTGACTCTGAGTAACACATACGTTTTCACCCAACATTTTAGGATTGCAGGCAGTGAGTGAGACAGCGCTTGTTCAGTACGCATGCAGCAGCTAGCCACATGGTATGCACACTTCAAAAGAAACTGCGATCACAGGGACACAGATACACAAGCATCAGGGACATACTTCAAAGTAGACTAGCAACTGGTCAGAATTTAGGAACTGAGCGTAGCTCAGTTGGTGAGAAGGTGTAGATGTACACCCCCACCACTCAGGTTCAAGTTCTCTTCGAGTCGAATTTGGATGTCTATTATGGTTGTGTATATCTTTGTTGGTGCAGAGGCCGAGAGTTGTACTTCCATTTTTTTAAAAAAAAACCGGTCAGAATTCAAAATAAGTATCCCAGAAGCTCGGGAGGTATAAAGTTGATGAGAGCTCAGACCTCCCAATCATTGCATAAACACTGGCTAAACGCAAAGACTGAGCACTCGTGCACTGCCATAATCATATCAACCTCCTCCTGCTCTGTTACACTCCACAAATCACGACAGCTACAGCTTCAGAAACAAGGCACTCAGCTTAGCTAGCTAGCCAGATCCTGGCCCATGCTAGCTGCTGACTCTCTCAGTCTGTCTGTTCATACCAACTATCACTACTACCAACCTTAAATGCGAAAGGATCTCAGTGGCATCCCATTGAGTGCCTCGGCCATTACTTGCTCCGGCGTTGCCTTCATCCTCTTGCGCCTGCTGCACTCTGCTCGCCGGCCACTTCTTTGAGGCAACGCTGCTAATTCCTTGTGCTGCTTCATTCATGGCTTTCTCAGTTCCTCTTGATTACAAGTGGCCTTAGGTTTTGGACTTCTTTATCATAATCCGTAACTTGCTTTCCTCTAGCTCATTTCTGCAGCTGGCGGTCTGGTGAGGATATATCGTTAGCTGATCAGAAAAGATGACCGAGAGTTGTGGTGATCATGGGCCTACTTACAGTCATCGTCTCGATCGTTGCAAGGTGATCAGTTCCTTCGATGTCATTGCAAGAGTTCTACAGAATTGCATGGCCTTTTCCATTTCACTATTCCTTTTCTTCTGTGTTAAAATTGCATGATCCACCGTGTTCTTGTTTTGTTTGAGTGAACTGGAACAAGGGCAGCCTATGATCTGAGTAAAAGTCCTAGCGAACAGAGAGAAATAGTTTGTTTATAGTTAGCAGTAGCACTTAGCACAGCCATTTCCAAGATAAGTCTTTATGCTGCGCTTTTGTACTGTTTCATGTACGTCGGTGAGAAGCTCATGTAGTTAGTTATCTGTGACAATGAAACTTGAAGATGTCCCTCAAATGCACCTTAGACACCTGAGGTGCCACAGCAAATCACTCTTTCTGCCTTTCTAGTGGCTCCCTAGGGACGTTTGATGGCAGGCATTTCATTTCAGTTCACAGAAGCAGCAAGAAGATATGAAGAATGCACTCTAGGTGCTCAAGCTGCAAATAAGAGATCCTCAAGGAAGCTTGAGGACATGCTGGTCTTCCATGTTTTACTACCTGACATTGTAATTTCTGAACTTGTATCACTTCTGCACATTCTATTTTAGTAGTAATAAGGAAAGCATGGATCATGAGACAGGCTTACAAGTTACAGCCTGCGGTTAAGAAATCTTGAGAGAAGCAAGAAACCTAACTTTTGTTGTAAATTCTGATTATCTCAGTCCACAGACGGAGAAACAAAACATCAACTCAACAATGCAGGCCTACAAGCTGCACAAGGAAACTCAAAGAAGAAGCACTTCACATTCTTGGCAAAGTTCCAGAAGAGGACAACTAGTATCAAGGCATCTGAAGCCTCCCCATGTCGAATCTCATTCCATGCATCGCTCCTACTCTCCGGGGAGATACTGGTCAGAGAATGCATCAAGTTGGCTCGTCGGACCAGCCGCACGGCGGCAGTCTGTTTCTCGCCATCGTTAGGTGCTGATGAGGATGATCTGCCTTACATGCAGCTTGACAAAGTGACTCATGCATTGGCCAGAGATGCCTTTGGGCCACTTTACTTGGTCACATGATCCATTTCAGCTGGTGATTCAGATGTTGGTACTTGAGTTATTCTCTCTCTCTCTCTCTCTCTCTCTGAAGTTGTTGTTAGATTGTTTCACAGTTTGTCAGTCAAAACCAGGGGAAAAAACCCGGCCGGTTACCACCGGGCGGTTACCGGATTTCCCGATGGGTACCGGGATCCAAAATCCTGGCCGGAATTCTTTGAATTCAAATTCAAAATCAAAATCCCGACTGTTAAATCTCAAATTCAAATTTATTCAGACGAATTTCGACCGAGTTTTCTCCGGGTTTTCTGGTTACCGGCCGCCCGGCGGGATTTTGCCGGGTACCGGTTTCTTGATCCTTGATCAAAACAAACAACGATATCATGCTGCAGTAATTTGATTTCCTGACTGGACTAACTATAATACTACCAGTTATTTCTCATACCATATCAACAGCTCTCCATAGTCCAGACTAGACCTGCAGAAGTTCTTGTTACCATTTTTCATCCACAATTCCACAGATCACAGTATGCCATTTGTCTTACTAGGCTCTTTTTAGTTGGGCATATCTTACAGTGATGCCCATATGACACCAACACCACGTCACAACAGAAGAAACACAAGAACAACATGACACCCGTGACTCCAGACTCGAAAGTATACTTCAACCAAAGATGATTGAATGTCTCATCAACCGAGTTACAATCGACATTTGCAAGTCAATTCTTTTCCCCCCTTTTTCCCATCTATGAATCCTGATTGTGAACACATGCCTATAAATCTACGCATCACATTGCTCAAATACAGTTAGTTGCCATGTCTCCATAGAACAGCTATCGACACTGTAACGCCTCAGGGTCTAAATCGGCTCAGGCCGACTCCCTCACGGAATAGGCCACACACAACAACATCACATCTGCATTTTAATATTTAACTTATGCAAAATGGTTAACCCAGTGTTGTTGCTATTGCACCGTAAGAGTTTATATGTTGGTCATTCTCCACATCAACTAGCAAGGTGGGACTATTCTTTCTTCACTCATGGACACACATGCCCACACACAAGCTCTATTCATCTTGGGCCGGGATAATACAACCACTTTCAAAGAAAGAGAAGGAAACAAATTAAGGATAGGAACTAATGGAACGTGATGGCAAGAGAGTAGTTAACCACTAATATGTCGATGAGACCAAACAAACTTGCAACCCATAAGAACCAAAGGAAGAACTAGCACCACGCAGTGCCACCTACCTCACGGTCCAGGTAAGTAGGTAACCTAATCTGTGCTCTGTTCCGTGGAAACATAATTAGTTTGTACCAATCCAACACTGAAGACAACCAGAACAGCATGAATCAATCAAGCATGTGTCAATCAAGGAGCGCCATGTAAAGCCATGTTCTGATCGTCCGGGTCGTATCAATCATTTTGACACTTCCATTCACCTCTTCTATCCAACGAACTGTTTGCAAGAGATTATGCACACTGACAGGGACAATGTACAGAGTAGTACAATCTTTATGTTGGTAGTTGCAGAGTAACTCTCTGCACTACACCCTTGATTTGCAGCAGCAAATCCGTAGGAGACACGGCTCGCTGCTTCGACGACTTTTGGGCCCGATTTCTTGCTATCAGGAGTTGCTTGCACGGCGTTCTTGAAAGATCATCTCGATCAGAAAGCCGATGCCAATCTTTTCCTCAGTCCAATCTCGACCTGTCCCTCAGTGCTCGCCAAGTATCAAATATTCCACGCTACTAGTGCATATATGTTACTGTGAAAGATGCTAACATTTTGCTTGACGCATGTGAACGTGGAGCGAAGCTGTTGGTGGAGCAGGTCGTTGTCTCGCAACCGAAGTATTTAGGATTAGATTGGCATGTCCTCACACTGCTGTTCGGTCACATGTTGCTGTCTCTGGGATTAAGCTTACTCTACCTAGGTAATTGACTGATGGAGGGAGTACTTGAGTGCTTTATTGCTAAATAGTACTTAAATTTTGAACTCTCAGATCTAGATTCAATGGATGAGATCACTTTGCCTCCTTCCCCCTTATCTGAGTACTATTTTATCTGGGAATACTCTATTTTTTAGACACTGAATTTTTACATAAGTTATATACTAGTTTTACATAAATTAAATTATGTAAAGAATGGTGTGATTTTATGTAAAAAAGAGGAACAAAATAAACTATAAAAACAGAACAAAACTACAAAAACATACATATTCATTTATGTTGCACTGACATCCCTAAACAAATTGATTACTCACTTATCACATTGTCTAGAGAGAAATCACCAAGCATAACATGGATAAGAAAACTTGAGTACTCACAAACAAAAAAACACTCGAGTACCATTTAGCAATTCCCTTGACTGATTACATGTTAACATGGCCTTATCGCCAGCACGATACGCGTAATTCCGACCAACTGATTTGTTTATGTGATCTTTCCGTTGTTGACGTGCAATCCTGGTAGTACAGAGCTTGGCACTAAATAAAAGGGAACTCCGATAGTGGTAGGACCCAGATTCCAGATTGTTGCCATGACACACGGTATTGCTGCCACGTATGCAGATTAGAACATCAGAATCCTGGACACTATTGACCCCAAGGTGGCACCGAAATTCCACATTTGGCCTCCTAGCCACAAAATTCCCTAATTAGCCCCATGTTGCCTCTTGCTACGGCCGCAGATAGAAGAGTAGTCGCCGCCGCCACCCACGGCAACAAAAAGGTGCCACGACCGCACGGCAGAGCCACGCGTTGCCATCCTCGTGCGCGCAGCACCGCCCCACGCGCTCGCCCGCTGCTTGCTTTCGCGCCACGCGCGTACGGCAGTAAGAACCTGCTGTCGTCCCCGAAGGCGCCATAGCAGCAACATCTCCACCATGGGTAACCATCGCTCTGATACCACTTGATATGGATCCAACTAGCAAGCTAGCGGGATCGCGTTGTTTGGCCCTGATCTTTCACGGTAAACCTTGATCGTAGCCTCCTAGCTCTTGCGCAGCACAAGAACAACAAGACCTCCTTGATAATCCTCCTCTCACGCACACCACAGCACGTGAACAAAGGGTAGTAGAACCGAAGTTCCATCGAATAAAATCCAACACCTCAATTGGATTCAACACACCAAAGAGCAATTCCTAGCGGAAATCTCAAGAACACGATAACCTTACCAACAAAAACCATGATGATTTTCTGGTATCTATATCTTAACTCATAATATAACTTTTGACTCCCCCTTTATAATGTACGGCCAAGGGAGGTTTATATAGCCCCCCACGCAAGCACAAAATCTAAAACAAACTCATTCTCCTAAACGCACACAACTCAAACTACTAATGGACTTGCTAAATAAAATACCACACGTAGGTGCTAGGACTCTCTAATTTAGACACTAGGATTTCTAATTTAATGACCGAATCCAACTCTCTTGACCTTCCTAATCGGAACAAGAATTCTTCGTCTGCTCTTTGTATGGCCGGTGGTCCCCATCCAAGAGCACGCAACGAAAGGAAAGCACATGGTGATAGAACCAAACTTATTTGACGTAAGCTTTCCTTGGCATTGCACAAAACAACACGAATAGGTCCGTTGTCACGACCAGGTGGGCCATGACCACGGCTAGGTGGCTCACGACCACCACCAGGTGGTCTATGACCACAACCAGGTAGCTCACGACCACCACCAGGTAGTCTACGACCACAACTAGGTGATCTATGACCACGTCCAGTTGGTCTACGACCACGACTGGGTGGTCGTAGACTGTTCCCACCGAGTACTATTGTCACCGAGTGCTCGCGATGTTTGATAACAAAGTAATGACCTTGCCATCGAACCTTGTACAGATCAGGGTGCAGCATCAATTGGAGCTTTAAGTGGTTAACGAAGGTTTGACTTGCCAAGTTCATGGCAGCAAACTTATCCACCATCACAACGCTTGTGGTAGCTCCCACTGGACATCTTGCGTAGAATTGAGATGCCTAAATCTCTTGCAATGGATTTCTCTCACATGAGTTCAGTTCAAACCCCATAGAGAAATCTGTCTTCATGTATTCCACATTCATCCCTTGTGCGAAAAAAATCAGCACGTACCATGATCAACGGGTGCTCTGATACCACCTGATATGGATCCAACTAGCAAGCTAGCGGGATCGCGTTGTTTGGCCTTGATCTTTCACGACACACTTTGATCGTAGCCTCCTAGCTCTTGCGCAGCACAAGAACAACAAGAACTCCTTGATAATCCTTCTCCCACGCACACCACAACATATGAACAAAGAGTAGTAGAACTGAAGTTCCAGCGAATAAAATCCAACACCTCAATTGGATTCGACACATCAAAGAGCAATTCATCGCGGAAATCTCAAGAACACGATAACCTTGCCACCAAAACCATGGTGATTTTCTGTTATCTATTTCTTAAGTCATAACATAACTTTCGACTCCCCCTTTACAATGGGCTATGCCCTGGCCTTATATTGGCACCGAAGGGTGCGGTTAAACACACACACGCACGGCCGAAGAGACCTAAATAAACTCAACGTGATCTACTTGGACTCTATCTCTAAGAAACGAACTAAACATCTAAGTACAACTCTGATTCTTTTAAATGGAAACAATCTTGAAGATAGAAACTAAATCACGGATTGAATTCGATCCAAACTGAACTAACATAGAAACCGTCATCTTGACCTTCCTTACAGGGCGCGGGTACCCCATTTGGCACGTGGCTTTCCTTTTGGCTTCCTTCCTTCCTTCTCTCTTACTTGCCATGTTAGATTCAGATCACCTGATCGTGGGCCTGGTCGTAGATCTGGTTGTGGTCGTAACCCTTCTGAATGTGGTCGTAGACCATCTAAACATGGTCATAAACCACGTGGTAGTGGTCGTAAGCCACCTGGTGATGGTCGTAGGCCACTTGGTGGTGGTCGTGGACCGTTCCCACTGAGTACAGTTCTCGCCGAGTACTGTTCCTGTCGAGTACTCCTCCCGCTGAGTACTATTCATAGACCCGATTGTGAAACTGGTCGTAGATTTAGTGGAGCTGGTCGTAGACCTCGTGAAACTAGTCGTAGATTTAGTGGAGCTGGTCGTAGACCTTCTGGAACTGGTCGTGGACCTTTTGGAACTAGTCGTAGAGAGACCTTGCTTTCTTCTCCCTTGGCCATGGATCAAAACAACACTCGAAGTAACAATGCTACTTGGTGCCGCATCACTTAGTGTGGTTAGCACGTACTTAGAAGACTTAGTAGTTAGCAATGTGATTAGCACGTAATTTGTTGACTTAGTAGACTTAGTGTGGTTAGCACATAATTAGAAGACTTAGTAGTTAGCAATGTGATTAGCACGTAATTAGTTGACTTAGCAGACTTATTGATGTTAGTGTGGTAAGCTTTAACTCAGTGTGGGCAATTACGTATATGATGTGCTTAGACGTAAAATTACACGATGATTTGCATAGTGTCAGGAATTTGACCATAAAATATCAAGATATTCCGAGGTCGTTTAACGTAATAGAAATAAAATTGAAATAGAGTCGTTGATGGTCGGGTCCCACCGAGCGTGTGCACCACGTGTGTGGTCCATGGACCCTTGACCGGGCATGTTGACCTTCGGTCCATGCACTATGCCATGGACCGAGTGAATGACAAACAGGCCCCACCTATCAATAGGCTTTTAATTCAGAAATTAAGTGAAAAAGAACACTGTACAGTAGACCCCACATGTCAGTGGTAGAGGCTAGGTTTAGCTCGGGTATAAAAAGTTTTAAATGCATTAGGAATTTATGAAGTGATTTATTTTTGCACTTCAATTCAAACAACTTAAAAAATTAACTCCAAAATTAGTGAAACCAATTTTGTTGGTTTCCATTTTTATTGTACTTTAACTTAGAATAGGTTTGAAACTTGTTACTGCCACAAAAATTTCGAATTGGAATTAAATTCGGTTAAGAATTATTTTTACAGTAGAAATTGAATTAAGTTCAACATTTCATAGAAAATTCATATGAACTCCAATTGAGATGAATCAATTTTTGTTGGTCATGAAATTTTATTCTCTAGCTATTTTTATGTCCACTAGTATTCTGCAAATTTTCGCGAAATGTTTAAATAGAAATATAATTGAACCTGCAATCATGTAATTTTTCTGTCTACTAGTACATTAAATTATGAAGAAATATAGAAGTGTCAGGAACTTGAACCTAAAATTTCAAAATATTTCGAGGTGGTTTAATGTGTAATTCAAATGTGCATGAGATGCAACAGAAATAGAATTGAAAACATGGAGTATAAAAGTTGGTGTAAAGTGGGCATGACCAAATTTGTAGAAGAATTCATTTGGAAAACCTACAAATAAGTGGATGGTACGAGCATTGCATATAAGTTGTTTCATATGCAACTATGTTAGGTACTTTATGGTGGAGATTCAAGATTTATTTGTGTTCCACGGGAACGCTCTCGTACGCGATGGACCGTATGGGACGGACCTGTCGAATTGCGACCGGACAGTGATCCAGCGTTGGGTCTGAAGGACATGAGCCTCTCGGAGCTAAGGCGGCATGTGCAGTTCGTGTTTGATCGCGCCACTGCAAGAATGAAGCTGCACATTGAGGCGTTGTATGCCATGGTGGTGGGTGGTGCAAGGGAGATCATTTGGCAATTTATGAAGGTGACAAGTGACGCTTCATGGGCCAATTACATGGAGGTTGTTTGCAACCCTACTGCTGTGATCTATGCGCGGCCAATGGTCTATGTTCAGTTCGTGGAGAGGACGGGGACATCCGGCGTGGGTGGTTCCGGTGAGGCTGCTAGCGAGGGGGAGCATGCATTAGTCTGTGGTGTTGGAGGAGACGCGGGCAAGGAAGTGGGCGATGGAGACCTGAGGAGGCGTGTCGACAATTTCGAGCCCAATGAAGGAGTGGAGAGATAGTGGGCAGCCCGTATTGATTGCCACGAGTACCTAGCTGACCAGGCGGAAGAGGTGGAAAGCGAGGAGGAGGAGGAGGATGTGGAAACAACCAGTTCTGAAGATGATGAAGATGGGAAAGATGCTACGGGAGGTGCAGTTGGTGGTCTTGTGACCACCGACAATGCTTACGTCCCCTCGAGATTGGACGACGTCACAACGGCATCACTGGTTCTGCCACAGCCAGAGGGGGCTAAGTGGGGGTTCAATGAAGACACCCTGCTTTTAGGGCATCGCTTCCCTAACAAGAGTGCCGCCCAGCATGCTATTGCCAGATATTCTATTGACATTGGTCGGATGTATCGGGTGTAGAGGTCCAACCCTGACACTTACATTGTTAGGTGTGTTGATGAATCCTGTCCTGGCAAGGTCTGTGCGCAGCGGTTCACGGCCGCGGCCACGAGCTTCTGGATAACGGTGCTGAAGGACCACACATGCGAGCTAGCTAAGCCGCTTCATAGGCACCGCAATATGACGTCTTCGTATGTTGCCAGCCTGATAAGCCACCTCATCACTAGAGATGTTTCCATTTCGCCAAAGCTTCTACTGGCGGATGTTGCTAATATGGTGGGGTTCCAGGTCAGCTACAAGACGGCATGGTGGGCAAAACGGAAGGTCGCGGAGCAAATGTTCGGCACATTCAAAGAGGCTTACAACCTAGTCCCTAGAATGTTGCATCAAATCGCAGTAATCAAATCCCGGGATATACATAAAAAGCTTGACTGGGTGCATCCGATGGAGAGCCTCAATTGTTTTGTTCTTAAAAGGGACTTTTGGGCCTTCCGTCAGGCGATCGAAGGGTTCAAGCATTGTTGTCATGTGTTGACGATGGACGACACCTTCCTATGTGGGAAGTACAAGGGCACCATCCTCACCGCGGTTGCAGCCGATGCGAACAACCAGTTACTCTCCGCGGCCTTCGCAATTTTGAGAGCGAGAACACCGATAGCTGGCTATGGTTCATGTCCAATGTGAAGCAGGCGGTGGTCCAAGACCGCCAGATTTGTGTGTCATCTCGCATCGCAATCTTCGGGTTGTTGTCGCGTTGAGCACGATGCAAAACGGACGCAATGCATTGCTCCAGTGGAATGATGTCAAGAGCCGTTGGTGCATGAGGCATCTCGCGGTGAACTTCCACACAAGGTTTCGGAGCAAGGACTTGATGAAGATGTTTAAGAAGCTCTGCATGCAGAACCAAAGGCAAAAGTTCGATGCGGTGTAGAGACAGCTCGATGAGGAGACCGGTAAGCATCTAAACAATTCTCAGAAGTAATGCATGCGTACATGGAGAAGAAGATCAGCAGGCCTCGTTCGCACATTGCTTGTACCATGGATGGCGTCAGGCAGAAGTTCGAGATCTAGCTTAGGGAGAAGTACGTGATGGGTCATGCTAGAGGGGATCGGAAGTAGGTCTGCATGATTGGTGTGACGAAGCGTTGTGCACCTGCAACAAGCCACGACTTCTCCACAAACCATGCTCCCATGTGTACACAGTGTGCGCGGCGTGGCGCTAGGCCTCGGAGTGTTACATCTTCGAGTACTACGACATCCACTACCTGTATGGCACTTGGAGTGTCGATTTTCATTCGTACGACCTAGACATGCACTATAGGGACCTCTGGCCGGGGCATGTGAAGTGGGTGCTGAATGACGCTCTAAAGCACCCCAGCCGTGGAAGACGCCAGTCACGATGCATCTGGAATGACATGAACGAAAGCCAGCGCGAGCAACGGGTTCGCCAACCCAGATGCAGACTATGCAAGATGGTTGGGCACTCCATCGGCTGCTGCCCAAACAGACCTAGCACAAGCAGCGCACCGTAGCGACCAAGATATAATTACTAAGTCATGATGTTGCATGCTTATTTTAATGCCTTGTGTGAGTTGTATTGTTGTCAATCCATGCCTTTGTGTACGGACGTAATGTTATGTTGTCTGGTCATATGTAAACTCATTATGGTCATATCTATTGTTATGTTGTATAGGTGTGCATATGGTGTTATTCACTTTGTCTTACATTCTGTTGTCATATGGTTCGCTTTGTTTTTCTGTGCCATACATTCTGTTTTATATGCGGAATAACATGATGTTTCCCTCTTGGTAGGAGATGGCGCAGCCTCCAGTTGACAACGCGTATGAGCTGCTCGACGCACGTTGGGATAGGCGACACCGATGCCTGGCGTGGTCATCCGCGTCGGCCCTTCGAGTCTGGTCCTGAGCGCCCCCAGAGAGAGCTGGCTTCTTGACAAGTGGTACATCCCAAGACTACGGGACACCGGCCTCCTGCCCATTGCCCTCATGTTGGACCCACTGCATGCATTCCAGTTTGACGCGACACTTCTATCTGTGCTCGTGGACCATTGGAGACCGGAGACTCACACCTTCCACTTTTGGTGGGGGAGACGACCATAACTCAAGAGGACATAGCTATGCTTATAGGTCGGTCGCTGCGCGGTCTTCCAGTAGTGCCACCTCCTAGGTGAGCAGACTGGAAGGTGCGTATGGCTGACAGATTCAGTCACCGATCCCTGATAACATTTTGGGTGTGCCACATTCCTAGCTACGGGAGTACATGACCTACCCCGTGCATGCGACTGAGAAGGTAGTGAGGACACACCTACTCGCGTATCTTTTGTTCTTGTTCAGATGGATCTTATTTCCTATGACTCAGGGAGACTACGTGTACCCTAGCTATGTCCATCTCGTGGAGTCTTTGGTGGACACCTGGCCCGACGATGTGCCATAGTACAGTTGGGGCTCCGCAGTGCTTTGTGCCACTTACTGAGGGTTGTGCGATGCCTCTCAGTGCAGTACGGGCGGGGAGCCAGTCCTCACGGTATGCTACACCCTGCTGTAGTTATGGTCGTAGGAGCACTTCCCGATTGGCCAGCCATATTTCTAGAGCACCGTGCACCCTTTCTAGTTAAGAGCCGAGCTTTACGGTAATGTTGGAGGCGACGACCCCGTTAATGGGTCTACAATGGGAACATGTTGGACACATGGTACCCTAGGGTGGGCCAGGGAGAGACCGAGACGTGTGTAATCTGAGTTCCATAACCTATTTGAGACTCTGCACGAAGAGGGGGTCATCTGGTGGCCATGGACTACACATTTCCTTGCAAACACGCCCCTACGAATTGTCCTCGCAGTGTACTTAGGATGAGACGCTCTGGTTAACGACCTGCCACCTGGTCTTCTCCTACATGGTCAAGCCATACAATCCATAGTGGGTCATGAGACAGTTTGGCATTTACCAGGAGGTGCCACTGCCGCCGGGACAACCTCTCATAGTGAAGGCCCACCGGTATGTCGTTTTTCGGTATCATATTAGTCGCATGTCTGACTTAGATTTTCTAACATCAGCCAAATGAGGAAAGGTCAGAGGAGTGACGACTGAAGGCAGACACAACAGCCGTGGATGGTGGTTTGGGGTGAGAGGGCAGTGACAGACATGGTGCACGAGTTATGAGGCTACGCCATCCAGACGTATGTTGCGTACTTGCGGTGGTACATGTTCGCGCACTAGGTGCAGGTTTATTGGGCCAGCACCACAGCGTCCAGTGGAGGTCACACACGATGCTGTTGTACTAGCAGGTCCCAATCGTCACCGGGCAGCATGCCACAACAAGACGGTAAAACATTCTTTGTAGAATTTTCGTTCAGCAACATGTTTCTAACTTATTATCAATTTCCTTAAAGTACTATCGCCTTGATCGTATCCAGCATGAGGGTGCTGAAGCTCTACGCCGTGGAAACAATAGCATATTTGATTGCCTCCTAGGGGCGGTGTGTGCCATGACCGACGAATGCGAGGGCTGCAATTAGGACCATAACTTGTGGTCGCCACAACGACGTTCACGTACAGCATCGTGGACACCGAGGGCATCCTCCACCCCCTTCGCCCTCGGCACCTCCCTCCGTACCTCCCTCGGCACCGCCCTCTGCACGTCCATCGCACTTTGAGAGTCGTTGGAGCTACGGTCGCTCAGCCTCGAGCCCTCAACATGCCTCGGGCCACAGGTATGTCATCTGTCTATGGGTTGTTGTCATCAGTACTTGTCTATGCACTCCTTTCGAATGTATATGGCATTACCATTTGTTCTTGCAGCACTTGCGATGGGACAACAATCTGCTTCAGCCGCTGTCATCACGGAGGGAGGCGCAGGACAGGACTTCCTCGCTAGCGCGATGCTGTTCCACTGCAAACAGAGACCCTAACTCGCCGCAGCGTCGGGACGACGGGTTGGGCTCATTGGCGCACGGCGTTCAGTCGCACGTGCGGGAGCGCAACCAACGGTTCGACAAGACATACCAAGGGTACAGCGTGCAACATTACGGCACAGACTAGCCAGGAGGATCATCGTCCACACAACAACCTACTCAAGTACGCTTTAACATGGTTACAATAATTTTTCCGTTGCACGAATCCAAGGACTAACTCACCCAGTACCCCTTTCCGCAAGTTGAGCACCAGTGGGTCGACGATATGCTCAGGCCTCAACTAGACACCTACACTGAGATCGCTGCAGCGACACCTCCCATGCAGCGCCCCTACGACGACTTTCGAGACGTACGTCATTCCCCTGACAGGTTCACCTTCCCTGAGGATCAGCTACGCCGTCCGGGCAAGCGGCGGGACGATGTACCATAAGTAATGTCATGTCTATATGATGCATGTTATGAAATTTCATTGTGCATTGTGTCATTGTGGTTTATGTAATGTCAGTGTGCATTATGACATTGTGATTTATCGATACAAAATGTTCTCCGAAATAGTCAGTACAAATGATAACTCTACCTTCCGATTTTAATGTAGTACACCGAAAAGACCTAACGCAACCCTGCCACATGATTCATCCTCGGGCCCGCTGCCTCGTGAACGCAAATTTCCTTCAACCAATTACAATTCAGCCGCTGGCTATATATGGATGCTTTGGCTGCCATTCACCTCACTCTTCACTTCCTCTTCTCCTTTCTTCCAGTCCTGAAGGGATGTTTTCGGCCTCATCTAACTTTTGAGTGAGCAGACAATTAGAATCACTACGGCAGCACCTGGTTTGCCCTCGTTGCAGGGATCCAGTGAATGTGTTCACCGCGCATACGCCAACGAATCCATCTCGAGTGTTCATGAAGTGTTCAAATCTTACGGTAACTTGTGTCTAATCATCCCGACTGAATTCCATTCAAAATAGCATGTTTTTTTTTCACTTGAAGCTGCAATTCTTTTCCAGAACACAACCTGTCGGTTTTGGCAGTGGGCTGGTGAAGCTGTTCCAGTGGTCCAAGATATTGCCGTGTAAATTGCTGCCTTGCAAGAAGACACCCGTGGTGTTGTTGTATTTCGTCTAGTGCCTCGACCCTTTGATCAACCAATGCAAAATGCAGATAATAGACTTAAAGGACTGGATGAAAGGATGAAAGAGTTGAGAAAATGCTTCAGAAATTAGTTAACTTAGTTAGTTTTGCGGTCTTTCTTCGTTTATTTGTTGTTCTAGCCAAGTAGAAGTTCAGTTATAGTGAAATTGTAATGTCCACTCTTTATCTATGCATCGCAGTCCTTCATGAATGAGAATCACTTACCCTCCTACTTATGACTCATTGCTACCTCAATCGTCCTCATAAAATTCTTCAGAAAAATACCGCACTACAACAACACACGACAATTACAAAAAATGTTATTAAGTCTAACATATTTTGTACCCTTCAGAATCTGCAAAATTCACAAACGGAACAACCAACCTTGTCTCGACCCTTTTATTTCCAAAAAAATTATCAACCTACAAACAAGATTTAGGGTATATGGTTTTTAGGGTTTACGGTGACAACACTCCACCTCATCAGCTTTTTGGACCAAAAAGGCAAGACTATGCAAAGCAGGATGTGACCACTCTCTGCAAAGTAAGACGTGATAACACTCTGTCTTGCTAGTTTTTCAGATGGATATGACAACACTCTACCTCCTTAGCTTTTCAGATAAAAAAGACAGGACTATGCAAAGCAGGACGTGACCACTCTCTACAAAGTAAGACGTGACAACACTCTGCCTTGCCAGCTTTTCAGATCGACATAACAACACTCTACCTCCTCAGCTTTTCAAATCGAAAAGACAGCACTCTGCAAAGCAGGATGTGACCACTCTCTGCAAAGTAAGACATGACAATACTTTGTCTGGCCAGCTTTTCAGATCGACATGACAACACTCTATGCAAAGCAGGACGTGAACACTCTCTGCAAAGTAAAACGTGATAGTACTCTACCTTGCTAGTAACTTTTCAAAAAGACAAGACAACACTCTGCCTCGCAGGCTACTCCGAGTTGTTATCAAACCGTACCAAGAACACGAGATTCTATTCTTGCATGCAATCGAAGAACAAGCAAGAACAAGATAATAAGCAATCTGAAATTGCGAATGGGAATTAAGATCGTATTGATAAGTGGGGTTCCGAAGACAATGTTGCTGTTGATCTCATCGAACAAGAGGACAAAGTATAAAATAGCAAAACTAAACTTCAATCAACAAAACCCCCAAACCCTAAGGGTGGCTGCCACCATATAAAGGAGGAAGAGGAGGAGGGAGGGGCAGTGGTAATGTTCATGCGTGAACAGTACGGTGCTAGGGTTTCTATCCGAATTACAAGGCCCACGGCCCAACAGCATAAGTGGCGTAGCCCCTTTAATAATTAAATAAATTTAGCCCATTAGATGATCTCTTCCTCTTGTATTTTGGTAAGCAAGGAAATCTTCAAGCATGGTTCTCTCTCTTTCTCCCTCTCTTGATCATCTTACTGCTCCTATCTTCATTGATCACTATCTTGTGGCTCCAAGATCCATCTTGTGGCCACTCTCCATCTTTTATTCCTGAAAATAAAAACATATTTATTAGGCAATATCATATAGTTCATATAATATAAAGACACTCCTAAAAACGAGCTCACCTGATAATTTAAATAAAGTGTACGAGCTCTTGTAATTGGAACAACAAGTATAGCAAATAATGTTGTATCCATAGGGGTCATGTCCTCATTATCCTTGTCGCGCTCCCGAGAGGATTTCCCCACATCGCCAAAGTGAGGACTTCCTGCATCTTGTTACTTAATTACGATAAATTGATTATGACTAAATAATTAGGACTAACTAATTACGACTAATTAATTATGACTAACTAATTATGACTAATTAGTTGTGACTAAATTAATTACGGCTAATTATCCACGACTAAATTGACTAGGACTAATTAATTATGACTAGATTAATTTTGATAAATTAATTACAACTAAATAATTATGGTCAATTAATTACAACTAAATAATTATGAATAATTAATTACACAGTTTAATTAATTACCTCGCCATGTAATTAATTACACGAGTTTAATTAATTAATTCCCATCGCACCACGGGTTAATTAATCCTCGTTCACGCCACAGGTTAATTAATCATCGTCTGCGCGGGTCTCGCCTTCTCCGAACACGGGACAAATGTACCATGATTATCCGATTTACCTAGCATATTTTTATAATATTTATCTGATTTTTTGAAAACCATATAGATGAGCAAATCTCTAGTTTTTTTTTTTTAAAAAAAATGCTAGCACTAAACTATTCAATTCACAAAAAAAGCCCCTGAAAGGGAAACCAGCAAGGCGGCAATTGACCTCATCACACCCTCGGGTTCTTGTCTCGGCCCTGGTGCCAGCTGCCGCAGCGCTGCTTTCCATTGCACAATTCAAGAACACGGAGGAAGGTTTAAAAGCAGCAGCAAAAACTTTTGAAGGAACCTAAAGAAGGGAACTTTTTCAAGTCAAGAAAGCACCTCCCTTTGCATTTTTAGGGGGGAGAGAGTGTGACGGAGAGAACATTGTTGTGGCCTTGTGGGCGATGGGGAGGAGGAGAGGTGGTGGGCTGGTGGATGTGGCATGGCTGCTGCTACTCCTGGGCTGCTCCTGCATTTGGCCCCAGAAGCAAATCTTGGTTGCTGCAGACACTGACCCTAATGATGGTGAGTTAGAACCCAGAAACTTTCTCTTTTAGTGTAATTGTTCTTTTGTTCTACAGCTATTCGATTGCTTTGTAGAGTTCTGCTTGATAGTTGTAGTTGGGAAAAGGTGATAATTTTGCTGCAAAGGGTCATTTTTTCCCCTGTTTCTTTAAGTGTTTCCACCGGATGGGTGGTGGTTGGTACCGTGTTCCGATAGATTCGGTTTTGGAACGAGGAAATGTTTGGACTGTGTATCAAATCTTGGGTTTCTTCTCTTTACTTTCCCCCAGATTTCTGCTTATTGCTTTTGATGTTCTGGTTTTGTGCAAGAACGGCCAGGATTCGGATCCTTTCTACATTGCCAGTAAGAGCATGTGTGAATTTCAGCAGTCTAGTCACTTATACTCCAGAAATTCTCAATTTCATTTTTCTTGTATTTCTGATAGTTTACTTTTGGTTGGGAAAACGAGGGGATTTGAGCATTTTCTTTTGGTATTTCTGTTTTCTTTCTTCCCCTGATATAGAGTTAGCTAGCGCTAAGAAACACATGCAATTTTTTTGGATGGATTTGGCGGATAATTTTAGCAAGGAAATGCACTGGACTCAGAGGAAAATCTTGCATCTCCACTGTTTTTTTGGTTGCTTCTAACCAAATGTTGGCTGATGCTACCGACCTCACTACTTCAGTAATGGCAACCCTTGAACTCAAGTATCTAATTTTAGGTGCTTGCTTGTTGAATCTTGATAGAGTTGTTGGGATAAAGGAGATTTTTTTAGCAAAAACAAAAACAACAACAATATTGGATTGGGAAAGCTTTGCTCTTTTGGGAGGAATAGTTTTAGTTTAGCAGTTCCCCAGAAAATGCAATCGTTTTCCTCTCGCATAGCTTCTAGATTTGACCCTTCCTTTCCCCCATTTTGTTTTAGTTTGCTCTTATATTTAGCTGTATCTTGGAAATTGCGTCATATGGGTCTTACTGGTTTGCTCTTCCTGAGTAGTCAGTTTTCCTATTTGTGTTCTTGTTTCCCCCTCTTTAGGCGTCATATTGTGTTAATATGAATCCATGCATAAGCAATGTTCACTTAGGTGCTAGTCGGGCGATGGACTAGCGTCGCCAAGGCGGGCGACTCAGGCGGAGGCGAGGGGGAGCAGAGGTGAGGCGCGGAGGGAAGGAGAAGCAGAGGCGAGAGGGAGTGCGGTGTAGAGGTGGTGGCGAGGGCCGAGGGGGAAGAAGAAGAAGGTGGTCGGCTGGTCGCGATCTAAACAAATCTTGACCGTTCGATCTAAGTAAATCTCGGCTCTAAACCTAACCTAACCTTATCTCTCTCGCCGTCTCGCTCTCTCATAGTCTCAGCTGCCCATCGCGAGTCGTAGCTGCTAGCTCTCTCATTCCCTCTCTCGCAGCGCTCTCTCTCTCCCTCTCGGCTGCCCCTCTCGCTCTCTCTCTCTCCGAGCCGACCGCCGCCGCCCAGATCCGCCGCCTCCAGCAGCCTCCATTGCCGCTGGCGACCTCCCCGCGACGGCGGCGGAGAGATCTAGCGGCAACAGTGGCAACGGTGGCGGTGGGGAGATCTAGTGGCGTCGGCAATGAAGGTGCCATGCTCCCCCTCCCTCCCTCTTGCTGCCACCCAACTCCGCCTGACCCGCCCAGCAGCCGCCGTGCCTTGCCCGCCTGGGTCCGCCTTGGACCGATGTTGACCGCCTAGACGGGCCGAGCGCCTAGGGCACCGATTCAGCCCGAATCGTGGCGGCTGGGCTGCATAAGTATATCTTGCAATTTCGGCTTGCAAATGAACTGGGTTTGTTTAGTGATAGGCCCTATCTACTATTCTAATTCGTTGCTCTTGGACATGCAGTTACTGCCCTCAATACGCTCTTTAGTAGCCTGAATTCTCCGGGACAGCTCAAAGGCTGGCAGGCAAATGGTGGTGACCCTTGTGGCCAATCATGGCAGGGCATCACATGCTCAGGATCGTCGGTTACTGCAATGTGAGCCTCATGAAGCAATGTATTTGCTAGCCCAGCTTCATTTCTTACTCGCTCTTAGTATATTTTTCTTTGATGATGTAGAAAATTGCCAAGCTTGGGGCTCTCTGGGAATTTGGCCTACAATATGAATAGCATGGGTTCGTTGGTCGAGATGTGAGTGCCCGAATTTATCTTATGCTTAACCTTTTTTTGCTGAGGGAGTTCAGTTGATAACCATCTTAAATCGATTTTTCGATGCAGTGACATGAGCCAAAACAACCTTGGTAGTGGTCAATCGATACAGTACAATCTTCCCACTAATAAGCTTGAGAGGCTGTAAGTTCCTCAAATGAAGTTGTGCATTTGAAATTTTCTCTCAACCATTCCGCTGCCATGTCTGTTAAATGATCCTTGTTTTGCAGCAATCTTGCAGGAAACCAGTTCACTGGAAATGTACCCTACTCGATTTCCATGATGTCTAATCTTAAGTATTTGTGAGTATCCTTGCACCCAGAAGTTGATTTTGCCTTGAAATTTGTATCATCTGGTGGGGCTAAACATTTTTCTTGCTATATGCAGAAACCTTAATCATAACCAATTACAGGGAAATATGACCGATGTATTTTCGAACCTTGATAGTTTGACAGCACTGTGAGTACTTTTTTGTGTGCATTGTCAAATGGGTCTTAATTTGTGTTGTAAATTCCCTCATCTTTGTTCATATTTCTTATGTATCGATTTTCTTACTATTTTCCTATGTAATGTGATGCAGGGATCTCTCCTTTAATTCTCTTACTGGTGACCTACCACAAAGCTTCACTGCATTGTCAAGCCTTAAAAATTTGTAAGAAATGGATTGTTTTTTTTTTCTCCTAGACATGTCTTGTTAGAGTGTGATCCATCTAACCCATGTATTGTTCTTCTCAGATATTTGCAGAACAATCAATTTACTGGCTATATCAATGTTCTAGCTAATCTCCCCCTTAATGATCTGTAAGTAATCAACTTGTAATTCATTTGTACTCCATTTACATATACAGTACCATATGTCCATATCTCATATCTTGTTTACCTGTAGGAATGTTGAAAACAATCGTTTCACTGGTTGGATTCCTAGTCAACTTAAGAAGATAAATAGCCTACAGTGAGTTCTCTTGATTTCTTAGCATGCAATTGTTAGAGAGCTATACCCGAGCTAATATGGCGCTTGTGTATAGAACTGATGGCAATTCTTGGAGTACGGGATCAGCACCACCACCTCCGCCATATACAGCTCCACCTCCTCCAAACCATCGGAAAAGCCCAGGTCAAAATGACGATGGTTCACCAAGTTCTGGTGGAAGCTCTGGGATAGGTGGTGGAGGCGTAGCAGGAATTATCATATCATTGCTGGTTGTTGGAGCAGTTGTTGCATTCTTTGTGATAAGAAGAAGAAAACACAAAGCTTCAATGGAAGAACACTTTGAACAGCACCAGCCATTCACTTCGTTCCCTTCAAACGAAGTGAAAGGTCAGTTCGCTTGATGCCTTGATGGCTGTCATACTTGAGAGATGTTTTTTTCTTCTCTATTTTAGCTAATTATGTGAATGTTTGCTTCTACAAATGTTGCAGACATGAAGCCTATCGAAGAGTCTACCACAATAGATGTAGATTCTTTTCCTTCCCCTGCTTCAATTAGTCTGAAGCCACCCCTCAAGATTGAATGCCACAAGTCATTTGATGCTGATGATTTTTCAAACAAGCCTGTTGCGAAGAAAAGCAATGTAACACCTATAAAGGCAATTGTTTATTCAGTTGCGGATCTACAGATGGCAACAGGTAGCTTCAGCATGGATAACCTTGTTGGAGAGGGTACTTTTGGACGTGTTTACAGGGCAGAGTTCAATGATGGAAAGGTATGCAGTATGCTACATATTAATCTTACTGCTAGTCCTATATGTTTCTGAAAGTACATGAACACTTTCTTTACTTGCACCTGTATGGTCTTTGAAACTGGGGCTATTATTTGTGATTTTGGGTTTCCAGTATCCATGTGGTAGCATGCCCGCCATAGGCCATTAGGCCCTTAGTGTAAAATTCCTTGTAACATTATCCATTAGTGAAAGTGTGGAAGTTACACAGATCTAAGAAGAAATTTATGTGTTCCAAGCAAGGCGTATTAAACTCAGTTTTGTCATGGAGAAGAATGAAGGAGCATAGAAACATCTATCTATTATCTTATTAAAGCAGAGTCAAAAGAAGCCACCGTATTTGCTCTCAAGGGCTAAAAATCCCCACATTAATCGGTAGAAAAAGAAAGATCTACACCGTCGATCGTGGTGGGTCCAGATTATAACGGTCTAGATTGAAAGAAAGAGTCTATGTCAAGTAAAATAAAACTGAAATTCGGAATAAAAAATAAAATAAAATCAACAATTTGATTTATATACGAATTCCTAAGTAAAAAAGTCCATACACCGTCGATCGTGGTGGGTTCAGATTATAACGGTCTAGATTGAAAGAAAGAGTCCATGTCAAGTAAAATAAAACTGAAATTCGGAATAAAAAATAAAATAAAATCAGCAATTTGATTTATATACGAATTCCTAAGTAAAAAAGTTCATATCAAGTACAATGAAATGAAATTCGGAATAAAAATAAAATAAAATTAGCAATTTGATTTCCATACGAATTTCTAAATAAAATCAATAAATAACTAGAATTCGGAATAAAAATGAAACAATAATTGGCAATTAGATTTGTATACGAAATACAACCAAAAAATATTTGAAGTTCCGAATAAAAATAAATTAGCAATTTGATTTTAATACGAATTCCAAAGTAAAATCCCTAAATAAATGTAATGCGGAATAACAATTAAAGAAAAATTAGCAATTGGATTCGAATACGAATTCCAAGAAAAAAGAACTGAAATTCGGAATAAAAAACAAAAGAAAATTTGCAATTTGACTTCAAAACGTATTCCAAAATAAAATCCCAAATAACTAAAATTCCGAATAAATTAAATAAATTTAGCAATTTGATTTGTATACGAACTCCAATAAAAACAACTGAAATATTGATAAAAATAAAGTTACAATGAGGATGGCACGAATGGTGTCTGGAGGAAACACAAAAGAAGCTACCACGTTCGCTCTTAAGGTCATGTGTTTCTATTGTTGCTTCGTATGGAATAAAAATAAAAAACTGAAATTTTGATTAAAAAATGCAAGTTATAATGAGGTTAACACAAATGGTGTCGGAGGAGATCACAAAAGAGTGTAATGGCATCGACCTGTCGCGCAAGAAGACATTGATCCATGGGGAAGCGAGAGTCAAGGCCGCGACGATGACGGAGATGAGGATAATATCGTGTTACTTGTTGGAGTCATTGAAGAGAAAGTCCAGTGTTGGAGCCAAGGGCCGCGGTGACAAGTGGTGAACGTCGGCGTTGTTGAAAAAGTTAGTGGCCAAAGAAGCTCGATGATGGGAAAGCCCTGGTAGAGAGAAGATGAAGCTTTGCATTGAAGACGAGTTATAGACGATATAGGGCCATCGGGTAGCTAGGAGCGTGCTATCATTGGTGAGAGACACGTTGCCAACGATGGCGAAAAGATTCTCCATATCGTTAAACAACGATTAACACAGACATGTCGACATTAGTGAAGATGAGAGGTCGCTACGGTTAGCGAGGAAGCCCCAACGTTAAAGAAGAGGAGCGACTGACACGAAAGAAGATGACGTCGAGCATGTATAGCATTATATATGCGTATGTATATACATGCATCCGTACTAGTGGCGGAGCTAGAAATTTTTCAATGAGTGTGCACATTTGACACTCATAATTCTATAGTTTGTACAATGGTTTCATAACATCATAAATCCAACACATATGTTTTAAATTTGTCAAAAACGCAATGCAAATAGTTCAAATAAGGTCTTACATGAATAGAAAATTACAAAATATGCAACTATGCAAAGAAAATTATAATACTACTACGCTCGTTTTCATACCTTGAAAATGTTTCATTACATCACCTTCACTAACCTTCAAGAAAATTTCTCTTAATAAATGTGACTAAACAATCATTCAAAAATTGATTGCCCATACTATTTCTCAACTTGTTCTTCACAAGACTCATAGCGGAAAATCATCAGCAAACTTAAGCTCACATATGTATGAAGTGACTTAGTGACACTAGTAATGGTGCCATGGTGGCACTCTACCCCTTGATAGGCTAAGCTTACTGACAATTTTTTTTCATTAACTGTGTAATCATTTATCCCCGACGGAACATATAGCTAGTAAACATACATATTAATCTCAAAGAAATATATATCGAGAGTAAAAGTCATTCTGAGTACCTTGTACACAGTACGCCTCAGAGTGCACCACTGCACCGAATCGACACGCAGTGGCAGCGAGTAGATGTTCACAATTCACAAATCACAGAATCACAATTTGTCAGTTCACACGCCTCTAGAGTCTGGACTACAACTAGCCTGATCCTAAAACCATTTTTCTACGTCAAATTCAAAAATTATCTGACAAATCTCCTCTCTAGACTCCAATTTCACAAAAAGAATACAGGAAATGGAAAGCATTAGGTGTTTCGGAGTTAGGACACCTGCACCTTCTGGTTTTTGCTTGATTGCTCCCGGCTCCGCTGGCGTGCCACGCTATCGCCTCCAAAGACCTGCGCCTTTGCTGCTGCCTCCTTCGCGGGTCGCGTGGCCGCCATCAGCGTCTGCTCGCACGCATGGCCGCCTGCTCGCTTCCGCACCGCGCCGTGTTGGCCGCCAACCCAGTCGCCGTCGTGGGGTGGGGTGGGGTGGGGGTGGGGACTGGGGAGGGGAGCCAGGACAAGGGCACGAGGAGGGAAGGGGATTAGGGTTGGGGATTTAGAATTGGGGTGGGGGCTGGAGGAGTGGTTGAGTGGAGGTTGTGGGATAGGGGCGCGAGTGGGCTTTGGGCTGATGTTGGGGGAAAGCATGAGTAGGCTGATATGTTGGGGGGAAAGCATGAGCGCGACTGAGCTGTTTTGGGTGCACACTAAGGCCCGTGTTACAGATATGGCCCAACTAAAGAAGTGATGTATACACAATTTAAATTTTTGGGTGTGCCCGGGCATACCAGGCACCCCTGTTGGTTTCGCCCTTGAATCCATACGAATAGAAGCGCAAGCGTACAGAGGCAGAGGAGCAAAAAGCTTGGAGTAGAGATGGCGCAGTCGTAGGAATATGCTCGGGTTTACCGGAAAGCGTGACACGTGTCCCAGCTTGGATCGGCGACAGTTGCATGTGTATGCACGTTGATGTCGCAATGATTAGTATTAAGTAATAATTGGGGAGAAGTAAAAGATAGCTATGCGGTAAAGTATTGCATTGGAAGGAGTAGCAACTGAGAGGAATCGATCAAGATTTGGGCTTACTGTTGGAGGTTGAAGCAAACAAACTATGACGACAAGAAGAGATAGAAGCTACACAGTTTGGTGGGATAGCCGGTGTGAGGGAAGATAAGTTCAACGTAAGTCGTCCATGGTGCATCGGTGTATGCGTGAGTAAGAGTACTCTAATACATTATACCATGTAAACTAATAAGATAATTTTTCGTACGCATAATCAATGTATTGCTTGAGATTAAATAGAGGTGCATGTGCATGCATACAATTTGGGGAAAAAAACTAATAGAGTAAGAATAGGGGCAGACAACTACATGATCTGTGCATGATGAAGAGTGGTTAGTTTCAAGAACCCCAACAACTTATTATTCTCAATGATTTTCTTCAATCAAAGCACATACCTCAATTACTTTTCTCATGTTGTAATTTCTTTTAAGTTTCTATTTCCATTGTTTAGGATATCTTAAAAGTCTAAATAACTTACAAGATACATAAATATATTATCAAGTATTTATACAAATTTCGAAATAAATCTAGCGCGTAAATACGCGGAGCACCTTGCTAGTTCTTCATAACTCGAAAGTTTTTTAGTGCTTAATGATAGCTTCAGTTTTCCTGTTATTGTATTTGTCCTTTTGCTTTAAAAGATATTTAGGTAGTGGAAAACAGGAGGAGCCATTTAAATATAGGATTAAGTACATTGTTCGTCCCTCAATTCTTGTTCTGGTTTAATTTTCGTCCCTGAATTGTAATACCGGATAAAACACATCTTCGAACTGTCAATACCGTGCAAAAACTGTATTTTTTCTTTTTTAGAGCGGTTTTGACCGGTATTTGACCTATGTGGCTCTCCACGGTATTGACACGTGGCACGAAACAGCTCTAAAAAAGGAAAAATGATAGTTTTTGCACGGTATTGACAGTTTGAGGACGTGTTTTATCCGGTATTACAATTCAGGGACGAAAATTAAACTATGACAAAAGTTGAGAGACGAAAAATGTACTTAATCCTTAAATATACGAGGCTTATTTTTCTTGTTTACTCTGTTCAGGTTCTTGCCGTGAAGAAACTAGATAGTACCGTGATGCCATTCCGTTCATCTGATGACTTTGTTGAACTGGTCTCAAACATTTCAAAACTGCACCATCCAAATCTCAATGAGCTTGTGGGCTATTGCATGGAACACGGACAACACTTGCTTGTGTACGATTTCCACAGGAATGGATCGCTTCATGATCTACTCCATCTTTCAGATGAATACAGCAAGCCACTCAGCTGGAACTCTCGTGTTAAAATTGCACTAGGCTCTGCCCGTGCACTGGAGTAAGTGGAAAATGAACAATATATTATGTTGATCTGTATGGTATGATATTGTGTGTGCATGCTATTCTGGCACTATACATGATATTGAATATTGTACAAGTTTAGCTGTCTTGTGTGTCCAGATCCAACTGGACATTAAAAGGGCCTTGGTTATTTTCATCTATATATAGTTGCAAGCTAAGTGACGTATTGCTAGCTTCACAAATTTAATTTGTAATCTTCTTGTTAATGACAGTCGAATCAACAGTACTGCTGTTGACCATATCATGATATCTGAAATTTTGAATCTCTCTGAGCTGGAAGCATCCTTTGCATATTATGTGTAGACTTTTAGATGCATGTCTTTTCTACATGGTTTGTTCAAATGTGGGATGTTAGTTAAACATTGTCAAATAGTATCCATTGAATGATTGAAGAACATGCTTCAATAATTATTTGTTCATTACATAATATATTTTAACATTCTATGTTCCTTTTGAAATATAATCTATAGATGCCTTATCATTTCCCACTTAAAATATATTTTGTAGGTATCTTCATGAAATATGTTCTCCGTCCATCATCCATAAGAATTTTAAGTCATCCAACATTCTGCTGGACTCAGAATTCAATCCACATCTTTCAGATGCTGGACTTGCAAGCTTTATTCCTGATGCTGAATTCCAGGTAAAGCTTTGTTCAATATACTCCGGCACCCTATTTAAGGGGACTGCTTGCATAGTTTGCATGTTAAAAAAAATCAGTACACAGATAACTCTTGGCTTGCTAAGCTATCCAAAAAATCAGGTCAATGGACCTATAAACGTTTCTGGAAATGATTTACACCAATCCACACTGATGGGAAACAAACAAGTATTTTTTGTATTCTTGATTATTTGGATATGCATGAGCTATGCAATTTTAACCTAGCGTTTTACACATTATGGTTCACTATTTCACTAATGATCGCTTTAATGTTCACCAATCACCACCAAATCAACCTCTACAGGCAGCAGAACAGAGTGCAGGGTGCACTGCCCCAGAGGTGGACATGACTGGCCAGCATACCCTCAAGAGTGATGTCTACAGCTTTGGAGTAGTCATGTTAGAGCTTTTGACGGGACGTAGACCTTTTGACAGGTACCCTCTTATCCCTCTTATCAGCAATCACCAGTTGTCAGCTTGTGCATAATTATAAATTTAGTAATTGATGATCCTAAATGTGATCGCATGACTGTTTGCATTACAGCACTAGACCCAGGTCAGAGCAGTCACTTGTGCGGTGGGCAACTCCCCAGCTGCACGACATTGATGCTTTGGACAGGATGGTCGATCCTGCACTCAAGGGTCTGTACCCTGCCAAGTCTCTGTCCCGATTTGCCGATGTGCTTGCCCTGTGTGTCCAGGTAGGACTTCACTCACTACCTTACGCAGATTTGTCATACAAAACCAAACATATCCGTGTAAATAACGTCTGAGCCTCCGAATTATGTTACAGCCTGAACCAGAATTCAGGCCACCAATGTCGGAGGTGGTGCAAGCATTGGTTCGGCTTGTTCAGAGGGCCAACATGACGAAGAGAATGCTCGATGGAGATACTTCTCGGCGAACAGATGACCAAGACCAAGATTTCATATGACACAAGGAAAACCCTACCCTTTCTGTTGCATCTCAGATTGTATTTACTTTGTTCGCCTAGCACCTAGTGGAGGGGGGAATGGACGAAGAAAGCAGGGGAAAATCAATTTCATCAGTATATAATCACAGGTTTTGCGTGATAACAAAAGATTGGTGTTGTATGATCTTACATTAGTGCCATGAATATTAGATTCTTTGATTAAGTTTTCTACAAATGGTCCAGATAAACATAGCTATGGCATCAAGTTTGCTGATTATTAAGATATCAAATAGTCTCATTAATGCTGTCTGTATCAGCTGAGAATAAGATGCATAAGATCATTGCAACTTTGCTGGATATGGTCTCGAATCTGTTCTATCAAATCTCAAAGGGAAAATGATCATGTAGCATCCCTTATTATGAAGTTGCGGATATGGATTCATACAAAAAAACATGAGGGGAAACAAGAACAGTGTTTTTCCTCTTAACATATCACCTCAAGGCTCCTCAAGCAGATCAAACTGAGTGAGCCGACCGAATGACGTGAGAATCCACGCGCTTCAGCCTCATCACAGATTCAACATGCGCCCTTAGCGCGTGCATTTCTCCCAACCTAAAAAGGGAAAATGTTATATTTTCGTTTTTCAATGCCATGCAATGAAATTTCCCTAGCAAGAGAAGAAACCTTGCAAATTTTCGCAGCTGTTCTACCTGGCGATTTCGGCACGGCGCTTTGCTTGCTCTGCAATCAGGGAAGACCGCGGCGTTCCGCTGCTAAGAAGATGATCAGAGAGCGCCCTCCGTTGAGCTCCTCTCTGAGAGAGCGCCCACTTCGCCTCCCGGTCCTCCTTGCCGTAGTCTCTCCTCCTTGTAAATGCAGTCTGAAGAATGAAAAATGCAGGCATGAACAAACTCTGAACTAGGAAAGAAGCAAGAAAAATTGCTACACCTTTCTGTCGAATAGCAAGTTCCATGCTTCCCCACTGAGAATGTACCGAACGGTGATCTTGACCAGATCAAGGGGAACATAGAACACCAGGCTGTACAGCCATATGACACCAGCCCAACCCCATCCGATGGCGCTGATTGACGCGAAGCTGATGCTCGCATAGACAGAAACAAGGGTAGCCACCTGCAGATGATCAAGAACTCACCTTACCTTGCCGGTTACAAAGCACGTCTTTACTAGGTGAAAGTGAGTATAATATGTAGAGACCATGTGGTTTGGTTCTAGTCTAGGTGATGAATAGTTGTCATCGTTGTCGAGGAGTTTGGGAAGCGGTCAGACCGGCTTGGTGGTGGGGTCTGACCGGCCATGGCGGTTTAGGCACAATGAGCCGTGCTGAATTTTGAGCATTTAACCTAGGGTCATGAAATTATTGAATATGTGTTGTATGATGTATTTTTTGGCTAGCATGGGTCAAGCTGCGAAGAATTTGTGTTCGAAATCGATTTCTTAGTCTATTATTGTGCATTAAAGCTTGGAGTCAATTATGGTCAACAACGAAGATGGTCGAACTTGGTTTGGTGAAATCAAGGTTTAGAATGATCAAGGATACGGGTGAAATGGTTAGTCTCAAGTAAGGCACAAGATGGACAAGAACGAGAAGTTTGATGTAACGGGTTGCATCAAGTGGTTTTGGCCGAAGCAAGTGTTGAGATGGTCCAGTGGGAGCTGGATGAGAGGACTTGCCAGCATGAAAAAATCATTGGTGGGTTTACACGTGGTGAAGTATAGGATTGCTTCACAAGATTAGACTTAGTCAAGGATGGAAGGATCGGGAAGGATTATTTTGCTATCTTCACTAAAATACCGAGTTGGTGACCTTAGAGAAACTGCGACACATGACGACGCAAAGGAGAAGCGGTTTAGATCATGAGGAGGAAAAGATCACGAAGAGATGGATTCAAGAGACCCGGATCGTCATCCGCTTTGAAAAGCGTGTGTGAGTGTGAGACCCGTTTGTGTGTGGGCCTAACGAGTGTTCGTTAGGGTTTTCTCTCTAGACCTAGCCTCAACTATATATTAGGTGGTGCATATTTGCACACCCAGCTAAGTCTAGAAACTCTAATATGAGATTTGGGAAAAGTGGAGAGAATAGAGGAGGCTAAGGTTTGAGAGATTTATTGAGAGAAAAATTGTGGGATTTGGTGTTCGACGATGATTGAATAATCCTCAATTAATGAAGCTATTTATTTGTAATATTTATTATAGATAATGGTATTCTAATAACCCTATAGTATACCCCTAGTCGGAGATGCTTACCACGACCAGGCCATATTACGATCAATTCAGGTTACGACCACCCCTGGTCGGAAAGCCTGTTACGATCAGGTAAAATCATGGCCATCTTTGGTCGATAAGTCTCACAAACAGACATGTGAGCCCTATCTTATCAACCAAGGACCTTGTACACCATACTCGACTAAGCGTGGTAGCAAATACAACACGTGCACGTATATGTCTCTGACATAACTACACACACCTCTCTCTTCGTGTCTAGCAATAACAGTCTAACGGACGTGCAAGGAGGGCGTCTCACTGATAACAACCGTCAACAACGTACAAATTCCGAAATAAACCAAGAAAATTTGCCCCATCTCCAACCGTCAAGGCGTCTCGATGCCTGACAGCATCACCCATTCGATGCTTTATAAGAAACGGGTCGATAGAGCGCGGCCTTCACGAGCAGCGTGGCTCTCTCCCGGACCGTGCGTGGTGTTGGTAGAGGGAGAGAAGACAGAAGTCATTGACAACGATGTCGATCGAGGAGGCGATAGGTCGCCTCAAGGTCGTTGGCGGCGATGAGCCGCGCGTCTCGGGACCCGTCACCATTGGCGGAAGCTCCCTCACTCGGGAGCGATGGTCGCCGGCGTGGTGGCAGAAGAAGGGGAGCCTTCTTCCGCGACGAAGCGACGCATGCGTGGTAGCGCGGCAAGCGCGCAAAGACGCCCGAGCATGGGCGCGAGGGCGTCGAGGGTGATTTGGTGGCTTGTTGTGCTTTGTAATCTCATTCAATACAAAAACACACGAGTACGGTTGTTATTCTCTCCGGAGAAGGCCTGAACTTGTCTAAAAAACACCATATCTCTTCTTGCGTGATCTCAAGAGCCGTGTCCCCGTATTTACTCACAAATATTGATAGTAATTCATTGACAGTGCTCTTGAGTGAGCTTTTGTCCTCCATGGTGGAGTGACTGTAAACCTGCTATTCCTCACTATCAATCGAATCAGGTTTGTGCAAAGATGAGTTCTCTCTTGTTTTTGCTCTCTTTCTTGTGATTTTGAGTTCTTGTGTTTTAGGAGTTTTGTCTAGGTCTTTTGCTGTGATCTAGCTTGTTAAGACTTGTGAAAATTGATCTAAGGTCATCTTGGCTATCTTTCATCCACGAGTAAGCTCTTGGATCAAGTTTAGGTTTTCACCCGTTTTTAGCTCTCTTGCACTCAATTAAGAAATTTATGTAACCCTGGCTATGATCGTCTCGATCTTTGATTGGAATAGGCTTATAACCTTCTTGATGAGTCGTGTCTAAAATCTCAACTGATTTGGACTTGTAAATAAAAAATTAGGTCTTTTTGTGGATCTAAAATCGTACTAATTTTGCAATCAGCCTAGGGAGCGGTCAGACCGCCCTGAGTGAGGTTAGATCGCCTTTACTTGGTGGTCAAACCGGCCAAGGGGTGTTGAAGTTTGATTTTCTTGATTTTAGTTTAATTCTTCTGTTGTGATTTAGAGACCTTGATCTTTATAGTTTCTCATAACTATTGGAGTAAAAAAGAGTAGAATTCTAAAAAAGAAAAGGTGAGCTCCTATTCACCCCTCTAGTAGCTAATACGGTCCAACATAGTGTGAAATTTTGACGCAGTTTTACTCTTACTAGTGATTTGTTCAGAAACATACCAATTGTGCTATGACAAAAGCACAGATCAGCAGTGCTCCAGGCCTTTCGAGGAACGACAAACCCTGACTGCGTGTGACGAAAATCAGAGCCTGGCTGATGACACTAACTTGCAGATACATCGCTGACGAGACCTCTTCGACATTTTGCTTGATAGATCTCACTTTGAAGTGAGACTGCAATTCATAAACAAGAAGCACCGGTCGTTGACTTACCAAAGAGATGTTCAGAGTTTCAGATTCAGATGTTGCAAGTTGCAACCAATGTTACCTCAAAAAATGTTGTTCTTGTCACTGCCCAGTAGAACAGCACCGTGACCAATGCAAGGTAGGTTCCTATGACAACTCCGGTTGCAAATATCTCATGCAGCTTCCAGCTATCTGGGCTTCGCGATGGCTTCACGCGATCCTTTGATATTGTCATGATAGTCCCTGATCAAAGTACACGCCAACCCACCAAGAATTCAAGAACTGAGTATTTTCAGTAGTTCGCATGATAAGTTCAGAGAAACAAACATTACCATCATTCAGTATGGCTATGATCAGAACCATAAATGGAGGGAAGTCATATTCCCATACTGATGCCAGAAGAACAAACCCAAGCTGCATGAACAGCAAAGAAGCCAGATGAGTGTGATGCTATTGCCGGATTAGTATCTATATAACTATATTTTGATGGAGAAGTCGTATATTATAGTTCACTTGCGGCTTACCACTATCCGTATAGTGATGGATACAGCATAAATCTGCATCAAGGAAGTAGAAATTGTTAGAAGCAAATTGTAAAAGCAACGAAACAACTGAACTTTACTGTAGGGCAGGTGTGCAAAAACTCAACAGTGTAGTTCTTCATTCGCTGGAATATAGCGCGGCTGGTCAAGACGGCGCTGACGATCACGCTCAGCCCGGGCTCCGTGAGCACGATGTCGGCGGCGCTCCTCGCGGCGTCCGTCGCGTCAGACACCGCGATGCCGATGTCGGCCTTCTTCAGCGCCGGCGCGTCGTTCACGCCGTCTCCCGTCATCCCGCAGACGTGGCACTTCTCTTGCAGGATCCTCACTATCTCGTACTTGTGCTCTGGTTGTGTGTTGCCATGACAGAATTCGGACACCGTGAGATGTTACGGTCATAAACTTCGAAGATACAATGATACATGCAAATCAGCTGAATCGACCATCTAACCTGGGAACACGCCGGCGAACCCATCGGCCTTTTCGACGAGCTCATCGACCGGAATTGCGCCATTTCCGTCGTTGTGACGGCCGAACAGTGACGCCGACGGGTACATGTTTATCCCCATCCCCAGACGCCGGCCGGTCTCTTTTGCAATGGCCAGGTGATCACCTGCAGAGGCAGAGGCAGAGCCGCAGAGGCACAGATCAAGTTCTTGACATGCTACAGAAACGAGCAGTCGAGCAGATGTTTCCCTTATGTTAATGCATACCGGTGATCATCTTCACGCAGACGCCAAGATCCAGCGCTTTGCGGACGGTGTCAGCGCTGTCGTGCCGCGGCGGATCAAACAACGGCAGTAGGCCGCAGAAGACCCATGGTCCACCAGGGCCGTGCCTTGATTTCTCCGGGACCTCCTGATGCAAGCCATCGGGTGAACTAGTCACTACTAGTTAGCAACTGGGAATGGTATGCTTCAGATTGCGGAGTTTCGCCGACTAGTGAACAAGTCTGAGTTACATATTAGTACTACCTGGTAAGCAACTGCTAGTGAACGGAGGCCCCTCTCGGCAAATCTGTCGATGACTAACTGCACCTTGTCTGCGACATCATCCTTATTGTAGCACAGATTGAGGATCTGAAAGATGAGCAACATAAGATGTTCTGACTTCTGACCAAACATTATAAAGGCTTATATTGTTAGATGACAGCAGCACGAAATACAGTGATGAACTTCAACAGGAGCGAGTACCTGCTCAGGGGCACCTTTGCTGACCCGGAACCAATTACCATCAGAATCAATGTATGTTATAGCCGTCCTCTTCTCAACGGGATTGAATGGGAAAAAGTGAACTTCGGTGATGTTAGCGCGTGCCTGACAGAGAACAGATGACTTCCGTGAACCACTCTGAATGCGCAGAGTCAAATCGGTTAAGGAAATTAAAAACCTCTTTGGGGTCAGCAAGCATATTTATGATGGCCATGTCAATTGCATCCTGATTCTCCACTCTTGATGCTCTTGCAGCTAACAGGATAGTCATGTCCTTGTCCATTTGTCTGTTGAAAACCTGAAGTTACCAAAAGGATGGATCAGCTTGCACACCAACAGTTACATTGCTGATAAATTTCTAAGACGAACATATACTCTCATATTTTGGGAAAAAAACTACCTCGATTAGGTTTTTGTCAACAGTAAGATGGTTGAGAGTAAGTGTTCCAGTTTTGTCACTGCAGAGAACATCCATTCCGGCCATTTCCTCAATGGATGTCATCCTTTTCGTGATAGCACCCTGCGAAGTTTAATACAAATTTAATGATATATTGGCTGTTAAGTGTTAACTGAAGAATCATAGCAAGGATATCCTGACACACCTGTTGAGATAGGTGATGAGAACCTATTGCAAGTGTGACTGACAGAACAGTAGGCATGGCGATCGGTATCCCTCCGATCAGAAGAACAAGCAAATTGTTGATTCCATCTCGGTACGACCGGCGCTGGATTGGAAACATGATGATAACCTCAAAAATCACCCCTATGGCGATCGAGCAGATACAAAAGTTTCCTATGCAGGTAAGAACCTGAAATATCAGTACGAGAATTAGCTTAAAGCACAGACACATGTAGTGCTCAATACATTCTGAAGATTGATGATTAACCTTCTGGAAATGCCCAATAACCTCTGTGGAGTCGACCAAATGAGCTGCCTTTCCAAAGAAAGAGTGGATTCCAGTTGCAGTGACAATAGCTTCGATTTCACCATGCTTGCATGTTGAACCAGTGAATACTAGGTCGCTGGTCCTTTTGGTAACAGGAAGGGATTCACCGGTGAGAGCTGACTGCAAGATGGAGAAGAAACAAAAAAGGGATCAAATTATTTGGACAGATCAATTAGGCTGACATGCTAATGACTGGTATCTTGTGCATGAACGATATGCGGTAATGTAATTGCCTGATCAATTTTGAGAGGATCCCCCTCGAGTAGGCGCGCATCTGCAGGGATAATGTCACCAAGCCTGATGCTGATGATATCCCCAGGTACCAATACAGAAGCATCCAACTCTTGCCATTGCTCATCTCTAAGAACCTGAAGGCACACCCATGTATAAACATAAAAAGAACACGCTACAACAACCCATGTATAAACACAAAAAGAACACGCTACAACAACGTTTTTTTAGTCAATAAAACAGTGATTTCTCTTGCATATTTTTTCTGTTGATACACGTTACAAACCTTTGTGTTAAGCGCCAAGCGGGCCATGAGCGCAGCAGCAGCATTGCCGGCATTGTTTTCCTCAACGAAGCTGATCGTTGAATTGATAATCAGAAGACAGATGATTCCAAGAAAATCTTCCCAGTCAGGACCTTGACTCTGAAGAAAGAAAAACAAACGCTGAAGAACTCCATTATTGCGGTTTTGTTGAAATGGCTTTTCTGTAGCATCCGAGACTTCTTGACTAAATCAGTCAAAGAACATAACATAGTAGTTAACTTACACCCCCATTTGCTAAGACCAGTGCCATCACAGCTGCAGCCTCCATCACCCACGACAAAGGGTTCCACATGAAACTAATGAACTTGAGAACCTTGTTCTCCTACCAAAGATAAGTCGTAGAAAATAAGGAATTCAGAACAGGTAATCTTCCAGGTAAACAGTGAGGAGTAGAAATGGTCAAGTTACACGCTTCTCCTCCAATCTGTTTGCGCCAAACAGCTGCAAGCGTTCTGCAGCATCTGCTGAAGAAAGTCCATTGCGAGATGTATTCAGCTGCTCAAAAACGTCTTCCAGGGGCAGATTCCCCTGTATACACAGCATGCATGGCATTTTCACAGAATGCTTGGAATACAACTTTGCAATATCCTAACTGATCTACTCACCAAATCAACCTCTTCGGTGCTGAAACTCTCATGTCCAAGCAAAGTTTTCCCCAGTTCATCCATTGCTCAGCTTCTAGTGAGAAGATCTGCGGTTCATAAATCGGAACAGAATTAGACCCTTCATGAACACAACTACACATTCATTTCAAGAAAGGGGGGGAAAGAACGCAATGTGACGCCTGATCAAAGAACTCACCATTCAAGAATCTGATGGGGCAGAAGTTGCTAGCATTGGCAAAGTACTAATTAGTGGTTCTTCTTGAGGTGTTACAGAGGGAGGGGAGCTGGCGGGCAGTTGGGCGGGTATCCTTTTTCCCGCCATTTGGATAGCTCCAACCACCGTTCAAACCTCCGCGGCAGTGAGCCGACGGTCGCTTCAAACCAACCGGTCGACCTCGCTGAGCGTGTGAAACGACCCATTTTTCAAACAGGATATACCCAGTTTGCGCAATCGTCCAAGATTTCGATTGTAGACCGGAATGGAATGATGCCAAACCTGTTTACGAACATTTAAAAAACATTAATTTGATTAAATTATAGTCTAACGGCTATTTTACAGCAACAAAATGGGCATCTCAAACTCAAAACTTTAACTTACATTAAAAAGAACCAAATAACCTTCACAAGAAAGTTTGAGTGCGGTCGCAACCCTAACACGGTCTCTAAACTGTCATTCTGTGGATATCAAGGGGATATGCTCATGATCTTAGGATGATGTGACAATTGGCAATGACGTTGAAGGTTTGCGGAAACACGTATTTTTCGGCAAAGTTCAATTGCTGTCAGGTTTCAGACAGTCAGACCGGCTAGGGTGGCGGTCAGACCGGCCTTGTGTCGGTCAGACCGGCCACCTCTGACGGTTCGACCAGTTTTGCTTCAGACGTAAGGGCTGGCGGTCCGACCGGCCAATGGTTGGCGGTCTGACCGGCAAGGGGAGCAGTCCGACCGGCCATGCTGACGGTCTGACCGGTTTTGACTTAAGTTGCTGGCCTTCTTGGCAGCGATGTGTTGGTTGTTAGGTCAATCTCATGGGTTTCAGTGCATATGTGTTGCATGATGCATGTTTTGACTAACGTGGGTCAAGTTGTAAAGAACTTGTTCCCGGATTCGATTTGCTTGTCTATTGTTGTGCAGGTTGCTTGGTGGTCAACGACGGTCAACGGCGAGGATGATCGGGACTAGGCTTGGTGAGCTAAGGTTCAGAACGATCGACGATGCCGGGTGAAGTCATTGGACTCAAGCATGGTGCAATATGGACAAAGGTGACCGAAGCAGGCGCCGGCGCGGCCGGTTGGATCAAGCGGTGCGGGGTGGTGCAAGTGCCATGGTGGTTTCGGTGGGAGCCGGATGGGAGAGACTTGCCGACATGATGAGAACCATTGGATCAACCTACACGTAGCGGAGCATGCGACTGCTTCGCGAAGTTTGGACTCGGTCTTTGAAGAAGGGCCGAGAAGGGGGTATTTTGGTAATCTTACCAAATACCGCCTTGGTTACCTTTTGCCAACCCACGGCACAAGACGGTGCGTGAAGAAGCGGATTAGGTCAAGAGGAGATGAAGACGACGCTTTAAAATGCGTGCGTGTGTGACCCGTTTGTGTTGGGCCTTAACGGGAGCCCATTAGGGTTACTCTTCTAGAAGCTCTAAGCCTCCACTATAAATAGATGAGGGAGGTGGTTGCACCCCTTAAACCCTTTCATTACTTGTAAACCCTAGTTTTGATTTTGTGCTTAGGGAGTTGATAGTTGGAGGTTAGGGTTCTAGAGAGCTGGATTTGATTTCGTGCTCATGTATTGAGTCTTTGTCCTCCATTGATGGAGTGGCTGTAAACCAATACCATATCAAATCAATCCAAAGAAAGTTCTCTCAAAGATGATCCGTGAGTTTTTGCTTGGTTTCTTGCCGTGATCTAACTTGCTGTGACATGTGGGAACCCATCTAGGATCATCTTGATCATCAATCACCCACGAGCAAGTCTCTAGATCATATTTTGCTTTTGGCTCGGTTTTTGAACCACCTTCGTTCAAATTGAAAAAGATAGGAACTTTGGCAAGGATCTTCACGATCGTCGCATGGAATAGGTTCCTGACATCATTAGGAAGGTGTGTTTCAAGTTTCGTGAAGTTTGGAGTTACGGATCAAAAGTTACGTCAATTTTTGTGTTCGTTTTTCAGGCTGTTTACTATTCATTCACCTGATTTTACTGTTCAACGCGGTATGACCCGCGCTGTTCATGCGGTTGTACCGGAGTGCGGTACGATCGGCACTGCTCACGCGGTATGACCGGTACTGTTCATCAGTACTGTTCATTAAGCTGATTTTTGTGTTTTTTGATCGTTTCTTTTGGGGGTTTGAAGGAGATTCAATACAAGTCTTCCGCTACGCTTTTATATATTGATTTTCATAGTTTTCATAGCTATTGGAGTCAATATCATCTTTTGAATCCGATCAAAGTGAAAAATAGATAGTTCTCCTATTCACCCCACCTCTAGTCGCCTTTTTCGGTCCAACACCTTCAATCATTTAATACACCTTCTGATGAAAATTTAGTAAAATTGAGTACACAACGTACTCAGCAAGCCACATGGGAAAGCTATTTAACTACATATCAGAAATTCAATTAATTGTTAAGGGTTTACCGTATAAGGTATATGTTGATGTATCATTTGAGTTAAAATAGTTTATCTTTAAAACAATAAAATCATACTAATATAACATCAGGGGTTTACTCAACAATTGTAATTACCATCTTAACATATCAAAATCTCTACTTATGCCTCATATCAAAATCTCTACTTATGCCTCATATATTGAAATAACTCATGAACACAGCTCTATTAATCAGAAGCACGACGTATCTGAATACCATTGGTTATACTCTATAAAATTGTCTAACTTTACCTACAAGATACCTCATACTCATATTGTCATTCAATATACACGCAACCTGATAGCGTGCGACTAAGTTGAGATAACAAAGTATTTTCACTACTCAACCTTTATAGTCTCTACCCGCTAAGCTCAAGGTCAATACAGCCATCAGAAAACCACCAATCAATGGTGTGGTGCGCGGTCCGATGCTAACTGGTCCGTATCGTTGTGTAGTTCAGCAAGTGCCCTGACTAGCCCACTCCTGACTCACCCCCAATCCGCGACTACTCTATACAAGAAGAGTAGTTGACATCTTGTAGATATTTAATCGAAAGAACAGTGTATTGTGCTAAGTGGGATACACCAAACCTATGGTTGAGTGATTTCTGTGTCTGTTATTTGGCACAAGGTTTTAGTCCTTATCTGTCTTTTAGTGAGGCGATGGATCAATATCCAACTCATGGCTGTCCACCTCTTGATCTCATCTTCGACCCACTTTTATCAAGTCTATTGAGTTGTCCAACCTCCTGGTCTCAACCCTCAACTCTCCACCAAAACCATTGACGGTTAACCAATATTCCTTTTCAGTATTTGTAAACACATTGTGTGACAATGCCAAACATTCATTAATATCTTATGTATCTTAAACTTATCAAGGTGAATATGGCCTACAAATGAATAGGTGGGCTTGTATGTGGGGTGATAGATATATCTAATCATCATGACATTAAAAAGTATTATTTTAATAAAGAATCAATTGGCATAAATATGATAATGAAAGTAATAATATAAGTATATGAAATATAGACTTAAAATGATCAAAGAATACAACTTGCCTCTATATCCACAATCCTTGACTGGATTTACCTCTCCTGTGTCTTGATCAACTCCATCTGTAGCTTGATCAACAAATTTGGGTTCTAACGTGGAAGAGAATCAAATAAATAAGTCCAGACTCAACAAGAAGCTAGCCGGGAATAAAATGAAATAAATAAATTAGGAAAGAATTGAAAAGAAGGTGGTGTGGGCGATTAGAATTTATTGGGTGCTTGATTTAGCTAAACGGAGTTAAAAAATGAGATTCATAGGATCAAAATGGATATATGTATGTATGTATATATATGTGTGTGTGTGTCTAACTGGTCCGAAATGAATAGTATCGGGTTTAGTGAACAGTACCATGGTTGGTACTATCCATATCGGATCAGATTGTATGAATAGTATTGGATTTTTGTCCATGGGTTAACGGGTTTCAGATGAACAACATTGGGTCGGGCCGGAATAGTAGTTTTGCACAGTTGGTGAGGGTAGCAGCGGCGTTTGCGGAGCATCGAGCAGGTAGCGGTGGCGACACGAGACATGGTGCGGGAGAAGGGCCGAGGCCGAGCGCAATGGCGCGGTGGGGCTATTGCACTGCCCGAGGTGGTGGGCACTAGCGTGGGCGAAGGCGATGGAAGAAGTTGATGGGGACAAAGGTGGTGCGTGGCACGACGACTGGCGGCGTGACATGTGGACACAAAGAACACGAGAGGTGGTGGCTTTCTTAGGGACGTTTTTGGGTTGGGAAAGCGGAATTCCAAAAGGGAAAAGGGGAAAGCAGTTTCAAGAGAAAACCTTTTGAATTGGGCAAGAGCCAAATTTGAAATAAACTCAAACAAGTTTTACTTTTTAAATTTTTTTTGGGTCTTTTCAGCACGAGAGCTGGCTGTAGGCGGAAGCTGACCGTGTGCAGCGAGACGTACGCACGCATGGTGTCCCATGGCATCGGGTGTCATGAGTTTGCGGTTGGTCTTGAGTACCACATCTAGTGGAACCATCTACTGTTGTGTTGTGTTCTTGTGTCCGACTAAGGGCATGTACAGTGCAAGATACTTATATACGAATGCTTAAGCAAAGAGAATGTAGCTACGTCATCAAGTACCTATATAAAAGTTGTTTCCTCTAATGCAAGCATCTGTTTTGTAGGTGTTTAGATGATTGTATTATCTATTAATTATATATATAGTTATATACATAAGCACCTCTTAAGCATTGGTGCCTAATCAAGCATCGATGCTACAAAATAAGCACCTCATCTATCCTACGTGGCAAGAAAAATCAGTTTTTCTTTGCTAATCACCTCTCTAAGCACCTGCATTGTACATACTCTAATGGTGGCAAAGTTAATTTTTTTTGGCACATTAATCACGAAGACAAACTGTAACAGCCCAAATTTCAAATTCCAGTAAAATTTAAAAGTTTATTTATGTTTGTGGTTTTTCCTGAATTTTTAAAAGCTTTTTATAAGTATTTTAAAGCTAAAACAAATTTATTTACAAAATTAAAAGCCAACAAATAGTTGGAAATAATTTTATTAAGTCCAGAATGAGTATGGGAATTTCTGTGAATTTTTCCATAATTTTTGGAAGTGTTTTGATATTTTCTAAACCTTATTTGAATTATCGAGATTTAATCAAATAGAAAAGCAATAGAAAAACAAAAATATAGCGTGGGTCGAAACCCACCAGCCTCGCCCAACAACTCTCGCGCGCACGCCCATCGCCCGCTTTTGCCCACGCCCGCCTCTCGCCTCTTCCACCATCCGATCAAAATCGGACGGCCGCCATCTCTACGTATCTCCTCTTTTCTTCACCGCTGGACCATGCACCGACGGCGGATCGTTCATCACAACCGCACGGTCCGATCATATCGCCACAGGAGCCGTGCGATCCTAATCCAACGGCCGCCAAATATTCACTTACCGCCGGGATCTAATCTCGCCCGCGACGTTGAAAATCGGACGCCCGCGATCATCGTTTTCCCGCACCGTCTTCCCTTCTTCCTCGCGGCGAGCCCGGATCTCCGCCATTTTCGCGCGTGGCGAGCTCCACGATCTCGACCGTTGTAGCCTCTCCGCCACGATCACGCGCGCGCGAACTCGCACAAGCAACCGCCACGCCCCGCACTTCGTTACCCATCATCCCCGCGTCCGGTTGCACAACTCACCGCACCGCCGCCACGACCTCGCCACGTCCCGCCGTTATAGCCTCGCCTGTACCTATAAAAGGGAGCACCAGTGCGCCACATTCCCCTCATCACAACGCCCAAACTCTCACACCTCACGCCCCGAGCTCGCCAGTATTCGGAGATTCATCGCCGCCGCCACCGAGCTTGGAGCTCGCTTGCGCCGCCGTCACCACCGCCGGTCCCCGCCGCCACCACCATCGGCATCGCATCGCCGGCGAACCTCAGCACCCTCCATCGCCGCCGAACGCCACCGGAGCTCCTCGCCGCCGACAAGCCGACACCGCCGCCGCATATCTTTCGCCGCCGCTATCGCGTGCCCTCGGTGACCAAAACAGTGCCGTGACCCCATCGTCTCTCTTCCATTTGACACCACCCGCACTCGCTGCGTGCGCTGTCACGGCGAGCACACGACCCAGCGCCGCCGGTGCCAAGGTGGCGTGCAGCGCCACGCCATCGCCACTCAGCGCCACGCAGAGCGCGCGTCGGCGCCACCTCCTCTCTCTGCTCGCGTGTCACGCTGCGTACACGATCCACCAACCAGAGCTAAGGTCCCATGGACTTGGTCCATGTGGACCATGTCAATGACACATGGGCCCCATGTGTCGAAATTCTTTAATTTTATAATTCCGAAATTCCAAGTGCTGATGTAATCATTGCGCAATAAATGGATTTTCGTAGGAAAATAATTCTGAAATTCAATAAAATTTCAGATTTAGATATAAACTTGAAATTCATAACTTTTGCATATGAACTCCAAATTGGGTGATTCAAATTGCAAAATTTATATAAAATTATAATCTAGCTAACTAAACCAAAATATTTCAGTTTGGAGTTGATTTGAACTATGTTTTTGAATTTATTTGAATTTGCATTGAATTTGTCGATTTTCGCAGATAGACTTGACGACTCGAGAGTTCGATCAAAGCAAGATTTAGAATTTCAAGACATCGACCAAGGCAAGTTACACCATTGACCATATTGCCCTATTATTTTAAGTTATTTTCAGTTTTAAATTCCTTATTGCATGCATATGTTGTTATAAATATTTTAATATCCTGTTTCACGTATAGTTAATTCCATGTGTTATTGTATGGCCAAATTTGAATGTTGTATCTGATTACCTTGATACCATAGGCAAGATATTACCAAAATTCAAATGTATGCTTAGCCAAGCTTAGTTCACATTTACAATTTGGGAGGTTTTACACCGATTTCTACAAATTGTTTTCAAACTTGATATTGTGGTATTGTTTTACCACATGAGTTTATAAATGAAGTTTTTATTCAAAATAAAACCAAAATGGGTTTGGATTTGGGCGAAATGGTCGGAATGGTGGGTGCGAGGTTTATGCAGGTTTGATCTCGTTAAGATCAAGGCCCATGGGTTGTGGAATGACGCCCAAGTCAATTGAGGACCGGTCTTTGAGCCGCTTATTGCTATGCCATAACGTACCACCACATGTCTGTATGGGCGTGGATTTGGTGACTAATTTGTGATGTCCTAGTATATTTATGTCATGTGATTTTGTGGGTGTCGGCTAGACGTTTTATTCCCACTTGGCGCAGAGGGGCTTCCAGAGGACTCGGTCAAAGGCGAAACCTTAGCGCATGAATGTACTAGGATAAAACATTGTAAAGGCCTCATGGTAATTGCTCACCACACGCCTACGGAGCGTGAATTGGCCGACATAACGAGCATGTCACCTCATGTGGGTAAAGTTGTACCAACTCGCAGAGTAGAAACTATTCGAATAGCGCGTCATGGTCATGGACATGCTAGCGGGGCCACTTAAAGTTAGAATTGTTCTTTGGTTTTAAATGCTTTATTAAATGTTGAGGATGGTTAATCCTTATGAAAATTTAGGCGGGAAGCCAAGTGTTAGGAGGATCCTTCACTTTATCAATGGAGGTTATCCACATTACATCATTCTTTGTTTCAAAATATGATTTTATCCATAGTATAAAATTGCCTTAGAAACTACTATGCGTATTCAACTCGAAAATCTTTGTTTATGCAAAATAACCCCGCCATACTCACTTGTTTCCTTATGCATGCATTTAAATTCAATATTGGTGTGACTTGCGAGCACGGTAGTAGTGCTCACTCTTCTTTGAATAAATCTTATTGGAGAAGACCGCTATCTTGACGGTGAGGACCCGACGAGTAGGCCTTCGACCCGAGACGATTGCCTGTGGCGCATCGTGTGGCTCCCACTATATTGTTATTTCCGCTGTGTTTATCATTTGACATTTGATGTTATTATTCAAGACTCATTTGTATTAAACAGTTATTTATTTAATGTCATTTACGTTTTCGTGATATGAATGTGATATTCATTTTTGTGAGACTGTGTACACTGGAAATCCTGGACTGGTGTTTGAACACAGAGAATTCGGGATCCTTCGTTCCCGGGTTCGACACAAACCATCATATCACATAATTCTCGTAGGAAACCCCACATGTGCAACCAGATTTAGTCTTTCGTTTCCTAGCAAATTCCTATATAATTAATTGCTGCGTTCCATACGATGCCTTACAAGTGTGATCTTAGAACCTCGTCTATTTTCCTAGCATCTGAGTTTCACGAAGAGACCCACATACCAAGGATACAAGTATATCGTGGGACAGCAGGAGCGCTGGAGAGTGGAGGTTATCCTCTACTCTAGCTTAGCGCCGGATACATCCTTCCACATCTTCGACGCCCCAATGCGTCGGGAGACTTTCGAGGACGGCATCCAAGATGCGGCAAGAGAAGCCGACGCCGACTTCGCTACACCTCGACGCCATTTTCGGAGGATCGCATTCCAAGTGTTATCCCATGCACATCCCCACTCGGCTAGGCAGTGCCTTCGGCTCAGCCGAGAATGAGGATATGCCGGAGATCACCCACCAGGTGGAGTTAGCCAAGGCGATGGATTACGCCTATGGCAACACCACAGACGAGTCAGTATCTCGTTCGGGGAGGCTAGAAGTCACAGAGGAGAGATTGAAGGCACTGGTCGAATTGGCTCTGCACAAGAAGGGCCAAGCGTGCACTGTGAACTCCCTGACTACACCCCATCCACCCCATAGATGTTTACCCCCACCATTTCAGATATTTGCTTTCCTTTAGTTGTTCGATTAGCTGCGAATTATGAGCTACTAACCTTTTGTGGTAGCCATAATTAGATGAATAAAATAAAGAATTATTTGCAAAAGAAAAATTTGTGTCTTTGCCTTGCTTTTGTGTGCTTTTTGGGCTAATATAAATTTACTCCCCCTTAGTGCAACCTTTTCTTCCCTTTCCTAAGTCTTTGGAAAATTCAAGCAGATGGTGAACACCCACAGAAATGGCAAACATCCAGGTCGAACAACGGAAATACCACCATCGGGAGCGGCATGTTCAAGAACCTCCCACCACTGCCAGAATAGGACCGGATTGGCGCAGATGATGGCCAATCAAACTCACCTTATTGAATTGTTGGCTCGATCGCTCAACAACGCCGAACAACCAGAGCAACAAGAAGCCTACCGCCGCGACTCGTGCACCGCACACCCTCCTCAACGGCGACCATGTCGGAGTTCATGCGTATGCGTCCTCCGACATTCTCCAAGAGCACCGAGCCAATGGATGCGGACGATTGGCCGTGCCATCGGAAGAAATTGGACATCTCACAATGCACGGATCGTGAGAGGTCCCGCTCGCAACTCATCACTCAACGGACCACCTCGAATGGTGGGACAATTTACGCATCTCCCACGCCAATGCCCGTGCTATCACGTGGGACGAGTTTGTGAGCCTTCCGTCATGCACACATCCTCGCCGGCATGATGACACCAAGAAGAAGGAGTTTCATGCACTCGCCAAGGCAATCGCTTCGGTGGCGAGTATCTTCACCGTTTCAACCGGCTAGCTCGCTATGCCCTACGATGTGGCGAGAGATGAAGAACGGCAAGAAAGGTTCTGGAGGACTCAACGGCGATATCTCGCCCAACTCATCTCCCGTAACTTCACCGACTTCCAACAGTTGGTGGACAAGGCGATCCGCCAGAGGCCAAACATCACGAGATGGAGAACGCAAGCGGAGGATGGCCGCCGTAAGATTAACGCAGAGGCTTTCCCAAACCTCGATTCATTCAGCAGCAGCCACCGCAGCGTGGGAAGTTCCAGTCTTCCACATCCAGAGCCCCGGTGCAGAATCAGCGCCCCAACACCTCCAACTTCCGCAGCGCACCAACCGGAGGACAATTTCAGCAGAAGAGCTCCGCCCCCTCAGCTGCAGGAGTGACCTGTTTCCACTGCAACGAGACAGGCCATTATGCCAACAGATGCCCCAAGAAGCGCAGCGCGGCGTCTTTCAAGCCAAAGACCAGAGCCACGCCATGGCGCACCGCAGCCGTCGAGCGGTTCATCAAGGGACGTGTGAACCACGTCACGGCCGAGGAAGCCCAGGCAGCACCGGATGTTGTGCTTGGTATGTTTCTTGTCAATACAATACCAGCTTCAGTACTATTTGATTCCGGAGCTTCGCATTCTTTCGTGTCAAATAAATTTGTGGGCAAAAATGGGTTACCAATATCTTCCTTAGCAAATCCCATGATAATCCATTCCCGGTTCGTAAATGAGAACTAGTTCTCTATGCCCAACCTCACCCTTGAAATATCCGGAGTATCCTTCCTAGCGCACTTGATAGTCTTGCATTCCCAAGGTCCGGACGTTATTCTTGGAATGGATCGTTAGCCAAGAATCATGGACAAATAGATCGTGCTAATAGGTCTATCACCCTCACAAATGGAGAAGGAATTTGGTGGAGTTCAAACCCAAGACTGCACCAATGGAAGTTCTATCCTCACCAAAGATGAAGGAAGTGAAACTTGAAGACATACCGTAGTCCGAGAATATGCCGATGTCTTTCCGATGAATTACGGCATGCCACCGGACGGACGTCATGTTCTTAATTGATTTAGTCCGTGGGCGGCTCCAATATCGGCGACCTATAGAATGCCGGCTAATGAGTTAGCGGAATTGAAGAAACAGATTGAAGAATCTGCGGCGCGAGGTTACATCCGACCAGTTCATCACCTTGGGGAGCACGGTGTTGTTCGTCAAGAAAAGGACAATAGCATGAGGATGTGTGTTGATTACAGATCACTCAATGAGGTGGCGATCAAGAACAAATATCCTTTACCTGTGATAGATGATCATTCGATCGGTGAAAGGAGCAAGTGTCTTTTCAAAGATTGATTTGAGATCCGCTATCACCAATGAAGATCGCATAGGAAGATATTCCAAGACACTTTCACCACGGATATGGGTATGCGAGTTTACTGAGTGATGTCATTTGGTTTGACTTAACGCCCTCGCTTATTTCATGAATATGATGAACAAAGTGTTCATGGAATTCTGGATAAGTTCGTGGTTGTTTTCATCGATGACATTCTCATCTACTCGAAGGATGAAGAAGAACACGAGAAGCATATCGAATGATCTTTGGACAAGCTCAGAACATCGACTTTATGCTAAATTCAGAAAAGTGAATTTTGGCTAAGTCAAGTGGCATTCCTTGGACATATTGTGTCGCAGGAGGAATCGCGAGAGATCCCGCCAAGGTTGAAGCCGTGTCAGTTGGAAGCAACCGGGCGACCACCAAGTGAGAAGTTTTCTTGGACTAGCGGGTTATTACCGCAGTTCATTGAAAATTTCTCTAAGATTGCAAGACCCATGACTCAACTTCAAGAAGGAGAAGAAATTTGATTGGACAGATGCTCGTGAAGAAAGTTTTCAAGACACAAGAGGAGATTGGTCTCAAGACTGTGTTAGTTTTACGATATCCATAAAGATTTCGAGATCTTCGCGACGCATCCCGTCAAGGTCTCGGATGCGTATTGATGCAGAGGGCAAGGTAGTAGCTTATGCATCGAGCGCTTGAGGCCACATGAAGGGAATTATCCAACCCACGATCCGAGTTAGCGGCGATTGTGCATGCCTTGAAGATCTCGCGGCATTATCTCATTGGTAATCATTGTGAGATTTTCACGGATCACAAGAGTTTGAAGTATATATTCACACAGTGAGTAATTAAACCTTGGCAGAGAAGATGGTTAGAGTTGATAAAAGATTACGATCTTGGAATCCATTATCACCGGGCAAAGCAAATGTAGTTGCAGATGCCACGAGCGAAAGGCCTATTGCAATACCATGATGGTGCGTATGGAGCGGCGAGAACTACATGAAGAATTGAAGCGTCTAAACTTGGAGATTGTGAGTCAAGGTTGTGTGAATGCTTTGGAAGTACAACCGACTCTTCAAAGTCAGATTAGAGAAAAGCAACTAGAAGACGATGACATCAAGGAGATCAAGAAGAATATGCGAAGAGGCAAGGCTCCAGGATTCGCAGAAGATGAACAAGGAACTGTGTGGTTTGGGAACCGCATTTGTGTACCTAACCAACAGGAGTTAAAACAATCAATTCTTAAGGAGGCTCATGAAACGCCTTACTCCATTCACCCCGGAAGCACCAAGATGTACCAGGATCTGAAAGAAAAGTACTGGTGGGTCAGCATGAAGCGAGAAATCGCTGAGTTCGTTGCTCGCTGTGATGTGTGTCAGCGAGTTAAGGCAGAACATCAGAGACCAGCTGGATTGTTGCAGCCACTACCAATCCCAGAATGGAAGTGGGAAGAGATTGGCATGGACTTCGTCACCGGACTTCCTAGGACCCAATCAGGATATGATTCTATCTGGGTGATAGTTGATCGGTTGACCAAAGTAGCTCACTTCATTCCCGTCAAGACTACATACAGAAGCAGCCAGTTGGCAGAGTTATATGTGGCTAGGATTGTTTGTCTACACGGGGTACCCAAGAAGATCGTGTCCGACAGAGGTTCCCAATTTACATCAAGGTTTTGGCGAGTGCGCATGAAGCCTTAGGCACTGAGACTCAACTTGATGCTGACCTATCATCCTCAAGCGGATGGTCGAATGAGCGCACCAATCAAGTCCTCGAAGATATGCTCCGAGCCTGTGCCTTGGAATTTGGACAAAGTTGGGACAAGAATTTGCCGTATGCAGAATTCTCGTATAACAATAGCCATCAAGCTAGTTTGCAAATGGCTCCTTTTGAAGCATTGTATGGCGAAAATGCGAACTCCATACGTGGGATGAAGTAGGAGAGCATCAGTTCTTTGGACCTGAGATAATCAAAGATGCAGAAAGTAAGGTCAAAGCCATAAGGGAACATCTGAAAGTGGCACAAACCCGACAGAAGAGTTATGCGATAGCAGTCGGAGGAATCTAAACTTTGAGGTAGGAGACTTGGTCTATCTCGAGTCACTCCACTCGGAGGAGTAAGAAGATTCGAACAAAAGGAAAACTCGCACCTGATTTGTGGGGCCATACAAAATTCTAGCCAAAAGAGGTGAAGTGGCATATCGGCCTGAGCTACGAAGCCTTGTCACCGTGCACGATGTCTTCCATGTATCCCGATTGAGAAATGCTTGCAAGCGCGAGAAGACCATACCTTCACGGAGAGCTTCGATCTTGAGAAGATCTCACTTATGTGGAGCGACCCATCAAGATTACGGATGTCGCAGAGCGAGTCACTAGAAGCGGGATCATCGGATCATACAAAGTGCGATGGAGTCGTCACCGGAAAGTGAAGCCACTTGGGAAAAGAAGAAGACCTCAAGACTAACTACCCGAGCTCTTTCTTGACCAATCCCGAATCTCGGTCGAGATTCCTTAAAGGGTAGGTTTGTAACAGCCCAAATTTCAAATTCGATAAAATTTAAAAGTTTATTTATGTTTGTGGTTTTTCTGAATTTTCAAAAGCTTTTATAAGTATTTTAAAGCTAAAACAAATTTATTTACAAAATTAAAAGCCAACAAATAGTTGGAAATAATTTTATTAAGTCGAGAATGAGTATGGGAATTTCGTGAATTTTTCCATAATTTTGGAAGTGTTTTGATATTTTCTAAACCTTATTTGAATTATCGAGATTTAATCAAATAGAAAAGCAATAGAAAAACAAAAATAGCTGTGGGCGAAACCCACCAGCCTCGCCCAACAACTTCAGCGCGCACGCCCATCGGCCCTTTTGCCCACGCCCGCCTCTCGCCTCTTCCACCATCCGATCAAAATCGGACGGTACGCCATCTCTACGTATCTCCTCTTTTCTTCACACTGGACCATGCACCGACGGCCGGGATCGTTCATCACAACCGCACGGTCCCGATGTTATCGTCCAGAGAGCCGTGCGATCCTAATCCAACGGCGCGCCAAATATTCACTTACCGCCGGGATCTAATCTCGCCCGCGACGTTGAAAATCGGACGCCCGCGATCATCGTTTTCCCGCACCGTCTTCCTTCTTCCTCGCGCGAAGCGGCCCGGATCTCGCCATTTTCGCGTAGGCTGAGCTCCACGATCTCGACCGTTGTAGCCTCTCGCCACGATCACGTGCGCGCGAACTTCGCACAAGCAACCGCCACGTCCTGCACCCCGTTACCCATCATCCCCGCGTCCGGTTGCACAACTCACCGCAACCGCCGCCACGACCTCGCCCACGTCCCCGCCGTTATAGCCTCGCCCGTACCCTATAAAAGGGAGCACCAGTGCGCCACATTCCTCATCACAACGCCCAAACTCACACCTCACGCCCGAGCTCGCCAGATTCGAGATTCATCGCCGTCGGCCACCAGAGCTTGGAGCTCTGTTTGCGCCGCCGTCACCACCGCCGGGTCCCCGCCGCCACCACCATCGGCATCAGCATCGTCAGGCGAACCTCAAGCACCCCTCCATCGCCGCCGAACGCCACGGAGCTCCTGCGCCGACAAGCCGACACCGCCGCCGATATCTTCTCGCCGCGGCTATCGCCGCGTGCCCTCGGTGACCAAAGCAGGTGCCGTGACCCCATCGTCTCCTCTTCCATTTGACACCACCGCGCACTCGTCGCCGTGCGCCGTTCGCACGGCGAGCACACGACCCGGCGTCGCCGGTGCCAGGTGGCGTGGCGCGCCACGTCATCGCCACCTCAGCGCCACGCAGGCGCGCGTCGGCGCCACCTCCTCCTCTCGCGCGCGTGTCACGCTGCGTGGCACGATCCACCGACCAGAGCTAAAGGTCCCATGGACTTGGTCCATATGGACCATGTCAATGACACATGGGCCCCATGTGTCGAAATTCTTTAATTTTTATAATTCCGAAATTCCAGTGCTGATGTAATCATTGCGCAATAAATGGATTTTCATAGGAAAATAATTGAAATTCAATAAAATTTCAGATTTAGATATAAACTTGTAAATTCATAACTTTTGCATATGAACTCCAAATTGGGTGATTCAAATTGCAAAATTTATATAAAATTATAATCTAGCTAACTAAACCAAAATATTTCAGTTTGGAGTTGATTTGAACTATGTTTTTGAATTTATTTGAATTTGCATTGAATTTGTCGATTTTACAGTATAGACTTGACGACTCGGAGAGTTCGATCAAATCAAGATTTAGAATTTCAAGACATCGACCAAGGCAAGTTACACCATTGACCATATTGCCCCTATTATTTTAAGTTATTTTCAGTTTTTAAATTCCTTATTGCATGCATATGTTGTTATAAATATTTTAATATCCTGTTTTACGTATAGTTAATTCCATGTGTTATTGTATGGCCAAATTTGAATGTTGTATCGATTACCTTGATACCATAGGCAAGATATTACCAAAATTCAAATGTATGCTTAGCCAAGCTTAGTTCACATTTACAGAATTTGGGAGGGTTTTACACCAGATTTCTACAAATTGTTTTCAAACTTGATATTGTGGTATTGTTTTACCACATGAGTTTATAAATGAAGTTTTTATTCAAAATAAAACCAAAATGGGTTTGGATTTGGCGAAATGGTCGAATGGTGGGTGCGGAGTTTATGCAGGTTTGATCCGTTAAGATCAAGGCCCATGGGTTGTGAATGACGCCCAAGTCAATTGAGACCGGTCTTTGAGCCGCTTATTGCTATGCCATAACGTACCACCACATGTCTGTATGGGCGGGATTTGGTGACTAATTTGTGATGTCCTAGTATATTTATGTCATGTGATTTTGTGGGTGTCGGCTAGACGTTTTATTCCACTTGGCGCAAGAGGGCTTCAGAGGGCAGTCGGTCAAAGGGCGAAACCTTAGCGGGCATGAATGTACTAGGATAAAACATTGTAAAGGCCTCATGGTAATTGCTCGATCCACACGCCTACGGAGCGTGAATTGGCGACATAACGAGCATGTCACCTCATGTGGGTAAAGTTGTACCAACTCTGCGAGTAGAAACTATTCGAATAGCGCGTCATGGTCATGGACATGCTAGCGGGGCCACTTAAAGTTAGAATTGTTCTTTGGTTTTAAATGCTTTATTAAATGTTGAGGATGGTTAATCCTTATGAAAATTTAGGCAGAAGCCAAGTGTTAGGAGGATCCTTCACTTTATCAATGGAGGTTATCCACATTACATCATTCTTTGTTTCAAAATATGATTTTATCCATAGTATAAAATTGCCTTAGAAACTACTATGCGTATTCAACTTTGAAAATCTTTGTTTATGCAAAATAACCCTGCCATACTCACTTGTTTCCTTATGCATGCATTTAAATTCAATATTGGGTGTGACTTGCGAGCACGGTAGTAGTGCTCACTCTTCTGAATAAATCTTATTCGGAGAAGACGCTATCTTGACGGTGAGGACCGGACGAGTAGGCCTTCGACCTGAGACGATTGCACATGGCGCATCGTGTGGCTCCCACTATATTGTTATTTCCATTGTGTTTATCATTTGACATTTGATGTTATTATTCAAGACTCATTTGTATTAAATGCGATTATTTATTTAATGTCATTTACGTTTCGTGATATGAATGTGATATTCATTTTTGTGAGGCGTGTACACTGGAAATCCTGGTGGTGTTTGAACACGGAGAATTGGGATCCTTCGTTCCGGGTTCGACACAAACCATCATATCACATAATTCTCGTAGGAAACCCCACATGTGCAACCAGATTTAGTCTTTCGTTTCCTAGCAAATTCCTATATAATTAATTGCCACGTTCCATATGATGCCTTATGCAATCCAGTATCCTGACATAAACTAGGCAGCAACACTAGTATTAAGATTATAGTAGAAATAACATATGGAACTTTGTAAATAAGTAATGACGCAAGTATTCTAGTAAGAGTGACCTCAATCATATTTATTTACGAATCTACTCCCGAGCATCCTTAAAACCTGTTTGAATGTACGAATTTCACGATAAGCATGTCAAATCCTACAATAGTCTTATAACAAAACATATAAAAATAGGAGCCACCTCATGGTGGATGGGTGAGTGAGTGTGAGTATACTACTCACCGTGATTCAAATCTTATTGTCTACATTTACACACACACGTGAATACACTTCAATAGAAATTTTATGATATCGTGAATACACTTCAATAGAAATTTTATGATGTCGTGGATTTATCCTCGGCCATCGTTTTGTAGGCGTGTGCTTAGTATGTCCTCTTTGTATTCACAAAAATTAAACAGATAAAACAAACAAAATTAATTCTTCATAGTTCCATTGAGGGGAGTGGCGGTATATACCACGGGAACGTAGAGCGCACCAGGCGCCAAAAGGCATCCTCCACCACCACATCTTCCTCGATCCTCACCCCCAGGCGCCTTGTCCCTTTCCCACCGCCCCAAACCGGCAACGGCCACGCACCCTTATCCCCCACCTTAGAAGCCGCCCACTTCCGAGTTCCTCGTCTCCCTGGACTCCCACTCCTACCCCGCTGCCTCCGCTTCACCCTCTCTGCCTCGCCCTCCCTCTCCTCCGGTAAGCCTCCACCTCCACGCCTCTCCCACACAAGCGGTTGAGGTTTCTTCCTCGCGTGGCGCGATCCAGTTCCTAGGAATGGATCGGTCTGGTGAATGATGGATTGGTGCGCTTCTAGGGAGAATCGGTGCGAGAAGTAGGGAAAAAACAGCTGTAGAATTGGGGGTTTTTCTTAGGGTTTGGAGCTTGGAGGCGTTGGAGATTTCCAGCCGATTGGGAAATCAGCAGTTGCGTGGAATAGACAGCAGTACAGCACTGGTTCCGGGCGGTAGTGGAGTGGTGGAGATTGGAGAGGCTTGCTTGACCGTGGAGATTAGGAGGTATGATAGAGAATAGAGATGTTGTAGGACTAAACGAAAATAGAGGCCCCGAACTTTCTCATTGACGAAAGAGGAAGAGACTGCACCTGATGGGTAGGACTAAACGAGGCCTTGCACAGGATTGGGGAACGAACCTATATCTCCACTGATCTTGTTGTCGTGATATAAACTAGCCAAATTCCCCACGCAATTGCGCGGCTAGCTATTACAATACCTCTAAAAATAGTGTTGTATTTGTTATCTAGCTCCGATACTTACATATGACTGAAAATATAATTGTATTTTTTATACCACTTTAATAGCCCCCATATACATCTGATTAATCTGCACCGTTGTAATTTGGACCCACCACAATTGACGGTGTTGATCTTTCTCTTTTTCCTCTTATTAACGTGGTAATTTCTAGGCCTTAAGATCGAACGTGGTGGTTTCTTTTTCTACCACTTTAAATTTTGTATGCCTAGCATATCCATAGTTGAAATTGAAGTTGTACAGCCGCCATGTTCCTTTTTATCTTTTGCATCAGTTTCTTCATCTTGATGCTACATTTGCTCAAATTGAAGGATCACACACTTGGAGTGGATCATCTGTTTTCTTTGGCTAGCTGATAATTGTTTTCAGCAAAGAGTGACTTTTGATCGAGTGACAGCCTGGATCAATTTACTTATGATTCTCAGCTGACATTCATAACAAAGGACCACATGAGCTATGAGTTTAATGGTTCCTCTTGATTATGCAGTCTTCCTCCTGTGCTCATTGGTTAAATTAGAGTTGACAACAATTTATTAAGAGTTGCTTCAGTATGGATACTGGCTGCCTATCATCTATGAACATTACTGGAGCTAACCAAGCAAGATTTTTGGTGGGACAACTTCCTACACAGAGGTGCTTCACAAGTAGCAGTGCCCAAGCACTGAAAAGTAGTACTAGTCACCGTACGAGCTTTGGCTTGAGAGCTTTGTCTTAAGAAATAAAGGAAAAAGATTACGCCGTGGACTTGGTGCTCTGCAGGTTCAGCCTTTGTTTCCCCTCTCGGTTTTTATCTTTCCATAGCATTTCTTGTGAAATAATTGATTGGCTTTTCTTCAGGTTGTGTGCCAGGATTTTCCAAGACCTCCACTAGAAAGCACAATAAACTTTTTGGAAGCTGGACAGCTCTCCTCATTTTTTAGAAACAGTGAACGCCCCAATGGACCGTTACAGGTTGTGATTGCCGGTGCAGGTCTGATGTAATTCTAGGATTTAACAGATTGATAATTTTCACAAATCAGATAACTTAACAATTGCCTCTTAGCATTATTAGTTTGTGGCGTGACTTTTTTGCAGGACTGGCTGGTCTATCAACTGCAAAATATCTGGCAGATGCTGGTCATAAGCCCATATTGCTCGAGGCAAGAGATGTTTTGGGTGGAAAGGTCAGATAGTTACACATGCTTGCTTATCACATCTCAAAAGTTATTTTGGTTATCTAATCTGAAATTTCATTTATTGCCTTACTTCTGAATAGCTCATATTCACTGTTATCATTATTTGTTGCTTGTTGTTTCTATGGGTGCATGCCTTGGACAGGTAGCTGCTTGGAAGGATGAAGATGGAGATTGGTATGAGACCGGGCTTCATATTTTTTGTAAGTTATAGTTCTGGTTTTTAGGTTCTCTTCGTGCTGTGTGGTATTTCGGTTATTTCCATTAGCAGCATATATACAATATTTGAGGTTTTGAACAAACATTTACATATTAATAAGGTAAAACATACCTTGAAGTGTTTGTCATACTTTCAAGTTTTTATGTTGCTTGAGTTTTTTTAGATGGACTTTCGTTTCTTTTTTGAAAGAAACTTTTAGATGGACTTTTTACTTGACCATTATTAATAAATAAATTCTTGTGGAAGTACATATCAATGCCAAACTCTTTTAAGCCTGAAAAATTGCAGACTACTAGCACATACAGTAGTATATATAACATTGTTGACCTAGTTGAATATATGTTCTTTTGTTCATAAATGCTTTGCTACTGGCCTACCATTCCCTTCCAAAATAGCATATATACAATATTTTTCGTTCTGTGCATGTATGTAACCATGTACCTTTTTGGTTTAAGTTGGAGCTTATCCCAACATACAGAATTTGTTTGGCGAGCTTGGTATTAATGATCGTTTGCAATGGAAGGAACACTCCATGATATTTGCCATGCCAAACAATCCAGGAGAATTCAGCCGGTTTGATTTCCCAGAAACTTTGCCAGCGCCCTTAAATGGTAAGATCATACATAACACTGGGGTTGTTTAATAGAAGAAAGATTTCCAAGAGAGCTCTGAACTCAGAAGTGCATCCTAGTGTTAGTGGGTATATTAGTAGCAGCAACAACATTGGTAAATCAAATCACGACTATTGAGCTTTACTCTGCCAATTGTTGTTAGGTTACCATTGACTATCCTTGCATTCAACAGGAATATGGGCCATACTGAGAAACAATGAAATGCTTACTTGGCCGGAGAAGGTGAAGTTTGCTATTGGACTTTTGCCTGCAATGGCCGGTGGCCAACCTTACGTTGAAGCTCAAGATGGCCTAACTGTTTCAGAGTGGATGGAAAAACAGGTATGGGATCATTGTGTGACAGTTAGATTCGTTTCTGTGCACAAGACACATTGCCATCTCATCAATTTACACTGGATTGATGAGGATGTGTTGTAAACTAGTATTTTTTTTTGTTTGCTAATAATTTGCTACCTTTTATTGTCATATTCTTTGGCAAGAAGCATGGCTAGGTCCACAGATGAAAATCCTTACTATGCTAAAGTTTCTATCTTTTATTATGCCCCAACCCTTTTTGTGCAAATTTAGGCTTGAGTAATGCTTATAGATATACTAACTGTTTCAGTTGAAGGCCAACAATGTTCGATGATTTCTTCTCCCAGCTGAGAAAACCTGTTGCACAATTTAATTTGAAAATGAACAGAATGCACAAGACTACTGAGGAATTTCTTTGTTAACTAATATACAAAACAGGCACTCTTCAAATTTGGTTTTGCTTTTCTTATTTGGAATACATATGTTTATATAACTGCCAAATTTCTTTGTTTTGTTGTTGGGTAGTGGAGTCATACGGTGCCTGATACAATTGCTTGATCAGCACAGGGTGTTCCTGATCGAGTGAACGATGAGGTTTTTATTGCAATGTCCAAGGCACTCAATTTCATAAATCCCGATGAGTTATCCATGCAGTGCATTTTGATTGCTTTAAACCGATTTCTCCAGGTACAGCTTTTGTTGCTCTATTGATGTGTGTGAGTGAGTAATTCTTCTATTCTGTCTGGAGAAATAGCTTACATATTTAGATTGTTTCTATTCTTTCTTGTCTCTGTTCTTCGTTACCTTGAGAAAATGCTCATGTGTGTTCGCACTGTAAAGATGACACGGAGTTCTTCTAAAAAATTACTTTGTGTAAATGTGTAGGAGAAGCATGGTTCCAAAATGGCTTTCTTAGATGGTAATCCTCCTGAAAGGTTATGCATGCCTATTGTTGACCACATTCGATCTTTGGGTGGTGAGGTCCGACTGAATTCTCGTGTTCAAAAAATAGAACTGAACCCTGATGGAACTGTGAAACATTTTGCGCTTAGCGACGGAACTCAAGTAACTGGAGATGCTTATGTTTTTGCAACACCAGGTGTGACTGTGATTTATTTTCAAGAATCTTGTTTCCCGTGCAACTATTCAATTTAACTGACTAGCCTGTGATTTAGTTGATATCTTGAAGCTTCTTGTACCTCAAGAGTGGAGAGAAATCTCTTATTTCAAAAAGCTGGAGAAGTTGGTGGGTGTTCCTGTCATCAATGTTCATATATGGTTAGTTGATTGAAATATTTGGTTCTAAGTTGGAAATAAGACATCTTTGTGTTTTGTGGTTCTACTTTTACCTCTTGTGTTTTTGAAATACCTCTTAGTATTTCTGTTGGTTTGAATATTTCAGGTTTGACAGGAAACTGAAGAACACATATGACCACCTTCTTTTCAGCAGGTCGGTCTTTTGATCTTACTGGTCTTCCTGTTGATGCCTCATGCATTTGTTTTGTAGTATAGCTAGTTTATCTTCTGGAATGTTTCATATCCTGTCCAAAGTGGGCACATTCTATCGCACATGTTTGGATTGTTAAGAGTGTACATTCTCTCTTTCTTTGGTCCATGTATCCCATAAGATCTATGTAACAATGTCTTTATATACCCTCTCAATTAATGAATAAGTTCCACAGTTGTGAAACTCAAAATTACTCCTAGCCTAGCCTTGTTTCCTAATTCCACTTCCTAATTCCATCGCTGCATGCGCTAGCGACGTCTTTCGCTTCGGGCAGTGGCTCGAGCCGCTGCCATCATCGATCGCTCCTCGCTCCTCGCTTTTGTTTCCTCACACCGACTGGCTCCTCGCTTCAGCTCGCCCGACGATGCCCGGAGCTCACCCCGACTAGCTTCCTCACCCACCTCGATTGACTCCTCGCTTCAACTCGACTCTCCGACGGCTCCGATCGAGATCCGGTGCTCGAGCTCGCCGACGAAGACTCTCGTCCGAGCTCGTCGCGGATCGCCTCCTCGCCGATCCATCCTAGATCCGTCCTCGCGCTCGGAGTTCGAGCTCGCTCGACATCAAGATCTTCGCCGTAGTTTACATCGCCTCGATTTCGCGGATCGCGAGAATCGCGCGAGATACTAGAATATGTCGTTCTCCTTTTTCTCTCTCCTTCCACGCCTAGGGTCCACCGAGAGGTTATTACGAGCCGCTCGAGTCGAAAAGCACAAACGACCGGACGCCACATGTGAATCGGGATGCGCCGATCATTCATCAAACAACCGCCACATCAAGCTCGGGTTAAATGAAGTGCAAAGAGTTCGCGCCGACTTCTTTGTCTTGTCTGAACGGCGCGTTCGCTTGTTTCTCCGGTCCGACATCCAAACTCGTGCTCGCCGCGCCTCGTCCTCTCGCGCCGCCGCACTACCTCGACGCCGTCCTCTCTCGCTCGGCACTACTCGCGAGCTCTGCGGTGCTACTTCAACCTCTCCGAACCTCGACGAGCTCTGTACTAGCGCCGCCTCTGCACCGACGATTGCTTCCATCTGAGACACTACCGCTACTGTTGCTTTGTACTGGCGTCGCCTCGATGAGCTCTGCATCGACGCATCGCATCGTTGCGCTGCTCGCATTCTCTTTGTTCGGTACTATTGCTCTGTGCTACTATTGCTTGTTGCTCGCATCGCTATTGTGCTCGTTCGTATTGTTGCTCTGTCATCGTTATTGTGCTGTTGCTTGGTGATCGCCGATCGGTGATTGTGGTCCATCAAGATAGCTGAGTCTGACTCGATGTTTGGGGTAGTTCATCCCTCATATTCACGGACATCAAGCTCGACGGGTTAAACTATTGAGCATGGGCTTTCTCAGTCAAGACTACTCTTAGGGGTTATGGTTTGGCCTCTTATTTGACTGACGATCGTCCTGATCCGAAGAAGGTTGATGTTGAGGCAGTAAAGGCTTGGCAGAAAGAGGATGATCGTGTCATGACTGGTCTTGTTCTAAGTGTTGATGTCTCTTTGAGGATTAGTCTTGAGTATCATACTTTAGTCAAGCAGATGTGGACATACTTTGAGAAAAGATATGTTCAGTCCAGTGGTGCTCTTCGCTTCACATTGCTCAAGAACCTTTATAGTATTCAGCAGCAACAGGATCAAACAATGTAGGAGTATTACAGTGCTTTCACTCATATATCTGGCCCTCTAGAGTCTATGACACTGAAGGTTGCCACTCTTTGCCAGTCTTGTGTTGCCAAATATGAGTATGCTCAGCAGACGCTTATGTATCGGCTTGTGATGGGGCTTCGATCAGAGTTTAAGCATGTTCGCACTCAGTTACTCAACTATCCCACTCCACCGACTTAGACTGAGGTGCTCTCTAGTTTCATTGCAGAGAAGACTCATCTTCATTTGTTTATGCCTACATCAGGATCCTCACCACATGCTGTCATGGGTCTCTCACAACGGTCTGGATCTACCAGAGCTACACCCACAAGGGTGCTAGTAAGTTCTCATTGCAAGAGGACTGGTCATCATGTTGACAAGTGCTTCAAGTTACATCCAAATCAGCTTGTTGATTATCGTGCTAGACATCCATCTGATCGTCGTCGTGGAGCACCTACTGGGCCTTCGAGAGCACTTACTAGAGCAGTCACTGCTGCCACACCCACATCTACTGTGACTCATGGATCAATGTCTGCTATGACCTCAATTGCACCTTCTACTCTTAGCGCTGCTCATCCTTGGGTTTTGGATTCGGGTCTCTTTTCATGTTACATCGGACAACTCTCAGCTTGTTGTTCGTAGGCCTATGACTGATGCTGCATATGTTTATACTGTTGATGGTACACCTTGCTCTATCACCCATGAGGGTATTCTTTCGACATCTTGCTTATCTGTTCCTGATGTGTATTTTGTTCCTCAGTTATCTATGAACCTTCTTTCTGTTGGTCAACTTACTAATATGAGCCGTTTCATTGGATTTGATGATTCTTTTTGTTTCATTCAGGATCGTCAAAGTAGAAGAGTGATTGGTTTTAGCCATCGCCGTAGAGGCTCTCCTAGTCTCTATGTCTTGGACACCTTACACCTTCCTTTCACTAGTATGTCGAAGGCCTTAGTGTCTTTTGCTATGTCATCATCTTAGTCTCCTATTGGTTCCTCCTTCAGCAAGTGGTATCACAAACTTGGTCATCTCTGTGGAGCTCGCCTCACCACTCTAGTTCACGAGGGTTCTTTAGGTCATGGCACTGTTGAATCTAGTTTTTATTGTACTAGTTATAAGCAGGGGAAACAGCTACAACTTTCATATTCTAGTAGTACCTCTCAGTCCTCTTGTCCTTTTGATTTGGTGCATTCAGATGTATGGATGTATGGGGTCCATCTCTTTTTGCTTCAAAGGGTGGTCATAGTTATGTCATTTGTTGATGATCACTCTCGATATACTTGGATCTATTTTATGAAACATCGTTCTCAGTTGATTTCCATTTATCAGTCTTTTGCTAAGATTTCTTCTTCCATTCGTGTTTTTCGTTCGGACTCTAGGGGAAAGTATCTATCATCAACCTTTCGTTAGTTCTTTTCTTCTGAGGGTACTCTTCCTTAGCTCTTGTGTCCCGGTGCTCATGTTCAAAATGGTGTTGCTGAGCTCAAGCACCGTCACATCATTGAGACTGCTCGTACTCTTCTCATGTCCTCCTTTGTTCCCTCTCATTTCTGGAGAAGCAGTCTCTACAGCAATCTATCTCATCAACCGTCAGTAGTCAAGCTTCAAGGCAAGTGTCCTGGTGAGGTCCTGTATAGAGCACCTTCACGCTATGCTTATCTTTGTGTCTTTGGTTGTATCTGCTATGTTCTTCTAGCACCTTGTGAGCGCATAAAGCTGAGTGCTCAGTTGGTTGAGTGTGTCTTCCTGGGTTATAGTCCTGAACATAAGGGCTATTGTTGCTATGATCCTTCAGTATGTCGCATTCGCATCTCTCGTGATGTGACCTTTGATGAGGGTCGACCAATCTTTTATCATCCTTTTGCATATCTACTTCTTTTTCCACAGATTTTACCTCCTTTTGTGTCTACCTCCATTCCTTCACCAGACTTGTCTTTTCCATATACACCTTCTTCACTAGTTTCACCTTCTAGTGTGTCTCCTCCACTAGCTCCACCAGTTTCTAACACTTCTACTTTTCCCTTTCACTATAGTCGTCGACATAGAGTTTGTTTTGATCCTCAGTCCTCCTCCTCCACTTGACCCTCTGGCCAATACCACCGACTCTGACGATCATTCTACTACATCACTGTATGCCCTACGTGATCGTTCTTCTATTCAGGCACCAGAGAGATGGGGTTTTTCTCGTGCAGGTGCAATAGTTAAGCCGAGTACCTATCAGGAGGCTACTAGTATATCTAAGTGGCAGTTGGCTATGATAGAGGAGCTTACAACATTAGAGTGTACAGACATTTGGGATCTTGTTCCGCTACCATCTGGAGCTATTCCTATAACTTGCAAGTGGGTGTACAAAGTAAAGAACAAGTCAGATGGTTCAGTAGAGCGATACAAGGTTTGTCTTGTTGCAAGAGGTTTTCAGCAGGCTTATGGTTGGGATTATGATGAGACTTTTGCTCTAGTTGACCACAGTCCGTACTCTTATTTGCTGTTGTAGTGGTACGCACATGGACTATATCTCAGATGGATGTCAAGAATGCTTTTCTTCATGGTGATCTACACAAAGAGGTCTATATGCAGCCACCCCCAGGTGTTGAGGCTCCTACAGGCTATGTTTGTCGCCTTAGGCGTGCTTTATATGGTATCAAGCAGGCTCCTCGTGTTTGGTTTGAGCGGTTCAGTTCCGTGATTCGAGTTGCTGGTTTCACTCCAAGTGAGAGTGACCCTGCCTTGTTTATTCACACTTCTTAGTGGGGTCGTACTTTGCTTCGGCTATATGTCGATGATATGTTGATCACAAGAGATGACATGGATTATGTGGCTTTTGTGAAGAAGAAATTGAGTGAACAGTTTATGATGTCCGACTTTGGACCATTGAGCTATTTTCTTGGGATTGAGGTTCATTCTGATAGTGATGACTACTATCTCTCTTAGCATCGCTATGTTCAGGATCTGCTCGCTTGCTCTGGTATAACTGATACACGCAATGCTGTCACACCCATGGAGCTCCATCAATAGCTTCGACCTACAGACGGTGTACTATTGGCAGATCCTTCTCGCTATCATCAGCTTGTTGGGAGCCTTGTTTCACTAGGCCAGACATTGCTCATGCTGTTCATGTGCTTAGCCAGTTTGTCAGTGCTCCCACCTCAGTCCACTATGGTCATGTTCTTCGTGTGCTGAGATACTTGAGGGAGACTACATTCAGACGTTTGTTCTATGCTAGTTCAAATCAACTTCAGCTCTATGCTTACTCTGACTCTACTTGGGCGAGTGATCTTGTTGATCGCTGATCTATCACTGGCTACTGTATCTCTCTTGGTACTTCACTCATTGCCTGGAAGTCCAAGAAGCAGACTACGGTGTCACGCTCTAGTGTAGAGGCTGAGCTTTGAGCTCTTGCCGCTACCACCTCAAAGATCATTTGGCTTCGATGGCTCTTGATTGATCTCGGTGTCCATTATGACAATCCCACGTTTCTCTTTTGTGACAATACAAGTGTCATTTAGATTGCTAGTGATCCAATCAAGCACGAGATGACAAAGCACATTGGCGTTGATGCATCCTTCACATGATCGCATTGTCAGCAGTCGACTATCGTCCTCAAGTATGTTTCCTCAGAGCTTCAAGTTGTAGATTTCTTCACTAAAGCTCAGACTCGAGAACAGCATCGGTTTTATCTATTCAAACTCAGTGCATCAGATCCTCCTGATCCACCTTGAGTTTGAAGGCGGATGTTAAGAGTGTACATTCTCTCCTTTTCTCTCTTCATGTAGCCCACGAGACCCATGTAGCTCACGAGACCCATGTAACAATGTCTATATATACCCTCACAATTAATGGATAAGTCTCACGGTTGTGAATAGCAGTCTTATCTCTCTCATGGATATGTTCTTGTCAGATACCAAATGCCCTATCTCCCTTATATTGATCTTGTTCCCTTTTCTTTTCAGGAGTTCACTTTTAAGCGTCTATGCAGACATGTCAGTAACCTGCAAGGTAACTTGAGGGCCTTATTAGTAAATCCTGTATTACTTCCAGGGGTTCCACTATCTTCAACTATCATATGTGGGTTTACCTGAATTTTATTTTACTGTCTATGACGAAAGGCCCAAAAGTGCATGTGCTACAGAAGGAATTATACTTAAAAAATATAGATATTTTTTACATCACAAATTTCAGTTATCTGCATAAGCATTGAAGTGTAGCGTTTTTGCCATTGCTAACATGTCAGTTGGCTGAAGATTTCATGAATCATAGTAGCTCAGGAAAAAACCGAGGACTTGAATGAATACTCAACATTTTTCTTTCTTTTTGTTTTCTAACTGTTTACAGGAATACTATGATCCAAACCGTTCAATGCTGGAGTTGGTTTTTGCTCCGGCAGAGGAATGGATTGGACGGAGCGACACTGAAATCATCGATGCAACTATGCAAGAGCTAGCTAAGTTATTTCCTGATGAAATTGCTGCCGATCAGAGTAAAGCAAAGATTCTTAAGTATCATGTTGTGAAGACACCGAGGTGAGGATATTTTGCAAAGATCCTTCCGTCCTGATAGGTAATTATAGGTAGGTCTGATAGCTTGATGTGCTCTTTTCTTACATTGCCATGCTTTTCTGGCTCGCTGTTACAGATCTGTTTACAAAACTGTCCCAAATTGTGAACCTTGCCGACCTCTGCAAAGATCACCAATTGAAGGGTTCTATCTGGCGGGCGATTACACAAAGCAGAAATACTTGGCTTCCATGGAGGGTGCAGTTTTATCTGGAAAGCTTTGTGCTCAGTCTATAGTGCAGGTAAATGCTCTCCATGGCTCTGGTTGTACATGAAAGTATCAAACTTCTACTGGTGTCCTGGAGAATTTTAACATGGTACGTTTTTGTAGTCTAATGCTTTATCATCTGCTACTTTCAGGATTATAATATACTATCTCGTGGGAACCAGAGAAGCCTGCAATCCGAAGTTCCTGTTGCTTCCTAGTTGTAGTTAGTTAGCACTACTCCCAGTGGAGTGTATCATCACCTAGTCATTTTCCTATTTAGTGGGCGCCCACCGATTACTCGTGATGGAGGGACCTATTATGGCCTTTTCACATTTCTGTAGAGTTGAATTGTGACCGAGTTGACACCATATTGGAAAAAGGAAATCTGTAAGACGATCTGCATAGCAATTCTTAGACCTTTGCAAAAGGCAAAAGGGATAAAGGGTTCTTAGATATATCTTCCTTGTACTTTTAGATGGAGGCTTCTGCCACACGTGGAACTGCCCAATTTTCAGGGTTTTTGAAAATTTTTAAAATAAAAATAATCATTTGGTTTTGTTGAATTTCTAAAACTTAAACATGAAATTTTTGAAATTGAAAACAATTTAAATGAAAAAATCAAACTTCAACTAATTCAAAATTTGGTTTATTTTAAGTTTATTGGAGTTCTTGGTATTTAAAATCCATTTTCTCTATTTGTTCTAAATTCTCGTCGGCCTGTTCTTTTTCCTTGCGTGTTGACCCCTCCTCTTGGGGTCGATCACCCTCTCGGTGTCGACTATCCTCTCGGTCTCGACCAGCCATTCGGTTTCGATCAGTTTTTTGGTTTCGATCAGTTCTTCGGTCTCGATCAGACTTTTGGTTTCGACCATACCCTTCGGTCTTGACCAGCCTTTTGGTTTCGACTAGCCCTTCGGTCTCGACTAGCTTTTGGTTTCGACTAGCTTTTCGGTCTCGACCAGCCTCTCGGTCTCGACCAGCCTCTTGGTTTCGACCGCCTTCGGTTTCGATCGTTTCTTGGTTTCGACCACCCTCTCGGTCTCGACCATCCTTTCAGTCTAGACCACCCTCTTGGTTTCGATCAGCCCCGCCTGTTAGCTCTCTACTCACTTTCTCTTTCCTCTTTTTCTCGACGTGTGCATTAAATGCCGTCTACGTATTAAATGTCGTTGTCTCTGCCCGCCATGCATCCATACCGCGCCGTCGCAAATCCCACCGCTCCATCTTGTTGCGGTCCTCCATCCTTCCTCTATAAATGGAGCACCATAGGCCCTTTGCCTCCTCTTGTTTCCCCCCTCAACTCTCCCTCTTTCTATCGCCCCATTTCGCTGTGCTTCAAGTTTCGCTGTCGAAGAGTTCGCTGGAGTCTCACGCCGTCTTCAACCTCCTCTAGCCTCCTCGTCAAGCCTCTCTCTCTCAGTCCTGGTGAGTTTCGTGCCTTGTTCTCTCTCGTGTTCGTTTGACCACGTTGAGCGGTCGAATCTCCTTTCGACCAAGTAGTCCAACTTCCTTCTGACCACCTATAGTCGAACCTTCTTCCAACCACCTATAATCGAACCTCCTTCCGACTAGATAATCGAACCTCCTTCCGACCAAATAGTCGAACCTCCTTTCGACCACCTGTAGTCGAACCTCCTTCCGACCACCTATAGTCGAATCTCCTTGCGACTAGGTAGTCGAACCTCCTTCGGACCACTTGTAGTCTAACCTCCTTCCAAGAGCTCGTTCTTCTTCGTTCGAGCTCCAATTCGAGTGATTCAAATTTCTAAATCCATCTTAATTCAATACTTTTCTTTTGGTTCTTTTTGGATTTTATTTGGAGTTGCTGTATTTATTTAGCTCTTTTCACACATGTAGATTTCGGCTTTTCTGAAGAATTCTGGAACCCTCAACTAAAGCATCTCAACTCTTCAATGAAGGCAAGTCGTAGACCTTTGATCATGTCGTACCCAGTTTATAAAATTATATTGTTTTATATCAACATGCATGGCTAGTTGTATACAAAATGGTTTTGGGAGTAGTTAAATATCTACTTAACAGTATGACTCCTTAAATAATTGTGAATGATATGTTGACATGTACCCTTGGACACCATAGGTTGGGTAATCTTAGTTGGACATTATTGTGATACCAATATGAGTGCGTATTATGCTTAGTCATGCTTTAGTTATGCGATGGTCTCTCGATCACCTATTTCATTGATGATAAACTTGACTTAATGATATATGAAATTGTAGTGCGATACCACTGTTGTGCAAATGTGGTGCGAGGACATAGTTGTGTCAATTGTGGTGCGATGCCGTTGTTATTAAAATTTATTGTGTCATGGCAAGGGTTATCATTTGGCCGAGTTGAACGAAAATTATTTGTGCTGGGCGAGTGGTCGGTGGCAAAGGAGGAATGCGGGAGGCATATTTTTGGGTGCGAAAGGCACTTAGGTGCGCGAGGCACATGGGATGCGGAAAGTCTTACTGAGCAACCACTTGATGACTCTGTACAAATTAACAAGTCGACAAGTGAATTCATCTACGACACAAATCTGAAATAGTTTCATGACTTGTACATGTTAATAGGAGGGTAAAAAAGAAACGCTTCTAACCAATTTCAGGTCAAAACAGTCACATCATGCAACAGAGAAAAGGTCCGCAAAGTGCAAACTACAAGTAGCAAGTAGGTGGCAGCAGAGCAAGCAGTAATGTTAATAATTAGACATGTTAATAATTGGCAATAAGATAACACAAGTCTAGGAATGAGAATAGAGAGACCATATACATTGGCATGGTGGAGATTTAGTTTGCAGCTTATCTTTATGTTAGCTAATGTCAAATAGCACAAGGACAAGTTGAAATTATCAAAATAAAACACTGCTAATATATTAGCCATTTAGGTAAAACTATTAACCTATCAATCCATCATTCAATCTTCATGATAATAACAAGCCATCAGATAACAATAAACAGAATGTCATTTGATTACCACAAAGTTGCACAATCCATCAAGCATCTCCTACTCATCACCCATCTAATATCATCAAACCAAATATAGCACCAGGTGCTGCTAGCTAAACAAGCTTAAGGAATTTTGATAGCACATAATGCAAAATTTCAGTATGGCATTTGAAAGAAGTACAAATTGAACCATTCACAAGCAAACAATTGATTCCTAACCCATAAAAACCAGAATTTTATTGATCATATATCACTACTTTGATCTCAAAGCAATCATGAATTGGATGCTCAATGCCCAATTGTTCCAGTATGCAATCATATGCATGAATTGTACATTGAGGGCGTTGTGGGATTGGATGCTCAATGCCCAATTGTTCCAGTGGTGGGGGAGGAGCGGCGTGGTGGTGGGAGAGGAGGGCGCCGCGCGCGGGGAGGATGAATGATACCAGCCGCGTCGCTCGGGAGGAGGCGGGAGGAAGCATCGCCGGGGAGGACGCAGCGGCGTGAGCCGACGAAGGAGGAGGCCGGAGGTGAAGATGGAGCCAGGGGAGGACGACGAGGAGGCGAGCGTCGGGGTGGAGGAGGGCGCCGGGGGTGGAGGAGGGCACCGGGGAGGATAGAGCCGGGGGAGGACGAAGAAGGCGGCGGGCGGGGAGGATGGAGCCGGGGAGGACGAAGAGGAGGCGGGCGGGCGTGAGATCCAGATCCAGAGGAGGGCGCCGGAGGTGGAGGAGGGCACCGGGGAGGATGGAGCCGGGGAGGACGAAGAGGAGGCCGACGGCGTGAGATCCAGATCTAGAGGAGGGCGCCGGAGGTGGAGGAGGGCACCGGGAGGATGGAGCCGGGGGAGGACGGGGTGGAGGCAGGCAGGCGTGAGATCCAGATCTGGATCTCACGAGGAGGAGGTGCGCTGGGAAGGAAGGCGCAGGGGAGAAGACCGGTGTGAAGGAGGGCGCAGGGGAGGAGGGCGCCGGGGAGAGGACGAGAGGGAGTGCTGTGCGCGGGAGGGAGAAGAGGAGGCGCACGGGGGCGCGGGGAGAGGGGATTAGGGTTAGGGTTCAGCCGGATTGTGGGGATTTTATGCGATGGCAAATTGCGGGTAAATAACTGTGAACTCTAGGGTAAATAAGGAAGCGAGGTGGTGGGAAGCCGCGGCGGCTTTCCGCTTTTAGCTTCCACACATTGAGAAATGGAAGTGGCTATGGGAAAATGGCTTCGAAAAATCGACCGTTTGAAACGGCTTTTAACTTTTCGGAACGAAAGTCGGAAGCAGAAACCATTCCAACCATGGCTGAAATAACTCGGAGGCGTGACGAAACCGAGGACGAATGGGATGCGTGGATTACCAAACGGGAGGCACCAAGATGCAGCCCAGACACGTGGAGCAGCATTCCGTGGATGCTATGGGAAGCCACAAGAAGCATGGGACGTGGCTCAGCGGAGGAAGCGGATGAACAGACGCTTGCGAATGAAAACGGATCACAATGGCAGGCGGGACCGCAGCGAAGGAGAAGGCAGGAGATTTCTCGCGTATAGATCTGTTGAGGAACCGTCGCTGGCGAGTCCAGTCCGAGCGATAACCTCGTAGACAAGTATAGAATCGTAAGAACAATGCATGAACACAAGAACAGAAACAAGAGATAGAACACAGAGATGTAGGGGGGCGTCTTGCTTCTCTTTATTCCTTCATCCATCGATCAGTCATTTACAATGAATAACACCCCCTATTTATAGGCTACGACCTTGCTAGGGTTTGGGATGGGCGCCGCTAATGGGCCGATTGAGGTCGAGCCCATGGTTTCCCAACACTCCCTGGGCACCCATCCATCATGTCCATGTCTCGTCAAAACTCCATAAAACCCGATGGGAAAAATTTGGAGAAAGAGTACATGATACACGTTCTATTGTGATGCACGAATTGCCTCATTAAAAACCTTAGCCGAGAAACTTGGAAAACTCGTCAAGGGAAAAAGTACAATCCACCTAATTTCATTTAATCTCTGGATTTATTCTTTGGGTACTCGATCTTCATGATCAAGCTTTAATAATGAGTTCGTGAAGGTTCTCCCCGATTACGCACTTCTCTAAGTCTCATCATTCCAATTCACATATGCATCTTTCAAAGTTAGACCTTTGAAGTGACTTAGTGAATAAATCTGCAAGATTCTCACATGACTTAGTATGCAAGATACTTTAAAACGTTCATCTTTGCAATTCATGAGCATGAAGAACTTGGGGTTGATATGCTTTGTGAGAGGATTCTTCACATAACCCATCCGTACTTGTGCAACACAAGCTTCATTATCTTCATACAAAAGTAGGGGTTTGCGGTATTCAATCCACACGCATTTGGATGTGGTGAATCATCCGTGAAGCCAAACACATTCTTGTAAGGCCTTGTACAATGCTATGATCTCCAAGTGGTTCGTCGAAGTCGATACAAGATATTTCTTAGACGATTTTCATGGAATTGCGTTCCACCACATAGGAGTTCATAGGCATTTGCGATTTGGTGTATGCGGGTCCTACAAGTACCAGTCATCCGCATTGCCATTCATAGTTAAGTCTTGGTTCTTTTCAGAACAGACTAAATTCTTTGCTTCTTTGGAGGTATCAGAAGATGTCCTTTATCCCCTGCCAATGCCTTTGATAGGTTCTGCACTATACCTTGCTAGTAGGATCACGGCAAATACAATGTCCGTTCTAGTACAATTTGCTAAATACATTAGTGCTTCTTTTGCACTTGGTGTAGAATTCGGTCCCAGGACTTCCTCCCCTCTTCTTTAGGTGCATGCGGTCTTTGTCTTGCTGCAAAGATCTCCGGACCATTGACACTTTCAAAGGGGTATGCCTTTGCAAAGTCGAACCTTTCTAACACCTTTCGAGTGTAGGTGGTGATGCACTAATATCCCTTGAGGGCATGCTCAAGCGCAAGCCTAAGCAATATTTGGTTTTACCCAAACCTTTCATTTGGACTCGACTCGGTAAGAGCTTGCTTTCCTAATATCCTTGAGGTTAGATGATATTCGGATCATCTTCATACTCTAAGATTATACAAAATCCATTCAGGATCGTCGTATAAATACACAGAGATTATTCTCATTGTTCGTGTAACCTTTCTTGCATAGAAAGTCGCTGGCGATTATACCACATTACTCGATTGCTTAAGTTCGTACAATGACTTTACGAGTTTCACACTGTACATGTTTCTATTTGCTCTGTTTTGGTTGGGACGTTGATACATTCGGTATCTTCATATAAATGTCCGAATCAATATTTCATAAAGGTATCTTTGGTACCCATCCATCAATTTCGCTTCTAACTTCAAGTTCATCGCCATTGAGATAAATATTTAAAGGAGTTCCGCCCATGACCGGAATAGGTTTCTTCATAATCATCTTACGGATGTCCAATGAAACCTTGTACAACGAGCCTTGCTTATTTTCATTTCTCTTTCGAACAAATACCCCTTATACCCTACGGGTGCACAAGGGGAGGCAGCGACTTACTGCCCAAGCGTCTTTCTTTTATTCGGAAAGAATAATTCGATTTCGATTGCCTTCTCCCAATCTTCTCAATCTGATCTTTTCTTTCATTTATCGAGCGATGCGTGCTCTGGATCAAGATTGATGATTGTGGCAAGTTTCTTTGCAAAGTAAATGTCGGCGTTGGTGTTGTCATATTCAAAGATTCTCCGAGGTCATAAAGTTTATAACTATTTCTTCAAGGGGCGATTCTTTTAATGTTTCTACTTGTTCACCATCGCTTCCAATTGCGGGGCAAGTCCCTTTAGTTTTCAAATTCCGATGTGTGCGCGCACATTCATGCCGATGTCTCCTTCATGGGGATGTTCAATTCAGTATGCCTTTTCGAAGGTTCCATACCGATGCAGTCTCAAGCGCTCCCTTCTAATGCAGGGCACCGGTGGCCGGCTGTGTCAAGTCCTTCTTATCCTTTTCACGGCGTCCCGGTTGCCGGATTCGAGGACCGGAGTTCTCGTCCTTTTATTACGAGGCCTCGGGCGGGATTAGGGATATCTTCAATGGTATTTCAACCTCTCCGGTGCATTGCTTGCGAGCAAATGCTACTTATTCACGCTCTTCAAATCACTAAAGTAGTCAGCGGTTGATTCGCTAATACTTGCAAATCAATTATCTTCTGAACTTCAATTGTCTTCTAGACTTCAATTATCTTCTGGACTTCTCTATTTGCTTCACTAGTGTGCGGGTCACATGCATAGATTTCAATTATCTTCTAGACTTCAATTGTCTTCTAGACTTCAATTGTTTCCCGACATTATCATCAAGGGTTGATTTCCTCCCCCTAATGACAGGAAACTAACCTCATCTAATGTACTATCAGCGAATCGGGCATTATACAAATCTCCAGTCATATGGTCCAAATACTTGATTATGGATGTTGTCTCATAACCAACGTATATCCCGGACTTTCGGAGAAGACCCATTTCGATTATTGCGGTGGTGGTATAGGTATATAACCCTTGCAACCAAACTGCGAAGATGAGGAGTGTTGATCTCGACCCTTGCGCTAGTTGCATAGTTGGATGGATGTTATAGGCGATGGTCTAAAATTGATGAGAGAGCTGCTACGGCGGGCTGCGTGTCCTCAACATATAGTTGGTAAATTACAATTCTTCAAAATTACGCTAGTCCATTCAGGTGCGGATGTGCGGTATAGAGTGCTCAACTTTAATTCTCATTTTCATACAATAATCATCGATGCCTTCGAGTACATTCTCGGCGTTGTCCATTCGGATGGACTTCACGTGATGATCGAAATTATTTTTCAATTGTTAATTATCTGCGAGATTTAGCTTTGCAAAAGCATAGTTTCTCATAGACAATAAACATATGTGCGACCATTCGAGGAAGCATCGATGAGCACAATAAAATACCTAAATGACCCTTACAGGGCTGTATAGGACAACAAAAGTTCTCCTTGGATACGGTCGAGGATGCGAGACTTCATTCTTCGCTATCGAGCGAAAGGTCGATAATTAATTTCCGTTGGCACATGCGGGCACACAAAATCTTCCGATTCGGAAATTCTTTATATTCATATTATGTCCCCGTGAATTGTTAATTATATCTCTCATTATCCTAAGACCTAGGCGGCATAATCTATCATGCCGAGATAGATAAGTTGAGCTTCATCACGGTTTTCAAGGCGGTATAAGTGCAGTGCCTTAATATTAGTGTAGTATAGCCAGTTTCATATGAAGGAAGATATTCTAATGCTATTTTTCACTTTCTTCATGCTTTGTAGTGGCGGTATTCTGTACCATACTCTTCTTGATCTCTACATGGAACCGTTAGCGCAAATATCCTTGAGAGTTCTAGTCGATTGGGTACAATGTGGTCTTCTTCAATGACCAAAGTTGTGCCCGTTGAGAGTATAATTATGGCCTTTCTGAGCCTATTATACAAGTATCGCGCTGCGATTGTCGTAAGACTACGGCATTCTTGCCGATTGGTGAAAAATTTCCATTTCTCTCGGGATGGTATTCGTTGTGCCGCTACATGCTAAGCATACTTCCTCCATAGGCGCCACACGCGTTCTAATATAATGTACTTTATTAATATGTAGCGAAAGCAAGCAACACATAAATAAAATACTTGAATATCGAGCGTAACTTGCTATTATAAAAGCGGAAAAATAAGCCTTGCGAGGACTCATAATAAGAATTTAATGCTTTGCTCGCTAGAGCTTGCAACCATTATTCAATAATTCAAAATTCGCTTTAATTACAAGCTGCAGTTACTATAAAGATTCGAGTGCAATGCGTGCACTAGATCTAATAGACGAAGTATTCAAGAACTTACGCCTCAATCGGCTCCATGCGCGATCTTCTCCTTTTAGGCGACTACTACCGTGGCGCTGCGATGTCCAAAGGAGGGATGATGGGGTGCTCTTTGGGTCTGTCCACATTCATAAGTGCAACTAATGGATCACGAATCCTCGTGCTCGCAATGGCGAGGTGTGCCTCATGCTATCATTTGCCCTTTTCTTAGACCGAAAGCATCAATAACGTGCGGACGCACTACCTTACCCTTCTTGCTCCTCTCATTCGTGAGAGGCTTCATCACCTTGTAGTCGCTAGCGATGGCTTCATGGCCAACATTGCTACTAGGTGGTTGCGAGATGAAGTTCTTTCTTAGAATATCATCTTGAGCTTCCGCAACTTGCATGATGTCAATTAATTCGGCAAACTTCATGTAGCGTAATGGCGATAGTTGCGTCGCGATTACCGCGTTCGGGTGAAAGGTAGAAAGTCGTCTTAATCTTACGCTCATCGTGATTACATTACCACGAGAATTGAAGACCGATACAAATTTTATACAAAATCGCCATCTTTGGTCGGTTCTTAATTCGATTCGTGATGCGATCATCTTCATATTCATGCCAAAATTCATAAGATTCTCTTTGTAATTTGTGTAAGATGGTTGCAAAATTCTCATAATGCTATTCGAACTTCGGTTCGTGATCCGTATTTTTCTATGCATTTCCATGATTTCTTGCTATTTTGGTGATTAAAAGTAATATAAACAATCACAGATAATCAAAACAGTAAATTCAGTAAATAAATTGCATAGAAATAATAATAACAAAATTAAACATGCTTCATATGCAAAAAAACTGTTTCAAAATTGAATTCCCGAGGTCCTTTTCTGCTGGAAAAGGTATTTTGGCAGTCGCAAGTTTCGAGGGCTAAAAGTGAAATCTCGATTACGAGAGAAATTACGTGTAATATTCATATCTTCCGAGGGTTTTCGAAAAATTCCTTTATTTGCGGAAATTGGCGCATTATGAACACTTGAGGTTCTTTTGCAAAGCGTAATTTCCACCATTTTTTCTACGGCCCCCTCTCCTTTTTCGTGGGGCCTTACCCATTCTCGGCGTTTTTTCTATTGGGCGTTGGCCTTCGGCTGCTCGGCCCATGGCCTTTAGGCTGCCCGTGTAACAAGAACCAGAGCTAGGTTTTCCTAGCTCACGTCTGCGAGATGGCGGCGGCTCTCAGCCGTCGCCTCCATGCTTGGTCGGCGGCGAGGGAAAAAGCGCCGGTTTGGCGGCGGTTCGACCCGGCGGCGGCTCTCTAAGGAGCCGGTGGAGGCGGCCGGAGGAGGGAAGGCGGCGCGCGGCCTGCGGGACCGAGACACTGCGCGCGCGGCGCGCGAGGCTGAGGGAGGCGTTGCGCGCGCGCAGCGCGAGAGAGGCCGTTGCGGCGGCCGGGCGTCTGCGGCGAGAAGCGCGTGGCGCCCATGCGCAGCGGCAAGGTGGTGCTGCTGCGGTGCGGCCGACGGCAGGTTGCGCACGCCTCTCCCCGTTTTCTCCTTTTTCTCGATTTCTTTCGGACGAAGCGGCGGCGCGCGCACGTGCGGCGGCGATCGATCGCGTGGGCGGGCGACTCGTGGGGGCGCCTTCAAGATTGTGGCGGCGCGCGCGGCTGCGGGCGGCGGGGGCGATCGTGCGGCGGGGGGGGCGGCGGCGACCGGCGCGCGTGGTGGCGTGGGCGGTGGGTGTGGTCGGCGCGGGGCGGCACGGGTGAAGCGCGGCTGCGCCGATGGTGACCTTGCGGGCCACCACGGCGGCTTCAAGCGGGGCGGCGCTATCGCGACCCTATGCGAGTGGCCGACGATCGCGCGTCATGGGCGTGCGCGCGGCTCAGTGGCGGGGTGGTCGGCAGCGGTGGCACGACTTCAAGTGGCGTCGCCACGGCGCATGCGCGCGGCGTGTGATTGATTTTCTTTTCTTGTCTTGTTCATGCATGCGATGTCTTGTTTATGCGATGCAATTTAATACTTAGACATGTAACGATCTACCGTGCAATCAACATACGCTCTTTTATGTAATCTATCGATCGGCATTGTCTGTGACTTCAAGTCGGCTCGCGACATATTGAAACAAATTTGCGCAGTGAAAACCAATCTAGAAAGCAAATTTGCGAATTGAGTGCGATCTAGAAAGCGATTCAATCTACGAGTGTCGTTCATCGGCGGTTACCTTTTCGATGCGAGGAGAGTCGATCGTGCGATAACGTGTTGAGGAACCGTCATTGGCGAGTCGATCCAGCGATAACTCGTGAGACAAGTATAGAATCGTAAGAACAATGCATGAACACAAGAACAGAAACAAGAGATAGAACACAGAGATGTAGGGGGCGTCTTGCTTCTCTTTATTCCTTCATCCATCGATCAGTCATTTACAATGAATAGCACACCCTATTTATAGGCTACGACCTTGCTAGGGTTTGGGATGGGGCGCCCACTAATGGGCCGACTGCAGGGTCAGGCCCATGGTTTCCCAACAAGATCAAAGAGAGATAACTGATACAGTATTCACCGGCATATGTAAGGTTTGTGTGAGAAAAGGAAACGCAAAGAAAGCATGTATACTATCCAAGTTGTTGTCTGCCCTTTGTCTGCATGGGATATTATATCTACCAAGTTGCAAATTACAAAAAAGAGGCAGACTGGATTAGGCCCTCAGATATTTTCCCTTGGATATTTCCTGGGGTCTCAATAATTGTACCTTTGGGTCCAATTGTCACATAAGTCCTATCTCCTGGTTGTGTGTCTTGTATGCTGGATGGGTGTGGATGTTCCAACTATCTGAAGACTTGCGGTGGATCACTGACTAAAGCATCCAGAAAAAAAAATCTTGCAGATTTGTACAACATCAGGCAGAATAATCTGAAGACTTTTCTGGGATAATACAGTAGCTGAATAAAGCAAAGATAAAAAAAATATTTTTTTAAAAGGGTACAAGGTGCTTGCACACACAATATATTGTAATTTTTTTTATAAATACATCAAATTTCACGAAATACAGACACACGCTTTCTAACCCAACGTACACGCGTGAGTATTCCAAGGTAGCCATCCAAGCGACAGCCCGGTCCTCATAAAAAAGGATTTGAGGATAGCTGTGACCCCATGCCTGCCGGCCAGTGTTTACCCAGTAAGGCGCAGGCAGATCGGATCTCCCTTCCTCTAGTCTTCTCTTCTTCCGGCGCCGCGCACCTGCAGCCTGCAGATCTTTTGGGCAGCGGGAGAGGCGGCGGGTCCCAGCTGCAGCCTGCAGATCTTTTTGGCGGCGAGACTCGAGAGAGAGGCCAATAAATATCTGCGGCGAGATATTTTCCTAGCCGCGCCACTTGTCGTACTACCACGTGGAAAAGCGCCGGCACGTAGGCGTAAAGGACCAGGGGGCGGGCCACCACGGGTCCGCTCGCGTTAATGCCGCCTCTATTTGTTCCCTACGGGTGTGGTTTTGTTCGTCAATTCCTCATTCCTTCTTTCGCTGCTTCTCTTCTACTACTTGTCCCCTTCCCTTCGCTCTTCGACTGAGCCAAATCCCATAACTTTCTTGTTCTCTCCGTGAGGGCTGTTTGATTCGTAGGTTTGTGTTAATCGCTCGTCTAAATCCTGAGAAAATTTGGCTCGCTCTTGACCTAGGTGTGTTTTGGTTTTCTGATTGTTGGGGTGTCCTGGTTGCTGGGGTTCAGATCTTTTCCACCTTTGTTTCTCCCCTCCATAATCATCCGGCCTCGAGGGAATTCCTTCCTTTCTTCCCCCCGATTTGCTTCTTTCTTGATCTCCTACCTTTCTGCTGGTTCACCAAAAATTCAGAAGAACAAAAATTGTGTCGTCCTGTATAGTCTCAAGAAAATATAAGCAAATCCTTGGAATTTTCCTCCCTTTGTCGGTTCCTTATTTCCTCGAGTGGAATCAAATGGGTGATGTCTCACTGAATCGACCGATCAAGGCAGAACCAGCTGCCCGCCGCTTCGCCAAGGTACTAAATTACAAAACGTTTTTCGTTCGCTCGTCCTGTATATTCTCAACTTTTCACAGCGATTACTGAACTATCGTATATGTAGTTTCATGTTTCCTTTTATCATTATAACTCGAGAATGCATGTTTGTTTGAATCGTTGCGAACAATTCGATAAATTCATGAACTATTGTCGATTGTCACGCCTTTTTCCAAGTAGAAAATTATGTTCAGTAAGTGCTTGAACACTTGTTGTTTGGCTGAACTGAATCTTCATGCCAATGTTCAAGAAAAAATCTTTTCAAAATATAATCTTCCTGCTCGTGATGCACACATGATTTGAAGTCATGGAAATAGTGCTGCTGTACTCTTTGACATGAATCTTGGATCCTTTTTTTACTTCATGTTGTTAGCAAATTCCTAGACCCTGAAAATGAAATTATTATTGTCTTGTGGTTATTTGACAGGGTAATCGAATTCTGGACATGATGTCGGCAGGGTGGACAGATGAGAGGCACATGGTTTATATAAGCTCCATGGAGGCTTCTTTCGTCAATCAACTCTACAATCATGAATACAATGCGAATCAGAACGATTCAAGTGGCAATGGGTTCAAGGTTCTCCGCGGTGGAGTGTGGGAGAAACACAATTTTGGGAGGACCAATGCTTCTGCTCGCATTGGGGATAAATACTGTCTGCCTGCAAGCCCCTGGATTCAGCATTTTAGGCCGCGTGATTGCAGTAGCAATGCACGAGGTGATGAGACAGAAGCTTTAGTGGGTGATCATGAATCGGGTATTCGGACTATTCGAGGGAGGGGGCCGTTGTCGCATGAAAGGGAATGGGAGGCTTGTAAGGGAGAAAACCTTCTTGATGAAAGTACAGGTGGCTAACTCAATTATCTCATTAGTTCACTCTGACAAATGCTCAAAATTCAGCAGTCGTTTCATCATCTTTACCAAATATCACTGCTCAGATATTCCAAATAGTTGTTATGCAGTTCATAGGTTATAATTTCATGTAGTCTATCTAGAGTAGCTTTCAGTGGCTTTTCCTGGGATTTAACAACACTACCTGATTTTATGGAAGTGGCATGAACAATAACAAATCAATTGTGCTTAAGCTCCAAGATCTTGTATGGTTCTTCTTTTCTGGATATATCTATGGTAGGCATAAGCCCATAACAATTAGAGATGGATGCTGCTGAATTCTGCCAACGATGTTCCAAAGCAACATCCTGCTATGAACTTAATTTCTGATGCATTTCTCTCTCTCCAGAGGTCTCTGATCAGAATTTTGCTGACGATGAGGTGGAAGTTGATGCAGAATCAAGTAAAGCTTGCAAGAAAAGGAGATTAGGCAGTATTTCCACTACTGTACCGAATGATCAAGTAAATTCACAGGGTTAATTAGCTTAATCTGTTGCAAGAGCTTACTCTGTTGCAAGTGTTGAGATGAAGAGCAACAACACTCAAAGAATCAGAATATCAATGGCATTGACCCTAGTGTTCTATATTTGTAGGTTGATCCATCTGAAAATTTGTTTGCTAACACAAAAGCTGTTGGAAGCAAAGATGCTTTGATGTAAAGCATGGAAGAGTAGTTCTTGGTGAATGTGCAATCAATGAGCACCGGAGGAGTTAGTGTTCACGATTTAGCAGAGTTGGTTCTAGTTATGTATCTGTCTATTTTGCAGTTTTCATCAGTAGTGTAGTTCACTCGTCTCACTGTCCTGCCAGAAGAATAATAGGCTCACTCACTACTAGGTAGATACATTGTTTCGTCTTATGGATGTAATCATGTAATGCCTGATTGCCTGTTGATGTTGCTGTGTTCTGGCAACTGCTGTTTGCAATGTGAATGAAACGTTCATGTTTGCCACAAGATGAGGACGATCCCAAATTATTCATTTTTGCCACATTCCATGGGTGTTGCACACGTAGCATGGCATTAAAAGACCAACAGTTTTTTTTTAGAATGACAACCTATAAAAAAAACTATAGAATGATCATGTGTAATTGTGTTCATGTTAAATTTCAAACTACTAATGTATAAATATGAAAAATATTTGAAAATTTCTAATCATATATGCTATGCCGAATTCTTGACTAGATCAATTATTTCGATCAAAGTCAGAGTCTGTCAAAGCAGGCCCACATATCAGAGGCCAACTTTATAATGGTTATGAACATACGACCAGTGTTTAAAGAAAATCTAACCCCTTTTTACTACAGCCCAATTGGTCGTAGACCAATTTGAGTCATGAGACGATCAATCATGGACACTACTAGGGGTGGAACTAGCCACGGTCCAAACCTCGGGTAGAGCCGGTTGTTTCCAGACCGAACTTGTATTTTAGTGATTTTCAAGGGATTTTTCATAGGTTTTGATCCTAGGCTTCGGGTCGTTGCTCCTGGAAACTACAGGTCCAACTATACGGTTTTGGGTCATCCCCGACTAACAAACTGGTCGGGAGACATGACAGTTTCTCACGTGAGTCGATGGTTAAGAGATGTAACGGTTCAGACTCAACAGAAGAACATGCGATCTTTAGTGACATTAACTGCCACCCCTTCAATAACTATAAAGTGGGCAACCCACGTATTTTATAATAACATCATTCATCATCTTCACAACATTATTATCATTCGATCAATCTTTTGTAACATTCCCATTGTATTCTCATACATACACTCATTGTGTTCACGACAATAAAGGTCTTCGTTTAGATTGTGCTCTCATATTATTTTTTCCGGATAAGCTCGACAGGGGATCTCGTGTCTCAATCTTCGACAGTTGGCACTAAAAGGAGCGCCATTAACTCAAAAATCATTGTTGTGATGTTTTTGCGTCCTTGCCAATAGATGAGGAGAACTCCTTCGATCTTGTTGACTACGCTGGCCTCATGGACGAGAACTACATCCCTGAAGAGATATGCAAATGTGATTTCTACCTCAAGTACGTTCCCGAGGGAGAATCTTCGCTGCCTTCAACCCAACTCATTGGGAGTGAGACGGTGGGGACACCATTGCCGCCCCCAAGTAACTTTGAGGGCGAGTATATTCCCACCTCTGTTCAATTGAAGAGACAAGTCACCACAAGGCCAGTACCGTGGTGGCTTATGATGATCTCCCTGACGGTGACAATATTGAGGTTCTAGAGGAATCATCTCCAGAACATCTACTATGAGATCTCAACTATTACCCCTCCTTTGATGAGGATGAGACGTTCTCACCCTCTATTTGCTTCGAGTTTCGTGCATGTGCAGTCGTCAACGAGACCGATGAACAACGAGCGGCACGTGAGCAACGTGAGGCCATGGAATAGGCCGAATGTTTGGCGCAAGAGCAGCGCAACAATCAACTTCTCGCCGCCAAGCAGAAGGCAATGGAGGAGGCCCATTGCCAGTCATGATAGCAAGCCAGGGACATCCAGGAAGCCTATCATCAACGCATGTAGCGACCAGCGTCCGCCAACTACGCCTCAGGTTGCTCCATGGACAACATTAAGAGATTTAAATGTTCTACCGTCACCTTCGTAGGCGAAGACTCCCATCGACCGTGTTTGCATACTTTTAAGTGCAATCACTAACCATCAAGCGGGAGAAAACAATGAACATGACCTTCTGTTCATTCGTTCATTGGTTGTTGACCCGCAAGAGGTTGTTGCAGAAGTACAGATCCTTTTGCAATCATCAAGGTCTCAAAGTAGCTCTAGAGTAGACCACTCTGCCTCCAGGCATCGCCGTCACGACAACAATCTTCATCAAGAAGACGATTCGCCTCAACGGAATGTGTTTGGCAGAATAGGTCCAAGTGATCTCTCTAATCGTGGTTGTAGAGGATCTCATTCTCCTGATAATTATGATGAAGGTCATAACGTTCGACCACGATTGGGTCCACACATAGGGTGCAAGGCCTTCTCACCAGACTAAGAGATGTTACCTGACCTAAAAAGTTCAAGCCGTGACATATGTAAACCTTTGATGGGACACATAATCCCTTGTAATTTCTCCAAATCTACACTACCGCCATCCAGGCTGTGGGCGATGACAAAAAGGTAATGGCAAATTACTTACCCACGTGTTAAAACGATTTGCTCGGACATGGTTATTTAGCTAGACAGAAAGTTTTCTTTTGGAGATTCTCACAATTTTCGAACATAGTTAATTACGCTCAAAATTGTAGATTTTGAGTCAACATATAATGTCATTTTATGTAGACCTTCACTGACTAAATTTATGGTAGCTACTCATCACGCTTATCAATGTATCAAAATTTCTGGTCCAAAAGGCGTCATCTCAGTGCAAGGTAATCATCTACTGCACTCAATTGGGATTGTAAATATTTAGAAATTGTTGATTGGTTACCATTAAGATATCTTAATGATGTAGAAAAGCTAAGCAAGGCTGAAAATCCCGCGAAAGCATAGTGGTTGAAGGAAATTCCTTAGCCAAATGAAATAGTGAAGTAAGTCCCACTTACTCCTAATGACCTATCCAAGACAGTACGGATTGGGACAATAATGAATGATAAATAGGAGCTCAAGCTTATTACCTTCCTCCAAGAAAATGTAGATGTGTTCACGTGAAAACCATCCGACATGCCTAGAGTCTCAAGGGAGGTTATCGAGCACAGGCTAGCCATATGGCCTGATAAACGATCAGTGAAGTAGAAGCTTCGGCGATTCGCTCCTGATCAGCAAAAAGCCATTCAACAAGAGTTGGACAAACTCTTAGACATTGGCTTCATTTGCAAAGTTGACCACCCAGATTGGCTCGTGAATCCGGTCATGGTCAACAAAACAAATGGTAAGTGATGCATGTGCATTGACTTTACTAACTTGAATATTGTCTATCCTAAGGATGACTTCCCTTTACCCCGCATTGACCAACTGGTCAACTCAACTGCGGGATATGAATTGATGATTTTTCTAGATGCTTACTCAGGTTACCATCAAATAAATATGGCAAGAGAAGATGAAGAAAAGACTCTTCATCACACCTTTCGACATCTACTGCTACGTTAAGACACCGTTTGGGCTGAAAAATGTTAGCGCCACGTACCAGTGACTTATGCTAAAGACAATTATAGACCATATAGGGAGTAATTTGAAGCACATATAGACGATCTCATTGTAAAAAAACAGAATGCTCTGATCATCTGTCTCATTTGACAGAAACCTCTATCAATTTGAATAATAAAGGAATCAAGTTGAATATAGAAAAGTGTACTTTTGATGTTTCTTCTAGCAAATTACTTAGTTTTCTTGTTAATTTTAGAGGTATTGAAGTCAATCCTAAAAACATTCGTGCCATTTTATCTCTCCGACCACCTTCAACAGCGAAGGAAGTTCAAGGTTTAACTGGTCAAATGACGACACTTAGTTGCTTTATTTCTCAATCAGATGAACGTGGATTGCCTTTCTTTAAGGTGATTCAAAAACATGACAGATTTTATTGGTTAGATAAGGCAAACAAAGTCTTTGAGGATATTAATACTTATTTAGCAAGCCCACCTATATTGGTATCACTCTACCTAGGAGAATCTTTGTTGGTATATTTGGCTGCTACACCTAATGTGATCAATGATGTACTGATCGTAGAACGAGATAAGGTCCAACAACATGTTTACTATGTAAGTGAAGTACTACATGAACCAAAGGAGTACTATCCTCAAGTCCAAACGTTACTTTATATCCTATTAACGGCTTTTCGTAAGCTACGTCATTACTTTCAATCACATAAGATTACAATATCATTGTACTTTACCTTGAGAAGTATTCTACACAATCAAGAGTCAACTGGTCGCATTGCTAAGTAGGAAGTAGAATTTGGATCATTTGATATCTATTTTATTGTCCAGACAACAATTAAGTCTCAGGCTTTGGCAGATTTTATCGCCGAATGGACTAATTCTGAACGAGTACTGGACACTATACTTTGATGGTTATCGAGAACTTGAAAGCTCGGGGGCTGGTATAGTACTAATCATGCCATAAGGCGACTAATTACAGCATGTAATCTAAATGCAATTCCTTACTATAAATAATATGGCAGAGTATGAAAGTCTTCTAACTAGGCTCTGAGCAACAAAATCCCTTAGTGTCTGTTGACTTTTAGTGAAAGACGATTCACAATTAGTCGTAAACCAGGTTAGCAAGAAATATTAATGTTCTAATGACTTTAGTAGTTTTGAAGTCCAATACATCCCACGAAAAGATAATACTTTAGCAGACCAATTATCAGAATTGGGCTCCTCACGATCACCTATTCCAACATGTGTTTTTCTTGAATATTTATCTAAATCCTCTATATTCACATCTATAAAAGTACAACTGACCACTTCAGAGGTCACCGTTCTCGAGCCTGACACAGATTGGATTCAACCATTAAAAAACTATGTAGCACATGGGGCAATGCTCGATGATGCATGTGAAAAAGACATATTAATTTGAAAGACAAGATTGTATAAACTGATCAACAATTACCTATACAAAAAAGGAACACGTGGTGTTCTTCTGTGATGTATTTCTCATGAGAATGATAAAACATTACTTTATGAATACATGGGGGCGTATATGGAGCACATGCTTCATATAGAAGACTAGTTGGCGCATCACTAGTCTACTTGACAGCAACCAGAGCACACAGAGACTATTGTAGCAGGTCTTTCCCTGGTCGTTGGTCTCTCGACCACAACCTGTGAAGACTTTGCAGTAGTAGTCTTGGTCTTCTTGGCCAGCGGGGGTTGACTGTTGGATCCAGGCTGAACGACACCTCTATTTCTGCCATGCATATAATGAGAAACAAAAAGTTTATCAACTACAATATTAAGCAATTTTTTTTTTCAAAACTAAGATTAAAACTATACATACCTGCATTTGTTCATTTATGAACTCTGCAGATGCTCCAATCAGGCTGGAAGGCTGATCGTCGAAAGAGATGGGTTTTGAGACATCTCTTGCATTCTTCAACATAATTGAAGTCCTGTCTTCAGCCACCTCCTTTGGCAGTACTAAAAGCACAAAAAAAATAATAGACTTAGTAAAGTTTATACTAGAAAGTTGAAAATCGCTTTAAGAAAAATGGGAGAATAACATACCTCAAGAATCATCTTTGGCCAGGTCATCAACCCCTTCTAGCATCCAAGCATAATGAACCCTCTTCTTTAAGGGGTTGATCCTATGATGGAGGAAGTTGGGGATGATCCTCTGACCAGTAAGTCTGGCAGTCACTAGTGAAATGTTTGTGTCGACCAGTTTTTTCCCTCTACTGCTAGCTTCAAGAAGACCTTCTCGTTCTTCACGTCCTGGGTAGACCAGGTCGAATGAGGGCTTTCGGTATACTTTAGGCGGCCACCTCTAGGGATTTCAGAATAGAACTAGTCCTTCTGGTAGTCACGCCATGTATCTTTGATTGGAAGGGGATGATATTTTTTTGGTCATATGGTCGCAGAGCTTGAAATAAGTGCTACCACAATAGCCCTAACCTCTGTTATTGCGAGTAAATTGATAAAAATAGTGAAAAATACGAACATATGAGGAATGTCAAGGAAAGCTTCACAAAGATGCGAAGACGCTAAGGATCAAAATGGAGTTTTGTCCAAGATGGAAGATTTCTACCCTAAAGTAGACTAGGATATTTGCTAAGAACTCACTCTCCGACAAGCGAAAACCTAATTTCATGAAAGATGCAAATATTATAATCCAACCTTCTGGAATTGGAGCCGCTTCGCTACTACAGGGACTCCATTTGATTAGAGCCTTCGACAGGAGATATCCTTGGTTATCCAGTTCTTGAATCTTGCTCTCGGAGAAAGATGAAGTACCAAGAATCCCTATGATCAAGATGAAATGGAGATTTTTGGAAACAAAGATACTCAAAGGCGGGAGACGTAGATTGCAATGAAGGCAAAGTAAAGGTGAAGGTAAAAAGAAGTAGTTTTATCCCCTTTTACCACAAACCGTTCGCTCACTCACCGCAACCCACTGATACAATTTTCAAGAAAATACGAATCTTTTTCCTTTCTCCCACATTTTTATTAAATGTTTGTAATGATTGTGCCTGATCAAATCTTCTTGAAGCCCGTTTAAGGGCAAAAAAAGACTCAATTAAATATTTCTCTATTTTCTTAAGCCTTAGGGCTAGCTGACATGGATTATTGACCAGGTCAAACTTTTCAATCAAAGTCAGAGTCTCGGTTGAAGCAGGCTCACATATCAGATGCCCATTTATAACGATCACAAACCTATAACCAGTGTTTAAAGGAAGTCTAATCCCCTTTACTACAGCCCAACTGGTCGCATACCAGTTTGAGTTACGGGACAACCAGTCATGGACACTACACGACCAGGTATACGATTTTGGGTCATCTCAACAAACAAACTGATCGAGAGACATGATAATTTTCCACATGACTCATGTGAGAGTGTTTTTTTGGCGCATTTGGCAACTTACGACATTTGGTTAAGAAATGTGACAATCCAAGACTCAACTGAGGAACGCGCGTGAAGATAAGAGGCGCCTTTAGCGACATTAACTGTCACCCCTTCAATAGCTATAAAGGGGGTAAAACATCAATCATCATCTTCATAACATTACGATCATTCGATCTATCTATTCTGTAACATTCCCATTATATTCTCATACATATCCTCGTTGTGTCCACTCCTATATTTTTTTCAAATAAGCTTGATAGGGGATCCCGTGTCCTGATCATCGACACTTCCTCTAAGTCCTAGTTTCTCAAGTCTCAATTACTTTAATCTTGCTTTTGTAATTTTTACCATGGTCTGCCTGTTATTGTTAGGTGGTAGCCTTAGTGTCTAGAAATTCATCGATCACTTCATGGGTTTGTTTGGAACACATAAAAGAGAAAATTGCATTGTAGGTTTATGAACTTACGAGTTTGTGCCACTTAGCTCTCTGAACTTGTATTTTACTTTCTCAGCCCTCTGAACTTGCGAGGTTGTGTCACTTATCTCCTTGAACTTGTATTTTACTTTCTCAGCCCCCCTGAACTTGCGAGGTTGTGCCACTTAACTCTCTGAACTTGCGTTGAAGCAAAGTTTATCGAATGCGATGCTGACGACTTTGTCCCCTCCAAGTCCGGTAGACTCGTCGCTGCCCCGTTCAGGGAACACACCGTGCTCGCATCTTCGTCGGAGCTCCACCGTCGCAACTTTCCGCCGCTCTCACCCTTGCCTCCTCTAATTCAGCCGTGAGAGAGAGAAGTACATTCCTAGTGCTGCTAGATAGTGATTCGCCAACTCAACCTTTTCTGTTAGCAAATGGCAAAATGAACTTCGTATAGCATGAGTAGCTTTTGTTCTGGTACTGGGAATGTAATTTTCTCTCTCATGGCCGATTCAAAGAAGGCAAGGGTGAGGACGACAGTAAGCTGCGACGGTAGAGTTCTGGCGAAGCACAAGCATGGTGCGTTTTCGGGTCCGAAGAATATATTTTTGTTGGCTTGAGGTGACGATGACGATGAATATGGTCGGAACGGAGTGGCGACGAGTCCACCAGACTCAGAGGGGACGAAGTTATCGGCATCGTATCCTTCGGTTTAACGCAAGTTCATGGAGTTAAGTGACATAACCTTGCAAGTTATAGGTTAAGAAAGTAAAATACAAATTTAGAGAGCTAAGTGACACAACCTCACGAGTTCAGAGAGCTAAGAAAGTAAAAATATAAGTTCAGAGAGCTAAGTGATCCAACCTTGCAAGTTAAACGATCGACTATATAATTTTCTCTAAATTTTACAAGTATTTCGTAGGAATTTGGGGGAACCGCGTATTGATATTCATACCAGAGTCCGGATAATTTCCCGTGTTTGAACTTGGAGATGAGGTGTAACTTCAAAAATCCCCTCTTTCGCTGCCTCCCTCCCTAAGTAAGACGCCGACCCAAGGCAACTACAAAACTATGCTCCCCTCCTCCGTAGCATGACCCCGCGCTACAAAACTCTCCCCAGATTCTTGAAAACCCCAAACTTCCTATCCAAATCCAAGCAAACCCTCACCAAATCATTCGCCTCCTGGACTCCATCAAGAGCAATTCCGCGCCACGACGCCCTCGCCGGGTTCTTGCACGACACCCGTTCGCTGAAATGCCTCAGCAAGCTCCACGCGCTGCTCGCCGTCAGGGGCGCGATCCGGGACACCTCCGTCGTCACGGGCGTCGTCGATAGGTATCTTTCCTTTGGTAGGCCCGCGTCCGCTGCGTCGGTGTTCGCTGGAGTCTACCGCAGCCGGCCCGCGGTGTACTCGCTGAATCTTGTCGTCCGGTGCTTCTCGGATCACGGGTTCCACGGAGAGCTTCTTGATCTTTACAGGGGGTTGTGTGCCTTTGGCTCGGACAACTTCACGTTCCCGCCGGTTATCAAGGCGTGCACAGCTGTTTCTTGCCTTCGGTTGGGGAGGGTGGTGCACTGCAGAGTTCTGCGGACAGGGCATGGGGGCAATGTCGGTGTGCAGACTGCTCTCCTTGACATGTACGCTAAGGCTGGCTGGATTGATGTGTCGAGAAGAGTCTTTGACGGCATGGCGCAGAGAGACTTGATTTCTTGGAACGCGATGATCTCAGGGTATGCTCTGAATGGGTGTTTCCGAGAAGTTGTTGAGGTTATGCAGGAGATGCAGCAGGATGGTATGAGGGCGAATGCTAGCACTCTTGTTGGCATCACCGGTATGTGCAGTGCAGTCGGAGCTTGGGATGCTGGTGATTCGCTGCATGCATTTGCAATAAAATGTGGGGTGCGTGATGACGAGTCCCTTACACCTGCACTCATCTCAATGTATGCTGCATTCGATGATCTTTCCTCGTCTCAATTGCTGTTTTATCTGCAACCTGTGAAAGATTTGGTATCTTGCAATTCCATGATCTCAGCATACATGCAGCATGGCAAATGGAAGGAAGCATTTGAGGTCCTCAGATTGATGCGTTGTGCAGGACTAGGGCCTAATCTTGTCACAGTGGTATCTGTCCTTCCATCTTGCAGTGATTTCTTTGGTATAAACCACGGTGATTCTGTGCATGGTATGATTATCAAGTTTGGCCTTGCAGAGCAGGTTTCTGTTGTCAGTGCTCTTGTTTCCATGTATTCGAAGCTTGGGGAATTGGATTCAGCTGTGTTCCTTTTCTATAGTTTTACGGAGAAGAACCATCTCCTGTGGAACTCCATGATCTCTGGGTACCTTGTGAACAACAAGTGGAACATGGCTCTTGATACATTCTGCAAGATGCAAATTGAAGGTGTTGCTCCTGATGCAATAACTGTCATTAATGTGATATCGGGATGCAGGCACACGACAGATTTACATGTGGCAAAGTCTATCCATGCATACGCTGTTAGAAACAGATTTGAATCGAACCAGAGCGTGATGAATGCACTCCTAGCTATGTACGCTGATTGTGGAGAGCTCTCAAATTCCTTTAAGTTATTTCAGAAAATGGAAGTACGAGCATTAATATCTTGGAACACTATAATATCTAGTTTTGCTGAAATTGGAGATTCGGATGCTTCTGTAAGACTCTTCTGCCAGATGCGCCAAGCAGACTTGCAGTTTGATCTAGTGACCCTGATTAGCCTTATCAGCAGTCTTTCCGTAGCTGAGGACGCCAAAGTTGGAGAATCAGTTCATTCTTTGGCAGTCAAAAGTGGATGCAATTCTGATGTTTCTCTTACAAATGCCCTCATTACTATGTACACGAACTGTGGTATTGTTGAGGCAGGTCAGCGACTCTTTGACAGCTTGTCTTCTAGGACTAGGAACACAGTCTCTTACAATACTCTGATGACTGGATACCGCAAAAACAACCTATCTGAAGAAATCTTACCTTTGTTTTACCAAATGGTCAAGAATGACCAGAAGCCAAATCTTGTTACATTGTTGAATTTATTGCCTATTTGTCAGAGCCAGTTGCAAGGGAAGTCTGTTCACAGCTATGCAATTCGAAATTTCTTCAGGCTAGAAACATCTCTCTTCACATCAGCCATTTGTATGTATAGTAGGTTCAACAATATAGACTACAGCTGCAAACTTTTTAATTTGGTTGGTGAAAGAAACACCATAGTATGGAATGCCATCTTATCTGCCTGTGTTCAATGCAAGCAGGCTGATATTGCATTTGATTTCTTCAGGAAAATGCGCTTCGTTAATGTTAAAGCTGATGCAGTAACCATGTTGGCACTCATCTCAGCATGTTCACAGCTTGGAAAAGGAGATTTGGCAGAATGCCTTATGGCTCACATACTGCAGAAGGGCTTTGATGGAACCCTTTTGGTTGTCAATGCTCTTATTGACATGCATTCAAGGTGTGGAAACATATCGTTTGCAAGGGAGCTCTTTGATAGCTCAGGGGCAAAAGATTCTGTTACTTGGAGTGCAATGATCAACTCATACAGTATGCATGGGGATGGTGTTTCTGCCCTTGACCTTTTCTCGATGATGATAGACTCAGGAGTGGAGCCAGATGACATAACTTTTGTTAGTATCTTGTCAGCTTGCAGTCATAGTGGCTTTGTAGAGCAAGGAAGAGCATTGTTCAAATCACTACAGATAGACCATGGCATCACACCAAGAATGGAGCATTATTCATGCATGGTGGATCTATTAGGCCGGACTGGCCACTTGGATGAAGCGTATGACATTGTTAGGTCAATGCCGTTTAGGCCATCAGAAAGTTTGCTCGAGTCATTGCTTGGAGCCTGTAGATTCCATGGGAATTCTAAAATTGGTGAGGATGCAGGGAAACTGCTCATTGAATCTGAGCACGGAAATTCAAGAGCTTACGCCATGCTCTCTAACATCTATGCTTTGGCTGGCAAATGGAGTGACTATGAGTGGCTGCGATTAGATATGGAAGCAAAGGGATTGAGAAAAGATGTGGGAGTCAGCTTAATTGGGGTGACATAGTAGGCCTGATGCAACAAAACGCTCCAGAGCTAGAGAAGTTTTTGGTCAAACATTAGACATTACAATTTCGGGAATGAGTTGAATGTTTTAAACTATGCTCAAGTCTAGTTGATGTTTGTTACAGACAGTCGACAGAACATTTATTTTGTTAAAGCACAAGATTCTTCCTAATCTTTTGGAGTAGCTGGTTATTGCACAAAACCAAAATATTTCCATCTTGGTGCAACCAGGACTGTTGCTTTTAAAATGCATATAATCTTGAAGGAAGATTGTGGTCATTTAAATGGTAAGATGCTCCACAGTTGTTGCATTGCTGTTATGGTGATACCTATAAAGAATATTTGGTCCGATTTGGAAAAGTTTATTGGGCAACCTAGGTCAACAGACTAAGATCTCAATGAAATATATGTTCTGTCAAATTCGAATATCAGTTACATGAACACAACAAGATCTCCAGAGAATTGAGCAGCCACTTGCATATTTCATACTGTGGACACCTGCAATTCTGTAATTTCTTTATCTTGGAGATGAAACTAAATGTGATGCTAATGGTACTATATAGGGTATGGTTTTGCCACTTTCTTGTTACTCTTACAGTTATACTTCAGCTTAGCAGTTCATTGTTTTTGTGGCAGATGGCCATGCTATGATGAAGACACCAACCACGCTTCTTTCTTCCTGCAAAGTATCTCACTTTTATCAGGAAAAGAAGTCACACACTAAACATTTCTTTACCACTGATCTATTAAAAAGGGGCTAAAGTTCCTCGAATCAGTTGTAGTATCTGTATTTTTTTCCAAAAGAAAATTAAAGAATGTTTGGGTCATGGCACTGACAGAGGCACCATAGAGACAGAGACAGGATAGAAACGTTCAGAGTGGGCTTTCAGACACACCGCCACATTTATTGCCAGTAAAAACTGTTCTCTAATAGCCATTCCCGACAATGCTTGACTTACTACTTTCGCATTCGGTAACTTCCTTGTTTTTCATTGACTAGGCACACAGCAATTTGTTACCATGGAAATCAAGACACTAAAAATTGGCATCATCTGCTCCCTCTTCAAATATACAACATAATATTGAGGTATGTGTAATTGTTTCTGTATTTGCTTCCTGGTTGACTTCTTCAAATAAAAAAGTTCAGGTAGTTTCTTAAGAAAATGCTGGCTTACATAAAATATGCTCCCATTTTGCACATAATTTCTTTGACTTTAGCCATATACGCACACTGAATGACATATGATATGAAGCACAATTCAACCAACGAAATGTTTATCTTAACAAACTACAATGGGAGAAACTTGAAGCGCAGAGCTTTTCTACCATGTCCAACTATCATGAGGTTCTATGTGAATATCTGCCAATACAGCTGTTCCTACTTCATGGTGGCACACAATTTCCCTAAGCATCCAGCTTGTGCCAATAGCACCGGTACAAAAAACAAAACAAAAAATGTACAAAAACTACAGAAACAAATCAAAACAAATATTGGAATTGGGGAATAGGTCCAAGTCTTCCCCTATGATTATTAAATTGGTCTATTTCACCCTCCCACGTGGCTCTCCACTGCTTCAATTCTTTCAATCCTGCCTCCAGTCTTCTCCCTCCAATACCTGCAAAAACTGCCAAAACCCTCTTTGTCCCAGCTCTCTTCCCCCTCCAATTACAAAACATACAGGGACGAGTTTCTTGAGTAAGTTTCAGCTCATGCTTATGTCTTTATATTTTGGTTTACTTTCTGATCCATGTACATGGCTTTCAGATACTGTCCTATGTGTGGTTTTCTGTTGTATTGATCCTGTTTTCCTTTTAGATTGATCTGTTTATTTCGTTTCATGAGTTTTTGTTTTGATGTTTTTGGGATATTTCTTAGCATGAAGCTGGGTTCTTGTGTGTGACCATGTATTTTGCTTACATGTCAAGATCTCACTTCTGTTATATATTCTTTTAATGTTTGGGAATGACGTTTTTAATCTGACTCAATAAAATTTTTGTGGAGTATTAATATCTTTCCATAATTGAATACTCAGCCAAAATAGTTAGCTAGAGCCTAGAAGGAGCTTTGGTCTGACAAACAGTCAGGTCAATGGCTTGTGGCTTATCAAGATGATTATTCACTGAGAAAATATATTTTGTTTGCTCTAATTACCATGGATAAAATGTTATCAAGTACTCACCATTCCTGAATGTTCTTGGATGAGTAATGTCATAGATGAAGACTCCTCCTTCGGTAAAACAATATTGCATTTCATGATCTCCACTGATTCAATCAACAATCTGACATTTCATAACTTATGCCAGTTTATTATTAGCTTGTGTGCGCGCTCATATGTATTATTTTATTTGGAAAAATCAACTGTAATTCAAATTTAGGTTTTGACTGTTTGGTTATCCATTCTAATTATCATGTTCAATGTTTTCCTCCACAGTTAATATAAAATTTGCTGAACTGTGACTTGGAGAATGGTAGAGAAGAATCTTAACGAGGGGGGCTCTTCTCAAATTGCATCTTTCTCTTCACCAAAATCTGTGCAAAATTCTGTAGAGCCTAAGCCAACTGAAGTTACTAATGAAGCCGGCAACAATAACCTTCAGAAGACGGCAGGTTCTAATTTTGAGGCACCAATGCAGCAAGAACTTCCTGCAAACTTGATATTGATTGACAACAAAAGCAATCTGCAAGAAATTTCAGTTGAACAGAAGGCTTCCATTGGTGATTCTGTAACTGTTTCATCAGAAGTAGACGACAGTGGGTTGCCCGTCAGTCAAAGAAGATCCTTATAGTTTTCCATCTGCCTCTAGAGAAGTTGATGAATAAAGGGTAGCCGTCAGGGACTTGATTGCAATGCAACCTTCAGAAGAAAACACCCATGCAGTGTCACAGACTTTGGTTAGGTTAAGAGAAGAGGTCTAATGTACATCCTTGCATAACATTTAAGATGGTGCTTCTTGTTCTGATTCTGAGAAGGTTGCTTGTGAAACTCCACTTGCCATCCTAACAAAAGTGAAAGAAGTAAACCACGGGTCGTGCATAGACTGCCTGAGCGCCAAATGAGCCTAGGAGACACACGACAGAAGGTGCCTGCACCTGTGAGCAGATCAAACAGTGGGAAGTTCTTGAGAACAGATAAAACCTTTGTGGATACTAGTTACTAGACCTACATTGAATCGGTAAAGGTTGCTGCCTCAAGATTTGGTGGCAGCATCAACTGGAAAACACGTAGAACACAGCCAGTGCAGGTAACTCACAACACACCTCTTATTTGTTCAATTAATTCTCTCAGGTACAACATTAAGAATTATGCTTTTATTTGTGTCTATAACCAGTCTATTTTTGTTGTTTTATCGAACCTTACTTGACCTCTTATAACTTACAGATAGAAATAACGTCCTTTCTTGTGTGATCTCAATCTATGATTAACAATCTTGGTATATACAGGGGAGTGAATATGCTGTGCTCGAGCTTGATAGACTGAAGAAGGAAATTTCAGAGTGCAAACTGCAAACGGAAGCTTCAGAGAACGCAAATATGTCAGTATTCAATGAGCTTGAGAGAACAAAGAAGCTTATTGAAGATCTGAAACATGACCTGGAGAGGGCACAAACTGAAGAGGCACATGCCAAGGAAGATTTGGAGTTCTTTCAATTTATTGTACAAGAGATGGAGGAAGGAGTTGCCAGTGATGATAGTGTAGTGGGCAAGGAGAAATTGAAGATTATCCAAGAACGACATGAAGCAGTGGTGTCCAAACTGAAGTTGGTGAAGGATGAGTTGAAAAAAGTGCAGGAGGATTACGATTCATTATTGATCGAATGGGATATTTCCATCAGAAAATCTCAGGCAGCTCTCACAGTGTCCAGAGAGGCTGAGAGGTGTAGAGGAGCTTTCTTCTGTTGAAGACCTGAAATTAAAGCTTGAGACATCATCCAACTTGCTGCTCAAGCTCAACAATGAGCTAACTGCATATATGGAGGTAAAGCAAATTGAGGAAGCACAAGAACAAGGAAAGAAAACTCATTAGTCCATGCAAGAAGAAATCAGTTTAACCAGAAATGAGCTCGAGGAGGACAGGAAGAGCATAGATAAGGTGAGAGATGAAGTCTGTCCTCTGAAAGTTGCTGCCTAGGATGCACGGACACGGACACGCGTGTCGGACACGATACGTATCGGACACGGGATACGCCATTTTCTAAAAAATGGCGACACGGGGACACGGCTGTATATAATAATAATAATAATAATAATAATAATAATAATAATAATAATATATGCATATGTATTATTGAATATTTTTCTACGTATTTATCAAACAGAAAGTGTAAAATGTTAGGAATATATACCTCAAAGATGATCCTCGCTCCTGATCTTTTCAATTCTTTATATAGCATAACTTCATAACTTCATATTAATACAAGAAATTCAGAATTCCACAACGGAGTCTTCACATTTTGTTGCTCAACACTTGAACCAGACCGTTCCATCTCCTAAGGTAATCACTAATCATGTTCAAGCAAAAGTAGTTACAATAGCACAAGCAGGGAGAAGGCGTCGGGGCTGCAGGCGGCATCGAAGGGACTTGGGAATCATGGGCGACGTCGAAGGGGAGTCGATCCCGGGGAGCAGCGCAGGGGCGTTGGCGGCGAGGTGGCGAGTCGGCGACGGCGAGGAGAAGGCGTCGGGCTGCGCGGCGCGACGGCGTCAAAGGGAGCACAGAAGGGGCTGCGTCGGGAGGGAGAGGGTCGCCGCGGGCCGTCAGTCGCCGCCGGATCTGGACGCTGTTGGCCGGGCGTTGTCGGGGGCATCGTACGGTGCGACGCGGCGTCGAAGGGAGAAGCAGAGCGGCGTTGAAGGGAGCATGGAAGGAGCGGCGTCGGGAGTGAGAGGATCGCCGTCGGCCATCAATCACCGCCGGATCTGGGCGCTCTCGGGGGCATCGAAGGGGAAGTGGCTGCAGCGGCGTCGAAGGGGAAGGGGACTGCACACTGTGCAACTCGGGGGCTAGGTTAACCCATATAGGAATGGGCTTGCTACTGTTTTGGGCCAAATTAAATGGGTCCAAGTGTCCGATACGTGTCATATATGTGTCTGATACGTGTCCGATTTTAATTTTATTATTTTTTGCGGCTGTAATTTCCGACACACCTGGGATACGTATCGGAGCCGTGTCGGAGCCGTGTCCGTGTCCGACACGGTGTCCGACACGGACACGGCAACTTGCAGGCGTGTCGGTGCTTCCCAGGTTGCTGCTGCATTGCTCAAACTGGAGTTGAGCAAAGAGAAAGCAGCAGTTGCCACCATGCAGCAGATGGAAGCGATGGCATCCATCAGACCATCACCGTGTCATCTCTCAAGGTGGAGATTCAGCTGGCACAACAAGAACTGGAAGCAGTTCAGGCCAAGGAGAAGGAATCCCGAGATAGAATGGTCAAATTGCCCAAGATTCTGCAAGATGCAGCCCAGGAAGTTGACGAGGCTAAGACTGTCGCTACAAAGGCACAGGAGAAGCTAAGAAAGACCAAGGAGGAAGTGGAGCAAGCGAAGGCTGGTGTGAGTACTATGGAATTCAGGCTCCAAGCAGTTCTGAAGGAACAAGAAGCAGCGAAAGAGTCTGAAAGGCTGGCCCTCGATGCTCTTAGAGCATTGGAGGAGAGTGTCCTTGCAGTAAACATGGAAGAACAAGGCTCTCCTCGAATCATCGCACTTGACTTGGATGAATACTCATCTCTCGTTGCTAAGTCCCGTCTGGGAGAAGATCTTGTGCACGAGAGGACAGCTGCTGCAATTGCACAGGTCGAGGTGGCCGAGTCTGAATGGCTTTGGAAGAACGAAAGCGAGCATTGCACGCTGCAACAGAGCAGGCCAACAGGGCCACCGAAGGCAAGCTGGCCATGGAGCAAGAGCTGAGAAAGTGGAGAGAGGAGAATGGGCAGCGTCGCAAGGCCTGTGTAGCTTCAAAATCCGAAGTTAAACCTTCAAACACTGCGGTGACCATCGTTGAGCGCAACGGAGACACTAAGGGCACAAGCAAAGAAGATAGTTACGCCTCGGTTCATCCACTGTCGGATGTGTCCGCGAGGAATAGCCCTATTGATTCAGCATTGCTTGTGAAGGGGAAGAAAACAAAGCAGCTGTCGTTCTTCCCGCGAATCATCATGTTCCTTGCCAGGAGGAGGCTTACAGCTGCGAAGTAATAACGGAGTAAAATTTCCTTTTGGTGACGTGTTGACACTCTGAGATGTTTGTGTATCTGCAATAAGACGACTCCCCTTGTCTTGTCAGTTGGGGTACGTGCTGCAGTGCTGTGAAGTTTCCGTTGACTTGTAACTTATCCGACGACGTGTTGCATGTATGGAAGTGTTGATGTATTTCGCTTTCCTGGACAAGATGGTTCTATAAGGCAGTTGGCTCTGGTTTCTGTAATTCCCAACCCAAACACTTCTGTTGGACATTCGCAGCGGCACGATTAAATGGTCTTGTGTGATGCTGATACTCTCCTGCTGTGCTTCTGAAACTGGAGTCTGTAACAACCAGTACGTAATTAAGCGAAACTGCCCGCACCGCACGAACGCCGTGCCACTGCCATTGGGGCCTCCTCGGCGCGCACGGGGCGGACGAAACTGCTACGTTCCTCTCAGCGATACTTTGCTATTAATCAATCACTCCAGAGTTTAGATGGGAAAGAGGAAGTCTGGATGAAGAACTCAGACAGGGAGAAGATACAGGATTGGGGAAGATGGAATATGTCTTCTAGTGTTTTCTTCTTTCTTGCCCCTTGCCGTAATAGCTTCGGCTACTTTTATCCCCCATGCCAACATACAGCCTGGCAGGTGGGCCTTCTACTCACACAACCTGAATGGACTCCAACTCAGCTTACCCAATCATCCTTCGGATACTTACTGCTGTGCCTTCTCCTCCTTTTGTCGTAGTGTTCACCATCATCTGAAGCCTCACCTGCATCCTGGTATGTAACATTCCCCCTCCTTCAGATCTGGCTTGTCCCCAAGCCGGCAGATTGGGAAACCGAGAGGCTAGCTCGGTGAAATTCTCCCACGTTGCATTCTCCTGTGAGTCGCCGGACCATTGCACGAGCAACTGCATGGTCGACGAAGAGCCAAAACGTTGCAGGCGACTCCCGAGGATCTGTTCCGGCACTCTGTTGGTGATCAGGTCTGGCACTCCCTGCTGCGCAACCTCCGTTGGTGCAAGAGCTTTCTTCGGTTGCGACACGTGCACCACTGGATGAATACTGCAAGAGGAAGGTAATAACAATTTATATGCCACGGCTCCCACCACCTTCTCGACCTGAAAAGGACCAAAATATCGGAAAACAAGTTTATGGTTAGCTCGGTTGGCCACTGATGATTGCACATAGGGTTGTAGTTTCAGATACACCCAATCACCCGCCACAAATCGCCGCTCAGATCTCTTAGTGCCCGCTTGCATTTCATCCGCTGTTGTGCATGATTTAGATGTTGCCGCGATAGACTGGTCATCAATGTTCTGTCTTCTAACCAAGTCGCCAGTTCCGAAGAAGCACAAGAAGAAGAATCAATGATACCAAAGTGTCTTGGGCCATGACCATATAAGACTTCAAAGGGTGATCTGCCTAACGTGGAATGGTGGGAAGTATTATACCAGAACTCTGCCAAGGAAAGCCAATCATACCATTTGCTCGGGCAAGAATGGACGAAACATCGAAGATATGCCTCTAGGCACTGGTTCACCCGCTCAGTCTGGCCGTCCGTCTGCGGATGATACGAGGAACTCATGCGCAGTTGTGTGTGGACCAAACGAAACAACTCCCTCCATAGAGTACTTGTGAAAATGCGATCTCTGTCCGACACAAATGACTGCGGAAGGCTATGGAGTTTGAAAATGTTATTGAGATACACTTGTGCCACTTGAAATGCAGTGAAGGGATGGGACAAAGGCACAAAATGAGCATAATGGGAGAACTTATCCACAACTACCATAATACTGTTGAATGAGGAAGAACGGGGTAGCCCCTCAATGAAAAACAAGTGACCATGCGCCAAGCATGCTATAATCACAGCAATGGTTGAAGAAGGCCTTGCAATTGTAGGGCTATTTGACATGATCGACTTTAGTGCTTTGCTTAGCCATCGCACATGATTGAGACTCAACTTCAATGTCTTTCTTCATTCTGTTGTGCATAAAAGCTCTACAATAACATGTAATTGAAACTAATGGCCTCCAATGGCACTAGCATGCATCGAGGTAATGATCTTCTGTTGCATTGAAGGATTAGCACCAACCCAAATTCATTCTTCCTCAATATTCGATCATCCTCGAGCCCCACCTATCATGATCGAAATTGGTGGTAATGGCAATGCGCCATCGGTACTGCAATTCTAGCCGACAAAAAGCTGGGCCTGAGGATCTTCCACATACTCTTCTGCTACCTCCAACAACCAAGTGGGCACACAAGTGGAAATAGTTGCTAACTCTCCCATGGAACTAGGCGTCCGTCGTGATGTCATTACGCAAGCCATCAATAAATTGTGTAATAAAGAACCTTTCTTGTAGACTAAGCGATATTGCAAACCAAGTAGTTTAGTCATTGCTTTTCGAATATTCAACCACACGAGTATTCAATTGTTGATCTTCTAAATGCACCAAACTAGCCTGAACAAAAGAATGCAAATTACAAAGACTGCATGCTGTAGATAAGGCCTCCAGTGATCCACTGCTAAGATAATTGCTAAGCTTTCTTTCTCATATGTGAATAGTCCTTGAGTACGCGGGCCTAACGATTTACTAAGATATGCTAACGGGTGACCTGCTTGCATTAGGACAACACCAATCCCCTTGTCTGATGCATCTGTTTCAATGTCGAAAGTCTTTGAGAAATCTGGCAAGGCGAGGACCGGAGCAGTGACCAAGGCCTGTTTCAAAGTCTGGAAGGCTGCATGTTTGTCAGTAGTCCATACAAAAATTGTGTTCTTCTTGAGCATGTCAGTCAAAGGTCTACTGAGCAAACAAAAGTTCTGGACAAACTTCCGGTAATACTCGACCAACCCCAAAAATTCCCAAACCTCTTTCACTGTCGAAGGAACTGGCCAACTACGAACAACCTCAATATTCTTACTGTCGGTTGCCACTCCATCCTTACTGACCACATGCCCTAAGTAAGTTAATTGCTGCTGCGTAAAGGAGCACTTTGATCTTTTGATGCGAAGTTGATGCTGAGCCAAAATTTCAAATACTTTCCTCAATGTGACCTCATGCCCGGGTAAGGAACGACTGTAAACCAATATATCATCTATAAACACCAACACTCCCTTCCGAAGCATAGGAGAGAGGATTGTATTCATTAAACCTTGGAAAGTAGCCGGGGCACTTGTCAACCCATAAGGCATCACCCTGAATTCAAAATGCTTGTGATGGGTTTTGAAGGCGGTCTTGTGTTCATCCTTGGGCCTCATTCTGATCTGGTGATAACCCACTCTCAGATCCAGACTAGTAAACCATTGCGATCTAGCTAATTCATCCAACAATTCATCAATAATCGGCAATGGATAACGATTCTTTACCGTGGTTGCATTCAAATATCGATAGTTGACACAAAACCTCCAGGTATGATCTTTTTTCTAGACTAGCAATACCGGAGAAGAGAAAGGACTTGCACTAGGCTGAATAATTCCCTGTGACAACATCTCGGATACTTGTTTCTCAATTTCATCCTTCTGGGAGGGATTATAACGGTATGGCCTGAGATTGACTAGATTGGTCCCTGGCAGTAACAGGATTGCATGATCAAACTCCTTACGAGGTGGTAAGCCCTTTGGTTCCTCAAATAATTGTTCAAATTCTCCCAACAATGAATGCACTAACTGAGGTATACTATCTTCAGCCTTTTCCAGAATATGCAAGACTGCAGCAGAACTGACGGTTGTCTACTCAGATGGTTCTAACCAGACCATACAACACTGAGGGTTTTTGTCATTGATGCCATATAGAGTTATAGGTCTTCCTTGCTCCCAAAACACCAAACTCTTCTTGAGCCAATGAATTTGCATAGTACTGTATTGCTCTAACCATTCCATGCCCAATATCAGATCATAGCAACCCAGTGACAGAATCTTGAAATCTGTATGGAAGGTGTGACCCTGGGTACTCCATTTACAATGAGGAAATTCCTGAGTACACCTCATTAAACCCCCATTAGCAATTCTCACCTGCACTGGTTTGAGTGAAAGGTGATCTCCTACCAACCAGGGAGCTAAGACCTCACTGACAAAACAATCTGAGCTGCCCGAATCCACTAATATAATCACCTCATAACCTTGTACTTTGCCTTGCAATCGTAGGGTTCGTGGTGAGTCTGCGCCCTTTAGTGCTTCTGTAGATATAGCCATCAGTTCCACCTCAGATTGAGACTCATCTTCCTTAGCCTGATGTGACTCCTTGTCTGAAGTTGTCAGCATATCCCAGAGTTCTTCAATAACATGCAATTGCACTAATGGACCACATCGATGCTCCCAAGACCAACGCTCGTCGCAGGTATGACATAGTCCTTTGGCTCGCCGATAAGCCCGGAGAGACACCAATTTCTCATCAAATGGAGTAGACTTGCTTCCTTCCAAGGGTTTTCGATCATCCCCTCGAGCCCCACCTATCATGATTGTCTTTCCTGGGGGGTGGTGGTAAGGGCAATGCGGTGCGAAGCATTGAACGTGCTCCAAATGCACCGTCTAGCCGACAAAAATCCCGTTGTGTTGACTCCAACACCTCCTCCTGCAAACACGCTAAAGCCACCGCAGTGTCTAACTCTTGGGGCCTATGCAGAATAACAGCAGCTCGGATGTCATTACGCAAGCCATCAATAAACTGTGTAATAAAGAACATTGGGTTACAGGATGGATGATGTGCAAGCAGGTTATGCATTAGTTCATTGAACTTTTCAGAATATTCAACCACAGAGTTTGTCTGACGTAATCGATTGAAGTGCCGAACCAATTGTTGAAATTCTTCTCTACCAAAACGAACACAAACAGCCTCAACAAAAGAATTCCAAGTATCAAAACGCATATGAGCTCTAGATAATTGCAACCACAACAATGCACTTCCTAGAAAATACATGGTAGCTATTCCAATCATGTGTTCAGTTGCACTGAATAAATCTTGAAATAGTTTTCACATTTGAGTTGCCAGGCTTTAGGATTCTCACCATCAACTTGAGGAAAATCCAATCTAGGCAGTGCTGGGTGATGGTAGTGTGGTCCTGGTGGTCGTCCCGAAAAAATAGCCGAATCATGTAGTGAATGAGCATAATCGGAATGAGCAGGCATACCGTGGTCCAGAAACGGTTTCAGAGAAAGATTCTCCCCACTGATCCTCTCTCGGTTCTTATGTTTATCTCTTCTACCAGGCAGCCCAGGGCCCTGATCTCCAACGCGTCGAAGTTCCTCTTTTCCAAACCACCCAGAATCCAAGAGAGGCTTGGACTCGGCTTGATCTCATGAGTAGGCAGGATCAGAGACAAGTCCATTGGTCGAACAGTAAGAACAGGATTACATGAGATTTGTCCTACCGGAGTCCTCAGCTCTCCGACCTCATATCGCAATCTTTCCACAGCTTGTTCCATTTCTGTCTTCCACTTTTGCAATTCCAACACCGTTGGTTTGATCTCCTCCATGGAGGCTTGGATCGCATCATTCTGCTCTTGAAGCTTTTGGACGTTTCAGCTCTGAGCGCGGATTGCCCTCGTCAACTCGGCCATTTGTTGTTCCATCCTTTCCGATCGAAGTTGTGCCCGTGTATGATAGCGTGGGATCTCCAGGGTCTCACAACAAGCTCTGATACCAAATGTTACGTTCCTCTCAGCGATACTTTGCTATTAATCAATCACTCCAGAGTTTAGATGGGAAAGAGGAAGTTTGGATGAAGAACTCAGATGGGGAGAAGATACAGGATTGGGGAAGAAGGAATGTCTTCTAGTGTTTTCTTCTTTCTTGCCCCTTGTCGTAACAGCTTCGGCTACTTTTATCCCCCATGCCAACATACAGCCTGGCAGGTGGGCCTTCTACTCACACAACCTGAATGGACTCCAACTCAGCTTACCCAATCATCCTTCGGATACTTACTGCTGTGCCTTCTCCTCCTTTTGTCGTACTGTTCACCATCATCGAAGCCTTGCCTGCATCCCGGTATGTAACAGACACACGAGTTGGGCTCGGCCAACAACTGTCATGGCTTGGCTTGGTGAGGAAGGAGGCGAGCGAGGAGCAAGGGAGGCGGAAACGAAACATGCGCCTTGGGCCTCACGCGCGCGGACCTGGTGGGGCCTGTAGGCCCGTAGCTGGACCGCCACCACCGCCGCAGCCTTGACGAGCACCGACCACACTGTCGAGGTGTCCTTCGTGCTCGCCAACCCATCGGACGGCTCTCGCTTCTTCATCCACTGCCCCGGCATCAAGGAGCGAGACACCCCCCACACACACACCCTCGAGCCGGTCACTGATTGCTTCGTCTACAGGGCCAGGCCCGGTGAACCGTCGCTCTACCTTCTCTCGTACCCCTGTCCGCCTTCCTTTTGCTCCAAGAAGGTCAGCCTCTTACCCTGCGGCGACGGCGAGCACTATTCTGTGGTTATCCCCGCGAGCGGTTCAATGCCGGTGCTTGGACGGACGATCTCCACGTCTTCTCATCCAAGGCCATGGCGTGGAGCACCAAGGTGGCCCGGTGGCTGGGGACAAGGAGACATACTACGGCGAGTTGGCCGCCCATCAAACCAGCAAGGTAATGGCGCTCGGAGGAGGCTCACTGGGCTTGGTCGATCTCCAGCTGAGCGTTCTGCTCTGCAGACGACGACCCGCTATGCGTTTGGTCCAATGCATGTGCCCATGCCGAGCAACAAGATGTACTTTGCGAAGCGAGCATTTCGGGATGTCACCTGCAGCAGCAACGGTTTGATCAGGTTTGTCGAGATAGAGTAAGAGCGATCCCACCGTTTACGGCTGGAGAGTTACGGGCTAAAATGGCATGATGAAACAGGAAAAACTTATGGGCTAAAATGGCATGACGAAATAGGAAAAATAGCTCTCCACAAGTGAATCGGCAAAAAACTTGTGGAATCGGCAAAAAACTTGTGGAATCGACAAAAATAATGTGAACGTGCTGGTTGGCGATCGTACCCTGCACCCCACCGCATGACACTGAAACCCGGAGTGAACAGTATGCAAACAGTGTGCAAACTTGTAGTAGTGCCAAAAAGTGTCATGAATAGTGTGTGAATAGTCCAAACAACTGTTCACTCATTGTTTTAGGCTACATGGTGGTAGCACAACAGGTTACACATGTTATTTGTTAGTATGTCGCGATGATATTTTGGTTATTTCGTTTAGAAGAAGGCTAGTTTTGTATTTTCGATGCCAAACAGTATCATTTAAACAAAAACTCATGGGTGGAGGGCTACCTGATGAGGACATGACCCCTATGGATACAACCATATTTGCTATGCTTACTGATCCAAGTATAAGAGCTCGTACGCTTTACTTAAATTATCAGGTGAGCTTGTTTTTAGGAGTGTCTTTATATTATATGAACTATATGATGCTACCTAATTATGAAATATATATATGTGCATCGCCATGTCACTTTTGGTCCAAGACAAGTAAGCAGTTCGAGCTGGACCCATTTTGGAATCCAGTTCGGCCTCCGGAATCAGCCTGACAACACCAACTTAAAACAGACATAACTTTCACATACGGAATCCGTTGGAGGTCCACGAGTACTTGATTGAAAGCTTATTTCGTCCTCTTTCCAACGGATCCGGTCTCACCTCCAAATTCCTTCTGGATTGATCGCAATCATCAAAAGAAGACGTCATATCACTTGTTTGGGCCAATCTGAGCTTTGTAATCATACTGAACTTGGCCCATCTGCCGGCGGCCCACTGAGCGCGGTAACTGTTCATGTGAACAGTTACCACGAGTTTTAGTCCCATCCCACTATTTCTTTTAGATTTGTGGCTCCTCATCCCCTATTTAAGGAGGACACACCCCCTCTAGTTTTCTTGGATTGTGTTTATGTTTTGTTTGCCTTCGTTGCAACTTGTATCTTTTGCGTGTGTCGACTAGACCACCCAATTAAGATCCTTATTCAGAATCCCAACTCAATTCAAATATTTCAATTTCTATTTGCAATTTCAGATTGCTTTATCTTGTTCTTGCGTGCTTCTTCGGTGTATGCAGGAATTGACCTTCGTGGTCAGGTCAACCGGGTATTCGTGCACGGTTGATAACGACTTGTCAAGCAGTTCAGCGATTGTGTGGTTTCGGGCCTTGCGAGTTCGTAGCCAGGATCGTGAGAGTTGAGCGACTACTACTGAACTTATCTTCTCATCGAAAGATCGGGCCAAATCAGGACCTCTGTGGTTCATCACTACCATGTGCAGTTGGATGATCTCTTCGAAGGATTGGGATGTGTGCTCCAAGGTTGACACTTCGGACATCTCGGCGACCGACTCGTGCTCCCCTAGTCTACTGCCGGAGATGTGTGACGATGACACCAACAAGCTGAACTCAAACAATGTGATAAGTTCAGCCCCCTACGCTAGGCTTGCACGATGATGGTGTTGTCTACGTGATGTCCAAGCCGAAATACAAAGACCCAAGAGCATGGGTGCTTGCCATCGACACTAAAACCAAGACGCTGGGAGCGCTCGCCGAATGTTTGTAACGATCCTGCTTTTTAGACAGGTGTATCCGGTTTGTGCAACCACTTATAATTTTGTTTCTGAACTAAAATGGAATCAAATATACTTACGAACAGTTGAAAAGCGTTATTTTAATTAAATTATGGTCTCACTGCTATTTGGCAGCAACAAAATTAGCATCTTCATCCCTAGCTCTAACTAAGAGCCAAATAGCCTCCACATGAAATTTTGAGTGCGGTCGTAATCCTAACACGTTCTCCAAGGTGTCTTTCAATCCTTTTATATACTTTCTGATGAAAATTTAGCAAGATTAAGTACACAACATACTCAGCAAGTCCAGTGGCGGATCCAGGATTTCCGGAGTGGGTGTTCGGTGTTAAAAAAATATTGCTCAATGGAAAAAGGAAAGGTTCCTCGGTGGCAAAAAATTGAAGTACAAATTATCCCTACCAAAAACACCTCAATATAATGTAGAAAAATTACTAAATAATTAAGAAAAAACAATTTTAACTATGCAACTCTTCATGCAATTTTTGGGATAGTCATTTTATTCCATTGTTCCTTAGAACCACCTTGCTAACTTCTTCAAAATTTCATGCTAGCCAATTTAAAAATTCAAGGAAATTTTATTTATTATGTGAGTCTAACTAGCAGTATCCCACAAATATTTCAAATCTACAAACTGCTTCTTCATTTTTGAAGATTATACGATCTACATTTCACAAAGACACAATTATTCAATTAACTATTTGGGATTTGCCGATTTCAGAATTGGCAGGGAGAGTGGGAGACCGGACGCAACTCACCTGGGATGAGACTTCGCCGCAACACCAGCCACTCCCTACTCCCTGCCGATTTGGGATTGGGTTACCACAATCCATTTTAATTCGTTTATCATTCAAACTTCAAAGCTCTGATATCTAATATCTAGTTATCTACAATTCGCATAAAATGGTTGTGCCGATTTGGAGATTTGGGATTGGGTTACCTGGCTGGCTGGCTCGGGGAGACGCCGAGACGGGGACGTCGGGGTCGGGGTCTTGAGGAGGTCCAGGAGGACGACGGGGAGTCTGGAGTCGCCGAGTCGGCCAGAGCCCAGAGGCCCAGAGCGGCAGAGCCCGGAGGGAGTCGGGGTCGGGGCCTGAGGTCACCACTCGGCACCAGGGGCAGGGGCGGATCCTCGGCGCTCGCCGGCTGCTAGCCACCCAGCCTGAGCCAGTGGGCCCGGCTTGTGGGCTCGATCGACGCCCAGCCCAGATGCGGATGCCTCCGTCCTCAGAGTAGCGCGCGCCGCGCCGCCTCACTCGGCACCCGCCCGGTCGCCTCGTTGCCCCGCCGCACCAGCCGCTGCGCTCGGAGTCGGAGGTCGGAGGCTCGGAGCTCGCCCTCGGTCGCTCGGAGATAGAGCACAGGAGCAGGCGTCAGGCGATCCTGCTCGCGCTTGGGCTCAGCGTTGCCGCACGTCCTTGCGTCGCCGCCTCCCCTTGCCTCGCCCCTCCCTCCATCCCCGCCGCCGCCGCAGTACCACAGAGCGATAAGAGAAAGGGGAGGAGAGGTAGAGTTAGCGTGAGGAAGGAGGACGCGAGGGCGATTGGGTTGGGGACTTGGGGCTGCCGAGTGCGGCTTAGTTTGGTGGCGACGGTGGGCTGGTGAGGCGTGGTGGGTCGGGTGGGCTGCGCTGCTCGGACGGGTCGCCGATCGGGATTCAATCGAGTCAGTGCACAACCACACAGTTGAAATACGATTTTTTAGTATACTTACTAATATATATACCTAATATACCTAAATACTAGATTTTTCCCCAAAAAATTTGGGTGTACATCTGTACACCCATGTCCCTATACTAGATCCGCCCCTGAGCAAGTCACATGGAAAAGCTATTTAACTATATGACAAGAATTTAATTGATTGTTGAGGGTTTACCTTATCAAGCATACGTGGATGCATTTTGAGTTTAAAGCAGTTTATCTTTAAAACAATAAAATTATACTAATATAACATTAGCAGTTTACTCAACAATTGCACTTACCATTTTACCATATCAAAATCTCTACTTATGCCTTATATATTGAAATCACCTATGAACACAGCTTCATTAACTGGAAGCACGACGTATCCGAATACCATTAATTACGCTGTAGAGTTGCTCAACTTTACCCACAAGATACATCAAACTCATACTGTCATGCAATATGCAAGCAACCTGATAACGTGCGACTGAGTTGAGATAATAAGACATTTCTACTGCTCAACCTTTCTAGCCTCTACCTGGTAAGTCCTTGGACAATACAACCATCGGGAAATCACCAGCCAATGGTGAAGTACGCGGTCCGACGCTGACTATTCCTACAGTTGTGTAGTTCAACAAGTGTCCTAACCGAACCACTCCTGACTCACCACCAAACCGCGATTGCTCTATACAACAAGAGGAGGTGTCATCATGTAGATATTCAATTGGAAGAGCATTGTCCTAAGCCAAGTTGGATATACCAAACCCGTGATTGAGCGATTTCTGTGTTTGTTATTTGGCACAAGGTTCTAGTCCTTACATGTCTTACAGTGAGGTGATGGACCAACATCCAACTTGTGGTTGTCCACCTCTTGATCTCACATTCGACTCACTTTTATCAAGTCTATTGGGTTATCCAACCTTCTGGTCTCAACCCACAACTCTCCACCAAAACCATTGGTGGTTAGCTAATACTCTTTTTCAGTATTCGAGAAAATACATTGTGTGATAATACCGAACATTTATTAATATCTTATGTAACTTAATCTTGTCAAGGTGAATGTGGCCTACAAGAGAACAGATGGGCTTGTATGTGGGGTAATAGGATTTATTTACTCATCATGGCATTCAAAAGTATTATTTCAATATTAAAGTAATTACATAAATATGATAATGAAAGTAATAATATAAGTACATGAAATATAGGCTAAAAATGATCAAATGAATGTGACCTGCCTCCGCATCTGCAGTTCTTGACTGGACTTACTTTTCTTGCGTCTCGATCATCTCCTTATATAGCTTGAGCAATAATTTTCGGCTCTAACGTGGAAGAAAATCTAATAAATAAATCTATGCTCAACATGAGGCGAGCTGGGAATAAAATGAATCAAATAAATTCAGAAAAAATTGAAAAAAAAAGGTGGTGTGGGTGGTTGGGATTTATTGGGTGCTTGATTAGGTCAAACGAAGTCAAAAATAGGTTCGGTATGCTTGAAACGTGAAATGGATATATGTATGTTTATTGGGTTTGAGATGAACAATGATGAGTCTTGTGAATAGTACTAAGTCTAGTACTGTAACACCCCAGCCCAACTCTGGGCCAGAATGCCACTAAACTACCATAACAATTAATTTTACATCAATTAACAATAAAATTCCAACAAGCAATTCAATATTAAAACCTGTCCACGGGTCACAATAATGCATGAATAACGACATGGCAAGCACATATATCTAAACTCTAGATAGTAAAACAAAATATGAGTCCAAGAATTAAGCAATATCAATCAAACAGAGACTATTGAATGAATAAACAAGTTTCAACCAATCATCTAGAATCATTCAATGTCTATCATAGTCTAAGAGGCAAATCTTCATGCTAAGGTAAAGTTGCTTCATGACAAGTGATCAGATAATTGAGTGTATGAGATGTTCCAAATGCTATCCCTTCCCAAGTGAAGCGTCATCAACGATCACCTAAAAACAACAGTAGAGCAAGGGTGAGTTCATGACTAAGCAAGTACAAAACAGAATAATAAACGATGCATCATCTTAATAACAATTCATTCCCATTTATCATTATCTCAGTTTCTCATATTCATTCTCATCTGTTTCCATTCACATGTCTCATTTTCTCAAATCACTTTTCATAAATGCAATGCAATGCTCAGGCTCATGTCTCAACTCATACTCTGCTTATACCGGTATAGTGGAATGTAACACCCGTCGGTGTTCACTCATGCCCGTATTCTTTAATGCGAGGACCAATTGTTTGTCCTTTTTCATACAGGGACTTCATTGCCCATATCTTACAGATGGGAACTTCATTCTACTCCCGTGGGTCATATCTTTCCATCATGAATACTCAACATGCAATGCAATGATTATTATCTTTCTTCATTAGCAATTAATATAATCAGCATTCTTCCATAATCAACATCGTCATCATCAAGTTATCTAAAGTATGTGGGGCAATGTGAAACATGCATAATTCATATGAATAATCATGGCAAATATTCACTTAACCAAATAATAATTTCAAACACTAAAATACCATTCTACCATGCACTTGCCTCTTATCCTTGTGACGTCAGATAGCGATGCGGCGACAATGCACAAGAGGCCACACTCCCTGGACAACAATTCAAAATACATCTCAAAATCATACATTACAGCATCGACACTTTATTCTAACTGTCATCGCACGTCAACACCAAACCGACCATTTTAACCCGAAACTACCGGACACACTTCCCGTTGTCCCAGTAGTAAAACGGCCCTATCTTACTCATTTGAACTCCAAATTCGACCATCCAAGACTTTCTGGAATCCTCATGAAATAACCTATATTTGTCCTTAATTATCGGCAATTGTCGTCAAGTGTGTTAATTGGAGTGTTAGTTGCCGTTAATTGTCATTAATTGTTGTTAATTGCTGTTAAACGGCATCATACAAGTTATTACTTGCTTTAGGGGTATTTTAGATATTTCTCACCTCAGAAGCTGCAGCCAGCCTACCTAAAAATCAGACAGTCAAACACCAAACCTCTTCAGCCCAGTCGTACAGCCCTGCAGCCCAATCGAAAGCCACTTTTCAGAAAAGCCATAGCTATGCCAAACATGCCCTTAAACAAGTGCTTTCTTGTGCCGTTGTTGCTGCTGATCAATACTCTATTTCAGTGTCTTAAACTCTCCTTTATCTCTTGAAGGACCAAGACCAAGCTTTTAAACAGTACAGCCGAGCAAGAATCAACATGCATGCATTCGTTAGTTTGGACGTACGTACGAACATGCTAGAAAAGTGCACTTGTGACCAACAAATTCGGTACAAGTGTGGAAGCATGAAATGCTCTTGAAGATGCAAAACTGAAACACAAATGAAGCGAACACAAATAAATATCGAATTGGGCCTAATTTGAGTCAAACAAAATGAAGAAGAAAAAGAGCCAAAATGCTGCTCGCACTGAACCGTTGGGCTGCGTTTTACTTGACTGTATACTTGGTTCTCCAGTTGGGCCAAAATAAATGGGCCGACACTGTCAAGGGCCCAAGCCTACCCTTGTTCAAAATATAGCCCTTTTCACATTTTTTTTTAAAAAAAGTTTTTCCTGTAACCGCGCAAAGCTAGATTTGTAGACCAACATGGACATTGACAGGAGCACAAGTACATGGTGACCGGAGACTTAACGTCGCAACCGCTCGTCCCAAACCAAATCCGACACATGGCCTGGCCGATCGATCTAGAGTTGTAGGCACGCTAGTTCGATCGATTGGTGGCTGTGTCATGGGCTCGCGCGCGCGGCAGGTGCGGCGTTCTCGAGATGAGCTCACATCGATCAATATTCCTTTCGTGACATTCTGAATCAGAAGAGGAGGCGGCAGCTTGCTTTCTTGCGTTTATCATCCGCCGCCGCCCCTTCAGAGATGCGAGCGATCTGAGCCGCCGCCGTCGACAAGAGCCATGTAATAGTTGGATTTCAAGGGAGTCTGAACTTACAATACGTTTCCTTCTAGTTCAGGTTCTTTTTGTTCATCTTTGCGTTTCCCACAGGAATCGCTTGCACGTTGTAAGATAGAGATAGGAAAAACGGGGTTCCATTGGCAAAGATAGGTTACATTAGCATTTTAAATATATTGTAGGTGAATCATCTGAATTGTCAACATGATGAATGGTTTGATTCAAGCTATTTTATTAAGGCATTCTTGTCTGAATTACCGTCAATGTACGTATCATTTTCTTCAAGCGAGATGAACATCAGCCAGGTCAAGTCATCCATCCATCACCCTTTATTCTCTCTCATGGGGGGGGGGGGGGGTTCGAAAGAACCGGTGAACTTTTCATCGAAACTTTCTTAACGGAAAGACAAACAAATCATCAGGGATTTGGTGAGAAAAGGAGAAAACTGATGTTCAAGTGATCATCCATGGAAGAAGGAATGCCCTTGGGGAGTTTGGGTAGGTTAGGTTTGAGCATGGGGTTGCCTTCAAGGCTTTGTATCCCTACTGCTCACTCTCCTATGTATGCATCTCACTCTCACCTCCTTTTTATCTCACTTTTGTTGGGTTTGAGCATGGAGTTGCCTTCAAGTCTTTGTATCCCTACTGCTCACTCTCCTATGTATGCATCTCACCTTTTTATCTCACTTTTGTTGTTAACTCTTGTGTCCTCTAGAGGGACCTGGACTAGCCAACCAACCATGTTTGATCGCTTTTCATCGTACATTGTTGTCAAAAAAAAAAAACTCTGTAACTGTACCCTAATAATTCCAAATGCATGTACCATGCCTTCAACAACACATGATTAAAGAATGCGACTGCCTTTTGCCTATCTTTAGCTACTACTAATAATTAATAAAGCTACCGGCGGTGTAATTGACTTGTTAGATTTGATCAAGCACTACTCTGAAATTCACCTGGTAGCTAGGTTCCTTTTCTTTAAAACTTTTCCAAAAGATATTGTCGGCCATTTACGAAGATTGATTGCTAGCTAGGAACAGTACATCATTGTAATCAAAAGAGAAAGTTAGGGAACAAACAACATATGGAGTAGGAGAACAGCATAAAGTGCTGGGAAGCAAAAAATAATTAACACTCAATGCTATTACTTGTAGTATTTTCTTTGGTGAAAAGATAGGGATTAATTGGTGTGTAAGCGATTTTTACATGACCTAGTACGTCAGACTTTCAGAGTGCTTTTTTTTTTAATATATGCTCCAGATCACTACTTAAACCTCCCTTTTCAGGTGAGATGTAACATCACTAAATTCCCAAACGGCTCTACAACGTTATATAGATATGTATGTCTCACAAATCCTCTTACATTACAGTGGAGTAAAGTTACTGAAAGTGTCACCGGATACCGAAAGGAAAGGGAAAACAAAAGGAGGCCAAAGTGAAAAAGAAATTCAAAGAAGGCACTCCCTGAAGCATTCGTCCCAACTAATAGGTTGCTTTTTCCCATTGTTAAAGCGGATTACTTCCAACATTGCGCGTCGTCGTCTTTCCACGTATGAAAACCACGCAGTACTAGCTCGAGCACGACGTGCATGTACGACCTGAAACAAATCGCCACTGCCTGTAGCATAGATGGAAGCAGCCGATCAGATGGCAATTGAACACAAATTTTAAATCCTGAAACTTCTGTGTTCAACACACCTGATCTCTATTTTCTAGTCATACATTGCTGATTCATTGCACCAGAAAAAGATCAGTAGGTACGGAGGAACAATATCAAACTCAAGATAATATTATGTATATTTCTTTAGCTTTTGCTGCAAAGATAAGAAGAGCTAGCACAAGAGATTGATACCATCAGCTGACCGAATCAGCAACAGTATGCCTATGCTTCTAGTAGCTTATCATGATATCAATCTGCGTATGGGATCCTTGAAAGCCAAGGGACAAAGCAAATCAGGTTGGTAGTATGTGAGATGAAACGTTTCCATATTAATCATAGTTGGATGGATGGACATAGTGTTAGGGCATCCACGGTGTGGAGTACCTCTACCGGCACTAAGAATTGCCACAGACAGACGCTAGTTTTACCTTTTTCCCTCTAGTGTTTGATACCTCCTTTCATTTCCACAGGTAGGACCCGTATTGAATAAACTAAAACAAATCCTTTCTCTCTCTTCTCACTCACCACTCTTATCTCTCCCGATCTCTGTCTGCTTGCCTCCTCAGCAATGGTAGGAAGCGCGACGGTGGCTGTGTGTGTGCGACCTCGATTTGGCGGCTGTGCCACCGAATCATAGCGTGGTGGCTGGGCACGACCTCGATACGGAGGTGGAAGCGGCGAATCGGGCGTCGCGTCGCGACTTCTTCCTCGATCCATCGGCCGTGGCACTTGCATCTTCCTCGACCTTGAGCGGGCGGGCGGCGGCAGCGAATCGTGTCGCGGCGGCCTGGTACGACCTCGATAAGCAGGCGGGAGCGACAAATCGAGCAGTGTGGCGCGACTTCTTCCTCTATCCGGCGATAGCGGCTCGTGCGTCTTCCTCGACCTCGGGCGGCCAATGGCGGCGTGCACGTCTTCCCCAGCCTCGGTCAGGCAATGGCGACACCTCCCCGTCCTAGCGTGACGGAGCGGCCACCGCCCATTTTTTTCCCGCTTGGTGCTAGTATCTCACTTGGTATCGGCTGCTTGCCTGGCAACTGTTCCGATTGTGCTTTAGTGTGTGTGCCGGTACAGAGAGAAGTTCTTGGTACCTATCAAAAACGCACACCGGATGTGCTCGTAAGGATTTATGTGCATTAATTGGGATGGAACACTTCCGGACCGGTGAAATTTCGCCTTAATTGTGATGGTTACAGATGGCTGTGCATAGATTCCATCCTTAATTTTGTTGTAGGCACATGCATATATCGAGGACAATTAGGAAGTTCAAATCAAGCGCGTCCCACCATTAATTGAGTGGTTAGCGATTAGTCGGTTGATTTTCTTCGTTTTCCTGAACGCGCAGAACGTGAAGTACTACATTTATTTCACTTCGATCCGCTAATCCCTCCTTCTCACTTCACTCCCCTTGACTGATTTCATTTAGGAGTCGCTACTGTGCTACACAAAGATATGGAGTACTAGTATATGACACGGCACAAGAGGATGTGAAAAATTTATGTATGTTTGGCAGCACAGAATCAGGACCCTTCTGAAACGCGGAAATTTCTTCAATTTCTTATAAGATTTGAATCGTCTCGTATGAAATTTCAGTTAAATCAATTCCTTGGTTCGAAGCAGACCCTCACCGGCTGGCTCGAGGAAGCCTTGCAATCACTCTCCCTAGGTATTGTGTCACTGTGAGCTATATGTTCACATCCTCGTTGCCAAATCCCGGTTTTAGTTTCCGTCTGATAGCATTCGATCTGGAGCGTTGGGTCAGGAACGAGGAGCCAAGATTGCAGTACCGAACTCCAAGATAGTTCCAATGGAGGAAGAGGGACAACGCCAAGGTGTCTGTCCTTGCTGTCTTGATCGAGCTTGGGCAACCAAACAGTACCTTGGTGTACAAGGGCCAAAAGGGACACTACATCAGCAATCATATCCCAACCCGAGAGGTTCCCGTCAAGAACAGCACCAAAAAATGGCGATCAAATCATAAATAATCGAAGAAGCGTACGTCCATCGTCGATCAAATGCACCAACCTCAACAAACAGATCGTATCGATGGCCTGGATGTGTGGCTGTGCCCGTCTTGACCCAACTAAATAAATCTGAAGAGTAATTAAAGTATCTGGGTTACTGTACTTTAATACTAGTACTTGGGTGTGAAGCTTACTGAAGAAATTGAAATGGCTCCACCACAAGGTAGGAAGGGTGTGTCATACTTGAAGTTACATTTCGACCGATTGTGAATTAATTAATGGAACCAAAGCTAACAGCAGCAATAGAACAAACAAATCGTACACGTGTTTTTTTTCTGAACAATGTAATACTCAAATGTAACTAGCTAGTACATATATATTAACATGACGAACTTCTTGTGTCCTTCATGGATCTGTATGGCATAGCCAATCAGAACTTAAGACAAAGCACACCAATTGATAGTACTGTAGATATCGAAGGGTAGGAGTCATACTCGAATAACTGGAATGCACAAGTTATTCATTATGGGTGGAATTTCATTAGGCTACATTTCTTTTCAACCTAAGCTTGACATATGCATGTGCTCCAGGTCTCTAAGTACGGCAACATATCTAGTGTTAATGGATAATTGAGTGATAAGGTGCTAACGCGATTGAGGGCTGTCGGATCTAGCACATGTGGCTTGGATCGAGATGGGTGGGAGCCCCCAACTTACTTACTTAGTTTTACGTTTACCCCCTAAGCGGCCGTGTCTTTTCGTGAACAGGTCCTCGCCCCTTTGCTCACCTCCTAGTCGCTCACTCGCTCGGGAGACATAGGGTACGGCCGCCTCCCTCCAACACCCCTCCCTGCCTCCGAATGTTGGCCTCGGCCACTTCCCTCTAGGCCGCGACGCCGCCTCTCCACCCCGACGCTCTGCCGCGCCACAAAGACTCGACTGCTACAAGATGTTGTTGCATGTGACCTGAACATAGTACAAAAGTCAAACTGGACCACCGGTTAAATCGGAAAAAGCTAAAACCTACGATCTAGCCGGCTCGGTTTAGTTCAAAGACCGTCCATGCATTAGTACTGGGAAAAACCGACCGAACCGGCCAGTTTTTTAGTAAACCGGCGAACTAGTGCCGGTTTCACTGAGCTGAGCGGTTTTTGTTTAGAACATAAATATCCTCATTTTTATTATTTTCTTGCTGTGAATTCAGGGGTAAGATTAGAAAGATGTGAATATGAGCGCCCTACTATTGTACGCTAGTTGTTTCATTGAGAATTATACTGTAGTTTTCATCCTATTGCTCTGAATAAATACTCTGACAAGCTTTGCATTGAAGGCAAACTATGAATGATATCGAGCCATCAGGTAGCTAAGAGCGTGGCATCACTGGTGAGGAGCACGTCATCACCGGCGATGGTGAAAAGATTCTTCACATCGTTAGACAATGACTAAATCAGACATGTCAACATCAGTGAAGATGGGTGGTTGTCGCGATTAGTGAGGAAGCCACAACGTTGAGTTGGCCGACGTCAAAGAAGATGAGCAACCGACACAAGAGAAGATGATATTGAACATGTATAACATCAGACATGTGTATGTACATGCATGCATCTATACGAATAGAAGCGTGGACGTACAAAGACAGAGGAGCAAAAAAGCTTGAAGTAGAGATGACGCAGTAGTAGGAAATATGCTCGGGGTCATCGGAGAGAACATGACACGTGTCCCCAGCTGGGATCGACGATGATTATATGTGTATGCGTGTTAATGTTGCAGCAGTTAGCATTAAGCAATAATTGGAAAGAAGTAAAAGATAACTATACGATAAAGTATTGCATTGAAAGGGGTAGCAACTGAGAGGGATCGATCAAGATTTGGACTTGCTATTGGAGATTGAAGCAAAAAAAAAAACTATGACGACGAGAAGAGATAGAAAACACACGGTTCGGTGGGGCAGCCGGTGTGTGAGGGAAAATAACTTCAAGGTAGGTCGTCCATGGTGCATCGGTGTATGCATGAGCAAGGTACTCTAATATCATGTAAACTCATAAGATAATTTTTCGTACACATAAGCATGTATTGCTTGAGATTAAATAGAGGTACATGCGCGTGCATATATTTTGGGGAAAAATAACTAATAGAGTAAGAATATGGGCATGCAACTATATGATCTATGAATAATGGAGAGTGATTAGTTTTTAAGAACTCCCAAAAACTTATTGTGCTCAATGATTTTTCTTCCATCAAAACTCATACTTCAATTATGTGCTCATGTATTTTCCTTCAACCTTCTATTGTCATTTTCAATGTTTAGAATATTTCAAGAATCTAAATAATTGACAAGATATGTACATATATTCTCGAACATTTTATAAACAAATTTAGCCGAGCGAATGCGCATGCCACCGTGCTATTTACTCACTAAGACTGAAGTGGCGAGTTCTTGAGACCCAACTTGACACGTTGCGCATCAATTCGTTGCACCCATCCTTTCAAGCGTCCCTTTCCCCCTCACCGTCCCCAACCACTGCTTATTCGGCTGGCCGGCCGGCCTTACAATCTTGCCGCTCACTCACACCTCGAACCTGACCTGACCAGCCCAACAAGCGAGTGATACCCCTATATATCCCGCGCATGCAACGCGCCTCGGCATAGGCTTAGGCAGCTGCATCGATCAACCGCGCGCGCCATCAGCATGGGGGTGACAACCAACGGCGCCGGAGAGGGGCTCAAGTCCCCGGCCGCCGGGCTGCGGGCCGCGGCCGTCGTCAAGCTCAACGCCGCCTTTCTCGCATTCTTCCTCCTCGCCTACATGGCGCTCCTCCTCCACCCAAAGTACTCGTACCTCCTCGACCGCGGCACCGCCTCACTCGTCCGCTGCACCTTCCGCGACGCCTGCCCGACCCAGCTCTCACGGAAGGTAAGGTGAGTCCTGTCCACCGGTGGTGAACGTTACGCTCTTAATGTTCTTGACGATCCGGCCGGCCGCGTCAGTGAGATTTATTGATTGATCCGTTTATGTATTAGAGAGCCTGTGCATGGTGATTAACATTCGTGTGCCTGCAGCTGGGAGGAGCGCCGGCGAACAAAGTGGCGGCGGAGAGGATCGTGAACGCGGGTCGCGCGCCGACCATGTTCGACGAGCTCCGCGGCCGGCAGCGGATGGGCCTGGTGAACATCGACCGCGACGAGCTGCTGGCGCTCGGCGTGGAGGGCGACGCGGTGGCCGTCGACTTCGAGCGGGTGTCCGACGTGTTCCAGTGGTCGGACCTCTTCCCGGAGTGGATCGACGAGGAGGAGGACGACGAGGGGCCGTCCTGCCCGGAGCTCCCCATGCCCGACTTCTCCCAGTACGGCGACGTGGACGTGGTGGTGGCCAGCCTGCCGTGCAACCGGACGGCAAAAGGGTGGAACCGCGACGTGTTCAGGCTGCAGGTGCACCTGGTGGCGGCGCAGATGGCGGCGCGCAAGGGGAGGCGCGGCGGCGGGGACGGCAGGGTGCACGTGGTGCTGCGGAGCGAGTGCGAGCCCATGATGGACCTGTTCCGGTGCGACGAGGCTGCGGGGAGGGAGGGCGAGTGGTGGATGTACAGGGTCGACGCGGAGCGGCTGGAGGAGAAGCTCCGGCTGCCCGTCGGATCATGCAACCTCGCGCTGCCGCTCTGGGGACCCGGAGGTACGTACGTAACCGCAATACTACTTTCTCCGGCCGCCGCGTTCGGTCAGGCCCCGGCCGGCCGGAGTATGTCCCCGTTCCCGGGTAACATACTAGTGTCGGTCGTGCTGCACCACTTGCATGTAAGTCAAGCATCTAGTTGCACCCATACTAACTACTAACAGGTAGCAGTAGTATCAATTTAGATAGATATGCATCTCCAAAAAAAACTAAGATAGATATGGATACGGACGGGTGACATATGGTACTTCCAGAAATCAAAAGAAAACTGAGACAGCAACACAAGATACATATATGCAGGATCGCCATTAGCACATATACAAACTCCGGAAGTCAAAAACTAACGAAGTTTTGTTGTGTAGTTTTATTTTCGACTTTCCATTAGCACGTATAAAAATTCAGCACGCACGATCTATAATTTTAAATCCATTTTACATAGTAATAAGGCAGAATTGTATAGTAAGCCCTTCTACTATTGCAACATTTTTGCGCTATACTTTCTTGAAAACCACGCTATCGGGGAAATTATTCGCGCATATTAGGTTTCGGATAGATAAGGTTAAAAATATATATACTCTCTCTGTTCTTTTTTATTTGACACAGTTGACTTTTTACGGTCTTCGAGGTGTGACTTTGACCATAATTTTTATTACTTTTATATTAAGATATACTAATAAAATTATAATATTATGAAAGTATTTTCAACGATAGTTCTAATGATATAATTTTTATATAACCAATCTAGATAGTTTTAAATTTATTGGCGGTCAAACTTTAGCGTAAAAAGTCAACTGCGTCAAATAAAAAAGAACGGAGGGAGTACTTAGTTGTGTTAACAATAATATGTAAAAATAAATAAAAAAAACACCAATGGCATGCGCATAAGCAGGAAAGGAATATATATATATATGAAGTCTTTTTTCTACTTTTGGGAGTAGTTACTCTCTATTTCGTGTCTCACAACGTAGTGAGTATCTTACGCAACCGAGAGTATGTATGTGTAGTATATGAGTATATAAGACCACTTAGGTAGTATTTACACCTTTTTAGGGGTGGTATGTATAATTTTTTTATATATATTCTTTTTTATGTGCGAATATGAAGATATTTACTGTAATATGCTAAAAACTATGGACTCATTTGCAAATTTGTCGTGTGATTCACATTGGAGTATCTTATAATTAGTATATAAGTATACTCAAAGAGATAAAAAAATTTATGTGGTATATCAGATGTGGGAGTAATTACTTCCGAGAGTGGAAAGTATTAATCATATATATATGGAGACAAGATTAGCATGGACTAGGGGACTAGGACGTATACTGTTTCGACATGTGTTACACTACTGTGTTAGAGACATAACATTGCACCTAATGGAATTGAAGCGTCAATACAGCACATAATTAAGCTTCTTTTCCCCTCTCTCTTTTGTAATGCGCGCGGCATATGATCAGTGGAGGGACGAGCTAATAGGGTGTGTAGGGCAAGCCATGTAGAGGAACATAAGAATCTGGTCGGGAAATGTTGCCAAGGGCCACGAGCTGATAATGCATCGGTTCTCATCATCACTCAACTTTATTTTTTTATTTTTTTTTGGCAAAACAATGCTAATAGTCCCCATTCTCACCAAACTTGAAGAATCTGATCGATGCCCCAGGCGACGATTAATTGAGGCCAGCTAGGAAGAAAGCTTCAAACCAAAGCCTACATGTTGTGTAATCTCACTGACTGATCATAGCTTGGTGATTAATTCTGTTGTACGCCTGGGTGATGATGCTGATTATATACCAACACAGTACTTTCTTTTACATAACGATATGGCATATATTTGCAACCGTTGGTATCGAAGCACCGTTCCAGAAATAGGTCCGGCCAGGTTAGATTATAGCTAAAGCTTGCTAGCCTAGCATTAATTAACCAGCACAAAAGCACCCCCACCATGGAAACTTCTACTGGTATTCATGGATCTATCAGTGTCAGTGTGTTATCCAAAACAGAGCCTAAAACTGTCCTTGCAGATAGATCTAGGTAGGTGTGCCTTCCAATCGATCAATTTAATGTTAGTGTTTGCAGAAGAAGAATTAAGGAGAAGAAAAGGTAACTAATTAAGCATCACTCCAGGCCTTGAGTGAATCTGATAAGAGGATGCCGAATACATTTATACATGTATGCAACCGCCCATATAGTACAGTACGTCTTAGCTAGGATACCATGGTAAGAAGTGTACATATGTGTGTAACTTGCACACGGAAATGAAACTTGAAAAGAAAATATATGACAGACTAGACACTGGGGCCTCTTCACCTAACGTTTCTGGTTGGAAGTCTTTCACCTCCGTCCGTCACAATCACATCCGTCTGTCGAACACTATGATGTCATATGTATACATCGACACGATTGATTAAACTCGATTCGGTTGGTTGCCGGCCGGGCAGCTGATAGCTAGCTAGTTAGCTTGTGCATCCACCAATTAGTACTTGCATGCTACTACATTCTACGCCGACCGATACCAATCGTACGCAACATCACAAGGTACTCCGATACAGGGAAAACCCTTGGTTTTGCAATTTATTTTGTTAGGGGGCGAAAGGCCTGAAATTACCGAAATTTCAGAATTTTGGTTATAATTCCGGTGAAATTTCTCTGGCTGGTTTTGACTTCTGCAGCACTTATAGTTTGTTTGAAGCTAGGCTTCAGTCCCGGCGCGACTTTTGCATTTTCAAGTACTGACCAGATCGATTTCGTTGCACTTGTCGGGATATGCATGCTTTAGTACGGTGCTGCAAATAGACAACAAGTGTAAAGCACCAATCATGTCGATCACCAACAAAGTGTACATGCACATCGATAATCTATAGAGAACTGCTATACATCTTTCAATTTTAGTGCTATGTGATTGGTGAGAGAGAGGGAGAGAGGGTGGGAAGTGAGATTAGATTAGGGATATAGAGGTGGGGGTGATATCTGGAGCATTGGATCTTCATCTGATGGCTCAAAAAGTGACTGATTTCCAAGAAAAAATCAGTCGCATGTTGTATAGACACTCCCTAATCTATATGTTACTGTTACCGTTTTACCATGCCCTGCCATTTCTTTTTGTTTTCACGTTCTGCAAACTAACCAATGTGTACGTGCAACACGCAGGCATCCACGAGGTGTTCAACGTGTCGGACTTCGCGGCGGCGGCGCCCGGCCGCCCGCGGCGCGAGGCGTACGCCACGGTGCTGCACTCGTCGGACACGTACCTCTGCGGCGCCATCGTGCTGGCGCAGAGCATCCGGCGAGCGGGCTCCACCCGCGACCTGGTCCTCCTCCACGACCACACCGTCTCCAAGCCCGCCCTGCGCGCGCTGGCCGCGGCGGGCTGGATCCCCCGCAAGATCAAGCGCATCCGCAACCCGCGCGCGGCGCGCGGCACGTACAACGAGTACAACTACAGCAAGTTCCGGCTGTGGCAGCTGTCGGAGTACGAGCGCGTGGTGTTCGTGGACGCCGACATCCTGGTGCTCCGCAACCTGGACGTACTGTTCCGGTTCCCGCAGCTGACGGCGGTGGGCAACGACGGGTCGCTGTTCAACTCCGGGATCATGGTGATCGAGCCGTCGCAGTGCACGTTCGACGCGCTGATCCAGAACCGGCGCACGATCCGGTCATACAACGGCGGCGACCAGGGGTTCCTGAACGAGGTGTTCGTGTGGTGGCACCGGCTGCCGCGGCGGGTGAACTACCTCAAGAACTTCTGGGCGAACACGACGGGGGAGCGGGCGCTCAAGGAGCGGCTGTTCCGGGCGGAGCCGGCGGAGGTGTGGTCGATCCACTACCTGGGGATGAAGCCGTGGACGTGCTACCGGGACTACGACTGCAACTGGAACTTGCGGGACCAGTGGGTGTACGCCAGCGACGAGGCGCACGCGCGGTGGTGGCAGGTGTACGACGAGATGGGGGAGGTGATGCGGGGGCCGTGCGGCCTGTCGGAGCGGAGGAAGATCGAGATCGCGTGGGACAGGCACCTCGCCGAGGAGGCCGGGTTCGCCGACCAGCACTGGAAGATCAACATCACCGACCCCCGCAAGTGGCAGTGATGAGCTCGGTCGTGGCGAGGGGAGGGGAGGGTCTATCGATGGATAAATACGTACGTAGCTAATTCGTCGGCCGCGCGGGCCGGAATGGCAGCCGAGCTCGCCGCATTTTGAGTTTTGGGCTTCTTTTTCTTTGTTCATATATACATAAGGGAGACGGAGCACGCACACTTCGGTTGAATAATGAGTAATTAAGTTTATCCTATGGTCGAAGTTGTTCGTATCGTGCATGCTTGGTTTGCTCGCCCAGAAGCGGCCTATATCCACGCCTTCGCCGATCGGCATGTTACACAGCCCGCCGTGCAGGCGGCTACACCGCGCGCGCGCGGCGCGTCACTCCCTGCCGCTTGCCCACGCGCGCTCGTTGGTATTCTCCCGTGAGCCTAGGACAAAGCGGGCCTCGATGGCGCGCGCACCTCGGTGTACAACGTCCGATTGGCGGCGACCTTGCCTCCGCCAATGTGCTGGTAGATTGATGACTCCACACTCCACACTCCACAGTGTGCGTCGCCATTCCCCTCGCTACGCCGTTCTCGGGGCTCTGAAAAACGCCCGTTCTGACCGATTATGCGGCCGTTTAGTCGGAGGCTGCAGGCAATCCGTTTAACCAGCCGCGTAAATACGTTCTTCTGTGCCATAGCCAGCCCATTAGCGGCCCAAATAGAGCAGCGATCCGTATTCCAGTGCATTGTCTCTTGCTCTGCCTCATTCCGTGTACTGCTTGGTTTGGTATATTTAGTCTAGTTTATGTCACTCTGCATGCTTTTGAACCGTGACACGTAGTTGTGTGTCGTGCTTCGGTGTAGAACTATAATTATCCACTGATCAATCTTGCAGTTTTTTGAGTTAGTAATGAAGCCACTGTACAATTGGAGAGTGGTACAAGTATGTTTGATAGTTCTGACAGTATTATGAGTTCAAATATCCTAGTGAATACTATTACCATCAAACACATACGTATATTAGCATAAACGTCAAATTGTTCGCAAAATTTCGATTAATTGTTTGGTGATATCCTGTCCGTCAGACGACTGTATTCCGTTTTTCACCAAACCGGCAGATGTCAAAGTGTCAGCCCATGCAAGCAGAGCCAAGCTCAAATCGCCGGGGTAATGTTTTCTTTAAACAATTCAAGCTACTGCATTTCTTGCTGATTCTATTCGGCATGACTGTACTCGTCTTTGAGGAATGAATGGTAGAGCTTATGGCTTGATCTAAAAAAAGGTCCATAGCTGGATATGAATTGCCTGCCCCGGACTTGGGGTGTAAGTATTTTGCCTCTTAACAGCACTAGCTAGAGCTGTTATGTAAGACCAAATTCGTGCCCAAAATATTGAAGGTCGAACTGTCTAACAACATAAAAAAGAGAGGCGTATGAGTTATGATTCTTTTCCACCTGATGGCTGCAAGATACAGACTAGCAACATGCAAGTCTTTGTGTAAACAAAAATCATGTGTTGCAAATGTGCAAAATTAATCAAAGATCATCCTCAGCTATTTCCCCCGGCCCAAACTTATGTGCATAAACAACCATCAAAACCATACTAGACCATATGTTCTCCCCCCCCTAAATCTGACCCTTCCCACTGAAACCATATGTTTTCTTCCCCAAAGATTGACGACCCCTTCAACCTTGCTATAATTAAGCACTGAACCAAGACCAGCCAACCATCCCCCTCCGTTTGTCGTGCGCACCGGCAAGCGGCGCGCGTTGCAATCCATAAACACATCTCTCCTCCCTTCCTGACCCCCCTTTCTTCGCCTCTTCTCCTTCGGAGCCTCCCCTTCGCGGGTGCTCCATTGCTCTCCGAATCCTATTATGACATTACGATGACAAGCCCCATTGCCTTCCCCCTCCTCTTCCTCCTCGTCGCCACCTTTCCCTCCTCCCATGCCGCCGTCCCACAACCCAGAGGTACGTGTGTACATAATTTGTGCATCGTCCCAACATCTCGTCTTCTTCGTGCATGTCCTCGTCGATGAAATGAAACCACGAACGCATGCAACATAAGCTGTGTTTCCATGATAGGGTTCTACATAAACTGTGGGTCGGACAAGGAGCAGCAGATAGGGAGCATCAAGTGGATGCAGGATGAGGGCTTCATCGCCGTCGGCAACGTCTCCGCCGTCGACAAGCCCAGCATCCTCCCCGTCCTCTCCACCGTGCGCTACTTCCCCGACGCGACCGCCCGCAAGTACTGCTACCAACTCCCCGTCGTCAAGGGCTCGCGCTACCTCGTCCGCACCACCTACTTCTACGGCGGCTTCGACGGCGGCAGCGAGCCCCCCGTGTTCGACCAGATCGTCGACGGCACCCGATGGAGCGCCGTGAACACCACCGACAACTTCCGGCGCGGCATGTCCACCTACTTCGAGTTGGTGGCGCAGGCGCAGGGGAAGACCATGAGCGTGTGCCTGGCGCGGCGGCCCGACACCGCGTCCAGCCCGTTCATCTCGTCGCTGGAGCTCGTCAACCTCGAGGACTCCATGTACAACACCACCGACTTTGGCAAGTACGTCATGAGCACCGTGGCACGCAACCGGTTTGGCGCCAAGGGCGAGATCGTTAGGTACGCACGTCCGTAATGCACCCCATCAGCACGCGTGTTTGTGTGCGCTTGCCCGCGCGTAAGGGGGGATCCTAACATGACGTGGTTGGCATTCTAGCTATCCAGATGACCAGTACAACCGGTACTGGGCGCCGTTCACGGACGGCAACCCGACGGTGGAGAGCCACTCGGAGATCTCGCCGGACGACTTCTGGAACATGCCGCCGGCCAAGGCGCTCAAGGGAGGGGTCACGACGAGCCGGGGGAAGAAGCTGTCCGTGCAGTGGCCGCCGATGGAGCTGCCCGCGGCGAGCTACTACGTGGCGCTCTACTTCCAGGACTCGCGCACGGCGAGCCCGTACAGCTGGCGCGTGTTCGACGTGGCGGTGAACGGGAAGGAGTTCTTCCGGGGGCTCAACACCTCGGCGGCCGGCGTCATGGTTTACTCGAACACGATGCAGCTATCCGGGAAGACAGAGATCGTGCTCACGCCCAACGAGACGGCCCCCGTCGGGCCGCTGATCAATGCCGGCGAGATCTACCAGATCGTGCCAATCGGCGGCAGGACGGCCACTAGAGATGGTATGCATTTTCAGGCGATTCGTATGCCAATAGTTTTCTGCTTTATGGTGATTGCAAATTTCAGGAAGCAAAATGTCACCTTCAGTTAGTGTAGACCACCTTCAGTTTGTGAGATTTATGTTTGGTGATGAAAAAGTATAGGGCTTTCACTTGTGCAGTGGTTGCAATGGAAGATCTTGCGAGGAGCCTCAAGAACCCACCTCCAGACTGGGCTGGCGACCCATGCCTGCCGCGGCAGAACTCATGGACTGGGGTTGATTGCTCCGAGGGCTCACCCGTGCGCGTCGTGTCACTGTAAGTACTCAGATTACCACGATCGTCATGTATATACTCGTATATGTTGCAGTCAGTTACCAACAGTGTTCAGAATGCAGCAATATATTTTGCCTTACTTTGCCGAATGCATTGGTATTCTTGCATGGCTGATATAATGGCATTACAACTTACAAAATAAGCCACCAAAATGTTGCCTATTGCTGTGATAATATGACCCCTTTTCTGTACTACAGGGATCTAAAAAATCACGGTCTTTCAGGATCGTTTCCCGACAGCATTGGAAATTTGTCTGGGATGAAAACCATGTAAGATTGACAAACCAAACCATGTGAACCAAATGAACGAAAGGGATAAGTATTATGTCTAATTTTGCCTCTGAATTTTGCCTGCAGCTATCTCAGCGGCAACAAACTCTCAGGCCCCATACCTGACTTAAGCAGCATGCACATCTTAACTGCATTGTAAGCTCAATGCATACCTGACTTGTTCTTCCTAGGATTCTTCCCCTTCATGCTAACTTTCCTATATTTCAAAAAGGCATCTTGATGGCAATCAGTTCAGTGGAGCGATCAAACCATCACTGGGAAAACTCAACAATCTAAAGGAGCTGTTAGTACTCAAATTCTCTTTTTGTGGTGCCTGTCAGATAATAAATATCCCTACTTTTCTTTCCCTCATGCATTTGCTCTGGACAATGGTAGATACCTGAACAACAACAATCTCTCGGGGCAGATACCAGAGAGCCTGAAAACCAAATCTGGACTTGACTTGAGGTATGAAGAGTAACAAAATCTTCACTTTGGTTCCATTTTTTTTTTGTCCTGGTGATATGGTTTGCATGAACAATTCACAGGACTGAAGGGAACAAACTTGATTGATGCTGTCAAGGAGGAAATATTGTGATGCTAATTTTCAATCTAATGCTGCACTTATGTATACAGAAGACACAGTTTAATGATGAAGGGAGAAGACTTGAAGGCTTCAGAAAGTGTAGGATGACATTGATGTATGATGTTGTATGTGAGCTGAAGATTGATGTGATATTTGGCATCCTTTTGAGCCATTTGTGTCCCTTTCTTAGTTTTTTCTGTACATGTTGCATCAGACGGCTTTAGTTTAGGGATAATTGTTAGGTCAAAGAATCATTTCCTAATATATCTAAAAGCCAAAAAGTGTACCATGTTCCATTAAAAACTTTATTTAGGACAGTAATACGCTGTAGGCAGACACAGAAATAGCTGATTACTCCAAGTTTGTGAGTTCTGAAACTCTGGGATCTCATTAGCAGTACTGGTGGACAACAACAACAGCAAAGCCTTTGGTCCCAAACAAGTTGAGGTAGGCTAGGAATTAGCAGTACTGGTGGACAAACAAACATAATACATAACAACCGTGCAGGAAATCCTGATAGATAAAAGCCTAAACCATGCCCAAAATCCTATTTGCCATCTCTTGATAGGTTAGTAATGATGTTGCACGGTGTGGTCACTCGGTTACCTCATTGCCATCAACAGCTGCTCGGATTATATGCACCTGAAAAGCAATTCATTTGTTATACACATTATTCAGATACAAACCATGTTGAGTTCACAACTCCACACTATTCAGATATAGTGTTCAGTAGATTGTATAACCTTGAAGGCTGTAGGCTTGATCAGTTGAAAAACTGTCGCATCTCCATCCAGCAATCCATGACACAGAGCAAAACCAGCCCAGCCACCACTCAGCCCATTCTTGTAGGCAAGATAATTGGTCTCGAATTCTTCGTCTTTCTCATCCACCAAAGTGACAATGGAATCATGCTTTGGCAGGTATGTCTCACAGAAATGCCTAGGGAGGCCCTTTTGATCATGTCATCCGACAAAATTAGTACACACGAGGTGAGTTAAGAATTTGCTGGGAAAGGGCATATAATAGTATAGTACTCACCAACCAAAATCCTCGCACCACATGTGAATGTAACATTGGCTTCACAAAGGATGGGTATTCAGGGTCAAGCTGTGATTCTAACTCCTCTGCTTTTCTTGCTGCCTCCAACCTAGCTTCCATGGAAATTGATCCACGGCTTTTCTTGCTTGCCAAGTAGATACTCTCATATAGTTTTCTAGGAGACCTATAGGGGAGAAAATGGATAGATAGGATGCAATTTTGTTATTAAAGGAAGAAGCACAGATTTCGAGCTCCTATGTTATTTGTAGCACATATTTACAAACCTTTTCATTCTCTCCTTATCTGGTGCTACCTGTAAAGTGTCAAGGAACGTTACTTGTCACTTGTCAGAAAAGAAAATATGGATTTCAATTGATGATAACATGTATGCTAAGCAGTAGGCACAATGCCACAATGCCTAATATGTACCACACAAAAGATTATAGGCTGCTCCTCAATATAAGCATTTTGCAACAAAAAATATTGTACCAGAGCACCAGACACTATTTTTTTAAAAAAAAAAATCTTAGTGGTTCCTAATAAATTGACATAATCTGGGACAGTTGAACAGATAATTACATGTGAAGTAAATAGCTTCTTCAATTGCGCGGACAGCCTTGCACTAGAAATAAAATTCCATGTTGGATAATTTACAAGATATGTATGCAATTATGCAACCGAATGAAATATATGAACCAGAACAAGCCCCTATGTAAATCACAAGAAATAGGTGCTTTTATTCCTAAACCTTATAAATTAAGGGAACAGAGCAGAACCAGGAACATATACCTCTGCATACTTGACCTCAGGGAGGTTAGCAAGGCGCCGTGACCTCCTCCGAGGCGAGGGAGCCACGACCGCCGCCTCGACGATCCTGCGCCTCTTCTGCTTCTTCTCGGCCGCAAACAAAGAAGAAAGGACACAATCGATGAGTGGAAAGCAAGCAGCAAGCAGCAATCGATCCAATAAACGACTGCGGTAGAACACGACACGAAGGCCGAGGGTAGCGGCGGCGGCGTCACCATGGGGGAGGGGGTCTTGGGGGCCTCGGCGACGGCGGCGGTGAGGTGGCGCAGGTTGAGCGCCTCCATCTTGCGCTTGTTCTCCTCCACCGTCCTCTCCCTCGCCGCCTCGTACGCCGACATCTCCTTCTCGATCGCCATCCCTCCCCTCCCTCCCTCCCTCCCTCCCTCTCTCTCTCTCTCTTCTCAAGTGTGGTGTAGAGAGAAGCTGGAGCAGCAGCAGCGCGAAGTTGGGGAAGGGTTTAAGCCAGGGGAGAGAGGCATGAGGGTGGGGGGTTTTCTAGGCCAAGGGGCAGAGGAAATCGACCGTTGGACAGGCGGCGGGTAGAACGGTAAATTTCGGGGGACGTGGATGGAATGGGGGGAAATGTTTCGTGTGCCTCGTTTTTTTTGTCGAGAAGAGCAACTGCCACCGTGTTTCTCGGGGAAAAGGCTGCGAAAAATAATAGCCGGGCCGGGCCGGGCCGGCAGAGGACACGACCTGGCCCAAATATTTGCTCAAGTCGAGTGAGGTTGGGCATGCGGCGACTCTTGAGCGAGTTGACTTGAGTGGCTCGCCTGGAACTCGTGGTCTGCCCATGAGGAGTGAGGACGGGAGCTAACTGAAGAAAAATCCAAATCCCTTTTAAAATGGGGATGATGTTCCACCCCGAATCCCTAAAAATCATCTTGATTGATCGCTCCTAAGCTCACGAGACGCAGATCCTGTCCGGTTCCTGTGTCCTTCGCGCTCCCTTCTGAACGAGCTCCAGTTGGATCAGCTGATCTGCTGGTGCCACACTAGTCGGCGTCGGCATGAGGGTGGTGGTGACGGGCGCGACGGGGTACCTCGGCGGCCGCCTGTGCGCCGCGCTGGCCGGCGCCGGCCACGCCGTGCGCGCGTTCGTCCGCCGCTCCAGCGACGCCTCCGGCCTCCCGGAGTCCGTCGAGCTGGCCTACGGCGACGTCAGCGACGCGGAGTCCCTCGCCGCCGCCTTCCACGGGTGCGACGCGGTGTTCCACGTCGCCGCCGCCGTGGAGCCCTGGCTCCCCGACCCCTCCGTTTTCATCACCGTACGTATGAGTAACAAGTGTTCCATTTTTTTAGGTCGTCTTCTAGGAATTATAGAGGGTGGGGTGCTGTGGAAAACTAGGTCAAGCCAAACCTTTTTGCCTATTGTAGAATCCTGTTCAATATGGTGATCAGGTTTGTGATTTTCTAGTGCCCAGTTCCAAAAACAGCAGTAATGCTGCTTTGCCTGCTTGGTTGTTCGATTCAGCATGGATCTGTTATATGTGTATCCTAAATCATGCCAACTTCTTAAGCTGCCTTGGATGGAACGGGCTCAAAACCATCCAAAATTTGGCAGTAAGAACTAAGAAGGCACCAAGCTGGAAGAAATTACCGAGTGATGTAAATTGGTGTTGCGCTAACAAGGCAAACTAGTTAAAAAATAATATGATTGTGATTTAGTCAGAAGCTCCAAACCTCTCCCCTGTAGTTAGAAGATTAGAGATTCGGTTTCTATGTGCTGATCTTTTAGATAAGAAATTAAACAATAATTGACTGAGAAGAGAGCCCATGAGACGAAAAGGCATATTAACAATTTGGTATAAGAAACGGGCACAACAAAATGTGCATTTTGTGCTGTGATTAACAGGTCAATGTGGGAGGGCTTGAGAATGTGTTAAAGGCTGCCAAGAGAACACCAACAGTAAAGAAGATAATTTATACGTCATCATTCTTCGCAGTTGGCCCAACGGATGGTTATGTCGCAGATGAGACACAGGTAAAATTGTATGTTGAGCTGTGTCAGCTTTTGCCATTTTCGGTTTTGCAAGTTTCTGCGAAAATAAAATTATAATATTTCCTCATGAATGATTTTTTTGCTACAACTTCAGTCCATAGGTTCTGTTCTACCCGTTTGTGCTCATATATCAAATTTTGCTAGAGTAAGCTGGCATCGGTTTTGCAGAGGGGCATACAGGATATATATGATTAGATAGGTATTTGTTTTACTTGATTGCCATTGAACAACAAGGGTAGATTTTCTATAATGAGCAAATCTTGAAACCTAACTGTTCTGGTTACTGACCCTATTTCCAAAGCATTCACCCCTACATATTTCTGTCCCTTGTAGAACAATTCTGCTTGATACAGTAACACCTGGCTGACTGCTAGTAAAATTCTAACTCAGCACCTTTTGATGAATTGGAGCTCTTAGTGATTTGAATTATCCACATTTATACACAAATGCTAGAAACTGTAACACAGCTGAATTGTTTTAAATTGCAGATGCATCAAGGGAAAACATTTTGCACAGAGTATGAGAAATCAAAGGTTCTTGCAGATAGAATCGCATTGCAGGCAGCAGCAGAGGGGGTGCCAATCACCATTGTCTACCCAGGAGTTATGTATGGTCCTGGAAAACTTACAACTGGGAATCTTGTTTCCCGCATTGTAAGAGAATCTTCTTATCCATGAAATACGTGAATATCTAGTTATTTATTGTGTATTTGTGCATGAATTATAAAATATAGTATCCTGAGAAATAGTCATGAGCAGAAATTGAACCTCAGTGCTTCTTGCAGTTAATTGAAAGGTTTAATGGCCGTCTACCTGGTTACATAGGAGATGGGTATGATAGAGAATCATTCTGCCATGTCGATGATGTTGTTAGTGGGCACATAGCAGCTATGGAGAAGGGCAGAGTGGGCGAAAGATATCTCCTCACTGGAGAAAACAAGTCATTCATCCAGATTTTTGATATGGCTGCTAATATCACAAACACAAAGGCACCCTCATTCCATGTACCTCTCTGGGTGATTGAAATATATGGGTGGATTTCAGTTTTCGTTTCTCGCATCACTGGAAACCTCCCACTTATCAGTTACCCTGTACGTCAAGTATTCTCTATTTTCAGTATTTAAGTTTATCATTCGCAGATAGGTCTTGCTGTTGTGACGTTGTGTTTAATAGATTCTACATGCTGTGGATTGCAGACAGTATATGTTCTTAGACATCAATGGGCATATTCATGTGACAAAGCCAAGAGGGAGCTGGGCTACAGTCCAAGAAACTTAACTGAAGGTCTATCAGAGATGCTCTTATGGCTCAAGAATGACAAACTGATCAAATTTTAGCATTTTACCCGTTGTATTACTCACTTTTGCTACATTTCACGCTTCATGTACACTGAGATGTCATCTACACTGAGATGTTTTGGATGTACTAGCGACTTTGAGATGTATATACTTGCTATGGCATATTGTTGTATCATATTAGTAAGAAGTTGAGATGTAATAATTGTCAGATTTTGGAGAGGACTTTGCTATTTACAATCGTGCATCTTATTCATTATCATTGAGAATATATACCCATATACATAAAATTTGCTATAAAAAGTGAGCTTTGATGAATTTTTTTATAGAACTTACTTTGAAGTATCTTATAATCATTATTGGAGTATGTTCATATTTACTACTTCTAAGTGTAGTTACTCCCATAGTATCCTGTCCCAAACGGGTTTTTGGGTGCAGGTCCCTCCAATAGTGATCCACTAATTGTGTGCTTTAATTGAAGTAATCAGAAAACACGAGATATTAAAGGAACTACATGCTGAATTCTTGGCCACATGCGTCTGATGTGTTCACGGGAGGAGAGAGAGTATGTAGTATGTATGTATAATTTTGAATTTTTGTAGTACTGGGACAATTTCGTCCTAGGTTAAAGGACACAGTGCATTCAATTACTGTATGCTCTATGGCTTGTGGAGCAAATAGTAAATTAGAGTGTATATGTATAGCTCTGTTATCTTTAGAAAATTACAAATGGGGGTATGTTGCTATCACTTGAAATGGGAGTACGTTGCTTTAAAAGGGAGTATATAGCACCTGCAAAGAAGTATATTTATCATTTGAAATGGGACTATGGGAGTATATGGTTTCAAAACAGAGTATATTAACGTACAAGAAGTTAGTAGCTAGTAGAATAAGTTGCTAACCGTGATAAGAATTTGGTGGTATTTTAAATGATATAATCCTTTTACATACTGCCTTTTATACGGCCAACAACTAAAACTTTACACAACATGCCTTCCACTGTTGACTCTTCTCTTGTTCTTTTATCAGGTACGTGAATCACCTGTGGCCGAAGCTGAGCACGTACGCTCCCGTCGATCTGTCACCGAGGAGAGCCATCTGTGCATAAAGGCAGAAAATAGAGGACTGAATTGGCTCATTGATGCGTTCACCTCCATTAACCCAGTCAGCAACCACAAGTTATGAGCCCTTATGCATATACAACTTTTGGAAACGTACATTGTTACGCCGATGCATTGTGCCTGAATAAAAAAGAACCATCAAATAGAGACCATAAATCCAAGAAAACTCGTTAATTTTCTATAGACATGAACGGCGTATCACAGAACAAAGTATGTATATAAAAAGGTAGTATGAAGCGAATAAAAAAGTAGTATATCTACTTGAAAAAGAAAATATGCATACAACCTAGACGTGAACAAAAGTTACAGGGATTGCATTTGGCAACAACAGACCAATAAAATGGCAAAATCACCATGGATGTAATACTATGCAGAGTATCCTGCAGCTACATGGAATTGGGACCGTACCCATCAATTTCCAATCGTGGGTAAATTGAACATACAGATCGAATAGGAGCTGCAAGTTACTGACATACTCCTACATGAGAAGCAAAATACTGAATGCTCTGTTGTCGGCATCCATATGGACGGGCCATTCATGCAAGAGAGATGCTCTACCGACTTGTCACAAAACTGCAATACAACAAAATTGTTATGAGATTTCTGTGCATTGGTTGGGAAGATGGGAAGGTACATCCTGATTACTCATACCGCGACGTTCTCCATCCATGCATGTTGGGATGCTTTTGACTCGTCCTGGTCTGGCAGCGATGGCGAGTTATGTTGTGTTGTTGTCAAGTTGATTCATCAGAGCCTGCAAATGTGGCGATCGGCCGTGAGATCACAAGCAGGGGGCAGATTAGAACTTGCTCAAAACCATGGGAAAACTCACGACCTGGCCAGCAACGTGGGCGTCTAATACATGAAAACGCAAAATTTTGATTGAGTTGTACTATGATTTAAAAAGGAGATTAGATCAACATGTACATACCTTGCACTTGCATCGGGAGTATTCTCCTCCTGATTGGAGAGCTGGTGAGCACGACGACGCTGGGTTTGGTCGCCAGAGCTGATGAGGGCAAGAAGACAATGTCTGGGTCGCCGGAGATACGAGGCAACAAGACGGTGGCCTAGTCACCAATAAATTGGTCGTTCGTCTAATCGCCAAGAAGAGGTGGCAACGTCCTGGAAATTGACGAACGAATGCAATTGGGAGGCGCCCGTATGGCTTCTTGGTCGGTTAAATGCAACAAAAAAAAAAAAAACCAAACTCCCGGAAAAATCTGATGGCTACCTCTAGATGAACACGCCGATATGATAATTCAGGAATTTTATTAACCAGGATTAAACGCCAAATACAAGGTATTGGATTGGGCCTCTCTCCCATCCGTTATTTTCAGGCCCGTTAGGCTCGGAATGACGCACAGATCTCATCCAGGATTAAACGGTGGATGGAGAGGAAGTAACTACACCCGAGAGTAGATAGTATTTTTCATACACACACACCACACATACACACATGATTAGTTGGGCCACATGGGCCAAGGTGGATGGTGGATCAGGAGGATCTGATGCACTGAGTTTGAGTAGATGAATCCGATGTTATTCTCAAGTCTGAGCCTTAGTGAAGAAATCTGCAACTTGAAGCTCTAATGGTATATATTAGAGGTCAATGGTCGACTACTAACAATGAGGCCGTGTGAATGATGCATCAACACCAATGTGCTTTGTCAACTCATGCTTGATCGGATCACTAGCAATCTGAATGATATTTGTATTGTCACAAAACAAAGGTGTATGATTATCACAAAGAACACCAAGATTAACCAAAAGCCATTGAAGCCAAACAATCTCTGACGTGGTAGCGGCAAGGGCTCGAAGCTCAGCCTCTGCATTAGAGCGTGACACCGTAGTCCGCTTCTTGGACTTCAGGCAATGAACGAAATACCAAGAGAGATGCAGTAGCCAATGATAGATCGGCAATCAACAGGACCACTCGCCTAAGTGGAGTCAGAGTAAGCGTGGAGTTGGAGCTAACTCGAGCTGGCATAGAACAGATGTCTGAACGCAGTCCCCCTCAAGTATCTCAGCACACGAAGAATATGACCATAGTGGACTGAGGTGGGAGCACTGACAAACTGCTAAGGACATGAATAATATGAGCAATGTCTCGCCTGGTGACAGTGAGATAAACAAAGCTTCCAACAAGCTGACGATAGCGGGAAGGATCTATTAGTGGTACATCGTCTGTAGGACGAAGCTGCGGGTGGAGCTTCATGGGTGTGACAACATTGCGAGTATTAGTCATACGAGAGCGAGTGAGTAGATCCTGAACGTAGCGATGCTGAGAGAGATAGTAGCCATCACCATTAGAATGAATCTTAATCCCCATAAAATAGCTCAATGGTCCCAAATCTGACATCATAAACTGTTCACTCAGTTTCTTCTTGACAAAAACCACATTGTCCATGTTATCTCCTGTGATCAGCATATCATCTACATATAGCAAAAGAAAAGTACGACTCCGTTGAGAAGTGTGAATAAACAAGGTAGGGCTATGCTCACTTGGAGTGAAACCAACAGCTCGAATCACAGAACTGAAATGCTCAAACCAAATACGAGGAGCCTACTTGAGACCATACAGAGCATGCCTAAGACGACAAACATAGCCTATGTGAGTCTCAACACCTGGGGATGGCTGCATATAGACCTCCTCATGTAGATCAACATGAAGAAAGACATTCTTATAGGCTATGTTTGTCGTCTTAGGCATGCTCTGTATGGTCTGTAGTCATATGAGAAAATGGAGCAAAAATCTCATCATAATCTCGACCATAAGCCTGCTGAAAACCTCTTACAACAAGATGAGCTTTGTATCGCTCCACTGAACCATTTAACTTAGTCTTTACTTTGTACACTCACTTGCAAGTTATAAGAGCAGCTCCGGATAGTAGTGTAACAAGATTCCAAGTGCATGTACACTCTAATTCTATAAGCTCCTCGGTCAGGGCCAACTGCTACTCGGGTATACTGGTTGCCTCTTGATAGGTACTCGACATGTATCGACGACAACTCTTGTTCGACGATCTTGCACAAAGCAGGAGCTATCATCAAACCCAACAAAGCAGTTCATATCTGCGAGCTGCCCGACAGAGATGAGATTCGTGGAGAGCGTAAAGACAAGTGAGACATTTGAAACTGCGAAGTGAGAGGTGGAAAGAGTCCCCTGATGAGTGACTGTGCATAGCGTTCCATCAGTTGTCTGAATCTTGATACCTTTTGTAGAAGGACGACATGATGTGAGTTGAGATGCATAAGATGTCACATGGAAAGATGCCCCTGAATCCAACACCCATGGAAGTGAAGCACCCGACACAGAACATAATGGTGCAGTAAAACTAGTGGATCCACCGAAAGATGCCTGCAGCTGACACAACTGAGCCTAAAGGTTGCTCATCCGAGCCTGAATTTGACCAAACTGAGTTGCACAAGACTCCAAAGCATTGGCAAGGATAGAAGAAGCAATAACAGCCTCACCTCAATGAGATGAAACACAAAACAGTAACCTCAGCTCGGGATTCAACTCAAAACACTGACCTGCTAGATGGCCATGTCTCTTGCAGCAAGAATAAACAAGCTGACTCCAGATAGGACTAGGACCAAGGATACCTTCGAATGCCATGATAGATCAGGTACACAAGCAGATCATCGAGTAGAAAAATCCCAGTAGCAGAGTGGAGCACCTGGCGGCAGCTGCAACAGAGCCCCTAACGACGATTGCAACAGAGCTCGGTGGAGGAAGGCGATGAAGGAGTAGCAGCCGAAGCAGAGCAGCTGTCGACAACGAACAAGACGACTGGTGACGTTGGATCCAGGAGCAAAGCCAAGGCAACGACGGAGCACCAAGCCAAAACAAAGCACCTGACTGCAGCGACTAGGACCCGAAGCAAATCAGCTGAACGACACCGGTAGGAGCTCGACGAGGGCCCAACAGAGGTCAAGAGTGGAGGCCGAGAGGGGCCTTAGTTGTTTTTGTCGTTGTCGACGACGCTGGAGGCCTTCGAGGAGGCGGCCTTCTTGGGAAGGAGGTGCTGATGGATGTTGGGCATCAAGTCGCCGCTCGTAGTGGTGGCGCTGCCTAGCAGCTTGGTTAGTTCCTCGTCGTTCCGGACGACGTGCTGGATGTGGAGCGGAACGATGTGGGTTTTCTTGTTGTCCCTCGCCGTGTTCCCAGCAAGCTCCAGGACCTCAACAGCGAGGTACTCGAGGACAACAGTGAGGTAGACAAGGGCGCCGGCGCCAACGTGATCGACGTACTTTCCAGCCTTGAGGAACCTCACGATCCTGCCCATTGGGAACTGCAGCCCGACCTTGGAGCTCCTCGACGACGCCCTCTTCAGAGGAGGTCAACGTTAGCGATAACAGCTCGAATCGAGCAGCAACGGCTCAAATTCGAGGCTATAGTAGTCCAAATTGAGGCAGGTCATGGTTCGAGCGGCGGAGTAGAGGTCCGGGTAGCGCCGCAATGCAGACGAGCTCGAGGCGGTGGGATCGAGCACAAGGCCGCACGATCCGACACAGTCGAGCTCAGGAAGGTCGCATCAGCTCACGATCAGAGAGGGGAGAGGCAGGTCGAGGAAGACAGAGCCTCCAATGAGATGGAGACGGCGGCAAAACACGTACGGAGGCGAACCACAAGAAAGAGAAAGGAAGAGAGGTAGCACGCCGGTGACGGCGAGGATGACGGCGGCCTGACCGGATCTAGTCCCTAACCCTAATCCTAAGCTCTGATACTATGCCAGATTTGGAGAGGATTTTACAATTCACAACCATTTATTTTATTCATTATTGAGAAGATAAATATATATAGGATTAATTGGACCTCATAGGCCGCATGGGCAAAGAGAAACTACTAATGTGTACAAGGCTCTTAACAATAATGTAATACTGATTCCATGCAATGAAGGAAGAAATAATGTTATTTTCAGATGAATGTTGGTTAATTTAATTATGTGTAAGTTGTAATTGCATAAGTAGCTGATTGAGGCATACACTGCATTGAAAACCAGCTAATTTCAAATTTGAGGACAAATGCGCCTGACAATTGAGTATTTAAGAGGTATATGCAGGAGATCTTTAGGCGCACTAAATGCTTTTGTCTAAATTCTAAAACATTGCCTTCCAAATACAGTTCCCTATTGAAATTGCGCAATACCAAATCACAGTTCATGATCAAAATGTTGAGCCAAAGAAGTTTAGAACAACATGTAGCAGAGCAATTCACGCAACAAGCAGCCAATTAAATAAGTCAAAGTGATAAATAATCCATGTACAACAGAATGGAATACTCAACTGAGTTCTTCCGATGGTGATTACATGTAGCAGACAAAACTTCTCCTTTGAAAGAGTTATGCTCGGTCAAATGATCAATCGAAAAAGTCAAAATCCAAAAGCTAGGCCAATTCTTGCAGCAGTTTCTCCAGCACTTCAGAAACAAGAGGAATGTGGAGGCAATCTTGGCCATCAGAGTTCTTTCTGATCTTCACCAGATCATGATCTTTAAACTCTGTCAGGTGGGAGTTCAATGTCACTTGACTGCTTACAAGAAAGCGCTCACGACATTTGGTGTACAAGCTACTGTCAGGCATACCTGACAAACAAGGCAAATGAGGTTTAGTTTGCAAACCATGGGAATTCTTACAGGAAAATAAGTCTACAACGAACTTGCCTTCCTTTTTTTTTCTTTTGCCAACTAATATTCAGCAAGAACTCTAAAAACACTTTGTGCATTTAGTGTCAGACTTTGTAGAACAACATGGGTTGTTTTCTTGGTTTGGGCATGATAGCCACTAGCAAGTATCAATGTGTAGAACACATCTTCGACTTTGTAAGGTGCAAATGTTGGGGGAAGGTACCAGTTCCACTTGAATTGTGTGTGCACCATCTTCTTGTCCCATACTACAATAATTGCCAATTTAAGATACGTTAAGCAATGAAGGCATTAGGGAAGGATGAAGCTAAAGGTGCCAGGAACTTACATAAAGGTGCATTAACATGGTCCACTGATGCGACAAGACGGACTTGTGGGCAGCAAGAAACTTGTGCCAAATACTGTTGTGATTCGGCATCACACAAGGCAGGTCCATCAATATTGTGAATAAGAAGGCACATGTAATAATCTCCGTCGTCAGATGTCTGGTTGTTTAGAAATGAGATGATATCATCTATTGATTGGGAGGCAAAAGGTTGCGGTAATTGGGACCTTGTTCCTAACTAGCGTTTTCACTTAAGTTTTGTTTGCTCCCAAAATACTTCAGCTATTGTTGCTATGACCTGAAAAAGAAACAGATTAAAACATACATATGTCATGGGGATATGTTCCTGATCTTATGATGATGATACAATTAGCAATGGTGATGAGGATTTGTCGAAACACTCGTTTTCGACAAAATCAGGATTGCTGTCAGGCATAGGCGGTCTGACCGGCCATTGCCGGTGGTCTAACCGGTCATGACCGGCGGTTAGACTAGCCGGGGTAAAGGTCAAGTGGCTGGCGGTCTGACCAGCCCAGGAGGGCGGTTAGACCGGCAAGGTGAGCGATCTAACCGGTCAGAAAAGTCACCGTTGAAGTTAGGCAAACCTGATCAAACATTTATATGGGAGTGTTAGGAGATGCATTTGCACTAGATCTCATGGAAAATGGAGCATCGGGCACAACTAGATAGGTTTTTACCGAAAATTCCAGGGAGGGACATTTTCAGCCCTTAGCCAAATTTTGGCCAAGTTTAGATCGAGAGGTCCGACCGGCCGGGGATCGGTCAGATCGCCACCAATGAATGACCGCCATGGGCGGTGGTCTAACCAGCATGGCTTTAATCATTGGCCGGCAAGGTGTCTATGATCGTGGGTTAGATTAATTTTATGGGTTTCAGTGCATATATGTTGCATGATGCATTTTTGACTAACGTGGGTCAAGTTGCAAAGAACTTATGCCCGGAATTGATTTCTTATTCTATTGTTGTGTAGGAGGTTTGGAGGTCAACGACGGTCAACGGTGAGGATGATCGGAATTAGGCTAGAAGAACTGAGGTCCAGAATGATCGAAGATGTCGGGTGAAATCATTGGACTCAAGCAAGGCGCAAGATGGACAGGGATGACCGAACGAAGAGTTCGGTGCGACTGGTTGCATCAAACGACGCAGGATCGGTGCAAATGCCATGGTGGTTTCCGTGAGAGCCGGGTGGGAGAGACTTGCCGACATGAAGAGAGTCGTTGATCAACCTACACACGACGAAGCATAGGATTGCTTCATGATGATTGGACTAGGTCTTTGGCGAAGGATCAAGAAGGGGTGTTTTGGTAACTTCACCAAAATACCGCCTTGATGACTTTTGGAAAAACCGCGACGCAAGGCGGCACAAGGAGATGCGGTTTAGGTAAAGTGAAGATGAAGATCATGAAGAGACGGATTCGGGAAGCCCAGTTCGTCATCCGCTTTGAGAAGCGTACGTGAGTGTAGACCCGTTTGTATGTGGGTTTAATGGATACCCGTTAGGGTCCTCTATCTAAACCTAGCCTCCACTATAAAAGGGAGATGCCCAAATGTGGAGTCTTCAAGTCCTTCGAAGAGAAAACCCATAATTGGTGATTTGGGAAAGTGGAGTAGTTTTGGCTAGGGTTTGTGAGAGATAGATTGATTGTGTGCTCAAGTGTTGAGTTTTTATTCTCCATGGTAGAGTGACTGTAAACCAACATCTTTCTCAAATCAATCCAAGCATGATTTCCTCAAGATGAGTCTCTTCTTGTTCTTACTCTCTTTTTGATGACTTTTGAGATTTTGGTGTTCCTTTGGTTTTATTTTAGTTTCTTATTGTGATCTTGCTTGCTGGGATATATGGGAATCTATCTAGGGCCATCTTGATAATCCTTCACCCACGAGCAAGTTCTTGGATCAAAGTTTGAATTTCTTCGGTTCTTGTGCCCTATTGCTCACATCTAAGAAATTCACGAAACCTTAGCCTCGATCTTCCCGGTCGTTGACTGGAATAGGTTCCTGACCTTCTTGATGAGCTGTGGTTGAAATTTGAGGGGATTTGGATCATCGGATCAAAAGTTGAGTCGATTTGTGATCTTGAAATCGTGTTGATTTTACTGTTCATCCCGATGAGATGTCAGACCAGTTGACCAGAGGTTAGACCGGCCAAGCTTCCGTCAGACTGGCCTCTATGAGGATTCTTGGTGTTTTTGTTGCCTTCTTGGGGATCGTCGATTTCAACGCAAGTTTTTCGTTGTGCTTGTAATATCTGATCTTCATAGCTTCCACACCTGCTTTATTTAAGTGTTTCATCTACTTCAATTCTCAAACCTATTAGCAAACAAAGGTTAAAGCCAATTCAAGTATCAATCAATAGAAATCAAGCTTGCATAATAAACTTTGCATGATGAATCGATGCCATCACTGTTTAGTTTGTTTATTCAACAAGGATTGAACATTCAATGCAAGTCATGATACATTATTAATAGATGTCAAAGAATTTGAACAAGAGTGTGACAAAGCAATCCATTCTATAGGCAAGAGGTCAATATTGGGCAGAAGGCCATACTTGCTTCCAGTTGATGGACAGAAGATAGCCATTGATCACAATGACAGTTAAATCAGTCAAGGTGGAGGCAAAATCCTCGAGCAACAGCTTCTTAGATCCAAAGCCATACATCAGAAGGCTAAAGTCGCACATGCAACAGAGCACCACATCGATTATGCACTTCAATCTACAATACTGACTGATGATGTGTCAGAAATAAGTATATAAAAAAGAAAACCTTAGCTCAAACAGCCAGTTGAGGTATTGGTCCTTGTAGCTTGTCGTCAGAGCCTCCACCTCTTTCTCGTGCTTCGGGGGGATCTCAGCGAGTGATGCTCGCAACACCTGCGCAGATCGCAAATCAGTCAAGTGTACCCACAAATTACGAGCGCAGAAAGTCAAGAGGCGATTCGAGGGTTCAGAGGAGAGGTGGGTTGCCAGACCTGCTCATTGACGAGGTTGAGGTCAGAGAGCTTGCCGGCGGCGCGGGCGCGCTTCTTGCCGGAGGAGGGATCCTTCTCCTTGGCCAGGAAGTAACTCCTAGAGAAGCCCGCCTCCTCCTTGTCGTCCTCGGAGCCGGAGCTGGCCGCCTCTCGGAGCCATTGTATTTCGCTTCCTCCGTCGCCGCCGCAAGGATGGAGGCGGGATGGGCTGGGGCACAGGCGGTTAACTTCTAGAAAACGCTCGGTGTTTGTCACCGTTCCCGCGCTTGTTTGCCTCTTTCCACGGGGAATGGCTATTGGCTATGCGGGCAGGGCCGATGAGGCATTTGGGCTGGACCACATTGGTTTGTCTGGAAATTCTGGACCATAGCACAGTCATGCACAGCATGGTACGCTCTTAGTCGGAATCAACTTCAAATTGCAATAACACGTGTTTAACAAATATACTCGATTCAGTGGATAGCAACGTGGCAATGTTCAGGCACAGGCCTAAATGCTGTTCGCAGCAAGAAAAAGACTGGTCGTGATGACGATTTTCTTTCAACTACCCTAAAAAATGCTTGCAACGTGAAGATTTTCTTTCGGAAGCTCAGCCATGACACTGGCTCTGAGCATCAAGGGTCAATTATTCAGATACTGTAAAGGCTGAAGAGGAAGACTACCAAATACAAGTAGTATCACACTAGCAACGCTTCCTTACTTCCTTCACAGATAAATGTGAGAGAATCAGATACAACTTACAGAGGTAAGGAATATATGCTAACGTGAATCCCTTTTGTTCTGTAAGATAAAATCACCCTCATGAGACCTGATTCAAGCAGACTAAATTGCTTTCAACTACCCTAAAAAATGCTTGCAACGTGAAGAATTTCTTTCGGAAGCTCAGCCATGATGCTTTGCCACCAGCAATGCTTCTACCAACGGTGGCTGCCCAGGGAGATGCATCATGTGGGATATCAAGGGAAGAGCTACAGCACTTTACTTGCCTTCGCTGCCTGTGAAGCAATGCATCAGAACGTAAAGGTAAAATTAACTCAGATGGTATACAATCAAACTGCTCAAGAACTAAACATATATTTAACTAAGATGGTATATTGAACATGGTATTATAGACCGGCAATCACTTACAAAAGGAAGCAAGGATTAAGTATGACATCTGGTAATTAGCTCCTATGTTAGTAGTTACCCAACCTGCCAAACACGGTGAAAACCAAAAGTAGAAGAACACGTTGTAATAAGTTGGTAAGTAAAAACTGTTTCACCAATGTGGTTGAACACTGGTATTAGCGATACCATGTGAAATTACATCAAGATGCATAGGTACTTTGACTGCCTTCAGTTACTATAGCGGTAAATTTTTGGTTTGTCCTGGTGCAATCCCTTACTCAAAGTCCAATAATCACCATTGACCATCTGAACAAACAATAAAGAGAACACAAGGAAATTACAAGGCGGTCTTCATAATTCATCAAATCCTTGATGGTATCAACAAGGTAGGCTAACAAAAGATTAATAAATTCTAAAAAGGCAGGCATGAGTTGTTCCAAGAGAACCATATCAAGGTTGGCATGATGTAGAGGAAACTTAAATGGATGCTGGAAACACTAGTAATTTATTTCAAACATGTGTCAGTGTCAGTTGCTTGTGCTGTACCAATCTTGATCACCATCATCTCATATTTTGCGTTGTCATTCTAAAATAATGTCAAGAAATAGTTTCTAGTACTCTTGCAAAAAAAAGTCCCACATTGACACTAGCATATCACAGTACGTAGTAATTTTTTTCCTTGCATCCTCACCATCGGCAAGAGCACCTCACCACTGTTTTCCACCGCAATAGTACCGGTACAAGTTTAGCTCATATTTGAAGTTCATTTTGTATCTCTAGTATGAAAAAAATGGAGGTTCCAGATGTTCATCTTTTTTGTATCTGTACAATGGCTAAAAGGAATGTGCCAAGAGAACCAAACTTAAAAACAAAAAAAGAAGATCAATTTTGCTCAGGTTAACAGTTTACTAGCATAGATACTAACGTGTTTCCACCAGACTTCATACCAATTGCATCAAACTACAAATTCAGATTAACCAACTATGAGGAGCTGACCAACACAGACCATGGTCTAAAGATAAGAATAATTATACTGGTAGCTTTTCTGTGTGCATAAATTTATATTGAGGAAGCTATATGTAATGATCTTAGATCATTACAGGTAAGCACCACCGAGAGGACGGCCGGACGGCGACGGCTTGAATGGGGAGAGACTTTAGAGGAGGAAGATAGACATAGACCAGAATGAACTATTGTTTCTTTGTTCTTCTTGCTTGATTCATAATGCATACATACTTCCTTTTTTATAGGGATAACTCGACTTGAGTCATAAGAAACAATCTCTATTTCTAAAAAAATATATATGGAAACCTATCTGGCTATCTCTAATAGATAGAATATATCTATAAAGAAGTAAACCTATCAAACAAGGAAACTAATTATTCTTATATCTATTTTCCAACTAATAATGCAACTACGGGCCTGCATAAACAGTACACGGTTTCTACAGTCCCGTGGTATGGTTCACGCACATGAATAGTAATTTCAGCACATGACACTATAACTTGAAATTCTCATTTTCCAATACAAATAATCCAGTACCAAGTTGGTGCCAGGCAGTGACAACTGGGCCTAAAGGTAGAATCATGGCTCTATGCAAACAGAACGTGTCACCAATGAAACATATCAACTATTCATATTTTCATGGCATAATCTAATATGTGGCCCTGGATAAATTGTTTATGATTTGATGTAACACATAACTCTAGTTTATTTTACGAAATGGACCGAATAATATGTAAAATATGGCATTACAGCAAAAAGAAAAACTCTCATCATTACTGATGGGATAAAAACTTAAAATGGAGACAAGAATCTGTGAAATCTACACCTTATTATGCAGCTTCAACACAGCTTTGTCCTGAAGGCTTCACCAACTCTTCCCTGTCAATCATCATCCTCACTCGATTTGCATCCTCTACCATTCCAGCCTTTGTGTATATGTTTGACATCGTCACAAAATTTCCAGGGTTCTCTGGCTCCACCTGAACCAGTTGCTCAAATGCAATCCGTGCAAATTCCACATTTTGATGCATCCTACTTGCAGACAGAAAAGCACCCCAGACAATTGCATTTGGCCTCATTGGCATCTGATCGATAAATGCCAAGGCCTCCATAAACCTCCCAGCATGTGCAAGCAAATCCACAATGCAGGCACACTGCTCCATAGTTGGGATGAGACCAAGACCTGCTACAAAGCGCTGAAACAATGCAAGACCTTCACCAACCAAACCACAATGGCAACACGCCATGAGCACGGTTGTGAATGTCACAGGGTCTGGCTGCATCCCGCAACGCACCATCACATCCACAAATTCAAGTGCCTTCTCTCCATGTCCATTCTTTGCAAACGCCCCTATTATCACATTCCATGACACAACATCCTTCCGTTCAATCTCTAAGAACACCTGCTCTGCATCGCTGACACAACCAGCGCGTGAATACATGCTCACCAATGCATTCCACAGAATGGCTTTTGAACCACCATCATGGTTTCTCACCATGTACCCATGGACCTGTCTGCCGGACTCCAAATCACAAGCCCCCAGAACAGCCACAGCCGTACGGGCATTCCCTCGAACACCCCGCGAGCGCATGTCCTGGAAGCAATCCCACGCCTCAACGTCCATCCCGGCACTAGCGAAACCCCCAATCATGGCGTTCCAGGACACCACGTCCTCCTCGTCCATGGAACCAAACACCCTCTTGGCCGTGGCCATCTTCCCATGCTTCGCGTACAGGGCGACCAGAGCCGGACCGGCCGAGGCGTAGAAGGCCAGCGCCGGCACGTTCTTGATGCCGTAGGCGTGAGCGGCGCGCGCGGGGAGGAAGGCGGATGCGCGGCGGCAGCAGGAGACGAGGCAGGAGAGGAGTTCAGCGTCGGGGAAGACTGCGGAGGCGGCGAAGAGGGAGAGGGCCTCCAGGGGACGGCCGTGGCGGGAGAGTGCTGAGAGGATGGAGGTGTAGGAGGCGGTGGAAGGGTAGGGGATGAGGGAGAAGGCGCGGAGGGAGGAGGGGAGGAGTCCGGAGAGGGAGTAGGCGGAGATGAGGGCGTTGGAGGCGGGGAGGGAGGAGGGGAGTGCGCCGAGCTTGATGGCCGCGGCGTGGAGAGCGGAGACGGCTGGGACGGCGCCGCGGGGGGAGGAGGAGGATGTGGCGGCAGAGAGTAGGAGGCGCGGGAGGGAGAGGGGATAGACGGGGAGGTCGCCGGCGGCGGGGGCCGAGGTCGAGCACGCGGGCCCTTCGAACATCGGGAGTTTTGCTGGCTTGCTCTAGATCAGAATTAGAGCTGCCCAAACGGGCGTGCTAGCACGGCCGGTCCGAGACACGGTTATGTTGGTCCCATAGACACATTTATATGTATTTTTGAATTCTACCTTTCTTGATTTTTTTGAATTTTCGGATCTAACGGGCTAAGTGGACCGCAATTGGCTTGTCGGGCTAAACAGGCTCAAGCCGACACGACACGACTCGAAAGGCCATCGAGCTGTGTCTGGGTTGCCTAGTCGACACGTGGGCTGGTACAGCACGACCCATTTAGTTCGCGGGTCAGAATGGGTCATGCCGACACAGGGCCAGGCCAGGACGCCCATTTGGCCAGCTCTAATCAGAATCATCGGTGGATGTAATCTATTTCTACGACTTTCCACGTTAACCGAACGGCTAAGCATAATAATGTACAAGTCGATTTTTTTTATTAAACAATCATTTTCCTATCGATAACTTAAAAGTAAACCGACCCTAGTTTATTTCCAAAACTAAACCATACATATTACACCATCCTTAGTGGTGTGATAAATGAATTTTGCCACACCACATGCAAATCCAAATTTATTTTAAGAAAATGTGGCGTAGCGAAAAAGGGATCATTTTTAGAAAAATTAAAGATAGGTTTATTTAAAATATTGTTTAAAAAATTAAAATGATGAATGTTAAGAAAACAATGAATTAAGAAGCCAAAGCAAGAGTAGGCATGCTCTGCTTTGCAAAAATATTTTACTTCGTCTTAAAATAGTGTCTCATTTAACCTCGGTTCTATTTTTTTCTCATTACTTTACACAATGATCTGTTAAATAACATAGCAACAAATTATGCCTTGTTTGAAGATGTAAAACATGTAAATCCTAGAGTAATATCGTTCTTTCGGTGTGTGCTATGCAACAAACCTCTTTGGTTTTAACAAACTCGTTTTAGCCCAGAATCTCATGTTAAGAGGAATAATTTGCAATGTTCCTTTAGTTTTTGCAGATGATTAAAAAAATAGGAGGGACTTCTTCATTGAAGAGGGGGGATATACAAGTGCAGTGTGATTTTGCTTTATGAGGTTGCATGATATATGGATAATTGTTGATAAGGTTTGTAAAGAACTTCAACAACCTAGTGCTAGCTAGCATCGATAATCTATGGTTGGTTAAGCCGAAAACAAGGTAAGCTCGAGCAAATCTCCAGCTCGATCGATGATCAACTCAGAGGGGAGAATAGGGGTGGTTTTGGTGGGGAGGAGGTCACACGAGATGATAGGAACATATCTAACTTTAAATGGGAGGATTTAGCTGTCATGGGTAGATGACAAGAATATAAGAAAAGTTGGGGTGACATTGGACCAAACACAGGTGTTAAGAATTGAAGACAGAGGAACTTGCTTTATATGTTTACAATCTGGACATCACCAAGCTAGATGCACTAATCCTCACCAAGCTAGATGCACTAATCCTCCTGTGTGTTATAAGTGTAAGAAAATTGGACATATGACTGCAAGTTGTCCTGAAGGTAAGACAAACCAGGGTTTGAAGCTTTTTGGTTTTGGGATGTCTGGTCAAGGTTTTTACAGTCTGCAAATCCCTAGACTTCCGTTATATGAACAAGAAGTTGCTACATGGATGATTACTATCAAGGAAGGGGTAGCTTCAGTGGAGAAAATTGAGGTTGAAATGAAACATCTCATTTAGGCAAATTGGGATTGGAGAATTAGGAAGATTTTTGAGACTGAATATGTAGTAGTGTTTCCTTCCAAAGAAGTCTTAGACACTTGGTCTAAAGCTAGGGATGTTGAGTTGGTTTTAAATTCTATCAGAGCTAAGGTGGAAAAGTCCACTTTAGATCCAAAGGCATCTTCTGTACTTGTTCTAATATGGGTGAGAATTATTGAAATTTTTTTACCTGCAAAAACTAAAGAAATAGTGAAAGAGTTAGCAAGTACTGTGAGGAACCAATAGAAGTGGATGAGATCAATTTAATGAGAGCTGGCCCTGTTAAGGTCAAAGTCAATTGTAGAGATCCTTTTCATATGAGTTGTTATGTGGATATTTTTCATTAATTATGTGGGATATGAGTTAAAATTCAAGGCAGAAGGAGGGGTGGCAAATAGGAAAGGTGGATCTCACAAGGGTGAAAGCATTTAGGCCCCTAAAAATTGGTTTTGGTAATTAATGATAATATGTGAATATAGGACTTATGTGTTTGTTGAGTATTTACTAGGTTAAGTCCAAATGGTGAGTATGATCTTGAATATGCATGCTAAAGGACATCGTGAAGATCAAATATGGATCAAAGTTAAGGTACAAATAGCTGAGGATCCTTTTACATTTTACCGGTCTTAGGAGAAATGTTTGAAAGACCGGATTATAGGATAAACGTCGTACTATTAAGAGGGATCATGTCCAAGTAACTTGATAGCATATTCTTGTGCCTTGAGGATCAATTTAGGATCATGCATGCAATTGAATTTCTTTTTGAAAAGCATCCGATGAACTGTCAAGTTAATCGGTAGTACCAGCGTGTTCACGTGGTACTACCGGAAAACGGTACAACCGGGCTTGTAGTGCGGTACTACCGCACCCCGGCCGTTCCGCAAAAAGCGTATGTTTTTTCCGAGAAGCATGTTTTTGGTTTTGCAAACCCTCGAACAGTAGTATCATTGTTCAAAGCGGAACTACCGCACACCCCTGTAGTACCGATTAAGTGACGTGACGTTTTTCCAAGAGCAATCCTTTTGGAATTTCTCATGGAACAGTAGTACCGCTCCTTCAAGCAGTATGACCGGAAAGCGTAGTACCGCATGTTCTTGGCGGTAGTACCGCTCTGCAACTATAACGGCTATATCAGTGCATTTAATGCCTTCCATTGTAGCCGCATTGAGTTGTTGGTGAAGTGCGGTAGTACCGCATATACTTAGCGGTAGTACCGCAATTCATCGATTTTTGGGATTTCTCCCAACGGTTATATTTGTTGGTGGGGGGTATTTATATGTTAGGACCCGGGATTAACAGCCCAAATCCTTTGTGCATTTCTGAACTAGTCCCATGATCAGTAGCTAGTTCACACAGTAAACAAATATGGTAACAAATTCATATCACAACTTTATTAATAATCAGCAGAGTTTATTACAAAAGAGGCTTACAAGCCAACAATAAAGAACACAGCAGAAGACGAGGAAGTAGTAGGGTCCAGCAATCATCATGTGCAATCGATCGGGTAGCGGCCTAGTCGTCGAGATCCACACTGGTAGCGAAGTCCTTCTCCTCTGAAATTTTGTTTGCATAAAGCAAGTATGAGCACAACTACTGTGCTCGCAAGTTACACCCGCCAAATAACAGAATGACATGCATATATGGATGTAACAAAGGATGGCGTATTAGTTGATTTGCATAAAACAACATTTTCTTTAAATACTTGTACTAAGTTCCAAAGCAGAAGTTTTATAACTACAAATTATTTTATAAATTCTCAGTTTTATAGTCAGATAACATTCACACAAGAATGGTGAAGGATATCCTCCTATCACATGGCTTCCTGCCCAATTCCCATTTGGATAAATCAGTTTGAAGGAGTTTTTTTCGAACAAAAACCAAAGTCTAACTTTGAGTGGTTCTGCTAGCATGTCCGTAACCGTGGACACGGCTATTCGAATAGTTTTACACTCTGCAGAGGTTGTACAACTTTACTCACAAGAGATAATCAACTTTTAATGTCCGTCTGACACACTTCCGAAGGTGTGCGACTAAGTGATTATCACGAGGCCTTTACAATGCGTCATTCCAAAGTAGTTATACCCGCTAAGGTTTCACTTCTTTTGGACTAACCGTCCGCCAGAAGTCCCCTCTTGCGCCAAGTGGGAATACTGTCTAACCAACACCCACACACCAAAATGGCACAGCTAACAATGAAACGTTGCAAATTAGTTGGCCAGGTCCCGCCCACACAAGACATGTGGTAGTACGATAAGGCATAGCATCATGCGCTCGAAGACCGGTCCTTAAATGACTTGGGCGTCTTCCAAATAAAACCACGGCCTTAACCTAACAGATTAAGCCGTGCATAAACTCGCACTCCACCAATCATCCATTTCGCCAAGTCCAAACCCATTTTTATTTTATTTTTCAAGTAAAAGCATTTTATAAACCTTATATGGTAAGACAATACCATAGAACCCAGTTAAATCAAATTTGAAAGATTTGGCTAAAACTTTCCCAAATACAAGATTTGATCTAAGCATTGGCTAAACGTATGGTTAATTTTAGTACCATTTTGCCTAATGGTGACAAGATATTGACGTTCAATATTCAATTTGGCTATACAAGGAAGATTGGAATAACTAGGCAATTAAAACAGAGAATTAAAATAATTGTATAAACATAGACATGCAGTAATAATTTAAAACAGAATATAAATAATTTGAAATAATGGGATCAATATGATCAAGGGTATAACTTGCCTTGCTTGATTATTCGTTGTTCTTAAATGGCGTCGAAATCTGGCCGTCCGAAGTCGTCGAAATCTATACGCGTAAACGATCCAAATTCAACTAACATTCAAATAAAATCCAAAAAAAATCTAAAAAAAATATAATAATACTGGGAGGAAGATATTGACTTTATATGAATTTAGGAAGTTGAATCGACGGAATCGGAGTTCGTATGAAGGAGAACGAACATCCGGAAGGTTGATTATCACATGAAAAGATGAAATTCCGAATTTCAGAATTTAAGGAATTATTTTCTAAAGGAAATCCCTTTATTGTGTTACCATGATGTCTGCAAGTGAGAAAATGAATTTTCGACTGAATTTATTTTGTAAAGAAAGATGGTTGGAGTCAATGACATGTGGGCCTGGGTCCACAAAAATGGATTTGGTCCACGGTGGACCAGCCCAAGGAATAGTATCACCACGCAGCAAGACACGTGGGTACGCCACGTGGGCTTAGGGGCGCGAGGTACGTGACATAGCTGTGGCGAATTATTACGAAATTCAAAATTTTGTTTGAATAGAAAGGTAGATAATATTGAAAGAAACATGTAGGTAAAAGGGTTCGAGCAATTACCCAACGGATGAAGAGATCGGGCTCTACGAAGTTCTCATCGGACTTAGGGAAGAAGATGTGGCCGGTGGTGAAAAATTAAGTAAATTAAAATTCCACTTGAATAGAAATGTGGAGAATCTCAATAGAACTCACCGGTCAAATTTGGTGCACAACGGAGCAACGGATGAGGAGATCGGGCTCGCCGGAGTTGGAGAAGAAGACCGTCGGTACTTTTGTGGCCGCGGTGAACCAACAGGATAATCAAAATTCGGCTTGAATAGAAATGTAGAGAATCTCGAGAGGAACTCACCAGTAAATTTTGGCGAACAACGGAGCTACGGATAAGGAGATCGGGCTCGCCGGAGTTGAAGAAGAAGATTAGAGAGAGGCGCCTCTGAGGATTTGGCAAATCGGCGAGAGGATGTGAAACAGTTCAATTTATAGGGCAAGGAGTAACGGTTTGGCGGAATTGCTCACGGAGTTGTTGCGGAATTAATGCATTCACGGAGTTATCAGAGGCATGAATATTCTAAGGAATATTCATTTTCAAAATTCAGAAAGACACCAATTAATTCTGAAAAATTAGCGAATTAATTCCATAAAATCCAAAATAAATTACAGATACTAAATACAACATTCTGAATTCAAATAAAATATTAATAATAATAATAACAATTTTATTATTACACAGTAATTATTTTTTATATTGCTAAAAATTGTTTTTAAACTTGAAAAATAGTAATATAGGTCTAAAAATTCATTGAATTTTTAGAGTAGTTAAATAGGGTATTTTAAGATTAAATAAAATATTTTCAACACAAATTTGGTTTTTATTTGCGGACAGCAATTCATTTTTAATTGCAAGATATTACAAAAAAATCAAAAAGGGACTTTTAGAAAATAGCAAATAAAATACAAAAATTCTAGACAAATTCACAGAAATTCCTAGAGTTATTTTGGACTTAAATAAAATAGTTCCAACTTATAATTGATAATATTTTTCGCAAATAAATTATTTTGGCTTTAAAATATTTAGGAAAAAGCTTTTAAAATTCCAGAAAATTCTATAAATTAATTAAATTTTTATTTTTTAAATCAAACCAAATAAAACTTCAAGAATTTCAAATGAATTTTTCTTTTGACTTTTAAAACTTTAGAAATTCAAATAAAGCAATGAAACTCTTTCAAATTTTAGAAAATCCAATAAAATAAGAATTTTATTTATTTTTATTTTGGTAACAGAACTTTGGGATGTTACATTATACCCCCCCAACTGCTCAAGGGCTGGTGGCTAGTGTCCATTTAACATCAATAGAGCCTTGAGCATTCACTCAACACCAAAATTCCCTTGTGCATTCTTTGTGATGTGGTTGAGTTCATTCAAGTGCATTCATTCATTCTAGATTGATCCCATTGCACTTGTAAGTTGTCAAGCGAAGGTCATCGATTTGTTACTCTTGGAGTTTTGCCGAACTCCTAGACGGTTGCACGGTGATCTCTTCAAGAAGTTTGTGAAGAGGCTCGGTGCCGAGATTGTGAGTGGTTCGGTGTTCACCATCTTCGTAGCGGAGGAAAAACAACCATAGTGATCGAGGGAAGGCTTAATTCGTAGAGCCGGCTTGAGTGGTCAAGCTTCCTCAACGTGGACTAGTGAAGACCGGCAAGTCTTCGATACCACGGGAAAACATCGTTGTCTCATTGTGGTTATTTCTAGTCTTTACTCTTCCGCATTTATATTTCTAGCTTGATCATTGTGTTTGTATTGCTTAGCTAGAAGTATAACTTGTTTAGACTAAGTTGTTAATTGGCTTAACTTGTTAATTTGTTAAAAAGTTAAAAAACCTCCTATTCACCCACCTCTAGTCGGTTATCCTTGATCCTACAAGTGGTATCAGAGCTTGGCCTCTCTATTATTAGACTTAACCGTCTAAGAGAGAAAGGATGGTTAGTGAGGGAATGTCTATAGGCAAGGCTTCTTTGTTTGATGGCTCAAATTATTCTTATTAGAAAATTAAAATATCAATTTTATTAAAGGCCATGAGTTCGAGCGTGTGAAAAATCGTAAATGAGGGTTACGTTATGCCTCTTGACCCGAAAAACCTCACGGATCAATATAATCGTAATGCTCATTTAGATACTCAAGCTATGAATGCTCTCTTTGGTGCCTTGAACGCGGATGAGTTTAATAGGGTGAGCAACTTGAAAACCGCTCACGCTATTTGGACGACCCTCTCCGAAATTAATAAGGGCATATCCACGGTCAAAGAAGCCAAATTACATAGGCTTCGGATTAAATATGAGACATTCATAATGTTGCCTCATGAAAACATCACCGAGATGTATTCAAGACTCAACAACATTGTGAATGAACTCAAAGGTCTTGGTACTAACCTTCTTGATGTTGATGTTGTGCGCAAGATGATTAGGGTGCTCCCGGATAAATACGAAACGTTGGTGACATTATTTCTCAACTCTCCCGAGTGGTCAAGAATGACACCAATCGGACTTTTGAGCAACCTCATCACTAACGAGCTATACAAGAAGGACAAGAAAGAGCTCTTGGAGTCATCTTCATCCAAGAAGAAAATTACCGCTTTCAAGGCTAAAGCGGAGTCAAGTGATGATGAGGATGAAGAAGAAGACTCGGGTGAGGAGTATGCTCTCCTTGTGAGGAGAATGAAGAAATTCATGAGAAGACGCCCACATCGAAACTTCAACTTCAACAAGTACAAGAAAAGGCAATCCTCAAGTGACAACAAGCGATATAGCAACATTCGTTGTTATGAATGTGATGAAAAGGGGTATATAATCTCAAATTGCCCCAACAAGAAGGATGACAAAGATAAACTATCAAAGAAGAAGGAATTTGATAGAAAGAAGAAACTTTTCAAAAAGCTTCACAAAAGGGGCAAAAATGAAGCTCACATTGGAGAGTGAGATTCCGATGAAGAATATTCGGATTTCGACTCCGATTCAAGTGATGAAGAGTCTTCTAAGAAAAGAGGACTTGTCGGCATCGCTATAAAGGAAGCTCCTTCACTCTTCGCGTCTCCTACGTGCTTTATGGCAAAAGGAGATAAGGTAAAATCCATTGATGATAATGCCCCTTCATATAATGAATTAATGGACATGGTTGAAGATTTAAATGAATATATTGGAAAAGAGAAATCAAAATTTAAAGTCTTAAAGAAAGAGTATATCTCTCTAAAAGACTCTTATGAGGAGCTAAAGGAAGCTCATGATTCTCTCCTCCTAAAAGATATGGAAAAATCTCATTCAAATATTGGTATTACTTGTGATTTAATGAATGAGATGCCTAGAGTATAAAATACTTCAAATGTTAAATCCATGTGTAGTATTTCTACTTCTTATGATGACTTGCTATCCATACCTTGTTGCTCAAAAGATGATTCAATTGTTGATATGAATAATACTTGTGACCCTTTACTAATTGTTGAAAATCATGAGTTGACAGAGCAAGTCACCAAGCTAAGTAAGAGCTTGGAAAGATGCTTCAAGGGTAAAGCAACCCTTGACAAGTTATTGAGTGAGCAAAGGTGCTCATTCAATAAGGAAGGACTTGGGTATGTGCCCAAGAAAGGTAAAAACGGTAAACAAACCTCCAAGGTTTGTTAAGCAAAGTGGTAAATATTGCAATAAATGTGGTAATGTAGAACACATATCAAATGCTTGCTCAAATATTAATGTTAAATCCTATGACATTTATGATTCTTGCTACATGCTTAAGAAATCTATAGATGGTAAAATAATTGTAAGATTTATTGGCAATTCGATTTTAGGCGCTAAAAAGAATGTTATTTGGGTGCCTAAAATCTTGGTCACTAACCTCCAAGGACCCAAACAAATTTGGGTACCTAAAAGAACTTGATTCTTGTTTTGTAGGTGAACTACAAGACCGGTAGAAAACATTGGGTGCTTGATAGTTGATGCACTCAACACATGACCGGTGATAGGAAGTGACAAGATCACATTTGGAGACAATAGTAAAGGAAATGTAATAGGATTGGGTAAAATCACTATCTCAAATGACCTTTCCATTTCTAATGTATCTTTAGTTGAATCACTAAATTTCAATTTATTATCCGTTGCTCAAATATGTGATCTTGGCTTAATTTGCTCTTCTCAAATGAAGGTGTTTCAATTTCAAATGAAAAAGATAATGCTTTGATTTTCAAAGATTTTAGATTTGAAAATCTTTACTTGGTAGATTTCTCCTCAAATGCATCATACTTACAAACTTGTTTAATTGCAAAAACTTCATTGAGTTAGCTTTGGCATAGAAGGCTAGCTCATGTTGGCATGATTCAACTCAAAAAGCTTTTCAAACATGATCTAGTTGTTGGCTTGAAAGATGTGAAGTTTGAGAAAAATCGACTTTGTAGTACTTGTCAAGTCGGTAAACAAGTCGCAAGCTCTCACCCTTCCAAGAGTATCATGTCAACTTCTAGACCATTGGAACTCTTACATATGAATTTGTTTGGGCCAACAACCTATAAGAGTATTGGGGAAATAGTTATTGTTTAGTTATCGTGGATGATCACTCTAGATATACATGGGTGTTCTTTCTAGATGACAAGAGCGAAACCTCTAAAATTTTCAAAAATTTTGCAAAAAGAGCTCAAAATGAATTTGATTTCAAAATAAAGAAAATCAGTAGTGATAATGGTTCTAAGTTCAAGAATACTAAAGTTGAAGACTTTTGTGATGAACTTGGAATAAAGCACGAACTTTCCACAACCTACACTCTGGAGCAAAATGGAGTTGTAGAAAGAAAAAAATCGTACATTAATTGAAATGGCTAGGACAATGCTTGATGAATATAATACTTCCGATAGCTTTTGGACGGAAGCAATTAACACCGCTTATCATGCCATAAATCGTCTTTATTTGCATCGCCTTTTAAAAAAGACTTCCTATGAACTTCTTGTTGGAAGAAAATCGAACATCTCTTATTTTCGTGTCTTTGGTTGCAAGTGTTATATTTTGAAAAAAGGTGTTCGTCTTTCAAAATTTGCAAGTCGATGTGATGTTGATTTCTTGCTTAGTTACTCTTCAAATAGCAAAGCATATCGTATCTTCAATCAAAACTCCGGTTTAGTTGAAAAAAGACACGATGTTCAATTTGATGAAACTAACGGCTCTCAAGAAGAGCATGAGAATCTGGATGATGTAGGTGATGAAATGTTAAGAAAGGTTACGGAAAATATGCAAATTGGCGACATCAAACCTAAAGATGAACCATCATCTTCTACTCAAGTTGAACCTCCTACCTCTTCCACAACAAGCCAAATTCAAGTGGAAGAAAACAATAATGAAGATAATCAATCATCCAACCTACCACCAAGAATCCACAATGCGATTGCAAAAGATCATCCAATAGATCAAATATTGGGTGATGTAAGTAAGGGTGTTCAAACTCGATCTCGTGTCGCTTCATTTTGTGAACATTACTCTTTTGTCTCTTCTCTTGAGCCAAAGAATATAGATGAAGCACTTGATGATCCATATTGGATGATTACAATGCACGAAGAGCTTAACAACTTCATCCGAAATAAAGTTTCGACCTTAGTGGAAAGACCCAAGGAACTCAATGTAATTGGTACAAAGTGGGTCTTTAGGAATAAGCAAGATGAGAATGGATTGGTTGTGAGAAACAAAGCAAGATTGGTCGCAAAAGGTTTCTCTCAAGTCGAAAGTTTGGATTTTGGTGAAACTTTTGCTCCCGTAGCTAGACTTGAGTCAATTCGTATATTACTTGCTTTTGCATCATGCTTTGATATTAAATTATTTCAAATGGATGTCAAAAGTGCTTTTCTAAATGGAGAAATATCCAAACTTGTATTTGTTGAACAACCTCCCGGTTTTGAAGATCATAAGAATCACAATCATGTCTATAAACTCTCCAAGACGCTCTATGGTCTTAAACAAGCTCCTAGAGCATGGTATAAACGCCTTAGAGACTTTCTAGTTTCAAAAGGATTCAAAATCGAGAAAATTGATTCAACTCTGTTTACTAAAGTCTTAGATGATGATTTCTTTGTATGCCAAATTTATGTTGATGATATCATATTTGGTTCTACTAATCAAGACTTTTGCAAAGAATTTAGTGATATAATGTCTAGGGAATTTGAAATGTCCATAATCGGTGAACTTAGCTATTTCCTTGGACTTCAAATCAAGCAACTCAAAGATGGAACTTTTGTGAGCCAAACAAAGTATGCAAAGGATTTGATCAAGAGATTTGGCATGGAGGATGCAAAACCCATCAAGACTCCTATGGCAACCAACGGTCATCTCAACCTTAATGAGGGAGGTAAATCGGTAGATTTAAAACTTTATAGATCTATGATTGGTAGCTTGCTTTATCTTACCGCATCTAGGCCCGACATCATGTTCAGTGTGTGCATGTGTGCACGCTTTCAAGCAATTCCAAAAGAATGCCATTTGATGGTTGTAAAAAGAATACTAAGATATTTAAAGCATTCCTCTAGCATTGGCCTATGGTTTTCCAAAGGTGCTAAATTCGATCTCATTGGATATTCGGATTCCGATTATGCGGGTTGTAAAGTAGATAGAAAAAACACCTCGGGTAGTTGTCAATTCTTAGGAAGATCCTTAGTATCATGGTCATCCAAGAAGCAAAATTCCGTAGCTTTATCCACCGCCAAAGCCGAATATGTTTCTGCGGGAAGTTATTGTGCTCAATTGCTATAGATGAGGCAAACTTTGATGGATTATGGAATTAAATTTGACAAAATACCTCTTTTATGTGATAATGATAGCGCGGTGAAAATAGCCAATAATCTTGTCCAACACTCAAGAACCAAACATATTGATATTCGTCACCATTTCTTGAGAGATCATGTAGGCAAGGGAGATATTGAAATTAGCCACATTTCCTATGAAGATCAATTAGCGGATATTTTCACCAAACCTTTAGATGAAGGCCATTTTTGCAAGCTGAGGAATGAGTTAAATGTCATAGACTATTCAAATGTTGGTTGAACTCCTGTCTCATGTATTTGTGTTTGACTTGGTGTTATTTGAAAGCTTTTATAAAAGTATTTTGAAAATTTTATTAAGAATATCTATGTTCATAGAAACTATATTCTCATATAGACATTAGCCAATTCTATGCATAATGATCCTTAATAATGTTTATTTGAGTGCAAAGCTAAGGATCGTTTGTAAATCAATCTAAATCTCAAAGAAATCCAGAGTTGTCCCTTGTAGTCCCAGAAAAATCGGAACTATCGGCGATGAACCACGGTACTACCGCAGTGCGGTACTACCGGAGGTAAAGTGCGGAACTACCGCGTCGCCGGAAAAATGAGTTTAACTGCCGTGCGGGTTCTCTTTACCCCTTTCACTTTTCCCCCCGAACGGTATTACCGCCTTCCCTCCGTCGTTTTCCTCTCTCTCGGGCGCTCTCTCTCCCTCACCAAAGAAATCCCAAAAACCCTCTCAAATCCCCTAAATTCTTCGGCGTTTCTTCACTCCTTGGTGATTCCTAGCATCTCTAGGGTTTCACTCCTCCAATCTTCAAGGTAAATCGCCTAAAATCCTCGTTTCTGGGTTAAATCAAACCTAGGTCTCAATCAGATTAATGAAATGTTGATGATTTTGTGAGGTTCTAGTTGGGCAAAATAGCATAATTAATGTTTAATGATGTTTATACATCTACTCCTTGGATTCAAATCATAGTAAACATCGAATTTTTTATCAATATCGAAAACCCTAGAACCAGGTCTGTAAAAGCGGTACTACCGCTCCTTGAGCACAGATTACTCAAGAACAGCAGTACTACGCTCCTTGAGCTCGGTACTACCGGAAGCGGTACTACCGACCAAGATTTGCGGTACTAGCGTTTTACTGACAGAACCACAAATGTCATTTCATTCAATTTGATCCTAGTTTGATTGATCCTTTGTAACTTATCCTCTCTTTACTCAGATGGCAAGGACAAGGAATGCCACTCGCAAATCAGTTGGACCTCGTAGAGGTCAATCCTCTTCCTCCCAGCCTCATGAAGATCCAGTTGAAGAATCTCATGTCAAGGGCAAAGGTCCAGCGGCATATGAGTCTAAAGATGTGGAAGTATCCTCACATGCTGGGTCAAGTTCTGGATCTGATTCAGAAGAAGAGATTCCAGAGGCATCTGATGAGGAGATAGAAGATCCAGAAGAGCCTCAAATTAATTTAAGGCTCATATCAGATGATGATTATGCTATCCTGCGACACAAGGATCAGTACCTCCTGCCTAGCAACTCAATCAATCCTAGATTTCATACAAAGTTCCAGGAGCAAGTCTATGAGTAGGCATATGGTCAGAATAGAAAGTTTGCTGATCATAAGTGGATAAAGTGGCAGCACATTAACAAATTGGAAAAATATAATGGCATATATGAGATGTTTCAGCAAGCTGGTCTTCATGAACTTGTAGCTCTAAGGAATGATTATGATCAGAAAATCATAAGATAATTCTATGTCACTCTCTATGTCTCTCCAGATTTCACCAAGATGAAATGGATGACAGTAACACGCTATGTGGAGTGTAGTAAGGCTGATTTTGAGCGTGTCCTGCGAGTATCTTCATCTAGCAAGTGGGAGAAGATTTATGACAGACCTGCCCTGATGGTCCCTGACTGGACAGAGCACTATGATAGAAATGTCAGGTTTGTTCCAAGAAAGGTTCATGGCTTGCTACCCATTTCCAGTTTGATTAATAGAATTATTAATCACACTATTCTTCTCAAGAGTGGAAATTTTGATGCTGTGCGAGGACATGCTTGGAACATTATTGATCTTATCTCGAAGAAGAAGAAGTTTGATGTGGTGGATGTCATAATCAGAAGTATAGCCTCTTCAAAAGATGACAGGATAAAAATAATTTATCATGCTCCTTTCATCATAGCCCTAATACTCAGCAAAATTGAGTACCAGGGAGGCTTAGGCTCTGCTCATAAAGCCTACAAGCCAAGAGAAGGACATCCTGTTCAGCCAGCACAGCAAGAACAGATAGATCAGCCAGAAGCTATTGCCCTAGAGGAGGCAGCTGCAGAAGGCTCTCAGAGCCAAGCCACTCTAGCTCAGATTCTTAACAATCAGACTCTTATTCTTAATAATCTGATGCAGATTAAGGTCACTCAGCAGGAGATGAGGACAACACTTACCGATTTTCAGAATGAGACTAACAACATACTTGCTGCCATGACAGAGACAATTGATTCTATGGAACAGCGTCTACCACCTCTTCAGTGTTTCATGCGTCGTCGCCCCAACACTCCACCTGGTTCATCTTCTATAGTGGTCACAACTCCTCAGGCTCCGGTTGTTCCAGCCTCTGTTGCTCCAGTTTCTCCAGCTCTAGCTGTTTCAGCTTCTCCACCTCCAGTTGATCCTCTTCCTCAAGATTCAGCTCCTTAGGATTCAGTTTCTCAGGACTCAACAACTCTTCCTTCTCCGGATCCCACTGCTTGATGTTTTTGGTACTTTGATGCCAAAGGGGGAGAAGTAGAAGATTTGAAGAGAAGATAGTTTCAGGGGGGGCAAGCTAGTAGCAAGCTAGTTTTCTATCTCTATGTTTTGAACTTGTTGTTTGCTTGTGCTTGTAATAGTTCTTGTTTAACTATGCTTAATTAGTATCTTGTTGAATTTCTGTTGCACTTGTTGGTTATTACTTAATGTCATTATCACTATTACTCTCTTGAAATGCAATTGTTATATCAGTTTCTCTTATTACTTGCATTTCCCTCGAAAACTAACATGCTAAAGAAACTCCGCCAAAATTCTTAAAAATCTCATGTGCTTGTCCATAACTTATATGCACATGTTTAGGGGGAGCTTTCTTTGTTCCAGCTTAACAAGAATATAATTCTCTCCAACTCATTCGAACTCTTTACAAGAATTATATTGTTAAGTCATCAATAGAATATACATCTGTTTCACAACGAGGAGTATATTCAAAACAATCTTTCTCACATATTAGTTAAGTTGCCATCAATTACCAAAAAGGGGGAGATTGAAAGCATCTAGGCCCCTAAAAATTGGTTTTGGTAATTAATGATAATATGCAAATATGAGACTTATGTGTTTGTTGAGTATTTAATAGGTTAAGTCCAAATGGTGAGTATGATCTTGAATATGCATGCTAAAGGACATCGTGAAGATCAAATATGGATCAAAGTTAAGGTACAAATAGCTTAGGATCCTTTTACATTTTATCGGTCTTAGGAGAAATGTTTGAAAGACCGGATTATAGGATAAATACCGTACTATTAAGAGGGATCATGTCCAAGTAACTTGATAGCATATTCTTGTGCCTTGAGGATCAATTTAGGATCATGCATGCAATTGAATTTCTTTTTGAAAAGCATCCGATGAACTGTCAAGTTAATCGGTAGTATCGGCGTGTTCACGCGGTACTACCAGAAAACGGTACAATCGAGCTTGTAGTGAGGTACTACCGCCCCTCGGTCGTTCCGTGTAAAAAGCGGTATGTTTTTTCCAGAGAAGCATATTTTTGGGTTTTCGGTGCAAACCCTCAGAACGGTAGTACCGCTGTTCAAAAGCGGAACTACCGCACACCCCCGGTAGTACCGATTAAGTGACGGTACATTTTTTCCAGTAGCAATCCTTTTGGGATTTCTCGTGGAATGGTAGTACCTCTCCCTTCGGGCGGTATGACCGGGAAAGCGGTAGCACCGCATGTTCTTGGCGGTAGTACCGCTCTGCAACTATAACGGCTATATCAGTGCATTTAATGCCTTCCGTTGTAGCCGTTACGGAGCTGTTGGTGAAGTGCAGCAATACCGCATATACTTGGCGGTAGTACCGCAATTCGCTGATTTTTGGGGATTTTCTCCCCAACGGTTATATTTGTTGGTGGGGGGGTATTTATACCCCCCCCCAACTGCTCAAGGGCTAGGGGCTAGTGTCCATTTAACATCAATAGAGCCTTGAGAGCCTTGAGCATTCACTCAACACCAAAATTCCCTTGTGCATTCTTTATGAGGTGGTTGAGTTCATTCAAGTGCATTCATTCATTTTAGATTGATCCCATTACACTTGTGAGTTGTCAAGCGAAGGTCGTCGATTTGTTACTCTTGGAGTTTTGCCGAACTCCTAGACGGCTTGGCGGCGCTTGCACGGTGATCTCTTCAAGAAGGTTGTGAAGAGGCTCGGTGCCGAGATTGTGAGTGGTTCGGTGTTCACCATCTCCGGAGCGGAGGAAGAACAACTATAGTGATCGAGGGAAGGCTTAATTCATGGAGCCGACTTGAGTGGTCAAGCTTCCTCAACGTGAACTAGTGAACACCGGCAAGTCTTCGATACCACGGGAAAACATCATTGTCTCATTGTGGTTATTTCTAGTCTTTACTCTTCTGCATTTATATTTCTAGCTTGATCATTGTGTTTGTATTGCTTAGCTAGAAGTATAACTTGTTTAGACTAAGTTGTTAATTGGCTTAACTTGTTAATTTGTTAAAAAGTTTAAAAACCTCCTATTCACCCCCTCTAGTCGGTTATCCTTGATCCTACAAAGGGCCCAGGAGATAAGAAACCTAACAATAGGAAAGATAAGGAAGATGATGATGAAGAAGAAGAATAAAATGGAAGTACTCATAAAACTGGATGGGAGAAGCTAGCTGAAAAATTTGGGGATGAAACTCAAAAGACATCAGATCACAAGAGTGGATGGGGTTCTTATAAAGGCAAACATAAACATCAGGACATGCCTTCTGATTCTGAGGGTTTTGTGCAGGGTAAAGAGATTGTGGAAGCTAACTCTGCAGGTAAACCTCTTCAAGTTGTGCTTTTAGCCTTTAGTTTCCCTGCTTAGTTGTCAGACATTAAGTGACCAAGAGGAAGACAAATACACTATGAAAAGGGGTGTAGATTCAACTTCACATAGGAAAGAGAGGGACATAGAAGGAAAGACGGACATGGTAACAAAACAGTCTCCAACATATTCTATAATGGTGTACACAGAGAAAGGTTCTACTTTGATGGCAGCTTCTCTCTGGCCTTGTCTACATACTCCAACTAAGGGGAAAGAAATAGCATGTGACAAGGTTGTAGAAGAGAAATAAGAGGATATAAATAAAACACATACCAAGACTCAGCAACAGCATGTGATGCTTAAAGGGTGTTTAATATCATAGGAGAGGTTTGATCTTGTAAGGAAAAATGATAAAAATGAGAGGATAGATGAGGTTATCCAACCTATAGAAAGTGATAGAGAATCCTATGTGTTGTCTGATTTGGAAGGGATAGCGGAAGACTAGATAGCCTCCAAGAAGAAATGAAAGAAAAAGGGTTATGGAACCACAGGTTGCAATAAGGAAGAGCTCACGCATCCAGGACCAGGGGGATCCCCATGCAAAAAAAAGGGGTACTATGCTTAAATCAATTCAGAACATGGAGACTGAAGGTAAGAATGAAAGATCCTTTACTATTATTAATAATGCTTCTGTTGATTATTTAGAAAATGTAACTTCATCTTGTGGGATCAACTTAGGATCACATCTTCAAAATCCTAAAGATATAATCACAACAATGCAGGCTCAGGAAGTGGCCAATGCTGCTAAGCCAAAGCAGAATTTGACAAGTCAAAAAGTGCATAACAGAATGGGGAAAAAGAGATACAAGGGGACATCAGAGATGTTGATGAGAACCTTGATATTATTGATAATGAAATTAGGGGTGTTGCAGTTTTCAAATTGAAGAAGCGAGAAAAGAATAAGCTGAAATGGGGGGAGACTGAATACAACAAAACAAAGTCATGAAAATACTCTTTTGGAATATTAGAGGTTTGGGGAGACCAGCTAGAAGAAGGCAACTCAAGGAGTTTATTAGTTTAGAAAGACTTGATGTTGTGATGGTGCAAGAGACAATAAAGACAAGCTTCTTTGACAGAGAACTAAAATCGTTAGCAGGGGGTTTTGCCTTTAAGTAGCATTGGACCCCTGCCAGAGGTCATTCTGGTGGTTTTTTGTTGGGGGTGAAAGTAGATGAATTGGAGATAGAAGATTGTGACACTATAAGTTTTTTGTGAGCATAGTCGTCTGACACAGAGGAAGTAATTTCAGATAGGAGTTAATGGTTGTTTATAGGCCTGCTCAACATGAGTTATCAAAAGAATTTTTAGGGGAGCTAAACAATAAATGTTAGAATTATGTACTTCCACTGGTTCTAGGGGTGATTTTAGTTTGATTAGGAAAGTAGAAGACAAGAATTTTAGTAATATTAAGTATACCCTGATTGATCTCTTCGATGAGTTTATTTTTGATAACAAGTTGATGGAGATCAAAAGGGGAGGTCCAAGATTTACCTAGACAAATAAGCAAAAATACCCCATTATGGTGGATCTTGATAGGGTCTTAGTTTCAACTGATTGGGAAGCTAAATTCCCTCTTTGCAATGCAAATAGCTTGACTAGGGTGGGTTATGATCACAACTCTATAGTGTTAACCACAGGTGAAGGGGTGACCATTAGTGTAGGTAGGTTTTATTTTGAGAATAAGTGACTTTGTCAGAAGAATTTTAAGGAGTTAATTATAAGGAAATGAGATGAGATTAACTAGGGAGTTCCTGAGAATATCTACTCATTGGATAGATGGAATGGAAGCATTGAATATTTGAGACAATTCTTGAGAGGTTGATGTGCTAACATGAATGGTGAGTACAAAAGAAAGAAGAAGATGATGATTGACCAACTCAAAAATATGGACAATGTGGCAGAAGAAAGAGAACTAAAGCCTGATGAATGGAAGGTCATATATATAGCTGAAAACGAATTGGAAAAAGTGCATGAAATGGAGGAGAGGTATTTGCAGCAAAGGAGTGATATGAATTGGATTACTCAGGGGGATACTAACATTGCTTTGTTCCATAGCTACGTCGATGGGAGAAGAAGAAGAAAAAAATTATATTTTCAGTCTGGAGCATGAGGAGGTCTGTTTTAATAATGAGAAGAATATTAGAGACCACATCTACAACTTCTACAATGTCAGATGATGTTTGGAGTTCTAAGTACAGAGTTTCAGAAGAAGACAATAACAATCTTTTGCAAAACTTTTCAAAGGAGGAGGTTTGGAAGATTATCAGGGAGATGCCATTTGATTCAGCCCTGGGCCAAATGGTTTCCCAAATGTTTTTATAAGATTTTTTTGGGGTGCAATTAAGCAATACTTTCTGGAATTGGTTGAGGATTTTTCTAAAGGAGAAGTGGACTTAAACAGACTGAACTTTGGGGTGATAACTTTGATTCCTAAACTCAAGGATGCTAACACCATCAGTCAGTATAGACCAATTTATTTGATTAATGTCAGTTTTAAGATCTTGACCAAGCTGATGGCTAGTAGGTTGGGAAGTATGGCAGATAAAGTCATTAGTGAAAGTCAATTTGCTTTTATTAAAGGAAGGAACATCCTTGATGGGGGTGATTTCCCTATATGAGATTTTGCAAGAGATTAAAATTTCAAAGAAAAAAGAAGTGATACTTAAACTTGACTTTGAGAAAGTTTATGATAAAATCCATTTGGTTTTCTTGGAAGAAGTTATGGAAAAGAAAGGCTTCCCTAAGAAGTGGATTAACTTAGTAATGAGTTCAGTAGGGGGGTCGGTATCAACATAAATGGCAAGATTGGACCCTATTTCAATACCTATAAGAGTTTAAGACAAGGCGATCATTTGTCTCCTTTACTCTTCAATTTGGCTGCAGATGCTCTAGCTGCAATTATTGAGAAGGCACAAGAAAAAGGTCTAATAAAGGGGGTGATTTTTAATTTGATTCCTGGGGTTGTTCCTTTACTCCAGTATGTAGATGACGCAGTGATCATGATTGATTGTAAAGATGATTGTATATTTAACCTTAAGTTTTTACTCTACTGCTTTTGAGTGGATGTCTGGTCTTAAGATTAACTATCACAAGAGTGAGGTTTTTGTGTTAGGGTAAAGAAGGAAGATGCCATTAGAGTTTCAAAAATATACTCAACTACAAACTAGGCCAACTACCCCTCACTTATTTAGGCATCACAATTGGGGACAAATTTATTGGTAGGAAATCAGCAGATAACATTCTTAGCAAGTTAGGCAAAAGATTAGACAACTGGAGGAATAATCTTCTTTCTTCAGGGGGCATATTGGTTTTGGTAAACAACAGTATCAGTAGTCAACCCATTTATACAATGGGGTTTTATAGACTAATTGAGGATACTCATAGGAAAATGGACATTATCATATCTAGATTCTTTTGGAGGGGTGCAAGTAACAATTTCAAATATCACATGGTGAATTGGGAAGCAGTTTGTAGACCTAAAGATTATGGAGGCCTTGGTGTGATTAATACAAGAATAATGAATGATTATTTGATGACCAAATGGATTTGGAAAATTACTTTGGCCAGAGATGAACTTTGGTTCATAATTATAAAATCAAAATATTTCCCAGGGACGATTTTAGAGATTCCAATACACTAAGAGGTTCTCAATTTCGGAGAAGTCTTTAGAAGGTGAAACATCTTTTAAGTGTAGTGTTGTTTTTCAGTTAGGGGATGGGAAGAAAAATTCTTTTTGGAAAGATGTCTGGCTTGGAAACTAGCCTTTGAAAGTCAAGTATGTCAAGCTATTAAAAATTTGTCAGTGACCTAATATAAGTACTGTCGATTGTTGGATAGAGGAGTTTTGGAATATTAGATTTGTAAGAAGCTTTGGAGAGGAGGGAGAATAGTGGAAGCTTCTAAAAGATTCCCTGAATGATATTGGCCTTACTGTTGAATATGATAAAGTGGTTTGGGATTTGGAGAAATCTGATCAATTTTCAGTTAAATCTCACTACAGACATATTGCTTTTGGCGAGATTACTTACAAGAAAATGCAAAGTCTTCAAAAAAGCAAGATCCCCCTCAAGGTTACGATTTTTTCTATGACAAACCTATCAAAACAAAATCCAGACCGCAGATCAGCTTAAAAAAGGGGTTGGGAGGGAGGGATTAATTGTATGCTGTGTGGGACTGAAGAAAGTGTAGATCATGTTTTGCTTAATTGTGTTCTAACGAGGTTTATTTGGCTTTGTGTGAAAGAGATCTTAAATCATGAGAGAATTCCTGGGTCTTTAGATGATTTACAACTTAACTGGTTGAAGGAAAGGGGTGCTAATGACTACTAGGTTTGTTTGTTCAGTTTTGCACCTTTGACTTGAACACTCTGGAAAATCAAGAATAAAGTGGCGATTGAGAAGATTTTTCTTAAGCAACCAATTGAAATTATGTTCAAATTTATGTACGAGGAAAGGTGAACGTCTTCCTGACTCGGGCCGAAGACTGGATGAAGAATTTTGTGCATTAGAACTGATTGTTTTAGTAGCTGTTTTGCTTGTGGGCTTCAGTGAGTGGGTAGCTCCTGGGAGCTGCTTGAGTTTGCTGTTAGTTTTTTTTTCTTACTTAGCTGCAATCCTCGGTGTTTGTGAACTCTTTGTTGTAAAGATCTGGTTAGTAGCTTTCTATAAAAGCCAGGGTATCCATGTTTTAAAAAAAACTCCAACTCAAGTCCATCGGATTTCATCCCTTCAAGTCTTCAACTCTGGATAGAATAAAACTCCTACTTGGGTCTCGCATATTAGCGAATCATAAAGCGATGATAATGCAATTGCCAGACTCGAGGAGCAGTGCAACTGCCATTCCATGTGTGCGTGCTCTGCTGTCCCACACGGGCACGGAAGGAAAACGTGCTCTTCCCGAAGCTTTTAGACCGACCCAAACTTAGGCAGCCCGTAAAGGAACCGGAAGCCCACCACAAGTCGCCGCCTCTTTCTCTTTCTCCCTCTTCTCCGCTTCTCCGGCGAATATCCGCCCGTGCCCTCCCCCCTAACACCCTCTTCTTCCTCCCCACGGCAACCGCCGCGCCCGTCGAAAATTTGAGCCGCCCCCCCCCCAAGGGAAGTTAGCAGCGAGCGACGCTTCTCTGGAGCCCGGCGATGCTGCGGCGGGGCCTCCTCTCCGCGTCCCTCCGCCATGTCCACCGCCACCGCCTCCGCCTGCTGTCCTCCGGCCCCACCCCATCCGCCTCGCCCGCGCCCTCTGCCCCATCCACCTCCTCCTCCTCCACCTCCCTCCCCCTCGCCGCCCCTCCACCGCCGCACCACCTCGCGCCCCACCGCGGCCCCCGCCGCCTCACCCCGCTCCTCGTCCTCTCCACGCTCTCCCTCGCCACCGCCGCCGGCACGCTCTACCTCTCCACCGACAACCTCGAGGAGACCCTGGAGAGGTCCAGGGCGTCCGCGGCACGCGTCGTGGAGCGGATGCAGCACACGTGGACGGCCGGCCGGGTTCTGTGCAAGTCGCTCCTCTCCGTCCTCTCGTCCGCCAACCAGGAGGTGCGGTCCGGATTCGAGCTGCGGGTCGCCGCGCTGCTCGCCGACATCGCGGCCGCCAGCGCCGCGCGCCGCGCGGCCATCGTGTCCGCGGGCGGTGGCGCCGTCGTCGACTGGCTGCTCGACAGCGTCGTCCGGGGGGCCACGCAGGCAGAGGCCGCGCGGGCGCTCGCGCACCTGGTGTCCGACCCGTGGGTGGCGCCCGCCGTGCTGGGGCGGCCACGCGCCGTGCCCTGCCTCCTCCAATTCATCTTCTCTTACCAGCCCACGCGCGGCAAGAAGGTGATAACAGGTGTTAGTTTTGGATTGTTTGCTTTGCCTGATTGCTGCCATGTACTTCTATAGGAGCTTACAATTACTATAATTATGTGACATATGTGAGTATGTGGTGTGGCTGTCTCTAATTCGTGATTGTTATTATTGTAACCACATTGTGCAAGATTAAGATAGAAGAACTTACAAATTTTCTTATACACCTTGACCATCAATTGATATCTGAGTTAACTTTTTAGCTATGTGAATTCTTGATTTAATGTAGCCTGGTTTGTAGCTAGGAATTAGGGCATTCAAAATCTTATGTTATGTTGTAGGATTAAGATGTTGAGATGTTGTACCAGTATAGCTCGATTATAAGTGGAAACTAAAATTGCTTGCAAGATTAGGTTGTTGATGCCATATCTCAATGGGCATGGAATCTCTGGCGCTGTAGATTGCCTGATCTCAAAATTCGTAATGTATGCATTATGTAACTGCGTCGTTAGGGTAATAGATCTGCATGGGTGATGATCGGATGAGTTTTGAAACTGCAACGTATTTGCACAAATTTGCCATTTTTATGGATCATCGAGACCTAGGAGTTAAGGGTAAATATACTGTGTTTTCAGTGATGGCTTGGTGCTCTCCTGTATGTGAAGATTTTTGTTTTCTGATTGTGCATTTTCTTCAGCTTATTTAATTTCTTTTTTTTTTTTTCTAAATATAATATTGTGTCTTCATGCACATTTTAGTTCTGGAAAGTCAACCTGAAGTTATCAAACTACCTAGCTTTGCCACTTCTCTTGGACATTATGAGTTGTTTGTACCTAATATATTGCTGTACTGTCGAGACAGAACTCTAGGCACTCTTCATTCGATGGTTTGGATCATTCTAAAGGAAGGAGCATGCTTGTTGCTGCACTTATGGATATCATCACATCCAACTGCGATAATGCAGATTATTCGTCATTTCAACCTTTGTTGCCAGCAGATGCTGATACGAGAGATATTGCAGCAGCCATTGAAGTCATTGAGCAAGGGGAGATGCATTTTGATGACCATGAGGATAATAGCAGTGATGATGGTGACAGAGGATTAAAAGGGATAGGGATTAAGGTACTTGGTGGGACTACTATATTGGGATTCTCTAGAGAAAATAACTCATTGGAGCTGGGCAACTCGGATGAGGATACTCTGGAAGTTGCTCAGAATAGTAGAAGATCGATGATGCAAGAAACTACTATTAATTCTCCACAAGTTGAGAGATTAAGTTCTGCTGCTGCTCCAGGCCTTTGGGATGATTTGCAGAGGGAGCATGTAGCTGTACCTTTTGCTACTTGGGCTCTTGCTAATTGGGCTATAGCGTCAGATCTAAATCGCACTTGTATTCAAGAACTGGATAGCGACGGGTATGCTGTCGCAACTGCACTAAAAGCACCCGAAAGAACTGTTAAGTGGCATGGAACCTTGGTGGCTCGTGCTCTTTTGGAAGACCAGAACTTGACTTTGGCTCCTTCTGTCCCTGATTGGTGCTCTAGTCTTCTTTTAACAGCTTCTCAGGCTACTGAGAATGGTGACATGCCATTGGCCCAGATGTCACTTTCAACTTTCCTTTTATCCATGATTCGGTGCAATGACTCAAAATTTGTGATAAAGCAGAAGGGTCTTCATCTGCTTTGTAGTATTGCAAAAAAGATAGAAAATGAGAGTGGTCAGAGCAGTATGAAGGAATCAGTAGCAGTCGCACTGAGTTTGCTCTATGATGGTGAAGTTCCTTTGTCACTTGAAGAAGCTCAAAGATGGTCTGGCATTCTTCTTCGTTGGCTCTTTGACAAATCTGTATCAGATACAACAAATCTCACAGCTGTTAAAATCCTTTCGTGCATACTTGGAGACTATGGGCCAGCTTCCGTACCAATTTCTCAGGGATGGTTAGCTCTCATGCTTTCTGAGATTCTTGGAGACGACAAGACAAAAAATTTGAAAGGAACCACTCCGCCTCAACCAGAGCGAGTGAAGGTCAGAATTTGTGTTTTGTTTACTGCAAAATATATTTTGAATTAAGCATGTATAGTTGTACACCACAGCATAAAAATAGTTAGGTGCAGGGACGGGTAAATGAGCTGTAAATAAATGAACTACGACCAAATGGTCAAATTGAAAATTAGTAGAATGTCAAGATCACCCATAAAACATAATGTAGTATTTCATTCGTTTGAATATAAGTTAGATTTGTCATAAGCATTGAGCATGGAGCAACAATGTTCTAAACAATTTCTATTTGTCAATTTTGCTGTGTTCTTTGAGGAATGAGGGCTCTATAAAATGCTTCATGGCAGAGAAGTTATTTAGGGTAGACTGGTGCCGTTATCCTGGTGTGTCCATAGAGAGGTTCTATACAGCATACATGTTTTGATGGATAGCAATTTTTCCTTTGATTAGATTGCACCGTTTCTTTGGAATATACTTCAAATTGATCGCAGCAACGTTTCTTATTTGGACTTCTACCCACTGTCCTGTTATGTTTATCTAACGCTATTTTATTTGAGTGTTAAAATATAATCAAGATTTACATTATGGAATATAACACTATTTACTGTTATCCCTTTTTTTCTTCACAATCTTGTTCCTATTGTCCTAATACAGCTTTTTTTATTGGCAGAATCAAGTTGATCATCATAATGCTTCCTCTGCAACTCAGGTCTTGAATCAATTAGCTACTGCTGTTGTTAAATTAGCAAGCATTCAATCAGACTATGATCCTGGATCTGGTGACAAAGTACCACTTTCCGATTTTCTCTCTCTTGATCCATTTGCTACAGATCTAAAGACCTTGAACAGAAAGAACCCACCCAAGTTTGATGCTGCTGATTCAGCATCAGCTACGCTTAAGGGAATAAAAGCACTAGCAGAGCTTTGTTCTGAGGATGCTGCATGCCAAAAGAGAATAGCTGATTTAGGAGTTCTTTCCTTGTTGAGACACATCCTCCTAGGTGATGATTATGAGAAACTTGCTGCCATTGAAGCATATGATGCATCACGAATTCGAGAAGTGCAAGACAAGAATGTGTCTGCTTCTAATGATTCCTCCACTGATGCTTCCACTGATCCCTCCAGTGTACGAGTTCCTCCAGCAGCACATATTCGAAGGCATGCTGGGCGGCTGCTTACCATTCTCTCTCTTCTACCCAATTCAAAGAAGGCTATTATTTCTGATGACGTATGGTGCAAGTGGCTTGAGGAATGTGCAAGTGGGCGAGTTCCTTGCAATGATATAAAATTAAAAGGTTACTGCAGATTAACTCTGTTAAATGTATTCTGCTCTGAGAATCCAAATACGAGAAGTGCTTCTGATGAATATCCTGAATCAGAAAGTGAGTATAAAAGAAAATGTCCTCAGTTTGGGGATGCGCTGTTCTTGTTGAATCCAGAGTTACCTCTTGAGGTTCATTTGGACAACAGTGGTCGTAGGATTTCAAGAGATACTTGTAAGGATGACGGATGCATCGAAGATAGTGGCTCTGAAACTGGGAGCTCTGTAGATGGTCCAGATGCTGAATCCAAATATGCCTCCCCTTCGATCGATGTTGTGTTTGTCCATGGCCTTCGTGGTGGCCCATTCAACTCATGGCGGATAGCTGATGACAAGTCATCAACTACCAAAGCAGGTCTTGTGGAAAGCATAGACAAAGATGCTGGAAAAGAGGGCACGTGTTGGCCAAGAGAATGGCTTGCAGTTGATTTTCCTCAGGCTCGTTTTTTAACGGTCAAATACAAGGTTTGTTCTTTAATGCCCTGATGTTATTCTCATGTTGGGAGATTTGTATTGTCCCCTTTAAAAGCTTAAGTTATTCTGTTAACATTTGGTGCTTCCCTGCTGATACCATTCTTGTGGCTTTTAAATGTTCTAAGGCCCTTATCAGTTTCCAATGGTTTATGCAGACAAATTTGACTCAATGGACTGGAGCCAGCTTGCCCCTTCAGGTTAGTTTTCTAGAGAATTCTTTAAGTGGTGCATTATATTTTTCTCGGACCTTCTCATCCGTTGCCATGCGGTACAAAAATTTCCATAATCCTAGGTTACAAGTTTCCATGTCTAATGTGATCTATGATTGAAGCTATTTTGATGTCTTTGGTTTGGGCTTTGTTGTTTTTTCTTACTCAATTTGTATTCAACTGAGATCATATTTGCTGTATAGGAGGTGAGCTCTATGCTCCTGAGGAAGTTGGTGGCTGCTGGGATTGGTAGCCGGCCTGTTGTTTTTGTGACTCATAGGTAAGGATGGTTGCTTTATTGATGATACTATCTACGCAATGGCTGAAAGATCTGTAACAGCCGAAAGAACTTACTTCCTCCTCATTTTCATACTTGCAGTATGGGAGGACTGGTGGTTAAGCAGATGTTGTACCAAGCGAAGCTGAACAATTATGACAAGTTCCTGAATAATACGATTGGACTAGTATGTATTTGGTTGCTAATTCTTGTGATTGGACTCTGTATTTGGTTGTTAATTCTTGTGATAATATCTAATATCTAACTATGTTCATATGGCAGGTTTTTTATAGCTGTCCACATTTTGGTAGTAAACTTGCTGACATGCCGTGGCGTATGGGCTTGGTGTTTCGTCCAGCTCCTTCGGTATGTTCTTCGTATGAAAAACTTGCAACTGATAGTTTTTTTCATCCCATTTACATTTTCTGACACTCACTTCCATAGATTGGTGAGTTAAGAAGTGGGTCTCCAAGACTGGTCGAGTTAAATGATTTTGTGCGCCAGCGCCACAGTAAAGGACTTCTTGATGTTCTTAGTTTTAGTGAGGTAAAGGAGAATGTTGTCATACACTCATACCGCACATTTTTACTGCCACATAACTAAGTTATCTGTGCTAACTGGCTTCATAACAGACTCAGGTCACACCGATTGTTGAAGGTTATGGTGGTTGGGCACTTCGGATGGAGATAGTGCCAATTGAATCTGCATACCCAGGATACGGGGAACTCGTTGTAAGTATTGTCCCAGTTCGCTGCATTATTTGCTTCACACCATTATGCAGGGAATAGGTATCCTGCTTGTATCATGAGTGACTTGACATATCATGCAATCACATTCACATGTGGTGCGCTGTCCAATTTTAACATGCATGATGATGTCAATAGTATATATATGTTAAAGTCAAAGCTAGCTTCAATTTTCCTATATAAAAGACACAGGGATTTGTATGCAATTCCGTATATATCCCTATGTACTTGAGACATTTAGAGTCAAATTAACCCTTATAACATGTGACCGACCTGTTAATTTCTTTATGTCTTGTATACGTCCAGAATTTCTTCCAGAGTATAAAGAATTTCTTCCAGAGTATAATAGTGTGGAGTACATCAATAATTTTTTGTCTTATATGTTAAAGTCAAAGCTAGCTTCAATTTTCCTATATGTAGCGCTACATAGTTTGGAAAGCACAGGGATTTGTATGCAATTCCGTATGTATCCCTACGTACCTTAGACATTTAGAGTCAAATTAACCCTTATAACATGTGACCCACCTGTTAATTTCTTTTTGTCTTGTATACGTCCAGAATTTCTTCCAGAGTAGTGTGGAAAGGTGGTACCAATTGATGCAACTTGCAAGTGCTTTATTCTTACATTTATTGCAGGTTCTACCGTCCACTGATCATGTAAATTCATGTAAACCGGTGAACAAGAACGATCCTTCGTACGCGGAGACATTGGCATTTTTGGAGAAAAACTTGAAATTGCGTCTCAAAAGAGCAGAATCCTAGTTTTCCTTTTCGGGCTACGCCGCAGTACTGTACTTGCACGTGAATTCTGCACGGAATTTCCTTAGGCGGTATGGAGGCTTCTGTTTTGTCTCTCAAGAGATTCCTGTCTTTTTGGCCCAACAGGTGGTTGATCTGGTGAGGCAATTTGGGCTGGCTGTGTTTTATGAAGCTTGCGCCCAATTATGCAATATACATTATACATTGTATATATAGCGGATAAGCTGTAAATATTTGCCCTTCCTTTTTTACCTGAAATAGTTGCCCCTTTATAAGATCAAGTAGTATGCATATTGTGTGTGTGGTCTGATCTCCAAGTAGTATGTATATTTTTTTTTTCCTTTTGAGATTCAGAAGCCTGATACCAAATCAGTACATCATGTTGAAATGAATCCTGATACCAAATCCTTTTGTGCCCATTGCTCGCTCTGATCGCATCAAAGGTTGGTGGATGCCCCGCAGTACAATATTTTGGCGTTTTCTGCCGAGTTACACGTGAAGACGGTGCCAACTTTCGGCCCAGCTGTAGCGTAACTCCAATTCCAACCGTCGTCTCCGGACTGCACAGCAGATTGGAGTTCGGAAAGCATCACGTCGTCGTCCACGCGCGGCGGCCGCCCCATCTCCAATTCTCTCGCACAGCCCAAAGGCCCATCGTCAGGCCACGATGACACGCCAGAGACGCAGAAAAGAACTTCGATCCGATTTCATCCGCCATGTGCTGGTGCTGGTGCTGGAGACGCCGTCTGAGCGGATATGCCTTGATCCCAGCAAGGTGATCACACTCGGAGTTGGCGAGCTAGGCTGGGTCGATCTCAGGAAGGGTATTCTGCTGCGCAACGTGTTCGACCAGAGCCCCGTGGCGTGTTCCATGCCGCTGCCTCTGTTGCTCCCCGCCACCGCCAACCAGGGCAACTACCGGCTGTACTCTCCACAGGCAATTCGCGATGTCATCTGCACCGATGGTTTGATCAAGCAATAATGCTTCACGTACGATGCAAAAGGATATATACTACGCTCGTACGACAAGACACAAGCAATCGATGGAATGGAACCCAGTGAAAGCGTGGGATGGAGGAGAGAGATAATGTGACCTGCTGCTATCGTACAAGGGTCGTACCACCAAAAGATCGTATGACCAAAAAATCGTATTCTTGGTCAAGTGCGTTGAGCTGCAAGTCTGTGGAAGGCGCATGCATAATACCTGGTGTCTCAGACACATGCACTCCATGATTCGGGCTTCAGGCTGGATCACACGGTGGGCACGGAAGAGGACTCCTACGAGCACCTTGGTTGGAGGGTCATCTAACATGGAATAGGAGGATTTCCTCTAATTCTTGGCGCAAGGGGTCCTTGGCTCATGTCGATGACATCCTTGTCAACAACCCAAGCCATTCTGTCTTGTTGTCGCCTGATCCTGGGGAGAACTATGCTCCTCGGAATTTGGCATTCAAGGACATGCTAACATATGTCTCCACCCTGAGCTTGGATGGTAGTAATGTTGTTCCCCGCATCTCCAATGTGAGAATTTTGTTGGTAACAAGAGGAGAGAGGGAGACTTGGTACTGGCATCACACGGGAGGGAAGAAACATGGTACCCTCAAGATCCGGCGGCTGCGGAGGAGGGTGGTGGGCGGCCGGATCCGGGCTAAGGTAGCCGCGTCGCCGCCGCTGCGCTCGGTGATGGCAAATGGGAGGAGACAGGAGAGACGAGAGGACGGGAGAGATGGCGCGGAGCGGGGGATGGGGCCGGCGCCTACCGGTGGGCGTGGAGGAGGGCGGCGGGGCTGGTTGGCGTGGAATGGGTTGGCGGGGCTGGTTGGCGTGGAGTGGGGTGGCGAAGGTACCTTATATTATGGATGTCCTAACAATACTAAACAAAAGAACCAAAATCGAGTTGATTCTAGGCTATGGCAATCATCAGGAGCTTGCCAAAGAAGTGGAAACCACTGGGCAGGCGAAAAACTCAAGCGGAGACGGCGTAGATTTGCCTGTTACGGAGACGGCGGCAAACCTCCACAACCAAGTAAGCGTTAGACACAACGGGAAGAACTTTGGATCATATCTGGACTATGCTGATCGAGACATATTACATCCAATTAAACCGACAGTTGAATAAACTAGAACTACTATTCTTAATAAATCTAGTTGAATCGATAAAGAACAAAACTATTCCCAAACCGCCATGGTCGTTGCATTCTGTCCATGATCACATTCCAAAGATGAACAACAAGCTCATCACGAGATCGGACAGCCACAGGAGGCCAGTCCACTGACCGCCCGAACTGGGACCGTGCACCGGCCAGGACAGCGCCGCGCGATCGGGCCACATCCCGTGTACAGAACAGGCCGCCACCGCATACCCACCCCTAACCCGTAGCGACGACGCGCGAGACGGCGACCGGAGACGAGCGCGCGACCTCCTCCAACCTCGGCGACGTCCTCTCGTCAAGGCGTGCCAGCCGCCGCCATCCTCTCTCTCTCAATCCCCTCCCCTCTCCTCCCGGATCCTCTTGGGCCGCATCCGCGCGCGTCCCACCTCCCTCTTCACCACCGGGGGCGCCTCGCCGGCCATCGGTTTAAGATGGATGCATTACCCACTATTTAAATTGGTACATGAGATTCTAGCAGATGGAATGTTGTCAGACACTGATGATCTTAATTTTTCACAATCACGAGAGCTTTTTAGTTTTCACATTGGTTTGACATTGCCTAATTGGTAAACTATGGTTGTAATCATTGTAACTCATCTGGATTGGAAAGGCTTGTAATGTTACTGTCAGATGGAATAATTTTGTTAGAATAGTTTGCATCCCATTGGGGTGAATGTAGATAATGCTCTCAGTTTGAGGTGTTATAGTTGTACATTTGCAGACTGTGCTAGGTGTTCTATTGGTTATTGCTTCCTTTGATTAATCAGGCATCATTAATAGGAAGAACAGAAAGGAAATGATGCTCAAATCTCTTGGATATATGCAATTTCCTTTTTTTACTAGACTTGCACTGAAGTATTTTTAGCCGGGCCGGCCGGCCGAAGTTTATTAAGAAGCATGAGAAAACAAAGTATTACAAGTCGTCGAGAGTAAGACAGTACAAAACCAACAAGAAAATAAAAAACAATACGAGACTCACCGTGCAACACATCTAAATCAAACAACAGCACGAAACTCGCCGCTCAACACACCAATTCAGACATTAGTCGGTTGTTCCTTGAAGAAACCCGCAACTATCCATGCCCACAATTCCTCCTTGATCACCCATAACAACTTGGCCGGTGTCCTATGCTCTGCATGAAAAATCCCCGTGTTTCTCTCCTTCCAAACGAGCCAATGCACTAGAATTACACAAGCGAATCAAAGGCTTTGTAGAATTTCTTATGGAGACCCTTTCGAGTATTGTACCACCATGACTCCGCCGTGAGCTCATGTGCTGGTGATACCTCAAAGGGTACATTAATCCAACATTGGGCCAAGGTCCAGACTTGCTGGGTGTAGCTACAGAGAGCGAATATGTGGAGGCATATCTCTGGTCCGACCGAGCAGAGGGCACAAGAAGGCTCATGAGGCCAGCCCTGCTTTTCCAAATTGTCAGTTGTCAAGCAACTGTCTTTGATCACCAGCCACATAAAGAATTTACATCGCGTCGGTGCTCTAGACTTCCAAATTGCGCTCCCACACAACGATTTGGTTTTCATCAAGAAGAAGAGGCTATAGGCCGAAGATGCAGAGTATGTGCCTACTGAGCTTGGTGACCAGATAATGGTGTCTTGTACACTATGATCAAGAGATACAAGTGAGATTGCATCCTAGAACTTGAGGTACTCAACCATGGATTGAAGGGACAAGGAACCCTTAATATCCTTGATCTAGTGCCGCCGCTGCAAGCCATTTACAACGGTTATGCCTGATTGTCGAACATGGCTATAGAGGGATGGCGCAAATGAGGCGATTGGCCCCTCTGGTAGCCAATTAGATCGCTAAAAATCTGCAAATTTCCCATCCCCTAGCTGCACTTTTGTTGCCGCCTGGAAAATCAGCTCGACATCCTTGTCTGACCCGATTTTGGTGCAGCAGAGCTTCATGAACCAAAAGATTCAAATTCTCTCAAGTTCTTTCAGATTTTTCTGTTGGGATAGGTTCCTAAGATCATGATCTAGCCTTGGATTAAGTTTCAAATCATTTGAACTTGTGGATCAAAAGTTTCATCGATTTTTGGGTATGAAATAGTGCTGGAACTGTTTTGATTTTACTGTTCATCCATGAAAACACTGTAGCAGCACGATTTTTTTTTTTTTTTTTTTTTTTTTTGCATCATGATCTTCACAGCTTCTCATATCTATTGGAGTGAAGAGTTGGTGATTACTTGGGAGAAAATTTGAAGGCACCATACCTGTTACCACTTCGTCAGAGAGTGTGTGGAGAATGGGAAGATTACAGTCGAATATGTCAAGACAGATGAACAACTTGCTCACATTCTAACCAAGTCACTCGGGTGCGTGAGGTTCTTGGAAATGCGCCAAAAGATGGGACTGCAAGTTGTGAAGAAAAGACAACAAGATTAAGGGAGAGAATGTTGAGTTTAACCTTTGTATTTTCTGTTTTCCACGTTTTTAAGCAGTATCGAGTACATTTCGTTTGGGTCGTGTCACATGAGTTAGTGCACGTCGTGCATGTGTTTACATGTAGATAATGTGCTTCAAGTTAGTTGAGCAAGTTAGAGTCTACAGCGTGAGAACCGGCCAAAGTTGTTCGATCGTACGCTGAGTGAGTTATCCCATGTAGTTTGAAGTTCAGAGTTGTATCCGCCCAGTCGTTAGAAGAAATAGCAGAACGCCAAGAAAACGGTGCAAGTGGTTAGCGCCAAAACAAGAGTGCTTCTGTGCTCCTTCGTTCCCACCTCCGGCGATCCAATCTCAGTGTGAGTGTGTCCACAGCTTTGCGTGTGTTGCGAGAGCTCTTTGGGCCAACAGGCGTCGGCGGTGTGGTGGTGGCAGATGATGCCGATCACGAGACTGCCGCACCTGTAGCGGTTGAGCTTTATCTGCAGCAGTGCCGCCCCAACGCTGTCCTGTCAAAATTCAGTATACCAACGTCACAAACGTAGCAGTTGCAGTTTCTAAAAGTTGCATGCATGCGAGATGCGAGTATGCGACATGCATGTGAGTTGTGACGTGACTGAACTGGTAAAAATCAAGCTACCTCTAGTAGCGTCGGGTACAGCTCGTCGACGTTCGTGGTCATGCCGCAGTTGGCGAGCACGTCTGCAAGGTCGGCCAGGACGGTGGCCACAATGACGAGCACGCCCTCGTTGTTGACGTGGAGGAAGCGCCTGCCCTGGTAGCAGTGGCGTAGCCAGGATAAATACCCTGTGGGGCCAATGCCTTTAATATCTTCAGAATTTTATAGATTTACACGAAATTATCAATAAAAATACAACTATATTACAAAAACCTGTGGGGTCAGTTGACCCCACAGGTTACACCTACATCCGCCACTGCCTGGTAGTCGACGGCGAGGCGCCCCGCCTGGTGTGGGTATGGCGCGACGGCCCTGGGGAAGCCCTCCTTGATCACCTCGTTGGCCGGCGCCGGCGCGGGGTAGGCGAGCACGGTGGGGACGAAGATGTCGAAGGCGGCGCTGTCGAAGACGGTAATCGGGACCTTCTCGCCGGCGAGTGGGTGCGGCGAGGAGTGGACCGGCTTCAGCATCGTGCGTGGAGTGGTTAGGATAGATAAATATTAGTACGCGCGCCTGTACAAGACCATTAGGATGAAGCCACACCAAGCCCATGGCCCATTGGGCCATGGCCTTGCACGAGCCGCTTGGGATGATACGACGGCACATTCCACGGCCTAGATATACAGGGCCAATTTTTTATGTACGAGCTCAGCCCAACAAGCCCATGGTTAGCCCACTTTGCAAAAGGGGCTGTCCGATCGGCGCTCCTCGACCCATATCTAGGAGACTAGAAGGAGGGGAACGTGGGGGCCCGCCCACTCCAGAGCCCCTCTTCTCGTCTCCTCTCCACAAGTTCACTCGCAGCTCGGCCTTGGCGTCCGTGCGGCCACGGCCTTGGCCTCACCATGGCCTTCTCTTCTCCGCTCGCTCCCTTCTCCCCGCCTTCTGGAACCTTCTTCCGAGCCCGCCCCGCCGGAACGTTCCGAGCCGGCGCTCCCGGGAGGTTCCTGGCCTGCTCCTCTCCCCCGCCCGACGTCGTGGTCACGCGCGAGGAGGGCAAGAACGCCAAGCTCATCGCCGCGCTGGTTAGGTCGCAGTGCTAAGTTCTTCTTGCATTGTTCTTTTGTATCGAATGCAGTGGGTTTTCGGAGAGCATAGGGGGTTAGAACTGGGGAGGATATCGCAAGGCGAACCCCTTCCACGGTGTGACATGCCAAGTTTTTTTGTTGTCATTTAGCCTATTTTTTCAAAACGAAATATCAAAACTAGCCTCCGCTTCTAATAACAAAAATGGCACTCTATTACTCTAATTTGCCGTGAAAAGCAGTGACCGCCGCAGGCATCATGCCGTGCTCCCAGTCCGTCCGTGACAGACCACGTGACACGTTTCCAGTCTGTGGTAGGATGCTAGCAGCAGGTGGGTTGCACACCATCCTATCGTGGATTGGGATCCTGACCGCCTACCGCGATCAGGGATCGTGGCCTGTATCTGCTGCGGTCTGAGAGCGGAATATGGTTTTTCGTGGTAAATTAGCAATATAGGGTGTCATTTTTTTTATTTTGGTGTGGGGGTTAGTTTTACTATTTCGTTTAAAAAACATGCACCATTTTAGCCAAAGATACTGATATCATGACCAGTTTTGGTGAAATTAGATGGAGGGTTTCATATGGTCGGCTGAAGAGAGTCTAATTTTTTAGTTGATTATACCATTTTTGAGCTGGGAAGCTCATGGGTTTGATGCATCTTCGGGAATTGTACTGATTTTGTTCATGTAGTGGGTTGACTCGAGCTTAATAATGGAGAAATGCCCCCGGCCAATTTTCCTTTGTAGAATATGGCGCTGCATGCTAATGGACCTCATTGCTTCTTAATCTTTTTGGAACTGTCATTAGGATCTTCGAGCTTTGAGTTAGTTGTTCTGCAAATCAAATCCAGTTTTGTCTGATTTCAAATGTACTATTCGTTAGTAGCAATCTTTCATCTGAATACGTATTCATTCTTTCACCCATTTCATATGGAGCTTGGTGTATGAACTGCATTGCTTGATTTTGGTTCGGAAAATTTCCTAGGTTGACATGATTTGCAGTCTTTTATTTGTATCATGACCCTTCTTGAAATCTTAAACTGGGAGCTTGTGTTAGATCTAATTTTGCAAGACCAGTTCTGTTTTTTCTGAACTTGTATAGCTTAATATGGACCGTGGAGTCAGAATTTGTGTAATCAAACCTACCTATAATCTGACTCCTTTATGTATTCAAGTGGACCATAGCTGTCTGTTAAACTAATGGCTTAAGACTTCAGAACATTCTGTCTAAGTGTCTATCTGTGGGACTTTTGAAAATTACTCATTGATATTAGAGTAATGTGGTTGTTCATCTGTGTGCCTATGTTGGACGCTATGTTATAGGGGACTTGGGGTTGGAATTGAGAGGGCCTTTGGTGTTTACCGTGTAATGGAGACAAAGCACTGCTCCCGAAAGCATAGTTTTGTATTTGGGTCTTACTTTTGTCTATGATAATGTCTTATTCGATTTACGTTCATCTTAAGATGAAAGTTAATGGAAAGCGAGTAAATTTCAAGAGACATCTTCTGAATTGGTTGTGCAGTCGTGTATTATTTTTCTTAGAAGATCCGACCTACATTATGGTTGAGACAGTATTATAAAAAGGTCTAATATTTTTCAAAATACTGCATAGTTTCCAGAAGTTCAGAAATAAGCATATCCTTTTTAGTTATTCATATTGTTGCTATGAAACATTCACATCAATTTTCTAATTGGATTCTGTAGGAAAAGCATAATGTACGATCTCTGGAGCTTCCTCTTATTAAGCACGTTGAAGGCCCTGATACAGATAGGCTTTCATTTGTCTTGCGTGGTAGGTGGTCCAGTCTTTCATTTGCAGCAATTTGACATTCTCTTATTAAGCACGTTGAAGGCCCTGATACAGATAGGCTTTCATTTGTCTTGCGTGGTAGGTGGTCCAGTCTTTCATTTGCAGCAATTTGACATTGCATTTTTGTTCTTTCTTGCCTTGTACATCTATTTGCTCCAACAGATACTATAATTTTTCATTCTTGATATTATCCTCTTTACACTCGCTTTGTGAAAATCGCAACTGCAAAATTCATGGTTTAGTAACTTTAGTCTTCTGTTTTTACAGATGAAAAGTTTGACTGGATTACTATAACATCTCCTGAGGCAGCTGCAGTGTTCCTTGAGGGATGGAAGTAAGATTCAAACATATCGCAGTTATTGTGCGCAATGTTGCTAGAAATAGAAATTATGCGTCATTTCATGATTCATTCCTCATAAGTTGTGGGCTTGTGGCAGCGTAGGTTTGTGCACTTTCTGTCATTGGTTTGTTGGATAACCAAATCTATGATGCGTTCTACGTTTCTATAGTTCTTATGAAACTTCGTTCCTTCACTCAAATAATTGTTACAAGAATACACCAGAACAACTCAAACATAATCTAAGACTGCGTATTTGATGTAAATTACACAATAATTCAATATCAGGGCTGCTGGAAGTCCTAAGGTGCAAATAGCAGTTGTTGGAGCAGGGACTGCAAGAATTTTTTATGAAGCATTGCAGTCTGATGATAGATCCATTGAGGTTGCATTCTCTCCTTCCAAAGGTACCTTGCCACGTAATTTATACGATGTAATTACTAACCATGCATTTTAAAGACTTCACATATCTTGAAGGCTCGAACTCTATTTTGGTCTACAAGGCACTTATTCCATTTCTTCCTTCGTCAGCTATGGGTAAAGTTTTGGCCTCAGAGCTTCCAAGGACCAGTGAGACTACCTGTAAAGTGTTGTATCCTGCATCTGCAAAGGCTGGCCATGAAATTCGTGAGTCATTCTGGTGTTCATGCAGTTAGCATTTCTCTGTTTGCTATTTTCTTTTCCTTTCAATTAAGCCATATGTTTTCTAGTTTTCTGTTTTCCAGATTGAGTTATGAATTCATCAGGACTTTGCAAATAACTCTGTACTATAATAGCTTTGAGCTTGGATTTTGCAGTTGATGGGTTTAAGCTTTTAACTACTTGCATTAATTTCGATCTATGGGCTTGGTTCACTCTTTTTATTCCTTGTGGTTTGTATCTTCCTCAACAACTGCATGAAATATTCAGGTTTTATGTTACTTAACTCTCTCGTGCAATGCAGAGAATGGACTGTCAGATCGAGGGTTTGAGGTGACAAGACTAAACACATATACAACTGTAAAATTTTCACTCATATTGAATTGTCTCTTTCTTTTATTTAATTCTGGTTCCATGTCTCACCTCATGTACACACAAAACAAGTCTCTTGCATCTTTTGAGCTACTTCTGGTGATCTATGGTACCTATCGTGTTTAGTTTGGTTTTTTCAGGACTGTTTTGTATTAATTTTATTTGTATGTTAGGTATTAAGCTCCATATGAAGTGACCTTTTACGAAGACATAATCCTGAACTAGAGTTGGATATTGTTTCCATGTAGGTTGATTGTAGTGAGCTCTTGAACTCAATGCTGCTCTTGGTCGACTATACATAACACCATTTTCTTTCTAGATGCTCCATCTCATTATTGTCTACATAACTATGCTATGGATGACAATTATATTTCCGTAATCATTGGACCATATGTATATTATGCACTTTGGACCCTTCCTTAATTGATAATGTCATATTTAGTTTTGTAAGGTTGTGACATATCTTACCAGAGTAGAGATTTTGTGTTGTGAGAGCCAGAAAATAATTATCATGAACTTCACATTATTTTCCACAGTTTATGTGCACATGAATCCTGGCCTTCTGTTAATATATGAAATGGTTGTATATATATGCAGGTACCTGTACAAGATGTAGACCCACAAATTTTAAAGCTTGCCCTTTCAGCTCCAGTTGTTGCAGTAGCTTCTCCTTCTGCGCTCCGGTAACTATACTAACTGTATTTGGCTACTTTTGCATAAAATGTGTTGATATAATAGTATAATACTCCATAATAAGATGGGGCCGGTAAAGTACATGTGCAGCAGATCATAAGATACTAGCATTTAAACATGAAATTTATTTGGAGGAGCATACTTTTGTATTATGAAAGGGGCGCTTACTGCTCCACAAACGCACAAAATTTTTATTCATATCAGGAAAAACCTGAAATATGCTATTTGCCTACAGTCTGTCTCCCTGGGTTGACTTAAATCAGTTATCTTTTGCCACGATTTCTTTTCAGCCATTATTACTTTCTTCAGTATTTTTGTGGTATCTTGATGATGCAGAGCTTGGCTAAATCTCATTACGCAAGTTGACAATTGGAGCAATTCTATTGCCTGCATAGGCGAGACGACTGCTTCAGCCGCAAAGAAATTTGGCCTGAAGAGCATATACTATCCTACGACCCCTGGACTTGAAGGGTATGCACACATCATGATGCCTTTTGAATAGCTTTATCCAATTGTCATGGACACGACGGAGTGTTGGACATTCAGAACTGGCGTTCGCATCATATATTATGAAGCCCTTGACTATTGCGTCATCCATATGCATGATTTCCATGTTCCTTTTGACAGGTGGGTTGAAAGCATTCTCGAAGCCCTCAGAGCCCATAAGCAATCAAAAGAGGTACCTCCTCTCTTGTCCTTGTACACTTCCCTTGAATTTCTCGGTCTCTTTCGCCATAGCCTTCTCTGTTTCTGCTGTAGGCCACAAAGCGTTGAAGACGAGCACGCCTTGTACCAGATGCTGGAGTTCTTGATGCTCTAACGGCTGTAGCCTGTAGGTGCATATATACTTTGCTTCTTCGAGTGGGAAACCATGTACTAATCACACACTGACACTACGTTGTACTGTAAAGTGAGACGAAACCGCATCGCCCGTCCATGAAACCACCTGTAAATTGCGAGCTGTGTATTGTAGCATCTAAACAAGCGCCGTATCGCAGTTTTGCATCCCAAATTATTCTGTGATGTAATACCATTGAATTGGCACTCAACGTATGGGGCTACTAAATCACAAGTTGTTGGACCGAGGAGAATAGAAGGGGTTAAATAGGCGTCACACAATCAACACAATCAACGACTACTTTAAAATCTTTTGTCTTAAGAGGGTTAAGGTTTTTTCACTTCAATAGTTATGTGAAATTGTGAAGTTATAAATATTAGAGATAATCATTCAAACAAGAGCAAGACAATAAAAAGATAAGACACCTTAAAATCTCCGCTGGACTGGTTAGACCGGATGACCGCATGGTCTGGTCTACATCATTCTTTCTCCATTAGTCATTTTCTTGGAGGAAAACGTGTGCATGGATTATTAGTATTAAGCTGTGCCGTCTTTGTTCCGCTAATTGCATCTTGTCCTCACTCGAAGAAGACCAGCCGCGCTGTACTTGGGGCTGACACGGTCGAAGAGAATCTGCAGATAAGTTGCGTCGACGATCAGAACACCGCGCAGACCACGGAATCTCCGCCCTCTCTGCACCCCACCAAAGAAAGATTCCTCCGGCGTTTCAGCTTACGGGAAAATCTCCCCTATAAATCTGTCGCTGACATGATTGCCCTCAGAAAGCTGCGTCAATCCGTCAATCGGTGTGGAGCCTGCACGTCAGTGACAGTTCGCAACAATATTTCGCTGCTTGTTATGGCTGTCAGCGTCGCAAGTTACTGCAAAAGTAGGATGCATCTGCTCTGAAAAAGAAGATCGACCAGGATGGATTTTCGCTCGAGTTAGCAGCCCCGGCCTCTTGGATGGAAAAACGTCCATGTCCAACAAGCAAAGTGCAAAGCACACGTCTTGCAGGTCTAACCCTCCGTGCTTAGTTAATTGCTAATCTTGTTTAGTCAAAAGCAACCTGACGAAAGCGATGCGAAACCGAACTTATCTTCGCCGTCGCTCGCACAGGCGATGAGAGAGCGAGGTTGCCATCAAATCAAACGCGAGCGAGAGCATGAGCATCTCTCTAAAAAAGCTGCAACTTTGCGGATATGCGCCTTGAAATCTATGGCGAATTTCGCCTTCCCCTTTTCGGTGGACAGATTCGAGCCCGACTTTTGCCTGAGAAAAGAAGGGGAGACGACAACGTCTTGGCATAAAGGAATGGACTAGAGATGGATGGAGTCGTTTAATTAATTAGGAATACTGTGCTAGTCGTACTGAACTGCTAATCAACTTATCAATCTGTGGTAAAAAGTACGGCTAGCATTGTACTACTAATAACTACGTGTCTCTGTAAGTAAGATGTTGAGAGCCTGATTAAAACAAAACACCTGTACTGGAGTACAATTTTTATTCTAATTTGGAGAACAGCGAGTAGATTCTCTCCCCTGATCACCTTGTAGTTCATGGTGGTTGGGACGAGAGATGTACAATTGGACATCAGGCCATCAGCTGTCTTTATTCTCGTAAACCAAAGATGTTCTCTCCGACGTGTGGCTGTTGGCCAAGGAAAGGATTAGCATGGAGTGAGTTGTTGGAGAAAGGCAGCGATGGAATTGAAAGCCAAGTTCAGAAATGTACAACTGCGATTGCAGTGCTAGCAGGGCATTGTAGGTGCTGTGGCTTGGTGCTGGACATGGGCAGCCGAGGACGGCCGGCAAGATCATTTACTCCGTAGTGTAGTAGTACAAGGCTAGACTGGTCGTGTGCTATCTCGATTCGGCCGTCATTTCCCAATCAGACTTGCACAGGGCTCAGCGAGGCCGTAAGCCTTTGCACGTCCGCTGAAGTGTGAGAATTTTTTTATTAATTAATTCTTTTTTAAATTTAATTTTAAAGTTAACCCCGGACGCACTTTATTCCAATTCTGACCTTTTTTTATCACGCTACCATCTATAGCGTGACAAAATAACATTGTCACGCCATATAATAAGTCTGCAAAAACACACCTTTTATCACGCCACTGGTGGTGGCGTGACCAAACAACACTGTCACACCACCACCCATGGCGTGACAAGAGTTTGCCCAGAAATGGGCTGGCATGACAGTGTTATTTTGTCCCGTCATGGATGGTGACGTGATCAAAGGGGTCAGAATTGGAAATAAAGTACGCCGATGGTTAACTTTAAAATTAAATTTAAAAAAGGATTAATTAATAAAAAAAATTCGCAGTGTGAAGGGGTGTGTCTATATATATACACCCCTTCACACGATTTTTTTTTTGCTGCATTAGCAACTTTTCACACTGTATTTACAAAAATAGTCGTCTTCGATTTTTTTTTTTTTTTTTTTGCAAAAATAGCCGGCTGCTGCTTGCCCCTTGCCGCATGGCCGCCATGCGGTGACGCTCGACCGCCCGCCATGAGTCCCAGTTTAGGGTTAAGTCAAAATTAGGTTTATGTTAAGGTTTAAGTGGGTTTTTGTAGGAATTTTAAAATATAGCAAATGAGTTCAAAAAATTATGAAATTTTACGTGGAGCCTCCCGACACAGTGTACTTGCTTGTGTAAATTTGCCATAAATTTAGTCGTTCAAAATTTTTCTCGCTATTTCATATAAGTGTACTGTTTTTGGTAAGAACAAAAAAATCAACAGAAACCGTGTCATGTGTTGTGCAGACAAACATCCGAATGAGGCTCTCCCTCCATCTGCCTTTTTTTTTCCACCGAAAGCAAACAATCTTGTTATCCTGTCACCTCCATCTATTTGCTTGTAGAAATTAGGGTCAATTAGGGTTTGGCCAAAATTAGGGTTTAAACTTCGGCGTTATTTGTAGGAATTTTAAAATATAGCAAATGAGTTCAAAAAAATATAAAATTTTATATGGAGCCTCCGACACAGCGTACTTGCTTGTGTAAATTTACCATAATTTTATTCAAACTTTCAAATACAAATTTCCTTTTCCACCGAAAAACATCACGTCCATCTAATCCCGGTCACATCCATCCAATCAATGTCCCCCTTGTCTCCTTCCTGGATGTGAATTTTCTAAACGCGTGCGCGGGGACGGATTCCCTCCTGCGGCAGCGGCTATAAATTGGAGCGAGTGAGCGCGATTTTATTTTGTAGTCACTTGCTCGCTCTCTCTCTCTCTCTCTCTCTCTCTCTCTCTCTCTCTTTCGATTGCTCTCTTGTTGTGTTGATTATATTTTTGGGGACATTTTAGCATTATTAACTGCCGTCATTAGAAGCCAATTTAGCACGCAATTTTTATCTATGTCGATTTTTTGTTGTTTGTAATTAATTAGTTTTAATTCTTATAGATGTTAGGTAATCTTAGGCCGTCATAGGGAAATCTGTTAGAATTTATTAGTCCCATTTAATTAGCCGTACTATGATTAATTAGTTTAAATTCTTATAGATGTTATAGATGTTACTTAATTAATTAGTTTTAATTCCTATAGATGTTATAGATGTTACTTAATTAATTAGTTTTAATTCGTAGGATACTCGTACTTATAGATATTAGGTAATCTTATGCTGTTAACTCAATTTTATTGCGGCAAGTGTAGGATTAATATGTATAATTTTTCACAAGAACACTGGATGTGGTCGATCAGTGCTAGCCATCAAGTTGGCGTAGTAGAAACAAAACTCACTGTCAATTAAGGAATGTGCATGCATCATCAGGTAACATATAGAGAGAGAGCTAGTGTTATTTCAATGACAAGGCAGCACATATATATTCTGCAATTAGTTTGTCTTAATTAATTAGTTTTAAATAATTAGTTGAAGTTCATAATAATTGTAAATAGAAAAATAAGAAAAATGAAGTTGGTAGTTAATCATGCAACTAATTATTCATGCATGCACGTCTGGCCATGCATGCATGCACTGTATGTGTATGTCCGTGTTGGATTTATGGAACAATATGTGCATGCTTTTTTAATTGTTAGTACGTAGCACAGGTTAATTCGCGGTAATCAGTTAGCCCTAATTAATTTAGTCATGTTAAAATAGCCGTATTTAATTTTGTACTACTAAATTAGTGTACATTAATTTATAGTGTTAATTTTGTTGTAAAATTTAATTTGTTGTATTTTTATGGTCATTATAAATCTTCTCACAAATAATCCTTCTATTCCATGTGTTGCAAGCCATGTCTTTACCGGAGCTTCTGGAACACTTCTACGATGAGGACCACCAGTGCAAGCTATGGATCGCCGACGACGCCGATGGCTCTTCGCCCCTACTGCTTTGGGCAAGGAGGGATTCTTGGGAGCTGGACGATCGCTACGCCCCGATCCTCCGGGACATGGGCTTGTTGCCCCTTGCGAGGCTGGTGTCCGTCGGACGCCGGTTCATCCTAGACGTCAGTCTGATGTCGGCACTTGTCGAAAGATGGAGGCCCGTGACTCACACCTTCCACTTTCGGTGAGGTGAGATGATGGTCACTCTGCAGGACGTCTCGCCCTTGAATGGTCTCCCGATCCGGAGTGAGCCACTTATTCTGGGCCCTCCACCGGCGCACTGGAAGGCCATGCTTGAGCAGCGGTTTGGCCAACCTCTCCCGGAGGGTGTACGTGGCGTCCCCCGAATTTGGTTGAGGCAGTTCAGTGATTGCTCGCAAGGTGCACCTGGGAGTACATACTCCCACTTCTCATATACCACTTAAATCGTATGATGATACCTCTTTATCTATTCGAGCATACTCCAATAATGATTACAAGATATCCCAAAGTGAGTTCCATGAAAAAATTCATTAAAGTCCACCTTTTATAGCAAAATTATACTTCTTTTATACTCATAGGAGTACATACACCCACTTCCAATATACTACTTAAACGAATATATTATACTTCTTTATCACTTTCAGTATACTTACACACCAATTATAAGATACTCCAACGCGACTTGATTGAAAAATGTCATTAGAGCCCTTTATTTTTGCCGCATACCCTTTTTCATATATAAAAGAAGTATATACATGAAATTTGCTATAAAAAGTGGGATTTAATGAATTTTTTTATGGAACTCGCCTTGGAGTATCTTATAATCATTACTGAAGTATGCTTAAATAGATAAAGAGGTATCATCATATGATTTAAGTGGTATATGACAAGTGGGAGTATACTTAAATCGTATGATGATACCTCTTTATCTATTTGAGCATACTCTAATACTGATTATAAGATACCCCAAAGCGAGTTCCATGAAATTTTTTATTAAAGCCCACTTTTATTGCAAAATTTATGTATATACTTCTTTTATATATGAAAAAGGTTATATAGAAAAAAAATAAATAAAAGGCTCTAATAGAAAATTTTCAATCAAGTCACATTGGAGTATCTCATAATTGGTATTTAAGTATACTGAAAGTGATAAAGAAGTATACACACACACACTCGCACTTCCAATATACCACTTAAACAAATATATTATACTTCTTTATCACTATATATATATATATATATATGTATGTATGTATGTATGTATGTATGTATGTATGTATATATGACGCCTGTTTCGTACTCTCAGGAATACATACTCCCACTTTGAATATACTACTTAAACGAATATATTAATACACACTCTCACTTCAAATATACCACTTAAATGAATATATTATACTTCTTTATCATTTTCAATATACATAAATATCAATTATAAGATACGCCAATGCGACTTGATTGAAATTTTTTCATTGGAGCCTTTTATTTTTTGCTATATACCCCTTTTCACATATAAAAGAAGTATATACACAAATTTTGCTATAAAAAGTGGATTTTAAAGAATTTTTTCATGGAACTCACTTTGGAATATATTATAATTATTATTGGAGTATACTCAAATAGATAAAGAGGTAATACGATTTAAGGAGTTTTTAGCCTAAATAGCACTATTTGGTGACGTTATGATAGAACTAGCGCCCCTCACGCCTTTTTTTTTTTTACAAAAATGGCACCACAAACGCGTCTCCGTGCACCACGTGTTCTACACCGTGGAACCCTTGACCGGACGCGCCAATTTCCGTGCACCCATAACCCGAACACGCAAGCGCCCGCCATGTGACAAATTCGAGCCAGGAGTGTGTGGTGTAAGATCGAGGAGGCCGACTAGAGGGGGGTGAATAGGCGTTTTAAAACTTTTATGAGCTAAAAGCGATTTCTAATGCGGAAGCTAAAATCAATTCAGTTTAGCCTAAATCAACTAAGTTCACTAAGTGCACCAACAAAACAAGTCAATAATAAATAGAGCAATTTTAGCAAAGACTTGAAAGCAATTAACCAATGATATAAACAATTAAGTACATAAGAGCAATCACACAAGTAAGCAATTTGATTCTAGGAATATAAATTGCTATGTAGTAAAGCTAGAATGCAAACCACAATTGACACGGCGATATTTTTCCCGTGGTGATCGAAGACTTGCCGGTCTCCCCTAATCCACGTTGAGGTAAGTTCAACCTTTTGGATCGGCTCCAAAACGCGAGGCAACACCTCCGAGGTAAGTCCAAACCACTTGGACCGGTTCCAACAGAACCAACACCTCTAAGTGAGTTCAACCGCTTGAACCGACTCCAACTTGAACTTATCACCTCAATCCACTAGGGTTGCTCTTACTCCGCTCCGGAGATGGCGAGCACCAAGCCACTCACAAATCGCCCGGGTCTTCTCACAAGCTTCACTTGAGAAGATCACCGACGCACAACGCCTCCACGCCGTCTAGGTGTCGGCAAACACCAAGAGTAACAAGACTCAACTTTCACTTGAACCAATCAAGTGCCAAAGCTCTCGTGGATACTAAATCCACCACCTAATGCAACACATGCAATAGGATTTGCCTCTCAAACCTCACTAAGTGCAACACATGCACAAATGGGAGTAGAGGGCTTGCTCTTAGCTCAAAGGAACTCAATGGGATGCCAAAGATTGCCTCTCAACCGGCCAAGGGGGTATTTATAGCCCCCACACCAAAAACTAGCCGTTGGGAGCTGAAATCAGCAAAAACTAGCCGTTATAGCTTTTTGCGGTCGTACCGTACTCACAAGGGGCGGTACTACCGTTCTGCGGTACTACCGCAGTTATACGGGCGGTACTACCGGTTACAGGGTTTCCAACTCAACCCAAAAAGCACGCTCTCTGGAAAACACATACCGCCAACTAACAATCGAAACAACCGGGGTGCGGTAGTACCGCACTACGAGCCCGGTCGTACCGTTGAGCGGTCGTACCGCGCAACCAACGCCGGTACTAACGCATCACGGTCATACCGCGTGGTACACTCCGGTACTATCGCACCACCACAGAGCAGCGCATGCTCAACTGGTGCGGTAGTTCCGCCAAGGAACCACCGGTCATACCGCACATCGGTCATACCGCGTAGTACACGCTGGTACTACCGACGTTCCTGAGAAAAACAACAGTTTGCATCCAAAACAAATTCAATTGCAAAAACACATTTGCCAATTGACATGCGATGCAAACAAGGGTTCAAAGTGAGATTCTCAACAAGTTGCAAAACACATTTGACAAATTTTAGAATCACACCACAAATTGCACTTCGTTTCTATTCAATTTGCAAAACACATTTGCACAATAGACAAGCGATGCAAACAACGATAAAAGCGAGATTCTCAACAAGTTGCAAAACACATTTGCCAACTTTTAGAATCAACGCCACAAGGAATAAGGTACATGGACTTAAGCCATTTGCAAACTAAAGTCACATGCTACAAGGAATAACCATGAGCCTCAACTATTTGCAAAACGCATTCGCAAATATAGGCAACATGTTAAGTTGAGCTAGAGCAAACACAATGAGCTATCAACACATGACTAACTCAAACTACTAATCAAGACCCCTCTTAATAGTACGGCAACCTATACTAGCAATCCGGTCTACAACCAAACACCGAGACCGGTAAAAGACTAGGAACACATCCTTAGCCCTAGCTAGTCATACCTTTGCCTTGCACACCACTTGAAACTTGATGACGCACATCCTTACTTCAAGTCCGGGTTCTTGACTTCACAATCATCAATACATGATGATTTATTTACTTCGGGATCTCGACTTGATGTCCATCAACTCATGATGACATCTTCCATCCCGAGTCTTGATATGCATCAACACATGATGCATTCTTCACTTAACTCGATGATCAACCAATGATCATCTCATCTTCTTGAACTTGACACGCATCAACTCATGATGCATCCTTTACTTCAAGCTCTTTACTTTAATATCATCAACGCATGATGATCATCCTTTTCTTAAACATCATCAACACATGATGACTTCTTCTTCTTCAAGAATCACGACTTGATGACAATCAACTCATGATGTCATTCAAAGTCTTCAACCACCTGGAACATAACCTATTCATCCAACTCAAGGAGAAACGTTAGTTCCACAATGTGATTATCATTAATTACCACAACATACCATTAACTCATAATGGTTGGGACAAGATACCAAAATCTTTCCCTCTTTGGTAATTGATGATAACCAACATAATTACAGATAATTGAATGTAATTGGTATGAGTATATATAAACTACATAAGTTATATATATACTCAAGAGTTATGTTTCAAAGTAGATCACAAAGATCAATACTAATGAAACAACAAGGTCATGAGTATATATGAACTATGCAAGTTATATATACCAAATATGAGTGTATACGAACTACACAAGTTGTATATACTCATATGAATATTAACTACACAAGTTAAAATATATTCAAGGATATATGAGCATCAATGAACTACACAAGTCTCATATGCTCTCATATACTCATATGAATATATTAACTACACAAGTTAAATATATTCAAGGATATGTTTCAAAATAAAGATCCTTAATATATGTGGAAAGAGAATATGGATCAATACTAATGAAACCACAAAATATAGAATGAACTCCCCCTAAATGTGTGCATACACAAATGTGTAATGGAAACATATGCACATATCCAAGTTAACCTTTTTGGTAGAGTTTAACCTATATTTTGGATCCAAGGAATGCAACAAGATATAATAAGAAGAAGTAGAATGCATACCTCTTGTATTTTCATCTTTATATCCAAACGAGACTAAGCAATAGATAATCAATAGAATTGTTAGTCTCACAAATAGATTTGTCATTAATGAATACATACCTGTTTGGATTTTTGCTTTTATATCCAAGCTGAGACTAAACTTGATATAATAATAGGAGTGTTAGTCTCACAAGTGCATTTGTCATTAATCACTTAATCACTTGCATGCCTTCATGATTTTCACCTTTATATCCAAATAAGACTACACAATATGTATATCAATAAAAGTGTTAGTCTCCCAATTAGATTTATCATTAATCACCAAAACTCCATTACCACATAATGGCGGGTCTAGATCTTTCATCTGGAGACTGCCCTATCCGTGCGAGAGCTGTCCGGATGTGGCTTCCTCCGTGCGCTTGCTGTCCGGATGCGTCTCACTGCGCCACCTGGCCCCTCGTCCATGCTCCCCTGCCCCAGAGAGCTGTTGTCCGCGCGCCTGTTGTCCAGACGTAGCACTACCGCATATCCCTGGCCTGGACGAGCCACAACCGCACGCGTGTCGCGTGCACCACCGCCTCGCCCATGCCCCCTGGCCCGGACGCCGCCTGGCCACCCGCGTGTCACCCTCGTCCATTCGTCCCTACCCCAGAGTCGCCAGCTGCTTTTGCTGCCAACTTTAGTCCATATCAATCGTTTTCACTATCAACTTTATTCCCTCTCAACTCATCGACTTGAATGTTCATGCATGCAAATACTCTGCATGCAAACCGCGCGGGAGGTTTCCATCACTGGAAGGTCTTGGCTCGCATTGCATAGTTCAACATGTAATTCTGCTTGATGAACACTCTATTATACATCTCTGGGCTGTCGATCCATTAGAAGAAGTTGCAGCGCATCTCGGGCTGTCATTAAACTTGTGAAATTCAATGTAGGGTGTAAAAAATTGATGTGTGCATAAGTTTCTCTTATGAGGAAGTGGTTGCACGTGTAGTATGCCTGGGCAGCGGTGGCCGAGTGTGTCGACTGAATGATTTTCGTCGGCAGTTCGCAGATACATTGCAAGCGTGGAAAGTCCGGTGGTACCAGGGCATCCTTCATTGAAAAATCTGGATAGGGTTTAGCCCTCTTCGCTAGCCACTTGCGCTTCTGCAATATCTTCACATAAAAGTTCCCCGATGAGTCCGACATATTGTATGCCGACGTAATGTTTCACTGTTGCGCACAGAACAAGGGTGAGTCAGGTCGGAACCAATATAATGTCGAGATATGTACGCGTTAAGAAGGAATAGCGTAAATATATGCACAAATATAAGCATACTACCCATTTGCGTGACATGATGGTCCCCGTACAGGCGAACAATATAATAAATTACGACACTGAGTGACGACTAGACGAGCTCGGTCTGTTCGGGCAATCCTTCATCAAGTGCCCAAGAGTCTTGCATATCCTGTGCTTCATCGTGCGGCTCAATCCCCCGCACTAGTTGTCATCCATGTCGTTCCGAAAGTGACGCGTTTAGCGTTGTCCCTTCCCAGTTGAGTTCAAGGCCCCTATTGCACCCTGTCTAACCATAGATCCCTATAGTCATCCAAAGCGTAGGAGTGAAACTCTGCACTCCAAGTACCGAAAATGTGATGTATGTCGTAGTACTCGGAGATATGTAGCGTAGACATCTGCCTCATTTGTGCACATGTCTTGTACACATGCGAGCATGGCTTGTGCAAGAGCTTTAGCTTATTGCACATACATGTAGCCACATCACCCAGGGTGTGTGCATATTTCCTTTCTCCCCTATCATGATTGTTGATGTATTTTTGCCTCACCCTGATCCCGTACATCCTCCTGAGGTCATCGATCACCCGAATATCGTGTATTCGAGTCTTCTGCATCTTGTGGTCCATATACCTCTACATGTTCTCCGACCACTGCTTCCCTTCTTCCAGCTGTCACCTCGCTATGGTGGATCTATTGATGAAGTAACCGACCGTGCGAGCCCATGTCTCCTCAACGATTGCGGTGATAGGGAGGCATCGCACACCTTTGAGCACGCTGTTGTACACCTCAGACATATTGGTCATCATAATTCCGTACCTAGCACTATCTGTGTCCTAGAGTAGAGACTATTTCTCCAACTCAGGAGCGTGGAGATTAATCCATTGCGTGAAACTTATTATGTTGCTCCTAGATTGCCCACTCGCGACCTGCTGCCCCTCATGTGCCTCCGGAGGGGACTCCCTTGTATGCCTCGTTGTCCGATGTTTGAGATCTATCTAGACGGACTCAAACTTCCGCCTCTGGTTCTGCAGGCACAACGCCTTGAACGTCTTCATAAGTTCCTAACTACAGAACCGCGTGAAGTTCAATGCAAGATGCCTCTTGCACCACCTGGTTTCGACGTCATTCCACTGGTGAGGGAGTTTCGTCTCATTTTTCATGGTGTCCATAGCTGACAAAAAACAGCATTGTGGTCTGTGATAAGGCATACGTTGGGGCGGTCTCCCATAACCGCCCCATTCACATTCGCTAGGAACAACAACGAACTGGCTATGTTCTCATTATCTCAATGGCAAAAGCAACCGGGAGAAGTTGGTCATTAGCGTCGCCCACCACTGCAGTGAGAATGGTGCCCTTGTACCTCCCCGTAAGGAAAGTGCCATCCATTGTGAGCACAAGACGACAAAACCTGAAGCCTTCTATGGCCTAGGCAAAAGCCCAGAACACGCGGTCCAGTATGAAGCAGTTGGTGCCTCCATCAGCATCTTCACTTTCAAGCTTGTTTATGTATGTGCCGGGGTTTGCCTCGGCAATCTGGTGAAGCATTTTCGGCACTAGGTTGTATGCCTCTTCGTATGTCCCGTACATGGATTCGATAACCTTCTGCTTGGCATGTCAGACCTTGCTGTAGTTGACTGGATAACCAACCAGATTGGCGACTTCCAACATCAGCATCTTGGGGGAGACAGACACGTCCTCCGCAACTAGGTGGTTGATGAGGCTAACCACATAAGTGGAAGTCACGTTCCGATGATGCCGTAGCGACTCGCTAACCTCGCAAGTATGGTCAGTCATTGCCTTGATTGTGAAGACCGAGCCAAAGAATTTTGCTTGGTGAGCGCTGACCTTGCTAGGGCAGCCGTACACTACACACTTCATTGCGTTATGTCCTGGGTTAGACCAGTGCACTCAGTACACACGTCTGATGGACAAGGTGTATCGTGCCATAGCTTGATACATGGCCACCTTGCTAGGAAGTGCTGCCCAACTAAGAGGGTGTCAGCGTCAAACCCCCACTAGGACCCTTCTTCTTGCGGCAGTATGAGCGATTGCATTGCAATATCATCAAGTCTAGATGCCACGTACGACACCTCCGAAGACACAATTCCACTGGTAGGACCAGCACCCTGGGGTGCGTCCTCCTCGCTACCATCCGAGCCTAGGTCAACATCCTTATCGGACTCCAACCTGAGGGGCTGGTCCGATTGATACTCATAGCAGCCAATGCGAGCCAATCACCACAGTCCCACTCCCTTATTTTGCACAAAATTATGCACAACTCTTCTGTCGTGGACTTCCTCCAAATCAGCACATTTCGTTCTACCAACATCAAGCTCGACCTGCGATTGCCCACTTCCCGAGGCACCAGCATCATCAAGGTTTCTCGGTGGCATGTGTACGAAATTGACGTACACCATCGGCCTCTCGTATATCACCGCCTTGGGCTAGGAAGCAATCTGCATGTACTGGCCCCATGCAACGCTTTCGTTCACCTTAACTAGCTCCCACACCCCATGCGTGCAGGTGATCACCTCAATAATAAATTTCTTCGTCGTTGTCTCCTAGTCGAACTCCCTCCAAATGCAACTCCTAAGTTCGTGAATATTCATCCCATTGAGCCCCTCCGCCCGGAACACCTTGTGCTGGCATCTCGACAGGTCCAACCCATCGAGGCCGGTCCGTACGAGACCGTCAGCATAAAATACTACCAAGTCTTGCATGTTCAAAAATACCCAAGCAGGGTACATAATATAACAAGCATGGTATGTAATTAGTACTAATTAATTAATTATGCACAACTACTTACATGGGATTATTTCTTCAATTACCACTAATTAAATAGGTCCACACAGAAAGGTACTAATTAGTTGCTCCTAATTTTTATGCCACTGATTACCCAGCAAATAGATAATTACGACATATTACATACAAATAAGCAAATAAATGCGAGTAAGTGAATACGAATAAACAATTAATTAGTAATTCATTATGTCCAAGTAATTCCCACAGAATTAATTATGATTAATTAGTTACCAATAATTACGTACAAGTCATTACTTACCAAAAAAATAATTATTCGTAATTCCTTACAGTTATTTTATTTCCACGGATAAACTATGGGCCATTATTTACCAACAAATTAACTACGGTTACCTAAATTCGACAACTTATTTTGCACTATTGTCATTGGCACTAAAAAACTACGCGCAATTTAATTATGTTATATTAATTACGACTAATTAATTAATGCTTCATTTATAATAATTAATTATGACTAATTAACTATGAGTGTTTAATTACGACTGCTTAATTACCACTTACAAACTACGTGTCAATTGCCACTAACTAACTGTGATAAAAAGTTACCGCTAATTAACTACGACTGAAGTAATTACAACTAAAGCATACGAATTAATTTTACCTTGCCTTGATGTCGACGTCATAGTACTTGTACGATCGTAACCACTGCCCTTAACACTAATCACTTCATAGTGTAATCTCAACAAAGTTTTCGTTCAATTCTCTTTGTTCTCAGCGACGAGCGCGAGAACAAGAATGAATTCCAGACAGCGAGAAAGAGAATGAGAGCGAGAGGGAGCACGGCGTCGATTTTTATAGGCGTGCGAAGGTTCTTCACGCAGATGGGGCAGTGAGATTTGCGATGCATGCAGACGGAGGCACCAACGTGACGGATGTGATAGGGGAAAGATGAGGGTAGATAGGAGGCTTTCGGCATCGAAAGCTGCTAGGGCACGCATCGGGTGTAAGAAGCCCAGAAACGTGGCCACCACGTGTTGGACAGGCAGCGTCCGGGCCAGGGGTCATGGGCGAGGCAGCGGTTGGGGCTCGTCCAGGCCAGGGATGTGTGGTAGCGCCACGTTCGGATAACGGTCGCACGGACAACGGTGCTCCGAGGCACCAGAGCACGGACGAGGGGCTAGGTGGCGCAGCGAGACACGTCCGGACAGTGGGCGCACGGAGGAAGCCACGTCCAGACAGCTCCCACATGTACATGGCCATCTTCAGACACTACTGACCCAGATTTGCTACTTGGCGACCGTTCGCGCGTTCAGGATACGAGTGCACGAAAATTGGCATGTTCGGGCAAAGGTTCCACGGTGTAGGATACGTGGCACACGGAGATGGGTCTGTGGTGCCATTTTTGTAAAAAAAAAAGGGTGTCAGGGGCGCTAGTTCTGTAATAACGTCACCAAATAGTGCTATTTAGGCTAAAAACTCCGATTTAAGTGGTATATGAGAAGTGAGAGTATGTACTCCCAGGAGTACCATACTATTTTCATATATATATATATATATATATATATATATATATATATATATATATATATATATATATATATATATATATATATATGTGTGTGTGTGTGTGTGTGTGTGTGTGTGTGTGTGTGTGTGTGTGTGTGTGTGTGTGTGTGTGTGTGTATTATTATGCTAAGCGTAGAATAGCTATTCTACGCTTAGCCAGCCCACCTTGCGCGATCTAGGCCAGGTGTGAGGCGCGCGCGCAATCCTCAAACAGTGGCCCACTAACTACAATTGGCGGGCCAGAAAACTTTTGCACCCGCACGGGGTCTCGATTCAACGGTAATTGATATGAGCCGCAATAGTAATTTGTGAACATTCTACCGCTGTTTTACGGGATACGACTTTTCGAGCTAATTTGATTAACAGTAAAACATAACCTATATCACAGTAAGTGTATGTGTTTTACTGCTGAGACATACGTTTATACTTCTTTTATCGGGGCACGTCCCACTATCTTGCCACGGTGCACGATGTCAATAATTTACAAAGTATACTACCGTAATTTAGTCGAGTATATTTTCAAGCATTATCAACATGTCACAACAGACTTTTTGTGTGTAGTTAGTGGCAAGTACCCTCGATACCCCCATCCCGTCGGAGATGCTAGACGTCACGTTTGAAAATAAAAATATATATCGCACTCGTTCCCCCCTATTTTGTGATAATAAGCGTAAAAAACACATACATCGGCCTTTTTGTGTGTGTAGTAAGTGGCAACGATTGGTGTTGGGACAGTAAACTATCATATAAGGAGCGGTAAAATGGACATTAGAGAGGTAGTAAATGACCGGCTCAAGAGTCGTCACACCACTATTGCTAAACAATAGTACAACAATATGTAAAGAGACAGTAAACGCGTACACATGAAGCGGTTAATAGACAACACAAACCAGTAAACGGGTGAGGATTTTGCTTTTTGCTCAAATAGTAAATTTAAGTAAAATAGTGCAATAAAATTATATATACAAAGCAGTAACAACTAAAGATGACATTTTTTACATATATTATGGGTGATTCAACCAAATAGCATGGCCGGTTGCTTTGTTTTTTTTTATATACATTGCATGATATAATACGAAATTAAGGAAGGCCCTAGTGGCCAATGTAGGACCCTAACGTGGTCCTCAAGCATTCGTAAGCTTGCTTGTGGGCTTCGACGGGAATAGGATCAAGGAATATGTGGAGGAACGACTCCACCTGATCCTTCGCGGTGGCGAGTCGAGCTTGGAGTTGTTGGTATTGAGGATACATGTCAACCGTGTGCCAAAGGAGGGCTTTAGCCTCTTCCACGCTATTAGTATTGTCGACCCTCGCGCTCACCTCGTCGATGTATTGATCGTGCCTCCGGATCGACTCTTCGACATGATCTACGTAGTTATTGAGCGTGACCTTGAGTACGAGGTTGGCTCGCCGGATGTCAGAGACCAAGCGGTAAAATGATCATCAATAAAGTAGTAAATCTATATTTTTATTGCGTTTTTCAATGTTACTATATCCTTTTTGTGTTCCGACAGTAAAATAAAGAAATCATTGCAGTAATTTTATATGTACATAACAGTAAACCACATAAGATAAAACTTGTTAAATATACTTCGGCCAAAAAGTGTGGTCGGTCACATTTTCTTTCCTTTTTTACATTGCTTGATAATAACAAAAGTAGGGAAGAAAAGGAAAGAAAGGAGGCTCTAGTGGCCAAGGCAAGACCCTATTGTAGCCCTCAGGCGTTTGTAAGCCCGCTCATGGACTTCGCCAGGGGGTGGATCAGGGAATACATGGAGATACATCTCCACCAGATCCTTCGCGGCTACGAGTCGAGCTTGGTGCCGAACGAGCGAAGGAAGTGTATCGACGATAGTCTAGATGAGGTCTTTCGTCTCTTCCACGGTGTAGGTGTCGTCGATTCTTGCATTTTGCCAACCGATGTAGTCTTTGAGCCTCTGGATGAATGCTTTGACATGATCCACATAGCTCGCGAGCATGATCACCAAGATGAGGTTGGTTCGCTGGACGTCGGACACAAGGATATTGGTCTGACCGAGCAGGAGACGCAATGTGCGGATGATTGCAGCTACCCTCTCCGGTAGATGCGAGGGTGGAGCACGAAGGAGGTCGCAGACATAATCATGGTCCACAGCCTCGATCAGGCTCCACCCAGATAGCTCATCGTATATGAGTGATAGGTAGGATAGAACTATCGTTTGCAAGGGAGCGGAAGAAGAGTTTGGAGTTATTTTTGTTCTTTTTTGTTTGTGTTTGCGTTTTTTTGGACTTTTACTGTGGGGGGAGGCTTTGGGGCATCGTGTGTATTCAACCCTTAGCGAGCTGATGATACATATTTATAAGTCGCCGGGGGGAAACGAAGAGACGCATCGGGAGACGAAGCGGTAGTGTGTACAGTTTAAAAGTAAAGTTTTTTTATGCATACAATAATTCAAAATTAAAACATACGTCACTAACGTTATTGGCATCATACGGTAAAATAGCTACCACATATCAGTAGAATGAAGACGACGCATTGATCGTTGCATTATTTCTTCACAAAAAAGAAGCAGTAACCGATATGCGGAAGACAGTAACAGACTACAATCAACATAGTAAAAAACAAGCAGTAATACCGCGTGATATTGCAGTAAGAGAGTTTGGATATACAGTAAAACATGCAAGGCGAGCCGAATAGCGAGCTTTGTTTTCCAGTTAGCAGACGTAACACAGTAGCACACATACGACAATACAGTAAATGGTTTACTAGAATATAAGTAAAAAAATATGGCTATTCAGCATGTATCGCTATCATCCGACCCTGCGAGGACACAGTTGTCAACATCGTCCTCTTCTGATTCATCCTCATGAATCAGCTGGCGGCGTGTACCGGACCTTCCTCTTCCTCACCCCCTCCTCTCTCCCCCTCCCCCTGCCACTGCCACTGCCACTCCTGCCCCATCGTCCTCTGTTTTTGGGTAGCGTTGGGCAGGTAGTACTGTTGTGACCAGCTTTCAGGCCGCATATGTTGCACACCCTCGTCAACTTCTTCCCTACCGAGGTAGAAATTTTGCTCTAGTTCATCATCGGTTTGTTTGCGACCCTTGTGTTATGACAGAGGAGGTGCAGATGGATTGATCGTATCGTCGTCCGCTTCATCAGACTCAGCGGTTTCCTCAGCCACCTGGCCAATGTCGTTTGGTATGGTATCAAGATGCATCCGAAGCACCTTCAGGACTTCCGTGGATCTGTTGTACGCAAGACTCGATCTTCACCCTGACCTCACCACACCCATAGCCTCTATCAGTAAGGTGGTGTGCCGATACATCTCAGTCGTCCCATCGGGTCCGATCTGCATGAGGTCGTGTCTGTTGTACGACACATCTACCCTTTGCATTCCTCGTGTACCTACAAAGCACGTATCGGCTTGGGATACTCTCGACCTGCAAGTAGGTGAACGCCTGCACCAGGTGCACGCAGAACAACCCTAAGGAGGTAAACTAAAGATGTATTAACAGTAAAATACACAGTCAATGATAGTAAAAAGAATATACATACTTGATAGTAAAAGTATAATATATCTAGGGGTGGGCATATTTTTACCAAAACTGAATTACCAACTGAACTGAACTGAACAAACTGGAAGTATCGGTTTATTCAGTTTTCAGTGTTCGGTGTTCAGCTTTTTATTCGGTTGTTGTCTCTCAGAAACCGATTGAGCCAAAAAAATCGATCCCCTCCTGACTAGGATCGAGAAAACTGAGAAGGCCCATCCCAGCTGCATCTCACCACTCCCCACCCCTTCTAGGACTCATTTGGCTTTGCCCTATCCCCTCGAGCTCAAAAGCAAGCGAGCGACCGAGAGAGAGCTAGAGAGGTGAGACTGTGAGAGGAATCAAGAAACCCTAGCTCATCGTCATCCCCTCTACTACTAACCCTAGCCGGTAGAGAGGCAACTAGCATGGCTAGACAGCGATGGGTTGAGGCCAACGGGCGACGAGGGTGTAAGGCAAGCAACACCCCGGCGAGCGGTGGCGATGGGCTGAAGTGGCAGGGCGGGAGGCTGGTCATCGTTGTCTATTGGCGAGGGGGAGGCGAAGCCGAACGCCGTCCACCATACTTTTTTTATTGGGCTCGCTTGAGAGTCCACAGCTAGCGAGGAGGCGAAGTCGAACGCCGTCCCCCATACTTTTTGATTGGCCTCGCTTGGGAGCCCACAGCTAGTGAGGGGGAGGCGAAGCCGAAAGCTGTCCCCCATACTTTTTTGATTGGGCTCGCTTGGGAGCCCACAACTAGCGAGGGGGAGGCGAAGCCGAATGCCGTCCCCATACTTTTTTGATTGGGCTCGCTTGGGAGCCCACAGCTAGCGAGGGGGAGGCAAAGCCGAACGCCGTCCCCCACACTCTTTTGATTGGGCTCGGTTGGGAGCCCATAGCTAGCGAGGGGCACGCGAAGCTGAACGTCGTCTCCCATACTACTTTTTTTGTTGGGCTCGTTTGGGAGCCCACAGCTAGCAGGGGGAGGGCGAAGCCGAACGCCGTCGTCCACACTTTTTTGATTGGGCTCGCTTGGGAGCCCACAGCTAGCGAGTGGGAGGCGAAGCCAAATGCCGTCCCTCACACTTTTTTTATTGGGCTAGCATGGGAGCCCACAGCTAGCGACGGGGAGGCGAAGCCGAACGCCATCCCCCACACTTTTTTGATTGGGCTCGCTTGGGAGCCCATAACTAGCAAGGGGGAAGCGAGGTCGAACGACATTCCCCATACTTTTCTTATTGGGCTCACTTGGGAGCCCACAGCTGGCGGCAAGGGTTTGGCTTGTTGACGTGTGATTTGCAAGGTATGTCCGCCGAGGCACGGCCTTCGAGGCGGGTATGTTCTTGCGTGACGTCTTATTTATACACTTCACACTCGCGAGAGTGAGTTAGTATGCACCGGAGCTCGGGGCTATGCGTGGTGTCTTATTTATACACTCGCACCCTCGAGGGGCGTCGGTGTGCACTAGGGCTCGGGGCTGTGCGCGGTGTCTTGTTTATACACTCGTGCCCTCGAGGGGCGTCGGTGTGCACCGGAGCTCGGGGCCATGCGCGGTGTCTTGTTTATACACTTCATACTCGCAAAAGTGAGTTAGTGTACACCGGGGCTCGAGATCATACGCGGTGTCTTGTTTATACACTCGCGCCCTCGAGTGACGTCGGTGTGCACCGGGGCTCATGGCCATACGCGGTATCTTGTTTATACACTTCACTCGCGAGAGTGGGTTAGCGTGCGCCTTTTGAAGACACCTTTTTTTGTTTTTTCTTTAGCGCATGGTATTGTGCAATGCTGTGTTGTTCCTGTTCGTTGAGCATTGGTTCCTGCTGGAGAATACAGGTGCCACTTACCATTAACATCTATTATAACACAATTCCCTAATCTTAAAGAAGGATACAACTTCAGCTAAGCTTACTGTCCGTGACAGAGATGTACGTAGCAGGCACTAGTTGTATTTTGCAGCCAAGATATTGTTGATCGTCCCCTACTCTGGTCACAGATAGTAACGGTGGCCAAGTTATAAAAGTGTGCAGTTTGATACAGTTAGTGTTCTTAGCCCTATGTTCTAGTTTGCATAGGCTGCAATGGTACCAACATTATTTTATCTAGTTTTATTCATCAAGAAGGTGATTGTCCGAAGGAGGTTTGATGCTATTGTTGTGCTGCCCGAATCATGAAATGGGTGAATTAGTCTAGCAAATTCCATGCTGTGTGTGCCTACTAGTTCATCAAAGGTTTAAGGAAGGAATTGACAGGAAGGGAAAATGCCGATTGATGACTGTCCGTATAACAATACTTTGGTTTGCCAGGTCATGGTTGGACCGTTTGTTTGCTATTGGCAATCTATGATACTCAGCATGTTCTATCTCGGTCTAATTTATATTGATGCATCTCTCTGACTACTGGGATCACACCAGGAGAGGAGGACTAGGGTAGAGCCAACCTGCCGGGTGGTCGGCCGGGGAACCCGAGGTGGCTGAGGTGGCGCTGTTGAAGGTGCTGAAGCCGCGTGCGCTGCCGAAGTGGGGCCCGGGCTCGAGGCCAGCTCGGCCGTGCTCCAGGCCGTCATCGGGGAGTGAGGGGGCGCCGCTGAAGGGGGTCGCGCTCGAGGGTCCCTGAAAGTATTTAGGTCTTTTAAGAGTGTTTTGGTATTTAATGATAATATATTATATGAGATTAACATAATTATTGAGTGTCTAAAAGATTTACTCCCCGTAATGAATACAACAACATGAAGACACATGCTAAAGATTGCCACAAAGATCAAAATAGCTCAAAGACAGATACAAGTAGTTTAGTAGTTTAGGATCTTTTTCAGTTTAACAGTCTTGGGAGAATTGGTTGGAAGACCGGATTATAGGTTAAAATACCGTACTATTAAGAAAGATCCGATTTTTTAGGTTAAAATTTGAAAGCCCAAAGATAGGTTAAAATTTGATTTTTTTTTGGAAAAAATATATAATTCAAGCAGATCCGATTTTTTATACCGGTTTTGACCGATTTGTACTTTCCCCGCTAACCGATAGAACCAGAAATTAGTTGAAAATCGGTCGGTAATAAAAACCGTGGCGCTAAGTACTCGCACTCATATTTTTAGTTTTGGACTCTCGAGTTCGCCACGTACCAAGTACTTTCTGTTACTTTCCCAACTACCCTACCTTTCCAAAGCGGAAAGATATAGTGGTATAACCTTGTCAGTTATTGCCGACTAGCCATTAATTTAAGAACCACACTCTATTTTTGTATACCAATCTTTGTATACCAGCTATTAATTTGTCAGCTCTGATCATTCGGATTCCGCATAAAACAATGGCAATTGCAGTACGTTGAACGTTGATACTCCCTGTCAGCTGTTGTACCTTGTGCAACAGCGTGCAAAACGAGCAAGAATTTACACTCGCTCTACTTGGCAACTACAACTCGTACCAATGATAAGTACGGCCAGCAGTACGTACGTGCAAATAAGTTTGGGGTTTACATCATCATATTCTATTGAGAATATCGAAGATGAACAGTGTTATAATATTATCATAATCTAAACTGTCGAATCGAAAAACAACGGAAGAGATTTGGATCTACCGCCACAAGGAAAAAACTGTAGCATTAGTACTGTTTAAGAAAATACGGTAGTATCAGTACGGTTTTGAACACTGTAGCAACGATCTGACATTTAATGTAAGAAGATTCGGATCCAACAAGTTGGCACTTGTCAGCGGTGGCGTTCATTGCATAGTCGCTAGCTAGGTTGGTAACTGGCACATCAATTAGTCAAAAAAAAAAGGTTGGGGAGAAATATCACCGAATCAAATCGAAACAATTTGACAATAGTATTCATTTAGATGTCATCGTTGGTTCTTGTCTACTCTCTCTCTGTCCCTCAATGTTGGTCGTTTTAGGCATGGGCATTAAGGCGAGGTGTGAAATGGCCATTATACCCTTCTCTTGCTCTAATTATTCTCTATTCACTGTCCAATTAATCACAGCACAGCTCACAGGCACGCATGCAGCTCCGATTAATCACAGCACAGCTCACACATACAGGTCAATTACTTGCTCTACTCACTGGGTCAACTAAATCAATTCGGAGTACTCTAATGCTTACTCGAAAAAGTGAGGTTTGCTGGGAAGGAGTAGCATTGGGAATGAAAATCACTAATTCATGAGAGCAATGGTCCAGGGGTATAATAGGAAAAGTAGAGGGAAAGTGTCTCGAAACTTATAAAACAACATACTCCCTTCGGTTTTTTATAGTTGACGTTTCCGATCGGTTTGGAGAAATTAAGGTAACAATGAATTTACCTTTTTCACTCGTTCGCCACGCGTTCCTCGCTCCTCCTGTCATGCATTCCTCGCTCCTCCCTGTCACGCTCCTTCGCGCGCCCACAGCCTCCATCCACCACCGCCGCGCGCCCAGCCGACTCCATGCCGAAGTGAGCAGCCTGCGCCGCCACAGGCCCGATTTGTCTTCCTCGCAGCACATCACTGCGTCGGCGACGTGACGCCTCCCTCCCGCGTGAGCCCGTGGCGTCTCGACGCAGCTGTTCGTCGCCAAGCAGTGCCGCCGGATCGTCGCACACGTCTGCCCATTCCCTCGTCAGACCATCGGTGGAGTGGCTTCCCCGGCAATCATGTCTCGCGCCGGCATCGGCGAAGGAGGGCTCAACAATTTTTGCTGGTACAACACCACATTTCTGCACGTAAGGCGTTCGATGAATTGGCAGTTAGTATAAAATTATTGATGACTTCTTCGTTGGGTCAATTTGAGGACAACGCTATCCGATATCAGCATTTCAGGCATTTGTCATCTGCCTGAGAAGCTTTGTTACCAAAACACTTCCCCGACAATCATGTCTCGCGCCGGCATCAGCGAAGGAGGGCTCAGCAATTTTTGCAGGTACAACACCACATTTTTGCACGTAAGGCGTTCGATGAATTGGCAGTTAGTATAAAATTCTTGATGACTTGTTCGTTGGGTCAATTTGAGGACAACGCTATCCGATATCAGCATTTCAGGCATTTGTCATCTGCCTGAGTAGCTTGTGAATGAGTCAAGGTGTGATTCTTTCTTGCTTGTTTCCCTTTCTTTACTTGCCAAATGGGTGATGTTCGGATGTGTCATTTGCTGATGGTCTACTTTAGAAGCTGCTCGCACACTCTATCTATCACTCTATCTAGTTGATTTCAGATTTTGAACTCCCCTGCAGACATAAGAAAAGTTAGCTTCAAGCCTGTTCTATTGGTTGTCAAAGATATCTAGCCTGCAGTTTAGCTTTCTTGAAATGTATTGCATCACCTACCTGACGTATACACTCACACTGCACAAATATTGTCCTCATCGGTCTGAACACAGAAATGCAATCAACTCTTACTCGAATTTTTCCTAGTTGCTCTGATTTCTGTTGAGGAGTACGGAGTATTTGTGTTGGAATTGGCAGTTCATCTGAATTTTCTGATACATGTAGCAATACATTTTCAGCTCATGGTTCAATTGATGCTCCTGTAGGGCCCACAACCTGAGGCTGCGCAAGGAGGGCTGGATGTTCAAGAACCAGGAGGACAGAGGAGTATGCAAATGGAACCAGGAGATCCTGCAGCTTCAACTAGCTCGGCGAAAAGGAAGTCCCCTTGTGCGAACATGCCAATTTTTAGATCCCCACTGAGCAAGATGTTGTTGTCACCGAGGATGCATCTATCTCTACTGGTGAGGTCTCCTTCTATGAGACGTGGGATATCACCATCAGCTACACTAGAGAGATCATTGTCACCATCTGCAAGATCTTTATCTCCGATGGTGGCAAGAACAGTGACCTCTCATGATCTTGGCCAAGGTAAGATTTGACTTGTCAAGTTTGGAGGTTGCACCTTTATACTCTTAGGTTGGCTGATTATGTGATAAGTATTGCTTTCAAACTGATATGCAGTTCTTGCTAATACAATTTGTGGAGGTCGAAGAGTACTAGGAGTATTGATTTCAATGTGCCATCAAGTTCCGGAGGTCGAAGAGCAATTGGTGATATTGATTTGAATGTGGAACCAACAGAAGAGTTGATGATAGGTAAACTCTCTCGATCACAAAGTTCTAAGCATGTCAATCCTTTGTCACATATAAGCGCTCACACTGAAATACTCTAGATGCTAATGAAAATGCTAAATCTGACTATACAGGTTTGGATCATGGTTTTGGGGTTCCAGTTGCTAATGAAAATGCTCCAGATGCTTAAGAGAATGCACATAGAAATGAAGTGTCTAATGATAAACGGAGAGCGATATTTGAAGCTTTGCTAGCAAGAGCCAACAATGGATCTGGTCAAACACCGATCTGGTCAGGGTTCAACATAAAAAAAGGCATCCATCCAGAATTGCTTAGGTTCAGGAAACATTGGGAAATATATTGATACTTTTCAAGCATATAAATCATGTTGATCGGGCTTACTTCACATGAAAATGAGCTGACATCTTGATATTATGGATCAGGCTTTCCGAGATTGTTCGGTGTGCAAGTCAAATCGAATTTTCTTGACACTCCATGGATGTATGAAGGAAGCTATGAAAATTGGAGGCGGCAATGGATATGATATTCCTCACATAAAGAAAGAAATGCTAGAAAGACAAGGGCATCTTCCTTTACAGCTCAACTGCGATGCTTTGTTGGTACATGAAGCTATGGCACAAATCAACGACTAATTCCTCCATCATGACCTGTTTCGAATGCAAGAATTGTGAATTTTGTAGGTTCCATCAGGATATGTTGTGTCTTATTGTTTCAGAAATTGTTATTTTTTTCTAGAGATGTCGAACTCCTTTTCATTTTCTTTGTGCAACAATTTTGAACTTTCTGCTGTGAGTACTCCGCTGTGCATGCATGCACCACCGTGCACTGCCGCCGCCGTTCAATTCAGGAGTCCTATCCATTCGATTCAGGCAATCCTATCCATTCACGCATCATTGCTGCCTCCATTCACGCACCACCGCCTCCATTCCGTTGAATCCAGCCTTTGCATGTCTCTGCGTGCGTGCGGCACGACAAGCCAGTGTTGAGGCCGGCCGGAAGGGGAGGCGCAACAACTGTGCGTGCGGGCAATGGCGACAGCGGGAGCAAGGAGGAGCGCGGTGGCCAGTAGGGCCACGACTCGTCGAGGGACGTGTCTTTGAGCGCGGCTACCGGAAGCGATGATGCGGTGGTGCTGAGAAACCCGTTCGGACATAGGAAACGTCAAGCTTTTTTGAACTTTCTCAATCTCTCTGGGACGTCAAGTAATTTCGACCGGAGAGAGAGTACATTTAGAGATAGAATGAAAAGGCTAAAACAACGTACATTTGTGGACACTATCTAACAATCAAAATATGGTAGCTATGTGACTAAAGTATGTACTCGTAAAATTTTGGTTGGGATATCAGTGTGTGCACTGGTCCAGTCTAGTCTGATGCTCCATTGCATTGTTCTTCTTCGACACCGAATGGCAAATTGGTAATTTGTGCGTATGTCCAGGGCCCAGCTGCACAACGCCCTCGGCCTCTCGGCCCAAGCGGAAAGCGACACGGCACCACCACAGGACACGACCGCGCGGCCCCACCGTCAGATTCCGCGGGCCCCGGCCCTCGTCGGCCCTCGAAATATAGCGCTGTGTAAAACAATATCCACCGGAATCTCCCGCCACCCACCTGGGGCCCACGGCATGGACCATCCGGGAGTCGCCACGTAGGGCGGATAGGGACGGGCCCGGTGCGGAATCCGCGAGGATGGCGACAGCGCCGCCAGGGCGAGATTCCCGGCCGTTGGATCGACCGTTTGGTTGACACGTGTCGACCGGCAAGCTGAGGGTGAGGTTGAGATGCTTGGACTCTGGGGGCGTAGTAGATTAGTACTGGAGTGAAAGCTGCCGTTAAGTGGAGTAGCTTTCTGTCCTTTTTCTTTTTGCAAGCGATGTTAAGGTTTACAAGATGTTTTGTTCATTATTTTTTATAATTTTACTTTATTATATACTGATAAAATTATAAAAATATTTTTACCAACAAATATAATGCTTTAATTTTTATGTAGCCAATGATTCTAGGTGTAGCTTAGAAAGAACGGAGGGAGTAATATTTTTTTCTCCCACAAATTGTTTTCCCATTTTGGTACATGGATCGTCACGATTGGCACCTGGGAATTCGAGATAGCATCATGTAAAATTTTGGAGATTGGAATTCCGTTCTCTTCTTTCGATGTTAATCATGATTAAGTGGAGAAAAGAATCACTATGTAGCAATGCTACAGGTTTGATTTGATCCCAGACCATTTTACTAGTACTGCTATACTGGCATAGTGGTGTAGTAGTACTTCATACACTAGCAAATGGGTGGTGGATCAAGCCGTGCAGTAAGATGTCTGTCAGGCTAATTGGCTAAATGCATGCTTAGCTCCCCATTAATCACATATATAGATGTGTCATTGAGTTGGTTTGCACTATACTTTCTAGCTTTCTTCGGTATGAGTCGTGGTTTAAATGAAAAGTAGAACACAGAAGCTACGATTAAAAACCCCAGTCTGCTGTTCGTGAGAAGCGGGGCAGACATTCAATAAAACAGTTCAATTCTCGTAGAAATCGTGTGAAATTCTCGCGCTCCAAATGGAGGCTTAACTTGTCAGATGGGACCCTGCAAGAGGCATCTTACAGGTGTGGTTAGCAATCATCTTTGATTTGAGTTCATAACAAATATATAATCAGATAACTTAGGCAGATTTTCAGAAGCAATTAGCAAAAGTACCAGTATCAAGCATATTACAAACCAAGATGGTGCGTATCACGCACAGGTATAGAAGCATTTGTGTGTAGCACAGGTTGCGTTGGTACTTCGTATAAGGCTATTAAGCAAAGCATATGCATGATTGGGCCAAGTCTCATGTGGGCAGTGTCTCATATGCGATTTACAGGAAAGAAAAACAGCTTCAAGCATGCATCATGGATTGTTTTTAAAATGGCAGCGGATCAGGTGGAAACCACCGTAGCTGTGCAAACTTAGAAACTATGAATGAAGACCCTAGGATGCGGATCGGATGGCTGCAGATGGAGGTGGGTGCGTTTACACTTAGCGCCCGCATTAGGAAAGCTAATCCCGTTCTTTGCGAAACCCCCAACAAGCAGCGCGGAAGCGAAAGCAGTGTCTGTCGCGCGTCGATTCGTTTCGCGGCGCTCACGGATCTCGTTCGCGTGGGCGAGCGGCGGCTCTGTGTTCTTCGGCCGGGTGGTCGCCACGGCGTTGCCGTTTGCGATCGCCGTGGAGTGCGTGCGATGCGTGAGTATGCTCCTCTGTTCGTCGTCGATCGATGCTTACGTGAGTCGATGCTTATGTGGTCGATGCTTATCTCATACGTGAGTCCGTAGGCGAGAAGGCTCGTCAAGCGCTGCGCCAGTGAGTCTGCGCCGCGCCGCCATGGAGTCCGTGGCGTGGCGTTGCCGTTGATGCCGTCGTCGCCGTTGATCTTTGTCATCGCCGTTGATCCGTGTCGTCGAGGCCGCCGCCATGGATCATGCCGTTGATGCCGTTGAGGATCGTGCCGTCATCTCCGTCGGCGCGGAGTTGGAGCCGACCTTGAACATCCAAGCACACCACGGCCAAAATCTTTGAAGCCAATGGTTGGAATGATCTTTGATACACTCACGGATGTGGAGAACTTTTACAAGTCGTATGCACATGAAGTGGTTTCTCTGTTCGTGTTGGTCGACACAAGAAGCAAAATGAGGAAATATTATTCAAGAGGTATTATTGTTCAAGGAAGGGTATAGAAAGGAGAACGTAACAAATGTTAGTGATGATTACGGAAAAAAGAAAGACACATAATGTGATGGAAACGGATGTGGTTGTGAGGCACATATTGTTGTCAAGCTTGTGATGACAAGAAGTATCGAATAGCTTCAATGGTTGAGAATCACAGCCATGGTTTTGTGTCGCGAGATAAGAGGCATTTGCTAAGATCCAACGTAATGTCGGTGAGAGGGCTAAAGTACTTTGTTCAATTGTCATAAGGCTAGCATTGGCACCTCACGGGCATATCGACTTATCCATGTCAGTGAGGGTGGGTTTCAGAATGTTGGGTGCACACTGATGGATTTGAAAAACTATTACCGTGACCTCAGAACCAAAATCAAGGATGCAGATGCACAAATGTTTGTGGCACAACTTGAGCGAAAGAAGGAAGTAAATCCAGCCTTCTTTTACGAGTTTATGGTGGATGAACAAGGAAGACTTGTTTGTGTATTTTGGGCAGATGCTTTATGCAGGAAAAACTATAGTGTTTTTGGTGATGTGGTTTCGGTAGATGCAACATATACCACCAACCGAGTATAACATGAAATTTGTGCCATTCTTGAGTCAATCATCACGTGCAAAGTGTTTTCCACTGGGCAGCATTCTTAGCGGATGAAAAGATCGAGTCATATGTATGGTTGTTTAAGACCTTTCTTAAGGTTTGTGAGTGGAGTAGCACCTCATCTAATCTGTAGATGAAGATGCGAGCATGAAGGCTGCTATTGCTCAGATTCTACAGAATCTGACTCATAGACTTTGCATGTGGCATATCATGGAAAAGGTACACGAGAAGGTCGGGTCCTCTATAAGAAAAGATGAAAATTTTTGGGAAAGACTAAACAAGTGTGTTTGGGGACCGAGAATTGAGATGATTTTGTGTCACAATGGAATTCTATCATAACATTATGACCTCATGGGAAATGATTGGTTTTCCACTAGGTTTGCCATTCGTGACTCATGGATTCGATATACTTTTGGACATACCTCTAGCGGGAATGCTTAGGACTACATCACGTTCGGAGAGTGCAAATTCTTTTTAACCGTTTCATTCGTAGAAAGTTGACCTTTGTCGAGTTACGGCTAAGGTTTGACACGACTTTGGAGTGCAGCGCCAAGAGGAGTTGAAAGCCGACAATGCAAGTCTTCACACCACTCCTAAATTGATGACACCATGGGCGTGGAGAAGCAATGTAGTGTGATATATACACATGAAGTTTTGATAAATTTCAGGAACAAATCGTAGCTGCAAGAGACCATTGCATTATTCATGGTATTTGAGTGTGAAGATATAAAATGTTTCACCATCGACTTATCTGGAAAGATCGAGTTGTTCAAATGAACAAGTCGAACATGTTTGGTAGGTGCTCTGTAAATTTTATGAGTCATATGGCATCCCATGTCGTCATATCGTACAAGTGCTTAGAGCGAGAAGCAAAATGAGATACCATCGATTTATATTATGAAGCGATGGGAGAAAAGATGTAAAGGTGTGTCTTGTATGATATTTTTCTATGGTGTTTTCTTTCCTTCTCTGTTCACCTATAGTCCAACTTTCGTTTCATTTACTGATTTTGTACAATAGTTTTGATCAGATCTTCAATTTCACAGGAACTATTCTTTGATGAGGAAGGTAACCTACTAGATGAAAAGCCTAAAGATCCTATGGAGGTGGCGATGCGAGAAAAGATTTGATTCACGCAACAAGTTTGAAGGTCTTATTCAAATGGCCAGAACTCGAACAAGGGATGGACTTTTTATATTCTAGTTTATCGAACCTAATACAGCCTCTCCAAAAGATCACGCTGCTATGACGGTTCAAAAGCAGGATGAATATGAATCTTTCCTTGGTAGTAAAATTCCAAATGGCGTCGATATACATCCACCAAATGATATCAACTCGAAAGGAGATGCAAAAGAATTAAGAAGAGCAAGGAGAAGAAGGTGGAAGTAGAGTAGAAGTAAGCGGACGTGTCGAAAATGTAAGCAAGAAGGGGATCATGATGCACGCAATTGCCCAAACAATGTTGTTGGTGATATTTCAAGTTTGTGTAACCTTTTAAGATCAATTGAACAATGTACTCTGGTTAATGTGCGAGTTCGCTCCTTTTTTTATTCGGTTTGACTCTACGCATAAGAAGAATTTTCATCCTATGAAGTAGTCACAATGTATATGTCAATTCCTTTTGAAGTGGAGAATTTAGTTAATCACTTTAAATTGCGTGATCGAATGAGCGGAATCAAGTTCTTGCAGAAAGCTGAATGAACGCATTTCACATTGCAAGCTGGCCGAACAAACACACATTGCATAAAAATAGCATGACAAACTTGGAAGAACCACTATTTGGTTTCCAATAATTCCTACTACTACGACGATGGCGACTAGTTTGTTTGCCGTCTTGATGCTTGGCCGATCTTGCTTTGTTCTTGATGCCTCCCTTCTCATTGTCTTGATGCTTCTTTGATCCAACAACACCGTAGGCGGGAGGCGATGGAGGATCGATCCGTCCGTCAACTTTGGTTGTGGAAGAAGCGGTGAAGTACTCGAGGCGCGGATAGCGGTCTTGCGCGGACGCGCCGAAGCGGCGAGGCGGTCGAGGACCTGGCGAGCACCCCGCTCAAAGCGGTCGCTGCCGTCGGAGGCGTGGCGCGTACCGCCCGCCTCCGCGACCAACCGCGGCTCGTCGCCGGTGCGGCTGCCGGCGATCACCGGCTCACCGAAGAACACAGAGCCGCCGCCTCATCCCAGCAGCGAGATCCGGGGCGCGCGAAGCGAATCGACGCGGCGGCGGACACATTTCGGCTTCTTTGCGCTGTTTCTTTGGGGTTTCGCAAAGAAGCGGGATTAGCTTTCCTAATTGCGGGCATTTAAGTGTAAAACGCACCCACCTCCATCTGCAGCTAGCTTTCCTAATTGCGGGCGTTTAAGTGTAAAACGCACCCACCTCCATCTGCAGCCATCCGATCCGCATCCTAGGGTCTTCATTCATAGTTTCTAAGTTTGCACAGCTATGGTGGTTTCCACCTGATCCGCTGCCTTTTAAAATAGTATTAATTTAATAACAAATTACAAAATTCAATAGTAGATTTTTTTGGGGGGCAAAACTAGGCTACCGTCACCAGCCCAACTGGCGACAACATCCCTGACAGGCCCCTGTCGCCAATTCAACTGGCGACAATCATTTTTTTAAAAAAAATTTGTTTGTACAGAAAGCAGCCTAAAAATTTAGTAATTTTCAAGGATTTTTTTGGTAATATCTTTAAGTGTCCTCATGATTAGGAATCCAAAATTGGAGAAGATAACGAAATATGAGATAAAGAATGCGAAATCAACGGCGCAATAACACAAACAGCCCCCTTCGGAGCGAAATGAAGAAAAAAAAATTTGGGTTTAGGGTTGCCATGTGCGCTGTTGTCCCAATTGTATTGTTTGTAGAACCGATTCCTTTGGAAAAATATTATGAAATATTTAATAGTCGAAATATTTGGAAAAATAGATTTAAGTTTGAAAGACTTTTTAATTTAATTGCAAATTACATAGTGCGATGGGTTCGGTTACATGCATTATAAATAGCAAAATGCACGAATAAACAAACCGAAATACACCTATGATACATGAACACCTTTTTGGAATCAAAAAGAGTTGATTAGAATGAAATTAATTAGTCCTGGCGGTCCATCGGTCCCTTCTCCTTGTCTCTGGACTGCCCGCGGTGGTGGTCAATCTTGAAGTCAGCCATGTTCTGCAAAACGGACTAGACGATTGAATGATGTTAGGATAGCACAACATATGGAGTGTGCCCGGATGACGGGGAGCGCTAGGACGGCTGCCGGTCTCACTAGTAGGAGTCTTCCCCTTTTCCGTCACGCGATCGGTCCGGTCGTACTCAACTTTCTATTCGGAGGTCCTCCACCACCACCAAGCTTTCATGGGCTCCTCTGGTGCCTTTTCAATAGGGTCGGGTACGTAAGGTTTCCAACGTTCAAAGGTCTCGGCTCACTTCGCATAGTTAAACATGTACTTCTGCTCGATGAACACTATATAGTACATGTCTAAACCGTCGATCCACTAGGAGAAGTTGTATCGCGTCTCCGGTTGCCATTATGCACCCATGAAGTTAGGGATATGTGGAATGCAATGTAACATGTGAAAAATCTATAAGATTCACTTACGAGGATGTTTCCACACGTGTAGTACGAATGGGCGGCGGTTGTTGGGTGTGTGACTGAATGATCTTCGTTGATTTTTCGCACATACATTGCAGGCTTGAGAACTTCGGTGGTATCGGCGCATTCTTCATAGAACAATCGGGGTAGGGTTTAGCCCTCTTGGTAAGCCACTTGCACTCCCGTAGTATCTTCATGTAGAAGTTCGACAACGAGTCCGACATCTCCTTTCTCTTTGTTGTATGAATCAAGTTGGAGTGAAGTATTGGGTATAGTGGTGTCGTGTTGTCCACCAACTTTCTTTTCCCTCCTTTTATGAGCGGATATGGTATAGTGCTGAGGGTGGAAGGAGAAGTGCAAAGACATCGATATGAAAAGGTGGCGTGACAGAGTGTGGTCGTTTCGGCATGAGAAGGTAATGTCGAAGTGTGTTGTCTTTTCGGTCTAAAAAGTTAGTATGGCGGAGTGTGGTCATTTTGGTATGAGAATGTAGCGTCGCAGTGTGCTGTCTTTTCGGTATGAAAAGGTGTCGTGGCAGAGTGGTCATTTTAGTCTGAAAAGGTAGCGTCATAGTTTGTTGTCTTTTCAGTCTACAAAGGTGGAAGTGCGTGGCCTAACAATGTGCGATCTTTTCGGTCTAAAAAGGTGGTGTGGCCTAGTGTTATCTTTTTGTTCTTAAATGGTGTCGTGACAGAGTGTAGTCATTTCGGTCTGAAAAGGTAGCATCGTAGTGTGATGTCCTCTCGGTCCGCAAAGGTGGCAGTGCGTGCCCTGACAGTGTCGCGGTCATTTCTATCTTAAAAGGTAGCGTCGCAGTATGTCGTCTTTTTATTTGCAAAGGTGGGAGTGTGTGGCGTGACAGTGTGCGGTCTTTTCGATCTGAGAAGGTGTCATGGCAGAGAGATGTTATTTCTATTTGAAAAGATAGCATCGCAATGTGTTGTATTTTTGGTATGCAAAAGTGTAATACCAAAGTTCATACGTGAATCCCTTGTCATGCTACGTTCATACAGACTTAGTTGCCAAAAGTTAAAGACTTCTTGCAATTCCCAAAAAGCATACAACATCGTTCATACATGAATCACTTTTGCAGACAACCACCACTACTTAATACATATTGAACACACTACCAGAAGGATACACACACATAAGTTTCTCAAGCCACTTCAAGTGGTCAAGAATCTTATCAAAGAGCTTGTCTGTAGGTGGCATGTTCACCATTGGACCATGTAGAACTACATTAGGATGTCCAACTGCTATTTCGACCACGACACCAATAGAGTTCGCCCACTGAAAGTACTGGTAACTGCCGGCCTGAAAACCACACCGAATAGTGAAAAAGAAGTGACAAGCAAACCCTAAATCCAATTACCAGCATTTTGCAGAAATTGAACTCACTGAGAAATACAAACACTTGTAGAACACATGTCCATGTGTTCTCTTCAGTGTTGGAGTACAGTACATTTGCCTAGATGCCACAGTTCGGGCAGTTCACACGCCTTGCACTCGCTAGCGCCACCGCTCTTCGGCTCATTGAACTAGACGACAGAGACATGATGCCGAGTAGAGTTGTGAGACAAATGTAAGTAGGTTATAAGAGAGTATGTTATAAGAGAGGGCTGGAGTTTAATTGTTTGGGTGGGCTTTTGTAGTGGTGGGGTTCGGGATGCCGAATAATTTTTTTAATATTAAATTTTAGGCAAATTGCCATTCGAAATAGCGACAGTGATCACGGATCCCGCAAGTCATTGTCGCTATTTCAAATGGCGACACAATCTCCCCAATAAAAGACCCCCAAAACCCCCAAAATTCGGGCAAAACTCACTTTTATTCAGAAAAAAGAAAGAGGGGAGGGAAGAGAAAGTAGTAGAGGGGAGGAGAGGAGTTAGCGAAGCACTGCCCATTCGATCGGTCACCTTTGAGGTAATTTTTTAAACTTAATGGATTACATAGTTTTAGACCTATGATTACGTAGTGTAGTATGTTGTAGACAATCCTTTTAGGTTGGTAGTTTAGTCTTAGATATATTGTTAATAGTGGAAATCTTGTTTATGGTGCAGTACATTCAATATGTCACACGCAACCAATTTTAAAATTTATTACGGTCAAGAGACTATTCTGAAAGGTCCCGAGGGCGATTGATTTGCGTTATTTTCAATCGGCGACCGTAACCCTAACAAGACGAGAGCAGCATGCATGGGGGTGTTGTGATACTGTGGTTGTTCCACACATTTGACTTAGATGACGCTGTGTATAATCTAAAATTGAGTTGCCTTGCCAACCGACCACAAAGGCACATATTGGGAGTTAATCCAGCTCAAGGGAACTAGATCATGATAGTCTTATGTACACCTGGCGAGGGAGGAATGGTGGGATTTGGTCCTTCTGACCCAGGCATATGCCAAGGCCATTCCTACGTCGGCGACTGAACAGGCAGGTGGTGGTGATGTCAAAGAAGAAGTTGGGGACTCAGCACGACAAGAGGTCGGGGAGTTGTTGATGTTATTGATGAAGACTATAAGGAAGTAGCTCCTTTCATCAAGCAAGGTAGTGGGATTGCTGATGAAGGTGAGGAGATCGAAGGTATAGTTGAAAGGATGGATCTCGAAGACCAGAACTACCAAACATTGTGAGAAGATGAATGATCTAATGAGGAGAATGTTGTGGAACAACAGACGGTTCCATCCGAGTGGAACACATACTAGTTCGATAACCTCATCGTTAATAAAGGCTCCCGTGTACCGTGGGAGTATGACCAGAACGAGGTCGGGCAAGAAACCATGTACAAATGTAAGGAGGCCGTGCAGGAGGTTATCAAATTCTAGGCTTTGTCAGTGTACATTCACAGTAGTGAAGTCCAACCCAAGATGCTATGACGTGAAGTGCAACATAGAGGGATGGCCTTTAGTGAGTGCGTGCATTCCAGCCTAAGTGGGACACTACTGGAAATACTCTACAGTAGTCTCTCACATATGTGTCGTCGCTGAATCAACGTCGTCCTATAAGAACTATTCATCAGGCTTCATCGCAAACATCATATATAGTGAGATCATGTATAATCTAGATTTTGAACCATGATCCATCGTTCGGGCAATAGAGGTAAGGTTCCAGTACACAATCAGCTATACTAAGGCGTGAAGGGCAAAACAGAAGACATTGGAATCAAGGTTTGATATGTTCGAGAACTCCTACCACAACTTCCCCAACCAACTCCGAGTCATACAAGACAAAAATCCTGGCACTCATGTCGATATTCAAGATGACATACATCCATGGTGGGAACAGAAAATGGTACTGAAGCATGCATTCTTCGCCTTTGGTCTATGCATCAATGTATTCCAGTACTGCCGTCCAATCTTGTGCGTGGATAACACATTTCTGACTGAAAAGTACAAGGGGCAGATACTACTGCAATAGCAACGGATGGGAATAATCAGATTCTTCCCGTAGCCTTCGCATTCGTTGAAAGTGAGAAACAGATAGTTGGTTGTGGTTTCTGAGTAACGTGAAGATCTCTATTGTATAGGGTCGTCCTAACATATGCGTCATATATGATCAACATGCGGGCCTGTTGAGTACAACAACCCAGCTACAATAAGGGGAGAACGAGGTACTTCCGTGGGTGGATGTACGGAGTAGGTGGTGCATGAGGCACTTGAGTGCAAACTTCTACAAGCAGTTCCACAACAAGACTTGATGAACTTGTTCAAGCAATTGTGCAACCAGAATCAGAAGAGAAAGTTCGATGCACTCTGGAAGATTATGGATGAGCGGATCGAGACGCACAGAAAGAAGCAGCAAAAATAGCCATCTACAAGCGTTGACCAGAACCCCGAGGCATTGCCACAGTTACCCACAGATGGTCCTAGTATGACAAGGAAGACATGGGCATAGGTGAAATACTTCTCGGACTGGATTGAGCACGAGCTTAAGGAGAAGTGGTCGCTGCTACATGACAATGATGGTGCTTGATATGGTGTCATGACAACCAACCTAGTCGAGGTGTACAATTGGGTTATATGCGATACCAGGCGCCTCCCTTTGGTTGCTATTGTGGAGGCAATTCTCTGTGGTACCACAAAGTACTTTGTTGACCGAAGCAACAACACGCCGCTCTTCATGGCAAATAACAGAACTCTGCACTCTGCCATGATCACCAAGTACATGGAGGGGAAAAGTAAGAAGGGTGAGATGCACCGGACATTCAAGATGAGCACAAGGGAGCTTCGCTTGGAGACCCTATGTAGAGAAAAAGGACGCCGCGGGACAAACCACGAGAGGATCATCCATGAGTGCACGCTACGTCGCACTAGTTGTGTATGCACCTACAACAAGTCTTTTATTTTGCATAGGCCATGCTCACATATCATGGTCGTATGTTCAACGATGGTGTGGCATCCCGGTTAGTACCTTTCCGGATATTTCACCAAGGAAGAGGTCATGTAGACCTGGAATGCAGAGCTGTATGGGTATGACGTGCTTGGCCATTTCACTGACTATCCTACCTGGGAGCAACTCATTTGGGCCGCATACATTGTGTTCTGCTTAAAAATATGTTGTGCTAATATTGTTTCTTATTATGTCTTATTATGTCGCGTCTAATTGTAATGTGTAACTTAACTTATCTTGTTTCTGAAACTACCACCATTGTCATCGTCGACGGCGCTGTTAGTGGTAGTAGTTTAGTTGGTTGGTGCTGTGTGGTGGTTCGGACACTGGAGTGAAGCGGACGAAAATAAGCAATCCAAAAATATCGGTAGAAATTTTAATAAAACAGTACTAAATGTTTAGGCTGAATTCTGCACATAATTTTTTTTAAAAAAATAGGACCTATCGCCGGATGAATTGGTGACAGACTCCTGTCGCCGGTTCAAATGGCGACAGTAGCCTACTTTTGCAAAAAAAAAAAAAAATTGATCATTTAATTTTGTAATTTATTATTAAATTAATATTCTTTTTTTTAAAAAAAAAATCATACATCATCGAAAACGTATCTAGTTTCCTTTTATATGATCCAATTAGTGCCGCATGAGGGCATATTTAATGATAAATTATAGCAACTATCCATGTCACCTATAAAGCGCACTAAAAACTCATACAATGGGTTGGGATGATACGTGATGGCTATAGGATTGTAGACAACACACAATCGATTTAATGCTTTTTCTTGGTTTTGGGATTATTCTAAGGCCTTATAGATGGGGGTTTCATCTCTCTTCATTCTCTTTCATCTCGTCACCAAAAATTCTATGTGTAAATGCTATAGAGAGATGACATAAGTTTCATTGTACATGCTAGAGAAGTTTCATGGAGGATTAATTAATAAAGAGCGGGAAGATGCATGACTTCGTTCCAAAATATGGGATTCTGTTCGACCAATGGCGATATTAGGAACCTTGAATTGGGATTATTCTAAGTTGTCGCCGGGCCTCATCATCGGTTCAATTAGCGACATGTGTCCTATTGGATTGGCAACAGAAGCTTAATTTTGCAAAAAAAAAAATTGATTATTTAATTTTGTAATTTGTTATTAAATTAATATTCTTTTAAAAAAATCATACATGAAACGTATCTAGTTTTCTTTTATTTGACCCAATTAGTGCCGCATGAGAAGTTGACGGAGAAATTAATTAATAAAAGAGCGGGAAGATGCTTGATTTCGTTGCCTGGTGCTCAGGGATTCTCCTCGACCAATGGCGATTTTAGGAACCTTTAATTGGGATTATTCTAAGTTTCTAACTGAAGCATAGTTCAAATCAAGGAGACAGGGACGGATTCACGTGTATTCACTGGTGTCATGTGATGTTCCCTTGCGTTGATAATAATAAGTGATCAAACTAATCAGGACGAATGACATCGGTGACATTTTGCATCCGCCCCTGGTTCAGATGATGCTTAAACAAATTAACGAAGCAGTTTAAGGCAAGCTGCTGTTAGCGGCGAGCACGATGGCCAACCTGCCACAGTGCCAGATCAGAAAACCTCAATAATACCGTTTGCCGATCAACGAGACGAGATCCTACTGAGAAGGTTTCAATTTGTTCAAGACTTGAATTCGCCCGATCCGGTCCGGTCGATCAATTTCCGGTCAGACTGCCGGGTCTCATGCATGTTTGCAAGTCCAAGTCGCATGCCTGCCCAAGTTCACAGTTGCCCTCACGAGTCATGAGTGAGTCATGATCTACTTCATCTATTAATTTCGCCTCATATTACCTGCTGCTTACAGTAATTGACTTAGCATATACGCCCTCTCACACACAAATCAACTCACACACAAATCAACTATTTCAGGGTGACTACTGACTACGATGCTATCGGATCAAAACTCGGCGCTCTCAAATACAGAATAATCAGCAGAGAACACTAGTATCTTTTAAGCTTCTACGCACTACTCCCTCCATTCTTTTTTAAGTGATTTTTTTTTTATTTTTTATAATCTACGAGACGTGACTTTGACAGATACTTTTTATAATTTTATCTTATTATATATACTAATAAAATTATAATGTTATGAATGTATTTTTAATGACAAATCTAATAATATAGTTTTTATATATGTAGCCAATCTAGATAATTTTAAACATATTAGTGAAAAGTTCAACGGCACGGATAGAATCTAGAATATCACTAAAAAAACAATAGAGGGAGTCCAAAGCACTACAATCTCCACCGCAATAATACTAGCATTGCCAACGCAATCCTAGGCATTCCCTACCACACACATCGTATATATATGTATATAAACCCCACACACAATCTGCCTAGATAAACTAAACTAGACCGCCCAATCGACGTGCAGAAGACGAACAGCAAGTATACGTTCGTAGCTCCTATACGTGGCCACGGGTCCCGCCGAAAAATGGTCGCAAAGCACGGAAAATCTGGTCGGTTTCGCCTTCCAAATGACCAAATCTCCTGGACGTGCCCAGGAACTTGACAGATAAGCTGCTGCTTCGAGCAGCGTACGTGCAAGCGCAGGGCATGGTAGCTAGCTCGACGGCTAGAGCCTAGAGGTCCCTGAGCTGTCGAATTCGCCAGAAAGGCGGCTGCTACTTTATCTACTTATTTGTCACTGTGTCATTGGTCTCTCCTGGCCACAGCGCTACATTGCATATGTACAAGGGAAGCTGCTATGTAGCTAGAGATGACATGGACTTCTTGTGGTTCGCTGCGTGATCTGGAGCTTGGGGTCCATTTCATCAGCCGACCTGCTTGAGACACCAAACAAATCAGAAACACCAACAATGAAAGCGTACTACGTGTGTGGTGTACATCTCATTTCCACGTCGATGCCGCCTTTTGAAGTATGCCATCCTAACTCGAATATTCATACTCGAATAAATGAATAGAGAAAATTGTATTGGAAGTCTATGAACTTTTAGTGAGTTCCTTAGAGCCGCTTAGTCACGATTCTTCGTCGGAGACGGAGTAGCAATATAATCCTAGCTCTACGTATTATTTTTCTCCATCTAAAATCCCAATATTTTTCTAGTGTCCAATAAATTCTCTAATATGGGTGTGATTTCTTTTTTTGGCAAAAAAGAAGAAGTTGAATTTCGAACCGATGGATGAAGTCCTACCCTACCCAGGTGTGTGACACGTATCACTCCTCCCTATTTCTCGTGTCCTCCCCTCCACCTAGGGGTTAAAATGGATACTAGACTACTAGTTACCTTTTTTATTTGACATACGTACTCTTATGGTCGTGACTCTGGTAAACAAAATCTCATTTCTATTGCTATTCGAACACAAACACTATATATTTTTTAAATATGATATTAAAAAAATAATTGTCAAATCGAATAAGAGTTCGCACCCACCTTTTTTATTTCCCTAGCTATCTAACCCACCAAGAGCTAACAACCCAACAATTACCCCAAGGTCCACCCCCTCAGCGATCCACCATCCCTTTCCTAACCATCTAGCCCCTAACTACAGGGCTCAATTGCTCATCCTCCGCCCTCTTCGATGTGATTGTGCTCGACAAGCGACTAGAGTTTACACTATTATTGATGTTGCGGAATGAGTTTGATTTTCGAGGGGTTTACTTAAGACCGATTAGTATTAGGATGTTTTGTACTATCTACATCTACATAAACTTGTGGCTACTAAGATGAAACCTTTTGTCCTTTCTTAAGTGTTGTTGTATGCTGGTATTTACTTTGTTCTTGGCGTATGCTATGGACTTGCTTAATGTTATTTTCTTGAAATTGATTATTTCCTTTGATGTTTCTGGTTGCATGATGATGCGGTGCACCATGATTTGCACATTACTTGTTTTTGTCCAGCTATGTAGTGTTGTCGTGTTGTGCATGGAGGTTTTGCATACAATTCCCACATGTCAAAACTCAAAACCGAACATGCCGCCATCAGGATTGGAACTCATTCTATTCGAATTCGTAGTCAATTATATTCATCTGAATCGCATGAATATGAATGTGCTTTGAATTCTATTCAATTCGTTTTCACCGCAAATATCATGCCACCCTACCATCAAATCGATGGTCGAGGTCGATTGAACCCAATTAACTTTCTTAAACTTTGATGTACATTGATATGTACTTTGTTGGCATATGCTATGAACTCATTTAATGTTATTTACTTGAAATTGATTGTTGCCTCACATTGTTTTTGGTTGCATGATGTTGTGGCGCACCATGATTCACGTGTTACTTGTTTTTGTCCAACTGTGTTGTGATGCTGTGTTGTGCGTGAAGGTTGTGCATGCAATTCCACATGCCGTGTTGTGTGTGGAGGTTTTGCATGCCATCCCACATGTCAAAACTCAAAACCGAATGTGTCACTATCACGATTGGATCAACTTGTTTTGTTAAACAACTATATGTCTTCTATTCGAATTTGTAGTTAAGTATATTCATACGAAACACATGAAAAGGACATGCTTTGAATTCTATTCTATTCTATTTGTTTTCACCACTACATCATCCCATCCTGCCATCAAATCTATGGTTGAGGCCAATTGAACCTAAAAACTCTGTTAAACTTTGATGTATGTTGATATGTACTTTGTTGGCGTGTGCTATGAACTCACTTAATGTTATTTGCTTGAAATTGATTGTTGCCTTGCATTGCTTCTGGTTGCATGATGTTATGGCGCGGCATGCTTCATTTGTTACTTGTTTTTGTCCAGCTATGTTGTGATATTGTGTTGTGCGTGAAGGTTTTGCATGCAATTCTGTATGTCGTGTTGAGCGTGGAGTTTTTGTGTGCCATTCCATATGTCAAAACTCAAAATTGAGCATGTCGCCATCAGGTTTGGAACTTATTTTGTTAAACAATAGTATGTGTTCTATTTGAATTCGTAGTTAAGTATATTCATCTAAAACTCTATTTGAATTCTATTTTATCCATTCTCATCGCTAACATCATCCCACCATTCCATCAAATCCATGGTTGAGGCCGATTGAACCCATAAAACTTTGTTAAACTTTGATGTACATTGATATGTACTTTGTTGGCGTATGATGAACTCACTTAAAGTTATTTGCTTGAAATTAATTGTTGTCTTACATTGTTTCTGGCTGCATGATGCTGCTGTGCACCATGATTCACGCATTACTTGTTTTTTATTAAGCTATATTGTGATGTCGTGTTGTGAGTGAAGGTTTTGGATACAATTCCACATGTCATGTCTTGCATGGAGGTTTTGCTCGCTATTCCACGTGTCAAAACTGAATGTGTTGCTGGCGGGTTTGGAGTTGGAATTCATTTAGGATATTAAAATCCGTCCGAATAAGTACTATTCTATTCGAATTTGTGTGTGCTTATATTTATCTAAAACACATGAATATGAGCATGCTTTGAATTCAATTCTATTCGCTTTCACCACTAAAATCACCCCAACTCGTACCTAAATCTATAGGTGAGGCCGATTGAACCCTGAACCTAGCAGGAGGAAAAAAGACCGCCAAGATCAGAGTGGAAGATGCTATCGGCAGCGCTGGAGCATGAATCACGAGGCTCTATGTGACAGTGAGAAATCCAATCTATTTTGGCAAATTTTCCGGTCGATTCATGAATCATGGCTAGCCGTTTCAATTCAGGCATTCAATCTCACATAATCGCGTTTCACAGCCCAGGATACCACAGGGGCAAAACAGTCATATTCAAACTACAAAAGCCTCAAAAATTTCTTTTCCACACCAAAACCAACCAACACCCAACGCATTTTGTTTGTCTTTTTTCGCCTCTCTTCTTCATTCCTCTCTGCCTCTGTCCCTCTCGTCTCCCCTCCCCTCCCCTCCCCTCCCCTCCTTTTTTCATTTTTCCGTGGATTCCCATGGTCACCACAGTGAAGTCTCGCCCGCCGCATGTCCTCTTCGCCATGACCAGCCTCAGCCGCCGCTCTTCGCCGGCGGTGACTTCCGTTTCCTTCAGGCCCCTACGCTCCGCCGCCTCCTCTCCTCGGTAAGTTCCCTTCTAACTCCCCTTCTTGCCCTCTTTGCTTCCTTGCGTCCGGAAATCCTGAAACAAACAAGGAACTGCCTTTTGCCTCTCTTTTGATGATGCTCTTGAGTTCCAGTGTGATGCATGCTTAGGGCGCTAAAAAATACCGGGGCTTCTTCTTTTTTTTTCCTTTTTGGTTCTTGTGATTATTTTTCTTGAGCTTTTTTATTGGGTGCTTTAGTGTTCAGTACCACTTCTCCTATTTGGCGATCAACTGCGGCGAGTTCTTGATTCTTTTGTGGTGTTTTCGGTTTCTTGCAGGGGTTCCTTGCTTGCTCTGTGCTGCTTGTTCTTGGTCCTTGCTCTGTCCGTCTCGGCGGCGATGGGGGGTTGCGTTGAGGAGAGTGATGACGACGGTCGCTGCCTCGGCTTTCGGGATGTGTGCGCTGACAGGAGTTCCTTCTGCTTCTCGTCCTCGGCGGTTCAGACTTTGCTTGCAAGCGAGGACGGCACCAAGGAGCCCGATTTGGAGGTGTCAAGGGACTGGGGACCATCACGGCCATTGGGCTTCCCGATGTCCGGCGGAGGCGTGGTAACTTGCTCGTCTGCAGACGCGATGATCACTCGGACTCGGGTGCGTAATGGTTTGGGGCGAGAGGGCAAGGATGGTGGGAGGTATAATGTGGCGTGGTGCCAGGCGCCGCTTGTGGCTGACAATTGGATGCGGGCCTCGCATGGGGTGCCGCTGGAGTTGGATGGCACGGCCACAGATGTCAATCCAAATGGCCTTTACGGTTCCTCATCGATGTACGTGGAGATAAACCCACCAGTGTTGGATTGGGGCAGGAGTAACTTGTATGCAGCCTCTATGGCCACCTTGACTGTGGTGAATTTGAACAATGACAGCGTCTTGCGTGTCTACGAGCCATTCAGCACCGATCCTCAGTTCTATGTGTATGGTTATGAGGATTTGGTGCTTCAGCCCGGAGAGAATGCATTGGTCAACTTCATATTCTTGCCAAAGTTGTTGGGCTCTTCATCAGCGCATTTGGTTTTGCAGACGGATTTTGGTGGATTCATTATACAAGCTAAGGGCATGGCTGTCAGGTCGCCCTATCAGATACTGCCATTGACTGGGATGGATGTCGTAATAGGTGGTCACCTGGAGAGGAACTTGTCGATACACAACCCTTTTGATGATTCTCTCTATGTCGAGGAAGTGGCTGTTTGGATGTCTGCATTTGAAAGCACAGAACAATCTTCTCACGTGGTTTGTCAGTTAGGCCTTTTAGATGAGGCATTGGAGTTAACTTCTTTGAGTAGCAACTGGTATACAGCAAGCAGTACTGAATTTGGATGGCCAATGATCCATATTAGGCCTAGTGAGCAATGGGAGGTTCTTCCTTCAAAAAGCAACACTGTTGTAGAGTTGAAATTGCAACCTCTTTCGGAAAGAAAGGTGTTTGGTGCTATCTGCATGAAACTGCGCAATCGTATAACTGATACAATGGATACTGTTGTTATACCTATTGAGCTAGAGGTGCATGCGCGAACCTACTATGATTCCACTAGATTAGTTTCTGTCATGTTTGAGCGTATATCATCTTGTGCTGGAAGTGGGTCAATATTTTCCCTTTCTTTACGGAATGATGCAACAAAGTTACTGAGGATTGTAAGCGTGAGTTTGGATAACAGGGATGGCCCAGTGATCTTTCAGGTTAAGTACCTGAATGGATTGATACTCTTCCCTGATACCATAACAGATATAGCTTTGATAAGATATACTTCTTCAGTTCCAAAGGATATTTCATTTGACAACTGCAATATAGTGGTAGAAACAAATAGCTCTCTTGGTAGTTCAATCGTGATACCCTGCAAAGATATAATGTGTGCATCTCTTTCTGATACAACTAGTGCTGTTGTTGCTGAATCTGATGGGCCATTTGTTGAACCGTTTTCTGAAAAAGAGACATCTGCTAACTCAAGGACGGGATCTTTGGGCAGCATCCTAGAAATAGAAGGCCTGCATAACTTGAAGGTAATTCCCTTGCGCGTGTTTTTGAATTTAGAACGTCATGTTGTTTCAGTTGGTCTTAAATGTTGTTCCATTAGCTGTGCTAGGAGTTGCTTTTACGCACTCAATGCTTACAAAAATGATATATGAGCTTAGTAATGATAGCACCTTGTCATGCATCATGCTGTTTCATTAGTTTCATCCACACCAGTATATTGTTCTCTCTTTTATTTCTTTTTCGTCCCACAAAGTTATCTAATATGTAGGTTGTATGTTCGTTTGGGTATGTTAAGCTTACTGTTTTATATAGACTATAGCATGCTTTTATCTCATTAAAGAAAAGGTTTGGATGCCTTGATTGTAGTTTTAATCATCTATTTGAATAATGAACGGACAAAATAGACCAAATCAAGCACATGAGGTAGTCTTTCTCCCTTAGAGAATAATGCTCTCTTTAGCATTTGAGAGATCATTGTCAGATAGCCTGTCTGATGGACCTGTGCTTGGTATTTCAGAGTAAATGTTCATTTCATAACAATGTCAAATGTATTTGGATACAGTTTCTAGTGGTATATTTATTTTGTTGTGATAGTGATTCCTATGGCAGGAGAATACCTTGGTGGTGACTTTGATGGACTGGAGAAGAGTTTCATACATTAGATACTGTAGTGGTAATTGGAGTACTGTTCTAGTAGTTGGCCGCTGTAGGTACTAGAGTTATTTGATGTAGAGATAAGTACTTATCAAGTGGTTGGTAGCTCTTGGAAGTAAAATATTTCTCTCCTCACTTTTCACTTTGTTTGTTTTTTGCATTTATGTAATGAAAACTGCTTAATTGCTTATCTCAAGTGTCTTCTACCTGTCTGTTTACATATTTTTGCTTGTGAATCTGCTCATGTAATTTTATAAAATAATTTGCAGCCAACAATCATGAGAGCAGTCAGAGCTGATGATATGGTACTTAGAAGTTGGAGATCTCATGGCACAAGGACTGAGATTTCTGTTCTCACAGATCATGAACTGCTGTTTCCTGTTGTGCAAATTGGATCACAGTTTTCAAAATGGATAACCATCCATAACCCAAGCCTGGAGCATACATCCATGCAGCTGGTACTGAACTCTGAGGAAATAATTGGCCAGTGCAAAACTGTAAATGACGCATGTGAACACACATTCTCAAGTAGATCTCCGGAAATTGACTCGACAGAGACTAGATTTGGTTTCTCATTAAGTGATGCAGCAATTACTGAGGCCTATGTTGGTCCTTTGGAGAGTGCTTTACTTGGTCCTATTGTCTTCCGTCCCTCAAATCGGTGCATGTGGTCAAGCATGCTTTTGATCAGAAACAATCTGTCAGGCATGGAGTGGCTGCCTCTTCGAGCACATGGTGGATGGCAATCTATTGCCCTTCTAGAGGGACCTGAACCTGTTTGGAAGCTAGAGTTTAACCTTGGGTCCACTGTCCACAATGAATCAACACCCTCCAAACCAGAGATCAGCCCTTTGTGCAGTCAACAGTTGTCCAAGGAGATACATGTAAAAAATAGTGGTGACCTACCTCTTCGAGTGACAAAGGTAAAAGTTTCTGGAGTTGATTGTGGTGTGGATGGATTTACGGTGGACAACTGCAAGGGATTTAGCTTAGCATCAAGTGAATCAATAAGAATGCTGATTTCTTTTAAAGCTGACTTCTCTTCAGCTAAGGTTCAGAGAGATCTTGAGCTAGCTATGACTACTGGCATCTTTGTGATCCCGATGACTGCAAATGTTCCTGTCTGTATGCTTAACCAGTGCAGAAAGTTTTACCTCAGATCCATCAATTGGAAAGCATTGATACTCTTTTTCGGAACTGTGTTCTTGTTTGTTCTGGTCTTTGTCCGTGGTGTCCCTTCTTTGCCAGTGGGCTCTCAAGATTACTATATCAAGATTGATGGCAGGAAAGGTACCATTAGCAAGGCTGTTAAGCCCTCTTTCCTTCAGCGTACCGACAAAACTTCCAGGTAAAAGTTCAACCACTGTTGTCTTCTCATATTTCCTTCAGTTTTACATGATTTAGGTTTGATCAATTATGCCTTGTGCACAGGTTGACAGGGGAACACAAGAGAGCTGAAGAAGCTCTTACTGAGAAATACACTGCTAATATTCTTGATAGCCCCAAGAAGACATGTGACAAGAACAATCCAGATGAACAACTGAATACAACTTCGACTATATCTGTCTCCCCAGCTAATCCTGTGGAAGACAAGGTACCAATGGAAGCTCCACAAACTAGTGGGAATCTTACTATCAGAGTTGCTCGAGACAAAGGGAGGCGAAGGAAGCGGAAAGTTGGTGGTGCAGGACTGGCAGCAAAGTTTGATGTTTCTAGCAGCCACAGTGGGAATTCAACACCATCTTCGCCGTTGTCGCCAAGTTCAACCCCAAAACATGGTTGGTCCTTTCCTGGGGCACCATCAGAACTGAAGCACAACAATAAACTCGAGAGTGGTTTTGATGTTGAGGCAAGGGCACCATCAACTGTGAATAACTATGAGAAGAATGCTTGGTTGCAAACTGCCAAGGAGCAACCTCCTGCGCCTTCAGCAACATCTGGAAATCCATTGCCTTCAGCCACTGTGCTGACCACCGCATGGCGCTCACCATTGTTGGCCACATCTTCCCCAATCGCTCCGCACGCTCGCGCTCCTGGCTCCAACCTGATGAAAGATAAGGCTGTGAAGAGAAACGGGGGCGTCGCCCCGAAGAAAGAGTTCACATATGACATATGGGGAGATCATTTCTCTGGACATCTGCTGGGGAAAGCGAGGGAGGCCGCGCCATGCAAGATGTTTGATGGTTCTGAAGGGGCCTCCAATAGCTTCTTTGCAAGAGAGCCCCAGACCATCATGATGAAGCCGTCATCTGCACCACCCGTGTCTCGTGGCCGCAGATCGCTGCCGTCTGATGTAGCATCTAGCTATTCAATAAATTAAGAAGTTGAAACATTTCGACTCTCGTTTCTCCTCCTGCATGTTGCATTCCTGTGCTGTGCGCTACCACTAACCATACGGCCATATTCGTAACTTCAGAAACTGAAAGACTCAGAAGGCAAAAGAAAAGGGTAGCAGACTAAAACTGACGTTTGCCTCACCACAGATAATTAAATTGTTTAGTTCAACATCTATAAGCTTAATCGGACAAAGCCAATAAACCTAAACTTTTTAAAGCTGAGTTACACACAGTTCTTTTACTAGCAAATTTAAGGCAAGATCTGGTTGCATTTTTGCTTGCAAATGCAATTCAGAGAAACAAGAACCATTCCAGTGTACTGAACAAACACGATCGCAGCCTTTTTTAACATTCATATGCTAGATGATGTATCTCCAGCTGAAGATTCTAAAGGTGATGTCTCACTTTACTGCCGTCGAATCGAAGACATAACGAGAACATATATGCCTGTCTAAAGCAGGAGAGGTGCTTCATGCAGACCTATATTTTACTGGGGATGACTCATTCGTAAGTGCCAAAAATGCGCTCTTTGTGTAACACATGCAGATTAGGCAGACAGTTTAAAGGAGATGCCTAGCCTGTGGATGCCAATAATACCCTCTCTTGGTAATATCTCTATTTTTTTAAAACGAAGGTAAGTAAACTCTGAATGCCATTTTTTCCTTGCAAATTCACTGTTCATCCCTGTTTTATTCGTTGCCATTCTCCCTGCCACAAAGCATGATGAGGCTTCCTTCGTGAAGAACATCCTAAGATTTGTTGAAATCAATAGTACCAAAGGTATTTGCAGGGGTTGCAATAGCTCTGAAATCTGATGGATCACCAGGGGCTACTAGAACTGAATAACAGGGGGGCTGAACATGGAAGGGAATAGTAGCAGGCCACATCCAAGAGCACGTTCTCTTATTATTACGTGTATACCAAAAGCCAGTGACTTTCAGAATATACACATCATCTGGCACTCTAAAATGGTTTATTTGATGTAACGCATTGCTTGCTTCTCGATCCAGGAATTCTGCAATCCACTTCAGAATGGAGACAATTTCCAGCCAATCACTTCGAGTTGAAGAGTGGCAATCTGCAATATGCAAAATTCATATCATGAATGCCCATTTCTATGTTCATTACATCACTAACCTCTAGTTTTTCTTTCACATATAACTAATTTCAGATAGGACTTGGTTCGAGATGAAGGAACTAGGAACACCTGAAGATATGGTGCATCTAGCAAGAACTCACCCGAGCCTGAGCGACGTATCAGAGCTGTCTTCGGTGTCGAGTGGACCGCGCGGATACGACGTATTGGTGACGGATTCAGACGACTGCCCTTCCTCGTATACCACTTCTGAATCTGCACCGATCTGCATCTCCATCTTTGACATCCGGGACACCTGCAGCTTCAGATCGTCGGTTAATCAAAGCAAGGCTAGGGGAAGAAGACACTGTAAGGACAGAACGAAATGGAAACAACAAACAACAGCAGCAACAAAAAGCAGGGTTTACTTGCTCCTTTAGCCTTGAATTTTCCTCTGTCAGTTGCATTCTCTGTTCAACAACAGAAGTGAAGCTGTTACATGCTAGGAAAAGAATAAAAATGATGCTAAAAAAAAATCAGCTACATTTTGTAGTAGCATATGGGGTGCTCAAAATTTATCTGAAGTTCTCAAACAAATAATTGGGCTCCAGCAGCCTAGCTCCACAACACTCGTAGAACAGCGCTGCTCCAGTTTGATTCTGGCTCTAGAGTAACAAACCTTTAAGTCAAGCCTGAGTTTGGCCAAACAGGGTTCTTATTAAAGAGGGGAACACTTGCCTTTCTTTCTAGGCCGTTGATCTCGTCCAGAATTTTTTGGCTCTGCAATACGAAAAGGTCATGGTGTGCAACTCATCGAGACCATCCAATAGATAGCCTCATGTTGTCACACGTACCTTAGTTTTCAGCACACAGCCTAGTCCGGACTCGAGGCTCTTCTCCAGCTCCTGCAGCTGTTGGACGTTCAGTCTGTGCAGCTCCTCTCCTCTCATCTGCCTGCAAGAATGAGAGAGCAAATGACGACATATAGTTGAACTAATCGATAGGATTATGCAAGAAATAGTGTAATCTCGCGTAGGTTATTTGTCTGATAAAGAGTAGCTAAATGTGAGGCTACGTACCTGAGCCTAAGGCTTGCTTCTGCAAGCTCCTCCCTTGGCCTTCCACAGGTGCTGTCCTCCGCCTACCATATGACAGAAAATAAAGCTGTCAGACGCATATATAGCTGTTTCTTCTTTGCATGATGGTAAATATATGGTTGTTTAGAGAAATACTACTAATTGGCACACGATTTTTTTTAAAGCATAGCATCAACACCATAGTTGTTGCAAATGTAATTTTAGCTTACATGCGAGTCCAGCTGAGAAGGCTCGTCTGCTTTCTGAAGTGTCTTGGAATGCGAATTGTACCGATCGATAATCTGCTTCATGCTTCAGCGACGTAGGAAACACAAATTAATCAGATTACAGTGTGTGAAGATTGGTGTTCTCCCCAACCTTTTCATCGATTAAGATGCTACAGCCAAAAAATAGAAATGATATCTACTCCGGACCTAACAAAACGAGCAGAATAAATGATCTGAACTACCGTATCATTTCTTTCGGAAAAAGAGAGAGAGAGAGAACTGCTTCTGGCAACAATGGCCACGCGTCAAAGAGCTACTTGTTCCTTGTTTCAAAAAAAAAAAGAACTGCTTGTTCTTTCACCATCAATATTTCGTGCATGATGCAAGGACCATATGAGTCATATACAGGGATAAAATTCTCGGCCGGTAACCAGCTACCGGACCCCCTTCGGGAAGATCAAAACCGGAACTACAACGTCCGGTTTAACAACTTCAAAATTCAAATTTTGAATTTTGGACGAATTTTAAGCAAATTCGAGCGAATTTCAACAAAAAAAAAACCCAGTTTGACCGGTAACTGGCCGGTTACCGGTACCGCCGCCTGGCCGGGCATGAACCTTGGTCATATGCATGAGTTGGTCCAGGACTGCTTGAAGCTAACTTGCAGGGCATCACTAAGCTATAAATAGGTGACAGGTAAAGAAGAGATGCAGCCGAATGGTGCAATGTGAAATTAATTAAACTTACTGAAATTCTATGCAACTCTAAGGTTCAGCTAATGTATTTTCGTTAACAAGCATTTTTATGGTTTGTCTTGAGAATAACCAGAGACGCTTTTTTTTACGGGAAGGCAGGAGTTCTACCATTTTAATTAAAGAGGAGGTTAAAAGTCAGTACATGATTTAAGTACAAGCCACCAAAGCCACTGAATTTCACCAAAACAACTGAGTTTGGGATAAGCAGGGCTTTAGCCGGCAAAGAAGCTAATTATGAAAAGCTTTTTCTCGAAGATGGATGTCCTCTTTTATTAGATGCTGAGAGCTCAGAGAATTGTTTAGGAAAATTCTTCTATTTCTTTCTTTCTAAATGTTCCAGAATATGTAGATGACTAGGTCATTGAATTTTCTCCTATATTGTTTCGGCGTTTGTTCGCTTGGATGATTCCAGAATATGTAGATGACTAGGCTATTGAATTTTCTCCAATCTTGTTTCGGCGTTTGTTCGCTTGCTCGTTGGCACCACTCCCCGAGGCTCCTGAAATTTTGTGAGGGTACCCGGGCCATGATGGTGCAGTTTGTCCAGTTGAGCACAGTGGACCAAGTTTCTCTTGCAAAAGAGCACAATAGACAACGATGTGATGCCGTTTCCGGGACTTGGTTGCATAGACTACACAGGGATTGGTGGGGCCAGCCTCTTTTTGCTAGATTGTCAGCTATGAGGATCTTATCTTGGCTTAAGATCCATGCAAAAAACTTGCACTTATTTTCAGTTTGTGCCTTCCAAATCCTCTATTCGTTTGGGCATTGTGTGCTGCTTTGGAATTGCATAAGTTAGGCTGATTTCGATGAGTACTTATTCAGATATGTGCTTATCACTTCATCCATGTGACAATTTATTTTGTCTAAAATTAAATGTTTGGTTATAGGTTGATAAAAATATAAAGAGTACATCAAGCTAGGGGCATATCTAGTGTTTAGGAAATGTAATAAAGTAGTGAAAACAAACCTTGTTTGTTTGATATTTGGGGTTATGTAGCAACGCTAGTTTCCCAGATGAAGGATGTGAATCAGTGAATCTATGATTTGAACAGAATGATATTTCTCTCATGCGTTAATCGGCCAACCCCCAGTGGAATTCGCATATGTAGCAAATTAGAAGTGTCGTTTTGATATAACTAATTCTCATTAAACTATTCTATACATCATTGTATAAAGATTTGCCTAATGCGAAAAGGATGGAAAAAAACTTCCACAGGCAAATATGTAGTACTTCGAATCCAACACTGGGACGAATTCCGATGCATGATGCTCGCCCTTCTGAAAGTAGTACGGGAGTTGTTCAGGGGTCCTATTTGATTGGATTGGTCAATCTTTTTTAACCATTTTTGGTTCAAGAGTACCGATCATTCTACCAATGCATATGTAGCCTCTTCTGGCCACCCTGACAAATCATGTCATGCACAGGCAACTAGAGCCTGTTTGCTTGGAGTCCTAGCTGTTTTTTTGCCTGGCCGGGAGCTACCATGGAGGCTGCCGGTGCATGTATGGATGGGAGCCTGCAGAGGTGCCAGACTCAGGCGATCAAAACTGGCGATTGGGAGCCAGGCTTCTGATCTATTATTCATTATTTTAATCCACTGATCTATTTTTTATTCACTAATTACAAGTACAGATTTCTAACTAAACAACTCATCTTCAGGTTTGCCTGGCTAGACAAAAATTATCTACTTTTCAGACTACCTCCAGGCACCACTTTTTTCTAGACATAGAATCCAGAGCACCAACCAAACAAACCCAGTGTCAGTGATATACAAATTCCCTGCTTGCCATGAAAAGATTAGACTAATATATATCTCTAAGCATTTGTGTGGAAAAAGCAAAAGAAATTTTTTCACTTCCCATGTACTATATTAGTACCACTTTTGATAATGCTTGGTTACACCATAGGCGTGCTGATTAGCATATATTCCTAGCATGCATATATAATGACGTTATTACTTTTAGTGTCAACGTACTTTCTCAAAAAAAAAAACTCCTACTTAATTTAGATTAGTTACATTTTTTTTGCATAAATTTGGCATGGTTCGCAAGTATTTCGCTTCTTATTAATTTTGCAGAAAACTCAACATTAATTGTTTCAACATGTTCATCGCAACACGTGGGAATTTACCCCAGACTTCCAGAGCTTATGTGATTATGTCACACTGTTAACGACCCGGTTGTTGTTATATGTGCCTGCTAGTTTGGACTATGGAAAACTCTATCGGTGAAATTTCGCCGGTAACCAGCGGCCAGTTAGTAGTGTTATCGGTCGGATCCGATAAAATTTCACATCGGGCAAAAAAAAAGTCAGATTTATCTTATTTTCATCCTAATTCAATTTTCAATTCAAAATTTAGATAAATTTCATCTTTACATCTGAAAATTTCAAATTTCAATTCAAAAATTGTCCGGAATTTTGCCGAAATATCCAGGTAACCGCCGGTTACCGGTTCTATCGGTGGAGTCCAATAAAATTTCCGAAACGAAATAGTTTTCCTTGGTTTGGACTAAATGCATTTCTTTACATATGTTCATATTGCAGGGATTAATTCATAACACACACAAAAAAAGTATAGCCTTCATGCTACACATAATTAAGGCGAAATTTTCCCACGACTTGCAGACTGTACAGCTACATTGCTAGAATCTGCAGCATCCGAATTTGGCTTATGAAATTAGAGTATATGCTATATATCAATTGGATGTTTGAACTATAACTATCAGTAACGCATGTTTCCAACCTCTCCCACGCCAAAGGTGTTTAGCTTTGTGTGCGCGGCCAGAATTAATCATGCATGTACATATGATGATCAAACTACTGCTTTTGTAAGTTGTATTAGTTTCAGTATTTTGCAAGTCCAAGTTACATGTCCTAGCTTCTTCTTGTTCCCTTTTAATGGAGAAAATAATATAGATAATCTTATAATTAACCAAGTTCGAAATGAGGTTTCAAGGAAGGTCACATGAGCACTGCCTGGTAAGCTGCGGAGTGTACATACCTGCAAGTAGCTATCTTGCTAGCAAGATTTGCTAGGTATGTAGAATGCCCGACTTTGGAGTAATAGTGACGTCAAAACTCAAAAGCAATGTAGAAAAGGTAGAACGTGCTAGAACAACAGCAACAAAACAAAGAAAGCTAGAGAAGAGATTTGGAAGTCCAAACAGCTTGTAGAAAAATTGTCTCACTTCAGGCATTCAAGTCCAACTTTGATTTTCTTCAAAAGAATAGTACAATGTTAATTTTACTGGCTACACTGCTAAAAGAAAATCCACCCTCTGTATAGTCTATTCCACATGTCTCTTAATTAATTGAAGAACAGTAGTGAAATTGAAATAAAAACACCAAATCGAAACAAAGAACAAAACCTGAAATTATCTATCTATGATGGACGCTTCAAGTCAGATCAAAGGAAAGATACGCATCAAACAAAGAAACATGCACATACTTATCAGCAGAAGAAAATAAAATCTGGACTTCGTCCTAAAAAAAAACTTATGGGGCTATAGTGATGGGGTGGTTCCCTATTTAGATAATACTCCATATATATGAAGAACTTCACAGAAGAAGCAAGCATGCATTTGTCTGCATATATACACCTATAATACTTTTATACTTAAAAAACAGTGAGTCAAACAGTCAAAGCATTTATAGACAAAAAAAAATGAGCACGAACAAAAGAACTGTACATATGTTCTAACCAAATCAAGATTACTAGGCTACAACACCTCTGTTCTAAGTATTTGGAAAATTTGAAGAAGTAACAGCTTGAAAGAATACAATCCACAACCGGCCATCAAATATCAAATCCGTAAACAACACATCATTGTTGTGTTGTGCCTATGAAAGAGAATGGACCGGATAAGTCGGAAAACGAGAACCCCCCTCGATATCAAGAACTCAGGAAGCACAAATCAGGACTTATATATGTATGGAATTAATTGACACGCCAGATTAAAGAAGTGGTGCCGAATCAATTAGCGCATTCAGAATTTCAGATACCAAGAACCCCGGCCCTAACGATGGATGATCGATGGATAGAGCACCACAATCAATCTAACCCTAAACCTGGAAGAACCCCAACAACATATACGATCCGAGAACCGATCGAGGCAAGATCGATCAATTCCTGGACATGGAAAGAGAGAGGAAAGAGACCTGTAGCATGTATATATATACCTGGAGCTTGCGAACTGGAAGAGCTTGCCGGTGGCGGAGAAGACGACGAGGCCGACCTCGGCGTCGCAGAGGATGGAGAGCTCCTCCGCCTTCTTGAACAGCCCCCTCCGCCGCTTGGAGAACGTCACCTGCCTCGCCGCCAGGTTGTCGATCCTCCGTATCGCTATCCTCTCCCTCTTCCCCGCCATCCCCTCCCCACCACCACCACGACGTACTGCAAGAAGAAGAAGAGACGAAGCACGCGTATTAGGTGGAAGGGAAGAAGAGGAGGTCGAGAAAACCCTAGCTGCACAGCATGAGCTAGCGAAACACGAACGGCGAGTTTGGGAGGCGGAGACGCTGACAGGTGTGGTAGATCTGCGGGGCGGCGTTGGGGGAAGTGGCCGCGAGCTCCTTTCCCTCTTTGCGCAAATTAAGGACCAGGGGCTGGAAGGGAGAGCAACAGGGCTACTACTTATGGAAGAAAGGGCACAAACCAATGGAGACGAGAGAGAGAAGGGCAAGGTGGAGGAGGACTGTAGGAGGCCGCCAAGCAGCAAGCAGCCAAGCAGTAGTAGGGCAGCACCATAGGCGGCAGTAACTTTTTATGGCAAAGTTCGTGGTGGTGTCACAGGGATGGAGCCAGGTGTCAGAGGTCGTCAGGAGTGACCACCCCCTACTCGCCCGACGCCATTGGTCCGCGCCACCTCACCTCAGCCCTGCTAGCTAGCTGCTGCGCCGTATCCTGCATCTCCTCTCCGACTCCACAGTTCTTCTACTGTTGATCATCTGCGTCCACCTGCTCTTGTATCTTTTTTAGCTCTCTACTGCAGATACTGTTTTGGGGTGTTTTTCTCGGAAGGGACGAAGGAATAGGATGGGCCGGTGGACGGATTGGATGCGGAAGTGTTGGAGAACGATTTGTAGTGCAGTGCACAACGGGGAAGGCAATAGTCCTCCTAGGGAAGTCCCCCCCCCCCCCGCCCCCCCTCCGGTGTTTATTTTGCATCGAGATTCGAGCGTATCCATCTTATCCTCTTGTATCCACTTGTATTTGAGTTTTTTTTTAAAAAAAAAATGGCTATGTGCTGTCACCTTAATTACCAAAATAGCCCATTTGTCATTGAAATTACAAAAGTAGCTCCCTTTCAAGCGCGAAAGCATATGAGGCTGACAGGTGGCACTTTCCACGCTCAGAGAGTGCGGAACTTCAGTGGCCAACTCAACAAACCAGACGGGTGCGGAACCAGTTGGCGCAGCCGCTTACCGCGCCACCCAAGCGCGGAACCTCACATTCATGCATTAAAGAATGCACCACCCGAGCAAATGCATTTTTTAATGCATGAGCGACATTCGATGCATGCATGATGCACTTTTGCATTTTTAAATTTATTTTTTAATGCATGAACGCATTCGATGCATTCTTTAATGCATGAATCAGCATGCATGCAGGTTCCGCGGTTGGGTGGCGTGGTAAGGCGGCTGCGCCAACTGGTTCTGCGCCCAGTTGGCTTGCTGCGCGAGCCACTAGGGTTCCACGCTCTCCGAGCGTGGAAAGTGCCACGTGTTAGCATCAGGTGCTTCTGCGCTTGGGATGATGCTACTTTTGGAATTTCAATGACAAATGGGCTATTTTTGCAATTAAAATGGCAGCACATAGCCATTTTTTTTAAAAAAAATCCCTGTATTTCATCAATTTTCCCTGATTTTCCTTTTGGGAATTGATATGGCTCTTACGATCCAATTCTAGCATCTCGTTTGTATGCCTAACACGTAGGGCTGGAAAAATAACTCGAGGCTCGAGAGCCGACTCGGCTCATAACGAGCTCGAGCCGGGCTCGTGAATTTTCGAACCAAGCCCCCTCTCCATCTCACAAAAAAATGAGTCGAGCTTGAGCTAGCTTGCGAGTGGCTCGTGAGCCCCGTTTGGCTCGGCCCACGAAGGCACAGGCGCTAGGCCCAGCCACGAATCCATCCTAACCCTATATCGTTGAAGAATTTAGACCCGTTATTATGTGTTAATAGAGTATTTTAGTGATTAATGACAAATCCACCTATGAGACTAACACTTTACTTATTATCTTTTGCTTAAGTCTCAATTGGATATAAAGATGAAAATCAAAGAGGTATGCATTCAACATTATATTCTTATATATTATTGTATTCCTTGGATCCAAACTATAGATTGAACTCCACCAAAAGGTTAACTTGAATATGTGCATATGTTCTTATTACACTTTTGTGTATGCACACATTTAGGGGGAGTTCACTCTATGTTTTGTGGTTTCATAAGTATTTATCCATATTCTCTTTCCATATATTTGGGATCACTACCTTGAAACATATCTTTGAGTATATATGACTTGTGTAGTTCATTTATACTCTTTTGAGTATATACAACTTGTGTAGTTGATATATATATATATATATATATATATATATATATATATATATATATATATATATATATACTCATCCTTGAGTATATACAACTTGTGTAGTTCGTATATACTTATACAAATCTTTATTCAATTACTTGCAATTGAAGTGATTATCATCAATTACCAAAGAGGGAAAGATTGTGGTATCTTGCCCCAACCATTATGAGTTAATGGTATATCGTGGTAATTAATGATAATCATATTATAGAACTAACATTTTTCATGAGTTGGTAAAATAGGTTATGTTCTATGAGGTGGTTGAAGACTTTGGATGACATCATGAGTTGATTGTCATCAAGTCAAGACTCGGGATAAAGGAAATCATCATGTGTTGATGATGTTTAAGTCAAGATCCCGAAGTGAAAAGATCATCATGTATTTGAAGTCAAGAGCTTGAAGTAAATGATGCATCATTTGTTGATGCACATCAAGATAAAAAAAAAGAGATGATCATGAGTTGATCATCAAGTCAAGAGAAGATCCATCATGTGGTAATGGAGGGCAAGCAAAGAAGGATCCCGATCAATCCATGACACAAGTATAACAAATGCATGGAAAACTCTATCGGCGAAGTTTCGCCGGTAACCCTTGGTTACCAGTATTATCAGTGAGGTCTAATAAAATTTTATACCATGCAAAAATATTCAGTTTTTTCTAATTTTCATTTCAAATTTTAATTCAAAATTTAGATAAAATTTGTCTTTACATCTGAAAATTTTAAATTTCAATTAAAATTTATTATCCGAAATTTTGCCCAAATATCCGGTAACCCACGGTTACCGGTTATATCGGTGGGGTTCGAAAAAAATTCTGAAATGATATAGTAGATGAACCATGAGAACAAGAATTCAAAGGTTGTTTGCTTTGAAAGCCAAAGGGGGCAGATTTTTTAGTTCATTTGAACGAATTTGGTATGTATTTTGTTTGCTACCGAAATTTTAGCTAGAGATAGCACACGGTTCGTTTTCTTTCAACCAACATTTTTTTGCCACGTCATGTGCGTATTCGGCACCATGTATTGACAAGTTTATTTTGAGCACCAATCAAACCTGTACCAGGCCAATTACTAGTTTTCAGGTCACATTTAGGGACCCGGATCATCTGCGATAATGTAAGGGACATTGTTGGTATAGAGTTCTGAGCCCACAACACTGATTCAATGTGGAATAATGTAGCAACAATATTCGATTTTACAATAGATTAGAATATCATGTAGTATCAACACTGTAGCACTAAATCTTAGCTATTAGATCCTAAGCGGACAATTGAGATATGCTTAAAATTCACCACACTGCTCATTCTCTGCATTTTGATCTCTAATGCAGAGGATCTTCTTCCCACATTTAGATAATGTAGTTAAGATTAACAGCATATGCCGTTGGAGTGAGAAATCGAATATTAGTTACGCTAAAAGGTGTAGTTACAGTGTGGACGTTACCAGTGGCGGAGCTAACAGGGGGCTAAGGGGTAGAGTACCCCCTACATCCAGCCGAACCATGGGTATCTCCCTAGCACCCTTATCCATCGGACGCTATGGCTTGAAGCTTAGTTGCTCTAGGGGTAGAAGAAAAACAAAGAAATGATTTGGGTTGAAATTCCCTTGTATGGGCTGCGCCAAGCTAAGTGTTGGTCGTTGATGTCCTGTGCCAACTTGTCAAGCCCATCAAACCCATCTATCTCACTCTGACTATACTCTCTCTTCCCATTAGGCAGAGTCACACTCCAATCCCTAACCAATTCTCTGATTCCCATCTTGGCGAACCCTAGCGACTACTGTCGTGGTCGGCATGCGGGCATGGGCTTGGAGGTGCTGAACGGCTCATGTAGGCATGAGGTGTGGCGGCAACCGAGTAGCGCTGTGTGGCATAAGCCCGTGTGCAGCACACCAGCCGGCAGGGCAAGTAGATAGCGCCGGCAATCGGGCGGGCATGCATGCAGCGCGCGACCGGGTAGGTAGATGGTAGTGTAGGCAAACGACATCGTCCCATTAGCATTCCCTAAATTTTAGTTCTGGATCCGTCACTGAACGTGGCTTCTGGTGACCAAAGGCCTAAGCTATACATACTAGATTCAAATTATCAGCTAAGAATGCGAGTTCACTATTTCTATATTATTTGACATGTATCCATACCCAACAAATTTGCTAGCATGCTATCAAGATTTGAAATTAGCTAACGAGCCCAAACACAGATGCATGACATTGTTCTTGTAGTGTTATACTTTGATAACACTTCATATACACAGCAATCCCATATCATATAAGATATTGTGAGATAGGACACGAGCATGCAAGATATCAAGAACGAAATAGATAAATCTCGTAGAACGAATCAAAATAACAGTGATGAAACAATCACGACAAGGGAGAACCGATTTGGTAAAGTCGACCACAAAATTTTTAAACACAACCTCAAAAGAATATAAATGATTGCCGCTCTCTTACAACACTTTTAATACCCTCGGATGCTTGTCCAATATAAGAATGTCCAATATGAGGGCTAAGCCTAGCTCAGTTGGCAGAGGGGAGCTTCCAGCTCCCGCCCGTCCATGTTCGAGCGGTGGCTCACGCGGGGCACCTCACGGTGCTTCTTCTTTACTGTGGTCAGAGGAAAAAAATATTCCGACCTTAAAAAAAGAATGCCCAATATAAGGATCTAGTACTAAATAATTGCCTAGTGTCTAATTCGCTCGTACACCTCTGCTTCCAAGTTTGAATGAGTTCCTCGAATACAGTTTCACGAAAACAAAAAATGTTGTTAAATTGTGATCACGTCGTTCAACAACTGCCAAACACGACACGACACGACAAACAACCGAACAACAAGCAAAAACGGTGGAAACCCACCAGCGCCGCGAACCGACCTCCCAGAGTAGCTGCCCCGTGCGCATGTTTCCTTTTGTCATCGCCTGTCGTGACGCCCGCGGGCGGGTGCGAGGCGGGGTGCTGCCGTGCCGAGTGCGCCTTCCCTCGTAGGGGATGAAAATCCTGCTCGATTACTTGATTAACCGTAGAAAAATCCTTAATAGAGATGGATATGTTCTTTATTTCGTACCTACGGACACATTCGCGAGGTAAAACTTTGCCCGATGTGTAATTGGGTATGGACATGAGGAGCTCCACCAGTGTCCGTTTAGTTCGATAACCTGCCAACAATGCTGACATGTGGCCCATATAGAAAAACTATAGATCTCAACCCACTCGGCGTTGCCCGGACGCACACTCCCTCCAGCATCACCGATCCCTTCCTTGCTTGGCTCCATCAGTCCTCCCTCCTCCCAGATCTACGGCACTCTGCCTTCTCGTGACCAGTGGCAGCAGGCCAGCGCACGCCACAAGTCTGTGACCTCCTCTTCCCCACCGGCCTTGCATGCATACGCCGTCGCCTTGTATCCATACTCGGCCGCCGAGGCATCCATACTCGGCCATGTAAACCCAAGTATCTTTTTTGTTGTTCTTTTTCTTTTGTTTCTTGGTTTTTTTTGTTTCCAATGATGCTACGAGTAAATAGGCATACCCGCGGACGACGAGCACAAACGGACGAACGGGCATGAGTAACGATTTGTGCCAGTGGCGGCCACGGCATGGGCATAGAATATCTAGTAGACATAAGTATAGATGACGCACACCTATGTCCACAGCGCCCGACTGTCATCCCTATTCTGTCCCGCATCCAGCTCACACGGTGCCGTAACGTTGCCTCCACCCGCCTCTTCCCAAGATCCAAACGAATACCACAATACGCACACGGCCGAGCAAAAAAAACCTGGAGCGCGGCGTTTTCGGCTCGGCCGGTCCATACTTGCCATCAAAGCAGGCTTGCTTACTCGGTCGTCGTGACCACACAGCGCGCGTCTCCCGTCTCCCCCAGATTACTTGCACCGCCCACGGCCCACCAAATCAGTCGCCCTCCTCTTCCTCCCACGCGAAGCAACGCAACGCGCAGGCGGCAGGAGCAGGACCCCTCGCACGCGGCCGGCAAGGTAGCCTGCTCTCTCCTCCTCGTTATTCCCGTGGGACTGGTTGTATCCGATCCGCTTTCGCTTCCGTGTGCTTTGCTTTGAGCTGCGTTCAATTTCTGCGAGGAAAATCCCCCGCGGAACCGTTAATTAGATGGTTGGATTGGTTAGGTTTGCGTCCATTTATTTGCTGCCTGCACGAATTGGGCAAGTGTTAGCCGCCGCTCGTGGAAATTAAAACCTTGAGAATCCCCTATTGGAAGTTGGTGTGTGCTCAGATATTTTGTAAACTTTAGCCGCCGATTCGCTAGGTCCTGATGAATTAGAGCATTGTATACCAGGTATTAAGTTAGTCTGGAGAGTTAATGGAATATCTTAAGGTTGTATAGCACATCTAGGCAATTTGAGAGTAGAAGACAGCTTAGTGTATGTTTACGAGCTTGGCATTTTGATTGATGGATGAAATTCAGTGCGGTAGAAATTGAATCGAATGATTGTTTCTGATGATGCAACCGACTGCTGTACTGTCTCTGGCGACGTTCATTAGTCATTAACATTGGCAAGTTATTTCCCATCAGAATTTATTTAGATGTTCACTTCAATCTTCATAAATGAACTCAAGCATTTCAAGTTAGTGAGTTACTATTCCGATTGATATACCAATTGACACCGATAACCTTTTCTTTCTTTTGATGCAGATTGCTCTTCTACAATGAGCTGGAGATTTCCTCTTTTTGGGTAGGTTGATGTCATTGAAAGCATTCTTGGTGTTGTTGCTTCTTCTCATTTCCGAGTCCTGGCCATTCATTTTCCATCCTCGTGAAGCTAATTTTTACTCTTTCTTGTATGAATTGAGTTGCCTCTTTTTCTTAAAAACCAAATGTCGGGGAATAGTTCAAATAAGTTGTCAGCTCATGCTACTTTGTCTGTCAGTGCCGTCCATCAAGCTTGGTACGGTGCCTATTTCTTAGTTTCTTGTAAAACCCTACAGAAATTTGTTCACTTTTGCTTCAAAATATTATTTTCTCATCCTAAGAGAGTTGGCCTAATTACTACTGTCATTCCGTATGGTTTGATCTTCAGTTACACTGAATTATAAGATTAGCATATGTGAATCGACACTGCGATTTAGTAAGATTTGTCTTAAGCTTGCTTTGAAAATTTTGCTTCTCTTGCATACTGACTTTGGCTCTGCTGAATGTATGCTAATAGCAGCTCTCAGCAGCAGCAACCTGGTACAAATTTCCAGGACATCCCTACGCAATCTTGGTACCCTCCCTCGGTGGTAGGTTCATCTTCACATCCATCCACACCCAGCTCTTCCGGTGCTAGTCCACATCAAAGAGCTTCAGATCATCCTCAGTCTTCATCGCGTGGCCAGCCATCTCCAGCTGAGGCTGCAGGGACAATTGCTCGTTTGAAGGATAAGTGGTAAGTGATTGGCATTCTTTTGTCATTGCTTGTAGCGTTTTGTATACAACATTGTCATTGTATTTTCACCTTACCTGATGCTGTTTAGAGAATTGTTCTTTTTAAAACAGTAAAGTTTTGATATCAAGGCTGGCATTTTCTATTCCATCAATTGGGAAGAATGAAGAACTCAAAAACTTTTCAAGAATTTTTTAGTTCTTACTCTGGATACCATAGCAGCTAAAATTCTTTGGTCATGCTACTTAGGCTATCAAGAGCACCGCTGCTTAGTAAGACCACCAAATTTGACGCTGAAATGTAAAATTGTTGCTTTTTCTCACAACGCCAACAACACTTCTGCATATGTTATTTATTCTCTTTAGAAATGAGAAAATAATGTATTAATGTGGCAAGCACTTACTGAACTGAGCTGAGGTGTTCTACTAGCCAGCTACAAAATGATTCTGTTATGTGTCATGGACTCATGGTCTGTGCTATATGGGTATTATAATATCTGAACACTATAGCATGACCCTTTTTAACTTAAGCATGCACCATCACATCACAGGTTTGCATTACAGAGATCAGATGGACCTGTGTAAGAAACTAAGAATGGAAAATTCTTGGATGCGGTCTACTTAGTGTTTTAAGGCAAGCCAGGTGACCAGAACCAAGTAGAGGGATTGAGTAGAATGATTTTAGAGGAAAATATAGAATATAGATGAATTACTTATGTGTAGAAAACAATCTACAGAAGGCATGGCAATTGGTGTAAGTTTGAGGGGTAGTAGATAAATGCTTGAGAATTTTGGAAGGAGCGTTTATGCATGGTTCTGTTGTGCTTCTAATTTCCAAATGTTTACAGTGTGTTTATTTTGCATAGTATTCCTTAATACATGGTTATGCATACTTGTTTAATATACAGAACAGAACCATGCTGTATCATACTGTTACTATTTTTTTTTTCCTTTTGTTTTTGTGCAGCGTTGATGAGTTGCAGAAGCTGTTGAAAGACAAAGAGGCATATAATGTTTTTTTCAATTCACTTGATCAAGTTAAAACCCAGAACAATGTAAGCTTTGTTGCTGCATGTACCATTGTTTGAGATTTGTGTTGCTGACTTTACCGCAGTAACGTTGAACTATTTTCCTACATGATAGCTAATACCATTAATACCCTTATATCCTTAACACCCCCCTCAAATGCAAGGCGTATGCAATAGCATTGCATTTGGAAAAGGTTGACACTAAAGTATGGAAAATCTAAAGTCCGAGTCTTGATAATGTCGTCGTAGCATGCAGCTCTTGGAAAATATGTCGATAAAAGATCTCCTCCCATCCAAGGTCCCGCGACAGCTCATAAAGCACAATGTGCAGGAGCAAAGTTGACCGCGGCAATATGACGAAGAAGATGATGAAACCGATAAAAAGAGAAAACTGTCAAATCAAGTCGAATAGGAATAGATAGAAGCATGGCAGCGCAGATCGAAGCCCAAGACGATGGCGACGTAGTACGTGAAGTGCAACGAGACGCAGCGCACGAAGCGCAACGAGGCGAAGTGCGCGAGCGAGCGCGAACGAAGACGGCGACGCGCGAGCGAGAGTGCGCAAGCGCGCATGCACAAGAAGCGCAGCGAGACGAAGTGCAAGAAGAAGCGCGAGCGAGAGCGCGAGAAGCGCGCAGCGCGTAAGAAGCCCGCTGCCTTAAAAGTTTGGACGGCAGATCTGCAGTGGTTCGAAGAAAAGAACAGCGACTGATGTCATGCAAAAAGAATTCCTATAATTCTATGACTGACAATAAATTTGTGGACTCGTATGGCATAGACGAACTCAAAGATTGAATGATACAGACTTGGATGGACGCAACGGAAGAAACGACAATAATAAATAAAAACCTAAGGATAACTAGCAGCAGATACTAGCAAAACTAGCAGCACTAGCAGCATCAACAGACTCAATCTCCATCGACAACAGCACAGATGCGGGAGCAAAAGCCCAAAGAAGGAGCTGCCCAAGTGCCTGCACCAAATTGGCTCAAATAGCAGCACACTTCCCAGCCAGAACCAACAAGCAACCATAATCAGCCGAGCACCAATTCAAGTCCTCCCGATAGCATCCCAATCAAAAGCATGTTCCAATCACTCCATGAGCGACTATAAACACAACAGCACTTCCCGTTCCGGTTCCTCCCGCTGAACTTCGCAGACACCAGAGACCCGACCCAAGAGGCCGAGAGCCGAGAGAGACTCACGAGTCACGAGACAACAAAAACTCCATCCAAACGAAGCGCACAACATAGACGCCGATGGTGCCGGGGCGCTCATCGTGGCCACAATGTAGATGCGGATTTTGCGGAGCCGGACGAAGAACCGGCGATGGTGACGAAGAAGAGCCGGTGCAGTCCGAAGAAGATGCGGCGGGATGAGACCCAGTACCGACCCCAGTGGTGATGAGGCGGCGCGTGGCTCCAATGGCTCGGTGACGTCGTCCGCTGGCTGAGCGCGAATCCGGCGCGGGATCCCGTGCAAAGAAGCCAAAGCGGCGCGCGGAAGCCGAGGCAGCGTGGTCGGAAGCTCGAGCAGAGAGAACCCGAGGCGATGACGCGCGCTCGCCGGTGGCCAGGTCTGGCGGAGTGGACGTCCATGGAGACCTTGAGCCCCCGAGAGGCGAAGGAGCGCGGTCGCGAGCTCCCGAGCGGATCCAATCGGATCGGATCCGACGACGGAGGGAGGTCGAGTACATCATCCTGCTCCTTGAGCACCCTGCTGCTGAGGAGGAAGACGTCAAAGTCGAGCACGAGGCCGCCCCCCGGGAGCGAAGATCGGTCCTCCCGGGGGCAGCGCGCAGCGGAGGACGAGCGGAGGCTAGAAGCCGACGGCGGCTACAGTAACCCTAACTTTGGCTCTGATACCATGTTATGAATACTATGTGTGTATGTATTCAGAGGCTCAATGAGCAATATATATAGGGTACAAAGAGACACAAGTCTAAACCCTAATACAATGGAAAATACCACTAATACCCTTATATCCTTAACAATAGCTACCATTTGTAATGATCTTTTCCTTTCAAAGGTATTAAACTTCTAATTATAAGTGGGGTTGCTAAGAATGGCTATCCTTGTTTGTATTAGTTTTGAGCATAAATAGACATACATTTTAGACTTTTAGTTAAGTCAATCTAGTTATTGATAATCTGAATTTTTTCCCTTATTTGAAGATACCAAATTGGCAAACTGATGCACAGCAATCCAAATTGTTTTTTTTTGCCAGATATTTTTCTTAAAATTGTATCCGTATCTCCTAGTGCACAAAATTATTGGAAGCTTACGTACTGCAGATGTTCATGTGAGCTTTGTTGCTTCTACCTTATAAATAGAACAAATTGATCGAGCTCTGCTGTTAAATAGTTCAGATGTTAACTATCTGATTGGGGCTTTGGAATATTGGAGTGAACCCCTGTTGCTAACTACATGTTCCATATAATTTTCCTTATTTCTGTCTCCTCATCTGTGAAGTTGTGGTCTGTGACACATCTCCTGTGCGTGATGTTGGGTTTAGGAATTTGTTTTGGTGATTATTCTACAATTATTTTATATTTGATGCTGGTTGATGTTAATAGTTTAAAATAGAAGAGTTATCTGGATGCTAGATCTTGGCAAGATATACCCCGCATTGAAAATTCTTTAAGTGTCCTCTTGTCAATTTTCTCACCTGTGGCTCTTTGTTAATGTTCAGTTACGCGATGAGCTTAGAAAGGAGACATTACAACTTGCAAGTGAGTTACCCATTCTATTTCTATAAATCGACTAATCCGTGTTTCCAAATGAAGAAAATATTTGGATTGGCTGAACTATGAAAAAAAATATAAACAACTTGTTATTGTTTAAAAATGACATACTATTGGGTATATGGTGTGAATTGCAGGGGAAAATTTGGAACAGGAGCAAAGGATCTTGGAGCTCAGGAATCAGGTTCAGTACTATCACCTCCATCTCAGCAAGACAGCTGCAGTTATGCTATTCATTATTTTAAACCAGTCATTATAAAGAATTTAAATTCAATTAAAACTGTGATGAAAACTATGCAAAATTCTTGCTGTGATGCTTTGCACAGTTTTTTTTAATGTTGCCTGCACTTCATGATTTTTTCCCTGCATTCTAATTGCATTTATGATTTGTACAGTGCACTATAATAAGAACTACAGAACTAGCTGCTGCTCAAGACAGGTTGGCTGATTTGGAAAGGCGGAAGGACGAGATTATGAAGTCCTATTCTCCTGCTGCACTGCTCGACAAGGTCCAGAGTAAGTTATCTGAACAATTGCATCTGCAAGTCCTGTCAGTTGAATACTTTCATTTTGAGATTGCTCACCTTGTGATTTGTAATTGAATATGATGTACATCAACACACCACACGAATGCACACGTTTGCTATGTGTGCATCAACATTTGAATGTTTGCTATGAATGCACCGCCCTCATGTATCTGCCAGTGATCAGCTGGGAGCTGGTTCTTGCCACCCATTGGTGCATGTGGTAGTGCCAGTTCCAGAAACCTTGTTTAGTTGCTTCTAAAACATTAATTGAAGTCTAACAATGTAGCGCTATTTCTCACACAAACCCATCACTGACATGCACGTACGCTACCTTGGTGCTTGCTCAGAGTCAATGGCAAAGTTGGATGAGGAGTCTGAGGAACTGCATCAGAAGTTCCTGGAGAAGGATATCGACCTGCCTACCTTTGTGCAGAAGTACAAGAAGCTCCGCACTGCCTACCACAAGCAGGCGTTGCTCCACCTCGCCGGCAAGACCTCGCTTCGCTGAGATCAATTGTCTGTCTTGTTGGACGAATGTTTCGTTGCAGCTTTGTTGTATCCCATTTCTTTCTCGTTCTACACTGCTGTGGTGTCTGTCAGCTTGGCTATGTTTTTTAGTGCAGAGTATTGTAGCTCGTAGGTCTTGTCAAACATCAAACTGAGATTGAATGTATAGTTATGACTTTACCGCATGAGCATCATTGCATCTGACGTATACGTTTTGCTGTTTCCTGCTGAGTGGGGGCCAGTCAGGTTTTATTAGAGCTTTTTTCTACATGATGGGTGATTAGACCTGTTCAAATGTTGGGCTTCGGACCGGGCTTGAAAAGCCTAGCAAAAAATCAGCAGGCCTGAGAACAGCTTAGCCCGGTCCGAAAATCATATTTTCAGTTTTAAAAATTATTTTAATTATTTTTAAATAAAAAAATTAATATTTAATTCATTTCTAGCATTAAATAAATAGATTTTTGTTTTTTTAATTATTTTTACCGGGATTTCGGGTCGGCTTTTCAGTCCCAAACCTCACCCGAGACAGCGTCGGGCTTGAGCCGGGCCGTCGGGCTAGGCCGCCCATGAACAGATCTATGGGTGATACACAAACGCAGTGAGGTTACTGAGGTATTTGACCGTAGTCATGCAGACATGGAACACAAGACACGCAAAAGTGTTCAACCAAGAACATGCCATGCAATAACTTATCTAGCTTTGTTGGTCTCATATGCGGCGGTGACATATGTTCTTGTGCACATAGTCCAATTGGTGGACAAATAAACATGAAAGATCTGAGCGATCTAATACGAAACCCATGGCCTAAATCGAGCCTCCTCGCACCCACCTCCTACTTAACGGCACATTTGCGAACCCCCCCCCCCAATTTTTTTTCTCACACGAAGCCCCCCCCCCCACGCCACATGCCCTTCCATCCTCCCCGACTCGTGTGTGTGCCCTCATGCGAAATCGCCTTTCACTCGCCTCCCCTGTCTAGGTTTTGCGTGGCACAGTGTCATGCACCTACCCCTACCCCGGCGCCGAGAAGCCCTAGACCCTCCCAAAGATCTGCGCACGCCGCCCCACCGAGCCCTACACCGCTCCCCTACACCGCGTCTCCTTCCCCGTTGCCCGACTCACGTTGAGCCTCCCGGCGTTGCGCCGCCCCCTACGTTGAGCCCTGCCCCAACGCTGCGTCGCCCTGCATCCGCGGCCCCTTGCGCTTGCGCCGGTTGAGGTAATTCCGTTGACATCTTACACTTCAATTTTCCTTCCTCCCCGTGCTCGATCCGGTTGAGGTAATTCCCGTTGACATCTTACACTTCGATTTTCCTTCCTCCCCGTGCTCAATCCGGTTACGGTTGTATGAATTGTGTAGCACTGAACAGGTTGGGAGGAAGAGGGGGCAAGAGTGCAGTCTTGACAGTTGATGGAGAAGAAGAACGCGTCGTAGTCCGAGTCGTTCGCGTCGGGGCCTAGTGGGGGGCTACCGTTTGTGCCATGCCCAAAATGCGATGCGAAAATGATTTCAGCAGTGTCTGGGAGCTCGAAGAATCAAGGAAAAGAGTACTACAAATGCCCCAACAACGAAGGTGTAAGATTGTTTGAATACAAATCCAAGCATCTTTCCTTATTTCTGGATTCATATCATTATGCCACGTAAGATTGTTTGATTTCAGCCAAAAGATTTAGGAAGAATATTTGGACTTTCTGTAACAGAATGGTTAGCAGGCATGTAACACTTTTGTTTTATCACCTTGCTCTGTTTTTGTGCAGAAATATTCCAGCGGTTGCGACACTTTCATGTGGAAAGATCAATACGAGATCCATCTAGCTAGGTTGCATTTCATGGAATAGGACAAAAAAAGAAGAATGACGCGTGAAGTTTAGCAATGCACAACATACATATCCAATGGTTTCCCCATGTTGACGACCATGTGTTGGCACATTTAGCTGAAATAAACAAGTCGTTGGACCAGATTAACAAGTCAATCCTGAAATCGGCGGCTGCAGATGAGAAGTTTAAAATAGTTCTTGTTGCATGTTTAATGTTCTTTCTAGAAATTTTCATTACGAAGATTGTCAATTAAAAGTGTTTGTGAACTATAATGTGCCATGAATCTGTGAACTGTAATGCACCATGTAGTATTAACTGTCTTTTGGCATTGAAAAATAATGTATGATTTCAATTCTTGTTCTCCCTAGAGTATAAATGATCATCTGTGTATGAATGAAAAATTATGTATGAATGACTATTTGTGTATTGCATTTAGCACCCAGAGTCCTAGATTCCAGAAGTGCCTTGATGTACATTGTGAATTTCATATGTGAATGACCATCATGTGTGAATGACCATCTGTGTGATGACCATCAGATCTGTGAATGACCATCTGTGTGCATTGATAACAATAGATGTTTCAGCTTGATGACCATATATGACTGTGAATGACCATCTGTGACTGTGAATCCATAAATATGAATGACCATCTGAACATTTCAATTCTATTGACTGTAAATTGTCAAGGGCATTGATAGGCCTTGAGGTACATGGAATTAGCTACCTCTATATTTTTGGCTTGAATCTTATATTTCAAGAACAACAACTCAAATTAGTTTGAAGCTTTAACATTTTTGAAGATCTTATATTTCAAGATCACAGTGAACAGCAGATCCTATTAGTTCTGCAGCCCCTATTTCAAGATCTTATATTTTTGGCTTGAACATTTTTGAAGATTTCTGAAACTCAACATTAACATTTATGAAGCTCAATAGTACAATACATTAACATTTTGAAGATTTCTGAAGCTCAACTTTTGTGAAGATTTATGACATTAACAATATTACATCTACTAAGATCTGACCACATCAACCAACTAAAAAACAGTAACTCACATCTCCATGACTCCAGAACTAAAAAAATGCCTCCATGAAGATAAAACAGTACATGCCTCAAAGGCTAACCCACATACAAGATCAATGTTTCTCGAATTAAGATCACATAGTAGCCGAATGCAAGATTAATAATAATTCTTAAAACAAAGTTACATGCCAAATAGGGTGCAAATAACATCAACTATTACAGTGCCCGCAAATAACAGATCAGGTATTTAATTAAAGGAACCACATGTGAAGTGAAAGACATTAAAATACTACATTACGTTATTATTTTGCTCATTTCCTTAAAAGGTAGTTGCGACTGTCATGGGTATTGATCTCGTGACATGTTTTGCACATGCTAGATGTCTTTTCCTTTGACTTATTCTGCTTGTTCTCCTCATACCGATTCCTCTTGCATTTCTCTCTAGTGAGATTATCAGTTGGAGGTAATATATCGATCTGATTAGGGATGCCACACCCAAGATATGCTTCAACCTCCTCCACTCTACTTTGCTACCGGGCAGGAATTTCCTGGTTTATCTCATGCATAAACTTTTTAAGTTTTCCTCTCGCATTATGCATGTACGAAAGTGAAGGTCTAGCTCGATGTATCAAATCTTCTAAGTCCTTACGCATCTCAGAAACCAACTTTTATATTTCTTCCTTCGTGGGATCTTTGGGCTTTTCCTTAAGAACATTGTCATTATCATCAAATACAACCTCCCTCTTGCAATTAGCAATCCACCTTTTCAAAACATAATGATTAGGAAGCTCATTCAACAATGCACCTTGTAATACGTGGATAATGTGACGGCAAGGAATTCCATGAGTGCCAAACAACATGAAGGAGCACTAAGTAATCATGGTAATGTGACGGCAAGGAATTCCATGAGTGCCAAACACCATGCAGGAGCACTAAGCAATCATGGTGTTAGTGCACATGTGTGACTTTTCTAACCTACTTGCCAGCCTCATTCGCCGTTGTTGTAAGATCGAAGAGGCCGACTAGAGGGGGGGTGAATAGACGGTTTTAAAAACTTCTTTGTCTAAAACCGAGTTTTAATGCGAAAGCTAATATCAAACGGTTTTGCACAATCAAAACATAAATCAACTAGTCTTTACTAAGTACACTAACAAAATAAGACTATTGAATGATAGCAATCATACAAAGACATATAAGCAATATAATTCTATGAATGTAAACTACAATAGAGTAAAGCACATGAGAACAAACCACAATGATACAACGATGTTTTACCGTGATGTTCGGAGATTTGCCGGTCTCCCTTAATCCACGTTGAAGCCCAAACCAATTGGACCGACTCCACAAATTAAGCTAACACCTCCGAGGTAAGTCCAACCACTTGGACCGGTTCTAAAACGAACCAACACCTCGATCCACTCGGGTTTGCTCTTCCTTCACTCTGGAGATGACGAGCACCAAGCTACTCACAACCGTCGGGCCTTTTCACAAGCTTCTTTGAGAAGATCATCAGACCACAACGCCTCCACACCGTCTAGGTGTCGGCAAACACCAAGAGTAATAAGCATAAGATGCTCACTTGAACAAATCAAGTGTCTAAGCTCAATGAATATACAATCCACTACCTAATGCAACACATGCACTAGGATTTATCTCTCAAAGCTCACTAAGTGCAACATATGCATAAAAGAGTGTAGAGAAATTGCTCTTAGCTCAAGAGAATAGAATGTGGGCTCAGTAGCTCCAACAACTTCAGCAGCTCCTCCCACAACCGGTCAAGGTGGGTATTTATAGCACACACACAAAAACTAGCCGTTGGGGGAAAGTTCTGAGAAAAATCAGCACGGGCGATAGTTCCGCCGTTCATCGGCTGGTACTACCGCACCCAGCTCAACGGCCAGAATCAACAGGAAAAATTGCTCTGAACTAGCCGTTGCAAAAGCGGCACGGTACTACCACCAAGGAACATGTGATAGTTCCGCTCTCCAGTAGTTCTGCTCAAGGAACCCGGTACTACTGCTTCACAGGAGAGCAAAAACATGCTCAAAAGATGTCTCTCTGGAAAACACGTACCACCAACAAAGGTTCGGAACTTCCGGTGCACGGTAGTTCCACTCAAGGAATACAGTCATACCGATTGGTCCTCGATCAGGTCTACGACCACACAGGTCTACGACCACGACTAGGTCTACGATCACTGTTCTATGACCAGCGTCCACGACCACGCAGGTCTACAACCATTGTTTACGAACAGGTCTACAACCACTGTTCTACGACCAGTATCCACGACCATGTAGGTCTACAACCAGTGTCTATGACCACGCTGGTCTACGACCACTATTCACAAACAAGTTTACGACCAGTGTCCATGACCACGTTGGTCTGCGACCACTATTCACGAACTGGTCTACGACCACGCAGGTCTATGACCACTGTTCACGAACAGGTCTACGACCACTGTTCTTCGACCACTCAAGTCTTCGACGAGTGTCTACGACCACTCAGGTCTTCGACCAGTGTCTTCGACCACTGTCTACAACTAGTGTCTTCGACCAGTGTCTACAACCACTGTCTATGACCACTTAGGTCTTCGACCACTGTCTATGACCAGTGTCTTCGACCACTGTCCACGACCAGGTGCGGTAATACCGCTCAACAATTGCGGTCAGACCGCTAGAGACTGGAAACACAGAAATTGCATTCCGCTTTAACTCAAATTGCAAAACACATTTGCCAATTTGATGCGCAATGCAAACAACAGTTAAAGGTAAGACTCTCAACAAGTTACAAAATACATTTTCCAACTCTTAGAATCACACCACAAGGGATAAGGTACATAGACTCAAAACATTTACAAAACACATTCACAAACTAAAGTCACAATCTGCAAGGATTATACATGAGTCTCAACTATTTGCAAAACATATTCGCAAATATAGGCAACATGCCAACGAGAGCTAGAGGAAGCACAACGAGCTATCAACACATGACTAACTCAAGCTACTAGTCAAGACCCCTCTTAATAGTACGACAACCTATACTAGCAATCCGGTCTTCAACCAAACAACAAGACCGGTAAAAAATTAGAAACACATCCTTAGCACTAGCTAGTCATACCTTTGCCTTGCACACCTTCTTGAAGCTTGATGACGCACATTTTTACATCAAGTTCGGGTTCTTGACTTGATAATCATCAACACATGATGATCTCCTTCACTTCGGGATCTTGACTTGATGCTCATTAACTCATGATGACATCCTTCATCCCGAGTCTTGATATGCATCAACACATGATACATTCTTTACTTACCCTCCATCAACGCATGATGGACCTTCCTTTTTGACTTGATGATTAACTGATGATCATCTCTTCTTTGAGATCTTGATACGCATCAACACATGATGTATCCTTTGTTGGAGATATGCCCTAGAGGCAATCATATTGATGATGATATTTCATTGTATCCATGATTTAATAAATGTTCCTTGAATATTGCCTTTGTGTTGATTAACAAGTATGTGACTTGTTTGTGAAACTCTTTACTTGTATGGTTATTCTAAAGTTGTCCCTAGTCGGAGTTCATGTGAGGACACACGTGAATGATGGATTAGCACATGTATCGGTTGATGACCATGTTTCACAGGTCATAGACATGGAGATGTCAAACCAATAATGTGGACACATGTTTAGAACATGGGGTTGGACCGACCCAACATGAGACATAGTAATTATTCTTATGGTTCTCTCTACATAATGTGTACGCCTTGTCCTTAGACACGAGATTGTCGCATGTACTTGAGATGTGAATCGACCTACTTAGGGCTATCAAACGCTACTCAGAATCGGGTAGTTATAAAGGTAGCTTTCGGGTTTGTCATGAAGCATCTTTGCGAGGCATGGTCGGTCGAGATGAGATTTGCCCTCTCTACCGAGAGGGATATCTCTGGGCCTCAGTGATCGGATCCGAAATGCATGGACATGCTACTTAAAGTTAAGAGTTAACCTAGTAAGGGATTACGGATCACAAGATCGAGAAAGAGTGGTCGACTTGGAGCTCGACCGAATATCGTGAGCAAAGGGATTGGCATGTACATAACGTTGTGATGGTTCGTCCGTACGATCTTTACGTATGTTTAGGAGTTGCACGTCTTGCTAGAGGCGCTACCAACTATTGACCAAGTATGTGTACTCGCGTCATGTCTAAACATATGTGAACCATAAGTCACACACTTGAGGGTGAAGCCCAATTCGGATTGGATCCGAATTAGATGGGCATTGAGTCCTAATGGGCCTCTATTCGTAGAAGCCCATTATAAGGACGTCTATAAAAGGAGGGCGGCGCATCGGTTGAGGGTGGAGTTTTCGTGACATCCCCAAACGCGGCGCCACCCTCCCACGCCCTAATCGCTCGCGCGGATCTAGTAGTCCGGCGTCGTCGCTTCCTCCGTGCGTGTGGATACCTTTGAAGCGCATCGTGGCGTTGGGACGAACCGCAAGAAAGGAGGCATGACGTGGGACGCCACGGCGAGGACGAGGAAGTAGTACGACTACTGCGCCCGACGCATCGCATCAACTTGGTACGACTACAACGCCCGACGCGCGCATCAACTTCCGCACCTGCGCGTCTAGTGGTAAGACCGTGATCTATAACTGAAGTGATTTTGGTTTACGGGTAGAATTTTTTTAATTTGCGCTAGTGTAGCCTACCCGTTTCCCTACATCCTTTACTCCAAGCTCTTGACTTGATAACGATCAACTCAAGATGTCATCCAAAGTCTCCATTACCCTGGAACATAACCTATTCATCCAACTCATGAAAAATGTTAGTTCCACAATGTGATTGTCATTAATTACCACAACATACCATTAACTCATAATGGTGGGACAAGATACTTCAATCTTTCCCTCTTTGGTAATTGATGACAACCATCACAATAGCAAATAATTGATTGTAGATTTGTATTATATATGAACTACATAAGTTGTATATATTCAAAGGATATGTTTTGGAAGTAAAGATCCCAAATATATATGGATAAAGAGAATGTGGATCAATACTAATGAAACCATAAAATATAAAGTGAACTCTCTCTAAATGTGTGCATACACGAATGTGTAATAAGAACATATGCACATATTCAAGTTAACCTTTTGGTGAAGTTCAACCTATATTTTAGATCCGAGGAATGCACCCAGCTATAAGAATATGATGTCGAATGCACACCTCTTTGATTTTTACCTTTTTATCCAACTAAGACTAAACAATAGATATAAAAATAGTTAGTCTCACAAATGTATTTATCATTAATCACTAAAATACTCCATTAACTCATAATGACGGGTTTAGATTCTTCAGCAGTTACTTTAAGGTCGCGTACTTGTGATGTGCTCTCAACAACACATTTGTCCCTAGCAGCAATAACCTCCTACTAAAACTTTGCGAACACCTCATGTGTGAACACTCCACTGCCATGCAACTCTATTGCCCATGGTGTCTTCAACTGAGGCTTGGTGTGAAATGTGATATTGTCTTCTCTTAGCTCCTTTTCTCTTTGTTCGTCCACTGCAGTGTCGAAGCAGATCCAGAGCTCAGCCAAAGTATGTTTGTAACCAATACATCGATTGAAAAAAGAATGGGTACTTTCAGACCTTGAAGTTGTTCTAAGAATTCCTACCAAAGGTATGTCCATAAAGTAAGCCGGCACCAAAGATGCCCGAATACTATAACGACCAGCCGACCACTCATTATCTTCCAAACTGGACTCAGAAATAATACCAGCCCACTATGACTTGAATTCTTCTGGAGTTTCTAAGGGATACAAATATGAATTGACACGATTGTAAAAGATTTGGTTATCCATCAAATCTGGCCTAATCTTTGTTGAGAGTTTATTCAATACATGCCACATGCATAACTTATATGTGCTATTAGGGAAGACATGTTGACTTGCCTTCTTCATGGCTGCATCTTCATCCGTTATTATAAGCCTAGGTGCAACATCTCCCATGCATCTTAAGAAAGTACAAAATAACTATTTGAATGTTTCAATCGCCTAATCGAGCAACAATGCAGCTCCAAATAGAATACATCCCCATTGTTATTTATTCCCATGAATGGTGCAAATATCATGTCATATTGGTTTGTATTATATGTTGTATCAAATAAGAGCAACTCGCCAAAACAAACATAATTCTTCCTGCAGGTTGCATCTGCCCAAAACACATGGGCCAACTTACCCTTGCCGTCAATGACATAGTCAAAATAAAATGCAGCATTGTTCTCATTCTTTCTAGCTAGATTATCAAGGAACATTTGAGTATCTGATGACTTTATACTCTCACAAAGTACAGTGATAATTTTGCAAATCCCTCCTTGTGCGATCAACATTCTGAAACCCACCCTCACTGACATAAAGATATCTAAATGCCCCAGATGTTCCAATGCTAGCTTAATGGCATGTGAACAATGTAGTCTTAGCCTTCTCATTTACTTATCCATTAAAATGTATCAAGTGTTGCTTACTAGATGAGACAAAACCATGGTTATGTACTTCCACAAATATCTCTAATCTGAACTTATTGTCCTTAGTCCGTTTGATACCAAACATGGCCTCACACCCGTATCTACTCAATTTAGACTCATATGTCCTCTTCATTTTGACCTCCAACTTGTCCTTACTTTTTTCTTCCTTCCAGCCACGTCTGTCATAATAGTACCGCCTCCATTGCAAAACATCGTTGGTGGTCGTTCGCTATGCAATATGAACGGAGAAGCCGGCAACATGCGCATATGCTTTGTAAAACTCGAGGGTTGCATCCTCATCTTAAAAAATCATCCCCACGGTAGGCATCAAGTCGCCATTAACTACCGGTGTGGACGAGAACCCTGTAGGGTAAGGATGATTTAGCACGAGAATGACATTAATCATTCAAATTAACAAATTGCATTGTACGCATACTCACACACAAGGTTCAAGGAGTTGGCCTGAGGCGCCGACTAGGTGGTCGGCGTAGGTCTGCCGTCGCGACTTCACCCAAGGCGACCGGCTAGGCGAGAGGGCCGCCTAGGACCAGCCAGGCGATCAAAGACGGTCCTCAGCGACGCTAGGTGGCGTGGCATGAGGCAGCTTGACGCGGGCGCCGAGGCGGTGTAGATAAGGAGCACTTGTGCCCGACCCCATTCAGTCGTCGTGCTAGGGTTCGGGCTCCCGGGTCGTGCCTCCCTCGCACTGAATCGAGCTCGCCCCAGGTTCTGGCCATCCCGCGCGCCGAATTGACCTCACCGCCTCCAAAACGCAGTCGTCCCGCCATCTCCGCCACCGAATCGACCTCGCGGTTTCCTCCATGTCAAACTCCCTCCGGATGCAACTCCTTAGCTCATAAATATTCATCGTATCCAGACCCTCCACCCAAACCACCATGTACTGGCATCTTGACATATCCAACTCACCCGATTCGCCTCGTATGAGACTATCGCCATAAAACACATGCAAGTCTTACATGTTAGACATTACATAAAGCAACAACAACCTAATGCACATGTTACGAGCAATTCACCATTCTTTACTGTACACAATCAAATAAACAGGTCGCTCTGCTTAGAGCATGTACAATGCATGTGCTTAGAGAGGTGCTTAGTAAAGAAAAATTGATCTTTCTTACCATGTAGGATAGATAAGGTGCTTATTTTGTAGCATCGATGCTTGATTAGGCACCGGTGCATAAGATGTGTTTATATATATAACTATATATAATCAATAGATAATACAATAATCTAAGCACCTATAAAAGAGATGCTTGCATTGGGAAATGACTTTTACATAGTTGCTTAATGACGTGGCTATATTCTCTTTCTTTAAGCACTCGTATATAAGCATCTCGCATTTTACATGCCCTTAGTTTACATTTCCATACCCCTCTAAAATAACTACACTTCCCTACCTCCCGAAAATAACGACATCGGGTAATCAGTGCATATAAAGAACTACTAAATTTCTGCAAAAAGGTAATCCTTACGACTAATTAGTGACACTAAATTAATTACGACTAATTAATTCCTACTAAATTAATTACGACTAATTAATTCCTACTAAATTAATTACGACTAACTAACTACAACTAATTAATTTTGACTATTTAATTACCATTAATTATTTATGAATAATTAATTATGACTAAGTTAATTATGGCTAATTATTTATGACTAAATTAATTACGACTCAAATAATCACGACTATTTATTACGAATAATTAACTATGACCAATTAACTATAACTAATTAATTACGACTAGTTAATTTAACACTAATTATACAGCTAATAAACATAGCAAGGCCAAGAAAAATTACCTCCACTAGAAGATCTCCGCTTGATATCGAACTTTCTCTACTAATACGACCGCTAAAGACTGCTCTAAATACTCTCCAATTGGCAACGAAATTTGAACTAATTTCAACCGATCGCGCTACCTCTCGCTCGCTCGATCTCTCTGTCTCTCTACGCCAAGCAGAATGATTTTGTGTTGGAGGATGAGAGCGATTCATGATGGGTTTTATAGCCGCGCGAAAGAACTCGGTCGATTGCGAAGCGACACAAGAGCAATGAGGACACGACGTGTGGTGGGACAGCTGTGGATTTTTTCCTCATACGGGAGGCAGGGGGTCTGGCGGGGGATGCGAGGGGCGATGGGATGGCGGAAATCGGATTCCCTCCCACGAGCGCACGACACAGGTGGCATACGGTCCGGGCGCTCATACAAGGTGTGTTTGTGCCCCTGGCGCGTGGCGATGGGGGTTCGGGCCCCTGACGTGCGGACGAGGGGGTCCAGCCGCCTAGCGCATGGATAAGCGTACGTGTCACCACCGCGGCTCCACGATGTCATTTTTGGTTTTGATCTTAGAGTAGGCTAGATTTGCTATTTCGCACATAAACCGGGCTATTTAAGCCAAAAACTCCTAATCAAAGCGTCAAACCTATGTGTTCTGATTCCACTGGATTACATTGCAAGTTGCCAAGAAAGATGTGCTGTGCATTTGGATAACTGGATCCTTTTCAGACGCATTTTCGTTCGTCGAACAATCCATGAGCCATTGCACGGGACAACAGAATTCTTGTCGATCGATTCACATAACGTTTGGGATTGGATCCGATCTCTGCATTATTAGTACTCCAGGGTAAGACAGAGTGAAAGGTAGCGAAGTTTGTCTGCGTCGCCATAAAGAACAAGGTGCCCGTGACCTGGAGGTATAGCTAGGGAAGCCATGGCTGTGCTGAGTGTGATAGAGGGATCGCATACGTCCCAAAGATTACCAGGTGCGTATGGTTTATTAATTAGTCACGATACCGGTGGAATTGTTTTGTTTTTTTTTTTAAAAAAAAAAAACAAGATCAACCTAGCTTTTATAAAAGCTAATATCTAAAGTTACAGACAAATTTATTACAAACTTAACTGGGGAAACCAGTTTACCAGTAGAAGCAACTGAAGCTAGAGCTAAAATTAGCAGCCAACACAAACTAAACAGAAACTACAGATAACAAACAGCTAACAGCCAAAAGACGCAAAAACCAGCCCAGCAGAGTTACAAGGAATTGTTTTGTTTGGTTACGAGAAAACAGGGGAGAGCTTGGCTTACTCCGACCGACGATCGCAAGGGTTTACTCGAGGATGATGGATGGATGGATCCATCAGTCTTCAACTGCGCTTCATTGGGACGTATGATAAAGTGATGAGTTTGTCCATAGTCCTGGAACGATCGATGCCTGGCATGAATGAACGGTGAATTCTTGCAGCAATATATGCATATGCATGTCGACATGCACGCTCTGCGTCTGCGTTGGCTGCCCATGTGTCGACGGTCATTTAACCTTCCAGTCGTTTAGGCCTGTGGTCTGCGGATGGTTGGTCTGCTAGGATGAGTCGCGGAATGAAAAATTAAAACCTTAGCCGTACGTAGATGCCGCTCGTGAAGTGGAGGCTAGCCAACAAAAAGAAGCGCCGAATCATGCATGCGTGCTCGCACGGAGGAAACGGGGATTAGCGTGCATGCGTTGGATCGTCAGGCTCGACGGGACAGGAGGAACGGCCGGCCGGTGCAGCAGCTACTCGATGGTGCCGTGCGTGCGTGTTCATCCATGTGGACGACAGGTTGCCAAACACACACACACACACACACAAGGGGCCTAGTTATTATTTGCATTGCATGGAGCAACTCCTTGGACGCACGTACGTGTTAGAGCATCTCCAGCAGGAGTTCTCAAAACGTAACCCTACTTTTAATTTGAGGCTCCTCTACTTTTGGCGCCCTGTTTTCCGGATCGCACTCACAGAGAGTCCTCAAAACAGCCCCTACTTAATTCCTCTATTTCCTCACACACTATATGCATATGTATTTGAGAACATCACATTATATAATAATTTATTTAAACTATAACTCTAAAGCACTATACTTAAAATTATGAATGAAAATACAAATATTCAAATTTAAATTCAAAGACAAATTTGGTCCGAATTTAATGATAGTCGATCACAACATAGTTCATAACATCTCTGCAAATCAAAATGACATAATCATCAAATTTGGGCGGGAAGGAGGGGGCGTGAGGGGAAAAAGGTCGACGGGGAAGAATCGGGACCGGCGCGAGGAAACCGTGATTTAGGGCTTGGCCTAGAGCCCCGTGAATGAGGGCTTGAGGGGGGATTTTAGGGGGGCTCTCAAATTTGAGGGCTCTAGTAGGGGCCCTGTTGGACCTCTGTTTTTGCCTCAAACCCTCAAATTTGGTTTTAGGGGCTCAAGTAGGGGCCCTGCTGGAGATGCTCTTACCTTCAACAGCTAGATTAGCTACCTCTCTTAATTGGGGAAAGTACGTAGAGTAACACGGAAGATAAGATTTACATGGTGTATGCGAACATGTGGTGTTTCTACATTCTACCAGAAGATGGCGGAGTATATATAACCACCGGCGCATGCATTGCATAGATATCATTCTAATATTTGTAAACAGTGGTGAAGTCGGAACGAAAATATAAAGGTGCTCCAATGTTAAAGCTTACACACGGCAAACTTACTGAATATACATCGAACAGTTTTGTGCCAACCAAATTCATATGTAACTAGAAAAAATTATAAAATACAGAAAAAACCACTACTACAAAAATGATTTGTAGCAACACCACCTTTTTCACAGTAGAGGCGCTCACTTACCAAGCGCCTCTACAAGTGGCCGAGCTCGCCCACTATACCAACCGCTCTACAAATGAGTTCACAGAGGCGCTGGTATCACCAACCGCCTACAAATGGTTAGATTTGTAGGGCGGCCGAAATACCAACCGCCTCATTGCTTGATTTGCGAGGCGCGGTTTATCCAGCCGCCTCATCGGTTCATTTGTAGGGGCCGGATAACCACCGCCCTACAAATCGACCAAATATATAGCAGATCCTTCTTCCTCCCCGAGCTGCACAAAGGCAACCCGAGAGAGGAAGGAAGGAGGCCTTGGGCACCTCCCAAAATTGCTATTTTGAGGGGGGGAAGGTTTTGAGTTAAATTCCTTTGGTGGAGAGGTTGTTGGAGGTAAGAAAATGATTTTCCATACATCTTTTTGAAGTTTTAATGGTGGATTATTGCTTAATTAGAGTTTTGATTTTCTCTCTTCTATGGTGTTTGAGTAATTTATGGAGCAAATGAGGCTAAAATTTTGAATATGCTAGGCTAAATTAGTTATGGGAATAATGCCATACCCTTATTTAGTCATTCTTCCTTGATTTTAGTAGACTATTAATTAGTTTTATGGATGTTTGAGCTACATCTAGATCTAGATACCTAGAATTAGGGTTTTTTTTTACTAATTACATTGTTATTAATTTAGTGGAATATATTTACAATTGCTATTTACATTGCACCATACATTTAGAATTATTAATCGAATTTAGAATATCCTTCCATAAAATTTCTATGTATATTTTTTTGAAGTAATAATTAATTTGTGAAGTATTAATTAGTCCTATTAATTCTTATCTTTGTTTTCTATATTGAAATAAAGATGGACGACAGGAACTCTTGGATGTATGGTAAACAAAGGTGGGAGCCAAGTTTCGTGATGAAGTGGATAAATTTCTTCAAGCCGCAGAGAGCCATGCAATGTCGAGCAATAATAGTGGTGAAATTCTTTGTCCGTAGCGATTGCAAGAACTATCTCGCATGGAAAGATGTGACTATCATTAGATCACACTTGATTTTGCGAGGATTTGTTAAAGACTACACAGTTTGGAATCATCATGGTGAAGCGGTTATTAACAACGTTGATCCAGAAGAAGACGACGACGATTACCTAGATTGCATGGACCAATATGTAGCTGAATATGATGCAGAAATAGACCGTGAAGAAGAAGGTAGTGGTGGTCATAACGACGGCCGTGGCAATGATGGCGAGGACGTGTCGGGATGAAGATGACGGTGATTATTTGGAGGAAATGCTTCGCCATTGGACCGTAGATTTTACTAAAGAGCCCGAAAGGTCTAGAAAATTTGGAAAGGGTTAAAAGCCTCGAAGGAGACTTTGTATGGTGTTGAAAAGGGTTGTCCGACACATCGACAAGCTACGCTTTGTGCTTGAGCTACTCATCCCGAAGGCTAAGTACTACCGGGTCGATCAGTAGTTTCAATGATCTCTATGCGTCTCCTGCCTTGGTTGTCGCCACACCAAACTCGCCCCGCCAACACATACGGCGAAGAAGGTTATAAGTCCATTGACAATGGGGTTGAAAATCCATGCATGCCCGAACCATTGTATCCTTTATCGTATGCGATACGCTCAAGTCACTAGATAAATGCCCCTGTGGCACTAGTCGTTACAAGAACAATGACCTTTACAACGGGAAGAAGCCTCCACAGGAAGAAGAGGAAGAAAGGTGGGAAAAGGTGGTACAAGATTCTCAACCCAAAGAGGACACTCCATTAGGCATCGATGCAAAGCGAGAAGAATCTCGCTTGGTAATGTGGTACCTACTACTGCCGATCGCTTGAGGCGTATGTTCCTAAACCCTAAGGAAGCTTCACTCATGACATGGTGGGATGATGAACGCAAGGTGGGTGATGGTAAGATTGGACACCCTACGATGCTACCCGTGGCAACGCTTTGATGCGAATACCAAGAATTTAGCAAAGACCCAAGGAATGTACGGTTTGGCCTTAGCACGATGGAATGAATCCCTTCAATGAGAGAACAATGAGCATAGTACATGGCCAGTGATCTTAACCATGTACAACATCCCAACGTGGTTGTGTCGAAGAGAAAATATCTTCTCCTCACTATTCTCATTCAAGGTCCCAAACAACCGTGCATTGATATAGATGTGTTCCTCGAGCCTTTGATGCAAGAAATGGAGAGGCTATGGCGTTATGGAGAGCCGATGTACGACGCCTCAGTAAAGGAGGACTTCATATGTAGAGCCATTATCTTTGTCACTACCAATTATTACCTCATACTGCTTGCTTTGTCCGGACAGATCAAAGGGAAGACGGGATGCTTAGTATGCTTGGATGGTACTACATGGGTGTTCCTGGATGCATTCAAGAAGACGATTTACCTAAGGTACCGACGATTCTTAAAGACAACTCACGATACCGCAGCAAGTTGTTCTTCAAATTTTATGACAACAAACCGTAGACCGAATCCTCCAGAGACGCCAAACGGGCAACATGTGTTCGAAATGGTGAAACACATACATGTCGATTTTGGAAAGAAGAATGCGGATGGGACAAAGAGAGATAGAAGCACACCTCCCGTCCCCGGTGTACCTTTTAAGAAAAGTCGATCTTCTTTAAGTATCTCGCTTTATTGGCCGGACTTGGAGGTCCCCATGCCATTGATTCTATGCACTTACGTAAGAATGTATTTGAGAGTCTCATTGCTACCTTGATGGACACAGCAAGACAAAGGATGGTCTAAGATCACGGAAAGACATGGTGCACTAAATGTGAAGCTGAGCTTCACCCGATACCTGTGGTAATGGAAAATACCTCCTACCCAGCACTAGTTTCAACCTCGACTCGGATGAGAGGAGGGTGATCTCGCAATTTCTTGAGAGGGGTAAAGTTCCCACTGGTTTTCACCAACGTGAAGAAGCTAGTGTCAATGAAGGACCCACAATAACACGCCTAAGGCTCACGATTGTCATGTGATGCTCACATTGTTCCTACCTATTGCAATCGTGGCTATAGAGCCGTAGTTCTTGAAAATGGCCATCACCCGCATGTGTTACTTCTTTTCAAGATCTCACTGAAGACGATTGGTGAAAATGAGCTTCGTGACTACATGAATTCGTGGTGGAGACAATAAACCAACTAGAGATGTGTTTACCTCCGCTTTTTTGATATAATGCCACATCTCATGATTCACATGGTTCATCGATATGTGCACTGGGCCCTTGCTACTTACATGAAATGTGGTCCTACGAACGGTTCATGTCGGTTCTTAACCGATACGTGCATAATCGAGCATGCCCGAGGGCTCCATGATAGAGGGTTACAACACCAAGAAGTCGCCGAGTGCCGCCAAGAGTACCTAAAAGTACAAAGAGGGATTGGTAAACTCGATTCTCGCCACAAGGGTAGGTCGATCGAAGGGCACCAAGGGAGAAAAGTCTTCATCGACAAGGATTTCAACGGTTAGTCGAGCTCATTATAGTGTCTTGCGTAGTGTGAATCGATGCAACCGTACATTGATGAACACTTGATGTCATTAGGCGTAGAGTAATGGCCGCTCGACGATTGGGTCATGAAACAAAGACAAGCATCGATTCACTACATGGTTGAAGGAGCAAAACCTACCGAATGGGAAACCAGAGATGATATTACCATCGAAGGTTGGTCGGGGCCCATCGAGACAAGTGACATCATGGCAAGCTTACGACATCAATGGGTACACGACTATACCAAGCAAGAAGGATAGTAATTGTGTGAACCAAAATAGCAGCGTTCGAATAGAAGCCATCAACGGAATGGGGCAAAAGACCCCATACTTTGGCATCATAGATGATATATGGGAACTTGACTATGGAATGGGTATACAGATGGCCATGTTTAGATGTCGCTGGTCAAACAACACCAAGTGAATGAGATCGGTTCACGATCGTGGACCTCGAGAATATCGGATACGCAGATGACCCTTGGGTGCTCGCTTCACGTGTCACACAAGTTTTATATTTACGTGACCCGAAAACTAACCTACCCCCAAAAAAGAAGACAAAGCATGTGGTTGCCTTCGGGAAACAAACTATTATCGGAGTAGACGGAGTGGATGATGTTGATGAGTACAATAACTATGATGAAATGCAACTATTCACTGACTTTCCTAAGAAGATCGGTGTCGTGGAAAGAACTTGCCCAAAGACGCATCGCCATGGGAACGAAATGTGCCAAGGGAAACTTGTTACAAAGCTAGTTGTTCAAGTTTGATGCATGGTGTGTGTATCTCAGATGTATGTGTGTTCAAGATGCATGGAGTGTGTTTGGAGAAAATGTCCGTAACCAAAGTTGTATATTTTGATGAGTTCTACAACTTTTATTTTTACATCCCGTAACATCCCTATTTTGGCTTGTGTTTCAAATGTAATAAAATGAGGATAATTTAAAACTTTTCTTACACCCTTGTGCTATTGAGCTTTTCTCAAATTCTTGTAAAAGAATTTTGGGAAATCCAAAATTAAAATCCTCATTTGTCTCAAGTCAACAACCTCCTTGGTGAAATCGTGTCGAACCCTTGGAAATAATTTTCCTTGGTTCTAAGGTTGCTTTGTGACACTCTCGATTTATTTCATAATTTTGGAAATTATTTGAAATATTTTAGAGGCAAGTCAAACCCTGGTCAAACCTTTGAAATAGCCTTCTAGAGTCATAGAGTCATCAACCTCCGTTAAAATTTCATGATTTTTGGAGCTAGTTTGCTATCTCTAAAAATCATTCCTAGGTTTAGCTCTGCTTTCAAAATCCATAGTCAAACATCAAGAACATACACTTAAAATAATTTTTGTAAAAGAATTTACTTCAATTAAAACTATGGAAATAATTTATTTAAATCTTATAATAATTATAATGAATAACTATAATTTTTCCCAAATTTTTGTAGCTAAATTCAATCCACATAAAATTCAAACTTGCTTCAATAACCTATTTAGGGCTTGTAACCTCAACCGCCTACAAATCGCGAGTCGCACCGGCCGAGCCGCACCACATGAGCGCATCGCGAGCCGTCCGCTTGGAAATCAACGCCAGATTGCCGGAGCATTCGGATCGCCTGATTGCCTCTCGATTCTCACCGTTGATTCGATCCAACCGTCATGGACCGAATTTGTAAATTATTTGTAGGGGCTACCGTTCAGAACCGCCCTACAAATCTATTTTTGGGCGGCTTGTAATATCAACCGCCTACAAATCGCCTCCTATATAAGCCGGAGGGCGCGGCGAGGCCGAAATCGCTAAGTCATTGGGCGCGCGACTAAAGCCGATAGGTCGCCACACCCACGCATCCGCCGCCAAAATTAGGGTTTGCGCTTCCACCGCCGCCGCCCGCTCCGCCCCTCGCCGCCCGGCCCGCGGCGCTCACGCCGGTGCTCCTCTCCGACGCTGGTGCTCCCTCTCCTCTCCTGGCGAGGATTTCGAGTGTCCCCGAGGCACTGCGCTCGATAACTGTAAGGTCTTGATAAGATTCCATTCGAGCTTAACATTAGCTACTAAAATTTTTGAAAATGGATTCGTGTTGGTTTGGAACGAACACTCATCGGTGTTGTTTCGTGTCCGCTTGTCGCCATTGCTCACTAATGCCCTTGGCCTCATCTCTCCATTCTTAGTTTTTGTCAAAGCCATTGACATCATGCTTCAGCAGTGACAGTGGTTTTCATGGATTGAGAGTGCACTTGCACTTTCATGGTCCCTAGTGTTTTAGGGAAAGATTAGCAAGTGATACTCTAGTGTTGATCAATGATAATGGACCCCGTGAGTTTAGTGGTTAATTAGGGTCCAAATAAATGATAATGGACCCCGTGAGTTTAGTGGTTAATTAGGGTCCAAATACATGATAATGGGGTTAGTTAAACTGTGGGTGAATGATAGTTAAGAATTGTTAGTCAATTATCCGCTAAGTATGGCAATTAGAAATAACACTTCGCTTGTGTTATTAGCATTCAGCAAAGTACAAAATCGATCCATTGGGTCCTTCCTCTATATCTCTAGCTCTTTGTTGGTATAAGCATGTATGTATGATTCTATGCTCATGTCATTGAGTGATTGATTTAGGATAATGACAATATTTGTATAAGAGACATATACTCACATCATTAAGTAAGAGTAGTTAATAAGGTGATAAGTTAGATATATAATCAAATGACAGATTGTGTTATCACATAGTAACCTTCAGTGGATAAATCAACAACTTGCAGAAAGGCCAAGCATGAACTTCTTCTATTGTCAGTAGCATCATTTGTCAGTAGCATCATTTACTTCTTCTATTGTCAAGAGCATCATTTGCCTTCCACCCTCTCAAGAACTTGCGCAAAGGCCAAGCATGAACTTGATTCGCTTCACCACCATAGAGATTAGGTGAAGTGGAAATGTTGGACCGTGTTTTATCTTTCGCCATCGACAAGCCCTAGATTTAACTACATTAGCATGTCTTAATATGTTGTAGATACACGTCCCGTCGATGCCATGCTCATTTAGGTATTAATCACTGACTAGCTATATCGTCGTGATACATGCCAAATGTTTTCATCCGTATGACTATGACCAAACTCGAGATGAAATCAATAATCCCGCCATTTAGCCTATTTTATTTAACAACATTGGCTTAAGTGCAAGTCCACTCATGATGTTTATATGTTTAGAAGTCACAACTCCCAACAAATTTTCCCGATTCTTAATGGCATACACAAAGAACTATTCTCTCATTTAGAGCAAGACGTCAATACTATTATCACAATGCAAATTTCTTTCTTTTCTATGACCGCATGGTCCTAAACGACAATATGCCGGAAAATCCCGCCTTGCATATGTGCTTGATGATTTCATTACTATTTGGTCTTTCAAGGTCTTATGCTTGTGTTGTTCCCTGCATACCGCTTAATCTATTTCTAGTAGGACAAACCTCAATATTTTTGGGGTAGTAGTTTAGTTATATCTCTAAATTGGCCCTCTCTGCTTTTTCTCCAAACTCCGCCACATGAAGTTATCTAAGCGTATACTGCTTATCTAAGCGTAGGACTTAAAAATAACAATCAGAGAAATTAAGAACAACGGAGAAATCGAACATGGAGAAATCTTGGCTATTTCTTGTTTGCATGGTTCGGTCTTTAATGTTGGCGTGCTCATCTTTTACATTGTTAGACGGGAACAATTGTCCGTGATGTTGTACCTATAACCATGTACTCATCTATTGGCTATGGCCCTTGTGAGGTATTGGGACCCATTTCATGATGACTAATGAGGTAGTTAGACCGTTGTAACGCCTCTTATGCTCTCAAACCGAGTTTCATTTTAATGATCATGTCAATTCTCATTGAGTGCATATGTTCTACTTGTACTACTCATCTCTCTTCCTTACTACTATTATTGCTATCTTCTCTTCTTCCTTACTACTACTATCGCTGCTCTATTAGAGGATCGAATAGTGTTGTTTATCCGATTTGTTGCATCTATTAGAACAAAGCACAAAATGACGGGACAACAGACGACACAACCCGAGGCCCCGAACAAGTGCCAATCTTTGAAGACGAACAACCGAGTTGCTTATCGAGGAGCAGTTCAACCAGAGCTAGACGATGATCTACAAATGTTATTAGATGGGGACCATGAGGAGGCTAATGATGAAGACGACGAGGATGAAGAAGAGGGATATGTAAGTCCGAGGATCCTTTCCCACGGTAATGCATGAGGCCAACCGAAGAGGAGTTGGACAGGATTTTGATCCGAACGAGGAGGTAGGGATAAAGCCTTATTTCATACATTATGCTTGTATATAAGATCGTGTTATCATTACTAACACTTCGCCTAATAGGCCCCTTCTCGAACTCTACGACGCTGCGACATCTCGCACAAGAAGTAGCAGAGGAAGCTGGAGCAGAGGCAAGAGCCACAGAGCCACAGAGGCAAGAAGTAGCAGAGACATCGATGGCGCCTCGGCTCCACAACCCGGCCACAAACTAGGGCAGCCAGCAAAGAGGGGACGAGGAAAAGAAGTGCTAACATATATCCAAAGGACACAAGATATGTGATAAGAGAGGTCGGGAGGCTAGGGGAGCCACTTGAGCCAAAACATCTCGAGCTAAGTGGCGAACGCAATTGGGGCGCTGTAAGAGATGAGTTGAACCCGCAATCCCAACTTGGAGAGAAGTACCACTGATACAAAGAAAGTCATATGGGATAAGTCGATGACCAGCTTTAGATTCCACGGAACCGAGGAAATGGTACTGTCACGCTATGAAGCGATTGAGAGTCATGGAGAGGTTGGAAGTCGCTCTCAACGCCGATATGTCCAAAGGGATTAACTCCCTTCAAGGAGTTTGGCAACATAACTCCGGACAATGGGAGCGTTTGTGGCTCGTAAGACTTCAACGGAAGCATTGGCCCTCGCGTGCGTGAACATCGAAAGCGCGAAGAAGAACGTGCACCACCATCATCTAGGACCGGTGGGTACTATGGAAAGGAAGAGCAATTTAGGAAGATAGAGGAAGATGCCGCATCACCGGGACATACAACTTGCAGGGGTTTCAAAGCGCACAAGGAACTGGATCCTTTCGAGGAATAAAGAAGCATCCAAGGCGCTTAAGTTTAGTAAGCCTGAGATCAAGAGACAAAGATCAAAGATACCGAACTATGTCGAACAATGCGTAAGGGCTTATTTAAGCCTTCCGAGAGAGGGATGAGCTTAGCCTTGCCTTGGGAAACCCCGAGCACACAGCCGTGTAAGGGCTAGGGAAAAGAGTGATATGGAAGGAGGGATTTGAAGAGGATAGGCACATGTACAAGAAACATGATAGAGACCGAGAGGCTAACCTTGAGGTCCAAGTAAAGGCTCTAGTTGCGAAGGCGCAGCAGGAGCAAGGATCACAACGAGGCGCGAATCGTAATGCCACCACCGGACAACGGAAGTTCGCAGCAGCCAAGGTTCCATCAGAGCCACAACCGCCGCCGATCGCATACGGAACCTACTCCTTGCACTTTGGTTGTTCTCATGGGTAGGCAATCAAATATGATTGAGGTGGCAACGGGTGAGGCACATCCTCCAGAGGCACTTATCACACTAATCGGATCCCGCCGACTACACTAGGGTCGAGATTCGCACCGTGAAGTCCAAATTCACCAAAGGAGGATAGACTTTCCAACTCCCGAGGACTCCAAATACTCTGAGAAGTAGTGAACGATTCGTCCTCCGCACAAGCGAGACATCATATTGACTACGATTACATCGCTCGTGCGCACACCGCTACGCTTGGAGGAGTTGAGGAGGGGAGATACAGACACCACATCATGACCAACAATTGCTCGAGATGCGACACCGCCACTCGCGATGACGTGCCTCATGATATGCCACCGTCTTCACCGCCTCCCGGAGGATGTGTAGAGCCGACACATGAACAACAAGAGGTCGCACAACAAAGATGAAGAGCATGCGAATAAGTTGATGCACCCGAAGGTGCCCACGGCGAGCCGTAAATTCAAAAAGCATCCAATCAAGATAAGGTCACTATGTGCCGATGACAGATGTCGTGGGGTGGAAAGGTGGTATGGCCATGATATGTTCAAGCCGAGAACCAAGCGCCAAGATCCGAGAAGGCGGTCACCAAAGAAACGGAAACAAGTGCAAGGGCAGCACCAACCAAAACCAACCAAAGTTACTTGCAAGTACGTAAATGTTGAATGCATCACATGGTCAAAGAATTGCCCGCAAAAATATGAAAGAGGCAAGTGTTTCCTTCCAAATCGGTGATCCAAGATCTACCAATTGGAATGAAAAGGTTTCATGATTGGTACTTGCGTGCTATCCCGACGGAAGGTAAATCTCATAGAGGCAAGGTTCTCGCCCATGACATTTGGAGGCCCAAAAGGACAAATTGCCTTTGACTTTGATGACATCCATACTATCTTTCGCCTCTGAGAAATGGAAACCAATCTCATTCGCGTGTGGTGCCTGTAAGTCCTACTCCTATTGCATTGATATGATTGTAATCTTTAGATTTTGTTATAACTAACTAACCCGCTATGATTTGTAGAATGCAAGTGCACATTTCAAGTAAACTTCCTAGTAAAGACCAAGCAGGTACTTGGACCTCAATTAATAGCCCAGACGATGTTTAATTTCCCAAGAAGTGGGGACTGACCACAAGGAGCTGGCCCGTGGAGAGACCGTTGAGGAGAAAGATAAAATACTGAATGAAAAATTAGGAAGGAGTGCTATAAGGTTGCGGCGTATATTTGAGAGCTTTCTCCGTAATGCAAGACAAATCCTATATATTTCTACCCTACAACTTCAAGTAAGTTTAACTATATCCTTCAATCTTTAATGAGCCATATTATTTTGTTCGATGCAAACGAGCTTATCTATTCCTATGATTAAATTCATGCAAAGCAAGCATTGATTTGTGTAGTCGTCGACCTCAAGTTAGGCATGGCGTGGGTCATGGATCCACTTGATTATGACGAGTCGCTTTACAAAGATTTCATAAGCATTCTTAAGACGTATACTTATCAACCATCCTCATCGCTTTTGACTTTTCAATACTAACTAACTTGCTTTTGTTAAATTCATTCGAGCAGAGCGCATGTGTACTACGCCAACAAACTCAAAGGGTGCATGATCCGAGAGGAAGGGTGACCTATATGTCAAAACAAGATGGCCGGTAAGTGCAACTTACTTTAGTACTTACATTACGCTGCCGCCACAAGCATTGACGTTTTATATGCGAAACTCACAAGCTACACAAGCGTAAGTCCCGAGTTTGCATCGTGGATATTACGTATGCACTTACATGAGTGTCATCGGTGCTTACGTGAGACACCCTTTATGGTATGTTATAACTAATTCACTCGTCGATAACACACGCATATGTTATGAAATACTAAACTTAAAATTGTCTTGTAGTGGAAAGATGAGATAGGAATTTGTAGAAAACCACTCAACGATGATAGCCTCCTGGAGCTCGTCGGGACATTTGCAACTTCATAATGGATGCTATTATACACGCCGAGGTACATACCATGACGACACGCCTATGCTAGGACGCCGCCTCGAGTACGCAGTTCCTTCGTGAGTGGGAAGGAATGCATTTAGGACATTGAGAACAATGTGTATGTATCGTTATCGCACTTTATGCTACAAGTGTTTCTAATGATAAATTATAAACATGATGTTGCGCGATGTGAATATAATGTCTCGTTGAACTTGTTAATATCATGTCTTCAATTATATATATATATATATATATATATATATATATATATATATATATATATATATCATGCATGGTTTGATATATATACCGTGGTTTGAGAATTTGAATTTTTTTATGGAAAACAGATTGTAGAGGCGGTCAGAAGTTGCAAGCCGCCCACAGAGAAAATTACAGAGGCGGTGGTCATCTAAGCCGCCTTACAAATCTAATTTGTAGAGGCGTTAGTAATCGGCCCGCTACAAAAAAAACTTGTAGGAGCGCTTAGACACCAACCGCTCTACAAATAAGATTTGTAAGGGTTGTCAGAACCGCTCTACAAATCTCGATTAGAAGCGACGGTGCAGTAGGGCGGCCGCCGAGCCGCCTACAGAGGCTCACCACCGCCCCTACAAGTGCTCTCAGTAGTAGTGAAAGATACATTGTTACCGGATAGTGTTGCTAAAATGATTATAATTATATGCGAGTAGCAGTGGAGGTATTACGAGTACGACGAGCAGAGCCGGCACCCAAGCACGGAGAAGCTTCGCCCCTGTCCGTAAGCTAACTGTGTAGGCTAGCTAATAACATACATACGTGCCAATGCATATGCCAATTCATGTGGTCCTTGAACAGCATTCGAATCACGTGTGGCCGCGTACCCACGATACCATTCAGGGTGCATCTACACTGCGCATCCAGGTTACTAAGCTCGAGCCCTCTTTGAAACGCCGGAGTATTCCCCGATTTCTGCGGAATTGAACTGATTTTTATGAAATTAACCAATGCATTTGACTGAACCGGTGTAGATTAATGGATATGCAGGTTATGGTCATCAATTAACCTTAGTTAACATTTTAGAGTTGAGTGGGAAGGACGACATTGATGATGCATTACAAGGGTGGAACTAGCATGAATGCCGGGTATGCAGCAGCACCCCACCCCCATCCCCAAAATTCGGAAAAAAAATCTAAGGGAGTTTATTAACTGTTTTTTGTGATTTGTGAATGCAGAGCAACCCAGCAAGTTCAATCGTTAAAACACGAAGAAGAATGAGACATTGTACAAAGACTTTGAAATTGTACCTGTGAAGTGCACCCTGTTCAAAGTTTTTTAAGTTCCGCCGCTGTGATGCAAGATAGGCGGAGCTTGTTTGGTAGGTAGGCACACTTGCTACTTGCTAGTGATTCGACAGTATGTGACGATCCTTGTCCTTGTTGACCCGTGAAGAAGCTGTCTCAGGCCGTGTCAGGCGTTTCAGGAATCGGGAATTACCTGCTGTAGACAAAAGTTGACAGAAGGTAGTACAATATTCTTGTCCATCTTAATCTTTGGACTCTGGGTCGCAGTTCTTAGCGAGTAACTTGCTGTCTTCCTGACGGTCTCAGCTTATAACTCAAGTTGCGAGCAGGTAGAATTAAAATGGTAACTACATCGAGTTTCTTTTCCTCGAGAGTAAAAAGCTGAGATGGACTTTCCATATGGATCTGGAATTACCACGGCTAGATGGACACAAAGATGGCATCTTGATTCGCATGCATGGTCAACAAGTCAAACCAGGCTTCATGTGCCAAATTCACTTCTCTTTTTCGAAATTCAGCATACTTTACCCTTGAAATTCTAACACAACCAAGCAGAAGATTTGGTAAAATGTGGGAATTTTATCCAAAACAAAATAACTCTAAAACAAACAAAATTCTAAAACCACAATAATGCTAGAACATGCAGGCCGACCGCACCATAAACCCTATATAATCCCACCTCAGTCTCACACTCCTCACTCCCTCACACTCACTGGCACTCTCCTAGTAGCTAGCTCTCTCGCCATGGCGGCCTCCTCCATCCCTCTCCTCCTCCTCCTCCTCCTCCTCTCCGCCACCGTTGCCTCAGCCGCTGATATCTCCGTCTACCACAACGTGCACCTCCGTCCCCCTCCCCGCTCGAGTCCATCATCGCGCTCGCGAGGGACGACGACGCGCGCCTCCTCTTCCTCTCCTCCAAGGCCGCCTCCTCGGGCGTCTCCTCCGCCCCCGTCGCCTCCGGCCAGACTCCTCCCTCCTACGTCGTCCGCGCGGGGCTTGGCTCCCCGGCGCAGAGGCTGCTCCTGGCCCTGGACACCAGCGCCGACGCCACCTGGGCACACTGCTCCCCGTGCAGCACGTGCCCCACCAACAGCCTCTTCGTCCCGGCCAACTCCTCCTCCTACGCCTCCCTCCCCTGCTCTTCGTCGTGGTGCCCGCTCTTCCAGGGTCAGCCCTGCCCGGCCCAGGACCCTGGCCAGGACCCGTCCCAGAGCTCGGCGCCGTTGCCGACGTGCGCCTTCTCGAAGCCGTTCGCCGACGCCTCGTTCCAAGCGTCGCTAGCCAGTGACTCGCTGCGGCTGGGCAAGGACGCCATCGCCAACTACGCGTTCGGGTGCGTGAGCTCGGTGAGCGGGCCGACGTCCAACTTGCCAAATCAGGGGCTTCTTGGCCTGGGCCGGGGGCCTATGGCCCTGCTGTCCCAAGCCGGGAGCGTGTACAATGGTGTCTTCTCCTACTGCCTGCCGAGCTACAAGTCGTACTACTTCTCCGGCTCGCTCCGGCTGGGCGCCGCCGGCCAGCCCAGGGGCGTCCGGTACACGCCGCTGCTCAAGAACCAGCACCGGTCGTCGCTGTACTACGTGAACGTGACCGGGCTCAGCGTGGGTCGGGCCTGGGTGAAGGTGCCCGCCGGGTCGTTCGCGTTCGACCCCAACACCGGCGCCGGCACGGTGATCGACTCAGGCACGGTGATCACGCGGTGGACGGCGCCCGTGTACGCGGCGCTGCGCGACGAGTTCCGGCGCCAGGTGGCCGCGCCGAGCGGGTACACGTCGCTAGGCGCGTTCGACACTTGCTTCAACACCGACGAGGTGGCGGCCGGCGGCGCGCCCGCAGTGACGATCCACATGGACGGCGGCGTGGACCTGACGCTGCCGATGGAGAACACGCTCATCCACAGCAGCGCCACGCCGCTGGCCTGCCTGGCCATGGCGGAGGCGCCGCAGAACGTGAACGCCGTCGTCAACGTCATCGCCAACCTGCAGCAGCAGAACCTCCGGGTCGTGTTCGACATCGCCAACTCGCGCGTGGGCTTCGCACGGGAGTCCTGCAACTAAATCGATCGGCGGTGGTGCCATGCACGAGACGCACTGCACGGGCACGTACGACGACCTGTGCTGTGCAGTCTCGACGCTGGCCATGAGTGTCTTCTTGTCGATTTGCAGCTTTCCAATCTGTGCAATAACGGACGTGACAAAAAGTTTGTCACGGGTGCGTGTGTTGTGTACGTGTATGTGTCGATGGGGCTAGGGAATTACATGCGTACCTAGTAGAATTTACTGGTTTTGTTTGGCTGTTGCAAGGATTAATTTGCAGGTGCTCGATCAAGACTTGAAACGAAGTAAGTCGACCGTGCAGATGTACAATATATACAAAAACTGGTTCATTTTGTTGGAGTCTATTGGGATTCTTGGATCGGAAAAGCAAAACATCGCCCATGTACATGCGGTGCCTTTAGATGGTTTTAAGATTCATGCCCATCCTCTCTCTTCCTCCTGTCCTCTCTTTCTTTCTACCATCTCTCGCTCTCCCGTCCTCTCTCGATTCCCGGCGTCGGCGGTGGGGCTCTGGCAGCGCACAACGTAGTTTCCAGTGGCGACGTGGCTTTGCAGCGCAGCTCAGGAGAGGAGAAAGCGGCCGCGCTGATAGGCGGAGAGAGTGAAGGAGAGAGGGAGTGCAGGAGATAGCGGCGCGAATCTCAGTGCAAAATCCAAAGGTGGGGATGTACATAGACGTCCATATATAAGTGGTAATACCACTCTCTTCTTGGATTCTTGTTTAAAATCTAAACATATATCATTCAAGACATGATACATGTGGAGTGTAAAACCGTAATATAGAGTTAAAAGATTTCATAGGGTTGATCTAGTCTTTCCATTTTCCTTGTATTTGTAAGTTTTTTTTTCATGTAAATTAGATATGAAGGTTATTTTTAAGAAACGTTCTAGGGTTTATAAACCCCACGTCACTCCATCGGTTCATCGCTCTTAGGGTTTCCCATTTCCCTCCTTCCCCGGCTGCGCTCCTACCCTCCTTCCAATTTTCTCACACCTTTACGATCTCTTCTCTGTTCCATGACCTTGCATCAGGCCATAGGCTATATGGACATCCCAGAATGTGTAGCTTCTATGCAGAACCTAAGTTTTGCCACGTCAAACATACAATAAAATTGAAAATCTGCTCCAACGCATAGCACCTTTTATCTCTAATTTTTTTCGAAACCAAGGGCAGTAGCTCTGCCATTCATTTCAAGAAGAAGATAATACAAACACCGCCCTGAAGGGGAACACCATATACACAATACCAGTCCCAAAGGACACACCGAGGAAAACAACAGAACAACACCAATTACACTACCTCCTACACACCAATAGTCTGAAAACTACAACAAGTGCATTACCTGCTACTGCAACAAACTACACCGCAAGAAAGAGACTGAAGGAAACAAAACCTAAGAAACCACCAAAGCAACACTAGCAGCAAGGTTCTACAAGGCACCATCTAAATGCACAAGTGACTCTAAATAACCCTACGGACACATCCCCTTCAATTGCTTCGCATAGCTCTCTATCACATATTCATCAAGTTCACCATCCTTCCTAATGATGCTCAAGTTCTTCAGTAGCTTTACATTGGACTTCCTTGCTCTAGCTTTGGGTGTCAGACGAGCAATCCTGTGTAGTGAGAACTCCTGGGATGATGTCTTAACCCACAAATAGTTCAACTTGGATGAGACATCCAACTTTGGCTTAGAATCTGGCGGTTGCTCAAAATATTGCTATTTATGTTGAAGATCGCTTGGCAGCTCAAGTTGGCTTGTGGTTGGGAAGGATTGAGAAGGGAAATTCACCTCAATGCCACTCTCCAAAGTGTTGACCTTGTCTAAAGCTTGCTCAGCGGCAACCAAAGAAACCTTAGAGTTAGCATCATCGATGGGAACCGTATCTACCAAAGGACATAAAACCTCCAATGGGGTAGCATCCTCCGGAGCTTTAGGCCACCTACGCTTGAAAGCCCAAGGGAAGCCTCATCTTGTGACTTTGAAGGCAAGGCCAACTCTGCTTGTTGATTGGGTGCTGCATCTAGTGAAGCACCCTCCAAGGATAACAAAACTAGGCCATCAAGTTGAGGATGAGGATCAGCAACAACATGCAATGACTCAGGGTCCAACTCATTGGCACAAATGGAAGAGCAAGAACCCGACGCGATGAGATCAACAACGCTTTCACCAAAGCTTTGATTGGAAAAGACTTCCATGGTGAGCGCATCGAGAGGGATGTGAAGCTTGTCATAGACTGCCTGAGCAACCCCTGGAACTGAGCTCGGCGTGCAAAGTCCATAGAAAAACATAAGCACCAAGCACCTTATTGAGGGGGAGGCTTCCTTCTTTCCTAAAAGGGAGACAGCCCACATGCTGTACTTTGCTTCAAAGGAGGATAGGAAGCTTCTCATAAGGGAGGCACGGGTGGAGCGTGAAGCACTAGCGACGGAGTAGCGGGTTGTGACTATGGAGAAGAACAAAGGCGACCACTCGAGGACACCAATGGACAAAATATCCAATGCCCTAGCAGCGAAGACAACGGAGAAGGTTCCCGCAATCTACCACCCTATGCTTCATGGAGAGGCAATTAAAACACCTGTCAAGAAGCCGAGAAGGTGGTTGTGGAGCCTTGGAGGCTGCGTTTTTTGCTGGCAAAAGCTACAAAGGAGGGGCCGAAGCAGCGCTCCGACGTCCCTTCCTGCAAACCTAAATCCAACCATCCTCCTCACTGCCAGGCATTACTCCGCCCAAGCTGCTCATGATGAAGAAGCTGACACAACGATCAAGAGGCTGGTGAAGGCGGCGTTGGCCACCCAAGACGAAGACGAGCAGGTGTAGACTTGGGAGACTACGAACTCGAGTCGGCGAAGTGAGTGAAGGACTTCAGAGTTGCAGGTCGTCGCCGGTCGCTTCCACCAAGAAGAGGAATGGGACTGAGATGACGACGGCAAAGACGACCTCTCGGAGGCGAAGACGAGTAGAGGGGTGGCCTTAGGCACAGGCGAGTTGATCCCAAATAGCGGAGACAAAGGAGCCGGCGAGCCCTCCCCCCCCCAATGACCGGTGCAAGCGACTATGGAGGAGGATCAGAGATAGAGGCGACGGTGGCGACTTCTCGGAGGAGAAGATGAGCAGCAGGGTGGCCTTAGGCGACGACGGAACAAGGATGGTAGTGGTGGCCCTGATCTGGCGTCACTGGGTCGGTGACAATCGGTGGTGTCCTGGATTTGGCGTCGTTGGCTCAGGAATAAACAGTGGTGGCCGGATCTGGTGATGACGGGGCGGGAATGGCCCGGATCCAACAACGGCGGGTGGTGGGGACGTCAGCGATGAGTCTTCGGGCGGTGATGGCACTAGTAGGAATGGGAAGTGGAGAAAGGGCATGGGAGGGAGGATGGCGAGGGCATGGGAGGCAATCGACGCCGGCACTGGTGTTGGAGTGGTTGCCAACGAGGACAGCGGCAGCAGGGGCTGGAGCCCTAGGTCTCCCCTAGGTTCGCCTGTCGCTAGTCGCCCGTTGAGTTCATCTTGTGGTACTTTATCTCTCTAAATATAGGAGTCACAACAAAAGAAAACAAAACGAGAAAACCCACCCCATCTCCTCGCTCTTCTCGCACCTCCTCCTCTTTCACCTATATGGCTAAAATCTATTTTTTATTGCCTTGGCTATGATGCAAATAGATGTGTCGGTTCCAAGAACTTTTCTTTGGCATCACCTGCTCTAGTGTATTTACAACGATTATAGTCTCTCTGTCTCTCTTGTCGGCATCAATTTTTTGCTACACTAGACATGGCCTAATGGGGCAATTGTATAATCTCCTATGGGTCTTTGTATTCCTTAGTCATATATTTTTCCCTTCAATCTCTAACCCTTGGATCTAGATTAAACCACCTTGATCATACCCTTAACCTACTATATAAACCCAACATATCACCCCCAAACCCTAACCCCACCTCCTAGTCTACAGCGCCGCCGCACCCTTCCCCCACAATCATCCCCTTCACCTACTATATACAACCCAACATCTCACCTTTGGACCCTAACCCCACCTCCTACTCCGCTGCCCCGCCTCCAGCGCTCCTCACCATTGACTTCCTTCCTTGTTCGAGCGTGTCTACCTTCCCCTCCTCGTTTGAGTCCGATATCCCTCCTTGTTCAAGCTCGTCGACCAACCCGCCGTGGTTCTCCTCCATCCCGCGGTTGAGGTGGCGTCAACGCCGCCTCGCCGCACCACCATCATGCTTTTGTCGTTCTCTCCCTCCCTCTATGGTTGAGGATCTAGTGAATCCGAAACCTAACCGGTGAATCGGTGAACCCGAGCTCTAACCTAACAGCGCTGGAGAAGAAGACGGTGACTCTAGCTGAAGCACGAATCGCAAAGTAAGATCCAAAGGTTAGAAGATCGACTTAGATTTAGCACATTTTCAGGTGACTCATATTTGGCAAATCCGATGTTAAAAAGCATCTAGCTCTTCGGTACGAAGACACTTTCGTGATTGGAGACGTAAAAATTTATCTTCGACACTCCTCCAGGCGCAGTTACCATACACAGCTCTGAATCGCCTCGATCTTCGTGCTAATGGCACCGGTCGACGCCTCTGCCAAGAAGAGGAAGGGCTCAGCACGCGCAGACATGATCAGCGAACTCCCCGACGACATCCTCTGCGACATCCTCTCCCTCTTGACCGTCCGTGACGCCGCGCGGACGACCGTGCTCTCGTCGAGGTGGAGCTACCTCTTCTCCTCGCCGGACTGCCTCCCCGACACCGTCGACGACGAAAACCTCTGGCACGGCGAGCGCCGCCCTCTTTCCGACGAGCAGTGGCTGGAGCAGGCGGAGTGGCGCACCAAGACGATCGCATCCTCACTACTCGCGTACGGCGGCCCAATCCGACGGTTCCGCCTCCGTCGGACGAGGTCGGGAGACCACCTAGCCGTCCTCGCGATGCCTGAGCTGGCTACGCGTGGCGTCCAAGAACTGATCGTCCACTTCGCCGTGGATCCCCAGCACGCGATCATAAGATACGGCGAGCTCCCCCCGTCCATCATGTACTGCCGGGAGCTCCGGTCGTTGAGCCTCGCCTACGGCCAGTGGCCCAAGGACGACGCTCTCTCGCCGGCGCTGCCGCTTCCGCACGTCACGCAGCTCACGCTGGACCACATGCTCATGACGGCGGAGCAGGTCGAGGCGCTGCTGTCGCGGTGCCCCGCGCTGGAGAGCCTCTCGCTCGGACCCTTCTGGGTGGTGAACAGGGTAGCGCGCATCCGCAGCAGCAGCCTCCGGAGCCTGACGCTGACCGCGGCGCTGTACCCGTGGGTCTGCGTCGAGCACGCGCCCAACCTGGAGCGGATGCTGTGGTGGCCGGCGCGCCGGGCGGAAGCCGGCAAGCTGGTGGCCACCAGCCGCCTGCCGAAGCTACATATGTCCGGCGTGTACAGAATGGCCGCGCCCCCGTGCAGCCCAGCCATGCAGCACGGCCAGATGAACGCCGTCAGCAAGGTGACGAACAACAGAAGAACGCTTGCATTGGAGCGTGGCAACGGAATCCATCCTCTTGTGACACTCAATACTTCAACGTCTTCTTGCTTCTTAACAATCGATCGCGCCTTCTGTTGTTGCAGTGCGTACAGCTCCCCGCCGGTCAAAACCATGGCGTGAAGACGATCGCCCTGAGCATCAACGTGTACAACTACGACGAGGTAAAGCAGACATTGGAGCTGCTAATCCACCACCCCTGCTTGGAAACTCTTCACCTCGAGGTCAGATCAGAAATTTTCGACCCAATTACTTCAAGCAGGCCATAGACCAATCCCATTCTAGTAAAGGAAACTAACGTACGTACATGTTCCCTGTGTTCCCTTCCTCAGCTCACTAACGATCAGGACAACTGTGAGTACTTCAGCTTGGACGACATGGCAGGCTGCATCCCGTGCCTCGAAAACCGCCTTAAGGCGATCGTCCTAAGGGCGCTGAGCTTTTCCCATCAGGGGCACTCCTCAGAGAGGGACTTGGTCTCTCAGAAGCTTGCGTTCGCCATGTTCCTCCTCGCGAGGGCGACGGTGCTGGAGACGATGACCATCCGGACGAGCTTGTCCGGCAGGAGGCAGGCCGAGAGGCTTCTGTGTGCGCTGTTCCCGGAGAGCCGAGCTTCCAAGGATGCCCGGATTGTGTTCGTCAGGGACGAGCGTTGCACCCTCGACTTCGACAGGTCCGCCTCAAACATTGCCCTTGCCGACCCGTTCTCTGCCTAGAGCTGCTGCCCATTTGCCCCCCTGGAGTTTCTGCAGCAAATGAGCGAGGAACCAGACTAGTGTGTATTTGTGGCTTGTACTTTTTCATGCAAGTGATGATTTATGGAGTGAAATTCTCTGTTCTGAAGAAACTATAAAGTGCAGACTAGAGCTACTACTTTTTTTTTTAATTATGTCTCATTTTCAAATGATGCGCCTGTCCGGTTGTCCCGTACCTGAGCTTACCAAGGAATGAAATGATCGGGGTAAGATCTTCTGATGATAGCGCATGAGAGATCATCTGAGGGTAATTCTACAGCTGGCGGTTGCACTGTGAGTATTAGACACATTGCCAGAAAACTACATACCAAACACCAATCAAGGGTAACAATACACAAGTACGAATATGGTAAGGTTTCATGTACATGGGTCAATTGTTCCATAAATCAATTTCTGCATGTGCACAATCACACAAGACACCAAGTAACTCGTCGCTAGGAGATGGTAAAGACAACTCCAATATTCCATACAGCAATGCCATTGAGATACACAGGTGACAGGCCCACGGTGAAAACATCCTTCTGCACAACCTCTGGGATTGATCATTCACTTCATATTGTTTGTTGGGCATTTGAAACTGCAGTACGCATACTAGGGTGTAAACCAAACCAGATCAGTTTTCCTCAGTGCTGTTCTCGATCCATTCCAGGTACTTGGTGTTACCACCACTTATGGGCAAAGCAATAACTTCAGGAACACTGCATGAACAACTAACCAATAAATCCCACAACAAGACCAATGTTGCTTAATCATATATAGTTCAACAGATAAATACAACAAGATCAATAAACTGAGTGAAGCTTACTCATATTCATGGTTGGCTTTGACATGTTCGGTCAAAGCATCTAGAAGAGATTCCCTAGTCTTGATGATGAGTAACTCTTCAGCATCAGTTTGCACCTGAAAAAACATATATTATTGATCACTATAGAACTTTGATAAGCAGGGAAAAGTACTTCATCAAAAGGATTTCAACAAAAAATAAACAGATAAGTAGAATTACTATTTTATTTTGTATCTGAAACAAATATTAGCACGGTACCTTTCCATCCCACCAATAAACAGATTCAATGCCTGGAAAAAATAAGGATTAAGGACTTTAGTATATTTCACCACTAGAGAATACACGAAACAGTATGTAAAAAATATGACAGGAGCAGTTCCCAAGAATGTTCTAAGATCACAGAGTAAGGTATGAACAGCATGGATAAATGCAATCATTTAACCACTAACTCTTCTCTGAGGGCATTACACGTTGCTATTTCTTTAAATTGCACATTCGATGTTTCCAGTTTATGTGTGTTTTGGTTGTCCCAAGCCAAGATGTGTAAAGAAATATTTATTGCATGGATTCAACTGAGCCATTTTGTTCAGCTCTAAATATGCTGAACTTAAGCAAGTTCTAGCAGAGTCTGTTCCCAGAGCTGATCGGTGTGCAGTTTTATCAAGCTCAGCTTGTTAGTAGTGCCATCTCTAGTAGACCTTTTCAGTGCTGTCATTATCTTTTGACTTTTGAAGGTCATAACGATCTTTTCTATTAAATAAAGCAGATTGTAATCTAAATAGCCAATCAAATTGGCATATGATTTTCTGGTCATAATGCCATCCATTGAAAATGAAAAGAAAGTGAGATGACGAGGTGACAAACCAGGCACTATATTGACACAAGCAGCAAGCTTCTCGCTGATGATGCTCTGTGATAGCTTCTGCCCTGCAGTAGATATCCTTTTAAGACTACGAAAGCAAAACCCAGAAATAGATGCAATAATAATAACACGAAACAAAACAGGCACAAACAAAATCAATTGAGTGGGCAAGGGTGCTCGCAAGATAGAAGAGCATTTGAGACACAAATCTGACTTTTAGAGAAAGTTAATATATTGATTAGCAAATTCCAACAGGGGAATGCAGCAACAATAGAATAGGAGAAAAACCGGCATGAACTACCTGCTTCCCTGTTTGGAACAGTCACATACACAACAATGGAGGGCACGGTGGTGGAAGCGGACTCCATCCGAGCAGAGCTGAGACCTCTTGCCCTGCATAATTCGCACCTAGATGTCACTACATGAACAGGAGATTAAAATAAGCTGGCCTAACACTGTTACCCTGCAAAGTTCGCGTCTCCATGTTGCTAAATGAATAACACATTAACACCTTCCAATTTACCACACTGATGCCAATTGCCATAGTTCACGAATTCAATATTAGCAGTGTATGTACGTTTGGAACAGCCGAAGACCTCAACAAAAGCGTAGAATGGCAGATCAATTTTGCAGATTACTCACAAATGGGCACCTAGCCACTAGTCAGTGATCCCACAAAGCGAAAGCGCACACCAGTAACCAATCCAAACCGCGGCAGCGCAACATTTCGCGGAACCCCATCCGAATGCGAGCGCCTTCGTCGCATCAAGCAAACAATACGCATCATAAACTAAGAGCGAGAGGCAAGAGGGGCTACCCGAGGAAGGGGAGGCGGCGGTGGGAGAAGGCGCACCCCGTCCTGCAGGCGACGGCGGCGCTGACGGCGCCGATGCCGAGGAACAGAATCGACCCGGCGATAGGCGAGCGGCGCCCGCAGAGCAGAGGTCCGGCGGCGGAGGAGGAGGGCGGCGAGAGGGCTCGGAATGGCGCAGGGAGGAGCGGCATTTTCCGGGGGCAGTTAACCGAGCCCCCGTTTGGTATAGCTCCATCTTCTAACTTCGTAGTTGGAGTTTGTGAAACTGTGTCAAAAAGGATTACTCTATAATTTTTTTTTTGAAGTTGAAGCAACCAGGAGTAGAGCAGCTTTTAGTGCAAATTTTGAGAGCAGGTAGAACCTTACTCCAATTGAGGAGCTGCGGACAAAAAAAAAAACAAAATACCCTTAGAAGTTTAAGGTAATTACCCGTAATTTGCCACTGATATACCTATCCGTTCCGCAGCCCCGCCCCCTGCCCCCCGTTCGCATCCTGCGCAGCCCGAACCCCCGAGGCCCCCTCCTCCCCGCCGACGTCACCCCTCCCCTTCTCCTCCTTACGCGGCCGAGCCCCTCCTCCTCCTCCTCCTCCTCCTCCTCCTCCCGCGCCGCCCCTTCCTCTTCCTCCTGCGCGCCGCCCACCTCCTCCTGCACCAGCCCCATCTCCTCCTGCGCCGGCGTCGTCGCACCTCCTCCTCCCCACTCGCCACCGCCCCTTCTCCTCCCCACACGGGCGCACGTGGTCGTCCCGAGCCCCGCAACCCATCGAGAGAAACCAGAGAGAGAGAGAGGCGGCGGTGACAGCGACGCCTCCCGGCGACGACCACCACCACAGCGGCGCGACACCTCGCCCCAATCCCCTCGTCGCGGATCCTCGCCCCGCATCCTCGCCGCGTAACCCTCACCGCCCCATATCCTCGTTGCCAACATCCCTTGCACCCAGATCCCGCATCGCCTTCCCCACCGGCCGAAGCTCCCTCCATGTCTGCTCTCCTTCATCCCGACGCCGACCAACCGACTCGAGGCTCCGTCGTCCAGGCACCCGCCAGCCGAAGGTAAATTGTTTGCTTGTAGATTTGTTATGATGCCACTGTGTTATCCAAGCATAGTAATGTCTGTATGACAAAGATTATAGATTTTTATATTTTCAGAAGCTTGATACTTGTTGTGATGCCGCTGCTATTTATGTTTCTTCGATTTAGAAGTAGGATATCAATTTATGGTTCTGATACTCGAGTAGCTCTAGTCCTGAAACTTGTTTGGTTCTGATCGAAGGACACTGCATTGACTGGATAATTTCGTCATCCATGATCTTTGCTAACCACATGCTCCACAAATCGAAGGACACCGCATTGACTGGATGTCGATGCCCGCCAGGGTTCCAAGGTGATGGCCACAAATGCGAAGGTAAAACTTATTCTGAAACTGACATAACAAGTGATTGATGGTTAAATAGGCCAAAGTTACTGATCAAGAATTCTGTGTTCCATGTGTACTCCTTGAGACTTGGATGAATGCAAGGAAAAGCTTGCGTGCACCTGCCCCGACTACCACTGCAAGAACACGTGGGGCAACTACGAGTTCAAATGCAAGGGCAACCAGTTCTACATACGAGGAGAGGACATAAGCATAGGTAGCACAATCTGCACGCATACCAATTTCATGTGACTGTGGCATGAAATATTGGGGAACATACTTCAAATGCTCTTGCTTGGCTCTGTGATGCAACTAACAACATGTCCAAGTTCGGCTGGTTCGTCACCATCTTGGTTTTGTCGTGCGTCGTGGGCGCAGGGATCGCTGGCTACGTGTTCTACAACTACAGGCTCAGGATATGTCCATCTCACAAACGTAGTTCAACAGAAATGACTGAAGTATCAAGTATGTGATGTTAAAAGATGTATACAAATGAACATACTTTGTTGCGTTTTTTGTAGTTGTACATGGACTCGGAGATCATGGCCTAAGGTAATTTCACTCCCCAACCAAATGGACAGTCCTTATTTGTTAGGGTTAGGATCACAAAGCTACATATACAGTTGCACGAATGCCCTTATGTTAGCTTTAGGATCATGCGCTAAATGATCTCTTGAAATGTCTGTGTGACCTTTGCATCTTATGAACAAGCACTAGGAGGGGAATTTGGGCAGTGGAACCTAAAGAGTTTCCTCCAAAGATGGGCTGGGACTTGCAAAGCATCATGTTCCCATGATTTCAACCATGCTAAGCAAATACTTTGTTGTGCTTTCGATGATTTTTATGTCATTTTTGTATAGTAAAAAAAATACCGGTTTGTACCAAGCCACAACAAACAAAGATGAGCATTAGAGAATTAGCTAGGTAGGCATTTCTGCTCTCTTATGGATCAACACTCGACAGACAAAACACAGAGAGTATTTAGGAAAGAAATATACAAGCAGCGATGTACAATAGATAACCCATATTAGCACTACGGTGTTTTCGTACTCGTGAAGTTGTTTCCTTGCATGCTTTCCTGAACACCAGGGGCTTCTTACAAAAACCTTGTATACAATCACGTACGAGTACAAGTATAATAGGAAAATACGTGTGCTGCAGAAAAATACCACATAAACAGTAATAATCTGATAAAAATACAAGTCACAAATCCAGGGTTACTCTCGTCTTTTCATATAGATATTTCTCATTCATGGAGTGGGAGTTACTTTTATAACCAAACACCTCCTTAGACTGCTCTAACTTCTCAGAGGAGTAGATCCAAGAGTGAAACCGAGTTGGAGCAGCAAAAACTTGAAGCAGAGCTATACCAAACAGGTCCTGAGTTTTTAGCTCATCTAGTGCCATTTTAAGTGAAACTAGTAGGGTGTCCGTACATTACAACGGAATCCTAAACTTTACATAAATAATATTTCACTTTAACACATAAAGTGAATCAAGTAATTAAAAAATAGTGATACATATATCTACGAGCATCATATTAGTGCAGTATGATAGAACAATAACTTCATATGATAATTATGGAAATGAACGGTAACAAACAATATTTTTCCATAGTTTAATTCAATGCTTATATACAAATGGAGCACTCATGAGTCATGACATGCATCTGTTGGTCGCATTGCCTATGTAACAAATTAACAATTTCATGAACAAAGGCAGTTAACGATTAATACATGATTATGTTGTAAAGGAAGGGAGAACAATGGGAGACTTCAATATTTGTATCACACAGCTTATTGGTCAGGCAGGTTAGTAGATGATAGTGTTGCTATAAGCAACTTGATTATGGATTCTGTGTTAACGACATCAATAAAGTTCAATAATGAGGTTCTTCGTTCTAAGAAAAGTCACTTAAATAGGAAAGTTAGCAAAGCGATATCTGAGCTAAAGCACAGTTGATGTCTTCCTAAACACCATGCTATCAATCATATTCATCCTAATCAATCAAAATTATGCTAGGTTCAGTAGTGGCATAAGAAGTCCCAATATCTTACAAATTACTGAAATTTGGTATAGAAAGGAAATTCTAAAAGCTCACACAAAGCTAACATTTGGTACTGGACTAATCATCATAACATTATGCCAAATTTAATTGAAATTGAAGATTAGGTGCAACCAAAAACCTCGATGAGAGTTGATGAAGCTGTAGTAACAGGTATCCACAGAGCATACAAAGTTTTAGTTGTGGTAGTAGCCCTTTTGTTCCTCGATCATCTGACCTCAATCCACAATCAATTGTCAAGAAAGCAAAACATCAAGAGCAAGAAAATAATACCACATGTTCTAAAATGGTCAAGAAAATGATCAAGAGTAGAGTGTCCCTGCGTTGCAACATATCTTAAATAAATGATACCATATGTTCTAAAGTTACATTATTTTGTTTTTAGAAATTAGAGATTTATGGTATAATGAATCATCTACTTTAACAGTGAGTTTAGAGATTTTTGCTCAGTTACAATGAGTTTAACACCATCACTGAAAATGCAGGAATTGAGTGGCTCCTGCATACCTTCTGGAATCGAGTGAAGTGCAGCAAACAAATAACAAAAAGGGAAGAAATGAATTTGAACAATTTAACAACAGATAAGGATAGATGAGTTTGAATCTAACCTATCACAAGAGTCATACTTATATTGACATTTGCTAAGAACAAAAATAAAAATGAGATCAGTGATGTAAAAAAGAATAAGGTAAAAATAAAATACCTGGGGGCTGGGATACAATTTGGACTCTTCTGAACTCCTTCAGTATTGAAAGGTATGACATTGAAATTGTAGGCATTGAAATAGAAATGGAAGAATATTACAAAAACAAAAAGACCAAAAAAAGGGAGCATATTCATATTTTTTAAAAAAAATGTAAAAAATGACATGAAAACTTCCTAGCTCTGAGTTTACCACTTTCTCTTCAAATCCATTGGTTAGAATCTTGTAAAATGATCCACCGTTGTTGGGTTGCACCGGTGGGCATCTCCCATTTGGGTTGGAGCAAATTGGGCAGGGACGAGCCATGAAGTTCTACAAATGAGCATGAAACAAAAAGAAAGGAGTTCGAATGATATGATTGACATAAGAGAAACAAAAAGGAAAAAATAACACATAACTTGCATGGCAAAACCATCTTGTATAATGATATACCTATATAAAAAAGAGGGAACAACTGATCACAAGTGTGTGCATTAGTGCATAGGATGGAAAAATAATGAGAAATCCTAAAAACTGCTCATAACTTGTGTTAACTTCCAGAAACTGCGAAACAAAAAACTGCAGATAACAACCAGGTTATATAAATAAATGATGCCAATGCATATGTTGAGCATATACACACACATTCATGGTTCATGTTTTTATTAACTGTAACCAAGAACCAACAACAAACTAATCTTTCCAGAAAAAGCCTGCGCTCAAATTAGCGTCTGCTACCGGGAAGGAGTAAGCCAAATGCAACTGTATGATTCTATTTATTGAGAAGAAATATGATCTCCAAATCAGTTTCATTCTACAACCACTAAATACAGAAATCTCAACTGATGCTCAAATTCCAAGGTAAATCATGCAATTCCACTCAATAGAAAGCTACATAGAATATTCAATAGGAAACTGCTATGGCTACAACACTAAATACTAATCAATAAGTAATGTCAGTAAGTATATTCAAAAAAGGAGAAATGAATTTACCTGAAATAATCTCTGTCAACACAACAATGATCTATACCAGATGCAAGGCAGCAGTTGAAAAGTAGCAAATTTTGTAAGATGTCTAAATAACAAGGACATTCTACAACAGTTAATCAGAAATTTCTGCTTGCAAAAACTTGCTGTCATATTAAAGCTAAGCTACAGATTATGACCAAGGCAACCATGACTGTAAAATTACACCAGCCAGGAGGTGTCTTAAGTATGAATCAGGGCTAAAAGCCTTCACATTACAGTGATTAACCATGTAAAGATATCAAGTTTGTAGCCCACTGTATAATATGCAACAACAAAATGCAATTAACAAACACCCACTGCCAAACATTACTTATAAACAGTTCAGAATTATTGGTACCAATGTGGCAAATGGCTCTACAAAAAGGCAATTGTCAATGATAGCATTTCCCTAATAAATGTCTAGCATTCAATCTCAATTTTTACTATAAACCAACCATGCATTATAATAATTCTCCAAGACTTTCCAATTGCTGAAATTGAACCAATGGCATAACATGTAATGGCTACAAGAGAGACAATGCATGCTACAATCAGAAAACATCCTACCTTGTTGTGAACCAACAGCTGCAGCATCTGTACTACTACTGTTTGGTTGTGGGTCCTATAAGACATGAAGCTGCTTCAGTAACACCTAATTCTCTTATCACTGGGATAAACATCCATGTAGAGGTAGCAGGAAAATAAAATCTTACAGGAACCCGACGACAGGCCTCATCAATTTCTTCCTTCGTGAGGCCTGTCTTTTCCAGGAAAGAGCGCCTGTAAAACAGTGGAGAACCCTTCACTTTTGGATGTGTAAGAAACTTAACAGCATTTTGTATGTAATCCTCGCGTATTGGCTGTGGAGCTTGAAGGACCAGATTGTCTGAGGATCCGCTTCTGCTAGAACCATCTGGAGCATTGGGAAATAAGAATATAGAGTTTCATTTTTAGAACAGTGGAAGTGCGACCAAAATGAATACTAACAAGAGAACAATTCAAACTTTCATAATTGCTAATGTCTCTACAGAGGTTCCATTTTCACAAAGTTGCTTAGAAACTTCAAATGAGAATAAGTTGGGATGGACCACCTACACATCTTGATTAAAAAAAAGGAAAAAGAAGAGCATGCCTTAGACCTCTAAATTATGAGCCTTTCCAGCAAAAACTGAAGCCATTTGGCTGCTGCCTGCTGGCCACAAAAAGGCATACCTTGCCTTCCCCCAATCGCCCCATTTTTGCACCCTTGCAAAAGGTGGACCATCAGTTTGTAGCTTTATCTCAAAATCTGCCTCAAAACTGTTCCTTGCCAACGGAGACCAGAAACTCATGCGCCAAATGTGAGCCACCAGTACTCACAAATAAAATAGGCAGCACTGATCACCAAAGTTTCGTAGTACCAAGAAAATGTAGCGCGTCAATTTGACGAATTTGAGGCTCTCAAGAGGGCGGTCGTAGTACCAAATTGCCTGGTTCTGTTAACGTCGAACACAACAAATCCTCACCTCTAATTCCCAAAGAATCACCACAAAAGTAAACCCACACCGAAGTGTTACTTAATCAGCGCCAGGCCAAGAATTAAAAGCGTCAAGTTGGCCTAGGAATTGGAGGGGAAGCCACCAAGATTTTGACTCGACGGGTTAAGAGAGAGACCTAAGAGGTATGGTATCCCAACAAATCATTGGAGAAAGGAAAATCTGACCTTGCGGTGAGGAACTAGAAGATTGCGTGGCCATCGGAGAACTTCACAGCCGCATGGATTAATCGACGACGACAAGAATGATATAATGTTTTGTTCAGTCTTCAGTCCTCGTCGGCATCATGGGGAGCGGTTGGGGAAGCGGGCGAGTGGTTCGGGGAGAGAGATGCGGACAACTCATCGTCTTGGGGCGACGATGGCGGCGTGGGGCTAGGGAGGCGGGCGAGGCGTGAGGGGCGAGGGTGGGCTGAATTGATGGGAGGAGATTGAGTTTACCTCGACGGAGGAAGGTGGTGCAGAGCGGGCGGAGCCGATCAGAGGTGGGGACGAAGGGAGGCAACATCGGTCAGAGGAGTTGGGCGGCGTCGAGAGAGGAGCCGGAGGTCCGCACCGGCGGGAGGAGGTCTCTCCGGAGGAGGCGATGATCGGCATGCAGCGGCGCGGCATCACAGGGTCAGGCCGCCTCAGGGAGGAGCAGAGGGCTAGGAGATTTGGGGGAATGGAGGGGAGGAGAGTGGATGGAGGTGGTTGGGGGGGTGCGACTGCGGCGGGGTACAGGGGAGGCGACGGTTGGAGGGGAGGAGGCGACGGGCGACGGTTGGAGGCGGCGGTGGAGGCTCTGGGAGGGGAGGCGAGCGCAGAAAACACGAGGACGTGGGGTGGGACGATCTCTCGCTGGGGCAAGGTAAACTCTAAATTATAGTAGTTAAGATAACAAAAATAGTTTTTTTTCTAAAACGAAATAATAAAAATAGTACATTGCCATGGTAAGTCAGCCATCCACCAGACTGTTGTGCACCTCATCAGTAATAGGTGACCTGTCGTGCACTCAATCTCAACATGTCACCTATCACGAACTAAAGATGATCAAATCGCCACATTTTCTTCCACACTCTGGGTGCATAGCAGACCCTACGTGGAAGCGTTTTCGCGCCGTAGATGTCATTTTCACCGTTTCAACGTGAGGGTGCTAATCGATACAAAAACTCCTGTTTAGCTTCCTGCCTTGGAGTGGACGCCCCCCTTACCAACCCGATTCCTCTCCGCTTTGCTCTTGGGCCACCAGGGCTCTCTTTCTCTCTCGTGGGCCACTGGGCTCTCTTTCTCTCTCGTGGGCCACCTGGGCTCGCCGCAAGCTACTCTTATTCCTCCTTTGCGAACGCTGCAGCTCGCATAGTTCGCATCAACTTAACCCCCTCAGCGTGGAAACCCCCAAACCCTACTACGAATAGGCGCAGCAGCCTCCACCTCCAAGGCTTCTTCGAGCTCCGGCTAGCCTTCCACGCGCCTCTCCGGCCTTGGCTGAACCCGAGGCAGCGGCCGCCACAGCCACAGTGATGGAAACCGAGGCGTCGGAGGCTGCTGCGGTGAACCCTAGCCTGAAGAGGGAGCGGGAGGAGGGGGACGACTCCACCGCCGGTGCTGCCGGCGAGGCGGCGGAGGAAGCGGCGGCTAAGAAGCAGAAGGTGGGGGGAGAGGCGAAGGATGAGGGGGAGGGGGAGGGGAAGCCGGTGAAATTGGGGCCGAAGGAGTTCTCCTCGGCCGTCGAGATGTTCGACTTTTTCTTCGCCCTGCTCCGCTCGTGGGCGCCGCACCTTGAGATCAATAAGGTGAGTCCGTGAGGGTTAGGATTTGGTTATCTATTGCGGTCTCGCGCTGTTATGGTTACAAAAGGTTGCTTCATTTACGATGATTTGCTATGCATTTGTAGTCTAGTTTGGTCTCATGACGTTTTAGCCTTGCCACGCTACTGACAAGCCGGTAGGTTCATTTGATTAGCTTCCCTGAGTTCGTGGTGCCTGGACATGGAATCCTGGATGAGGCAATACTTCTTTTTACATCGATTTGCTCCAAGTAATCTAACTAATTCGACTCGATAAATCCATTGTTAAGGTTTTAAATCTGTAATTAGCCAAGTTTGGACAAAAAAGGTTGTATATTAAACTAATCTTATGGCATGCTTAGGCCTGCCAACTTCTTTGATTTGATCTATTACAGCTGTGGATGCTATTCTGCTAGAAAAGATCGAAGTTTTAAGGGTTTATTTATCTATGTTGTAATGCAATTTGATCTTCTGAATTTTAATTTTACTAGGGGAGTTCCGACATGTTGATTTGATTTGATTAGTTCAATTTAGTATGCTTGGATTAAGCAAGGTTGGTTTTACTTAGCTTTGCTTTGAGTTTCTTATGATTAGTATGATTTGTCAAATCCAGTGTTGAATTAAATACGTGGTCTAACCTGGGTGGTTTTGTGGTTGTTTTTGGTGCATATGTTGAAATTTTTCATGGTGTTCTGCTCCAAGCATATGTAAATAATTTGTCTTCGTTCATGGTTAGCATTGTTATCACAGTCACAAGGAGCTCTAGTTGAGACTTTAAGCCTCATTTGCTTGTCACTTCATTTGGCTTGAAGTGGCTTGTAAGGTTTGCAGTTTTGATCTGGTTACTTTGAGACTTCCAAGCTATGATGCACTGATACGCGATACTGGTACGGCGGTACGGATACGGCGATACCCTATTTCTCAAAAAAACCCGATACGGAATATATATATATATATATAATATTAAAAAATAGTAAACTACACAAGCAGAAATGCAATCACCATGTAGTAGCCTCACCTCCTGCGCCTGTTCCTTCTCGCGCTCGGCGAGCAGCTTCTCTAGGCCGGCTTTCTCCCCTTCGAGCCTCGCCACGGCCTCCTCCCTCTCCGCGATCGCTCGTGCAGCCATTGCCGTGAGTCGTTCAGCCCTCCACCGCCTCCTCTCCTCCTCCCTCCGCCTCTCCTCCAAATCCTTCGAAACGTCGCTCCTTGACCCATCCGAATCCTCATCGCTCCCACTCCCATTCTCAGACTCGACTCCCTTCTCGCCCTTCCGATCCCTCTCCGCCTTGGCCTCGGCCAGCCACCCCCACAGGCCCACCACCTGCTCAATCCTACGCCGCGAGAGTCGCCGCCGCAGAGGCGGAACAGCGTGGGGCGGCGGAAAGGGAAAGGGGAGGCGAGGCCGGGAGCGCATGGAGTAGCTCTAGACTGAGGCGCATGGCGACGACAACCTCTGGACTGGAGGCGCACTGGACTGGGAGGGAGGCGCGGCGCGGCGCAGGGCAGGGCAGGTTAGGGTTTCTTTCAGTGATGGGCCGTGCGGTTGGGCTGTGAGCAGTGTTTTTTGGGGGGCTAGGCTTCTTTTGGAGACGTATCGGCGTATCCTACGCGTATCAAGACGTATCGGGATTTCTTTTTTTTTTTTAAAGGCAATAATTACCGATACTTCCCAATACATATCGGGGCCGTACCCGTACCCGTACCCGTACCCGATATGTATCGGGATACCGGTACTCCACCTGGCAGCCGTATCGGGGCTTCAGAGCTTCCAAGTGGTTTTGTGGTGTTTGGGTAAGAAGAGTTTGCTGTTAATAAATTTTGCCCCCTAATAAGCAACATTGTTAACTTATTCCTTCTAGTTTTTAGTGCCTATGCAACACTGGAAAGGGAAAAAAAAAATAGCCCTTTGTTTTGTCAGACATTGCTAAACTTGGCGAAATCTTCAGGAAACATTGCTATTTAAACTCTTACAGCTTCGGCCTGATGTTGGCATAATCTTGATGAAATTTGATTTAGAAACTTATAATTGGCCCGAGTTTGTTTTGGAGTATATTTTAATTCGTATTTGAGTTGTGGACTTGTGGTTTTTACTGCATTTACTACATCAGGTACTTCTTTCATTATATGTATGATGATGACAGGGGATTTGCAATGTTTGTATTTGTAGAGCTTAAAGTGGAGTTCTATAAGACTGAAATTATGGTTTATTTGCTCTAAAAATTGAAGTGGCTGACTTAGATACAAGTTACAAAGACATTATGCTTCATCCATAATTCCCCATGATGATCTCATATTTGGGCATTTACTTTTGATCAAACAATTAAACAGGCAATTTAAATTTTCTAAGTTCTCACTAACCTAACATAAATTCAACAGTTACCCTGCATGTATGCATTTACCACATTGATGTATTTGACCATAGTTTGGGATTATGTTAATTGATGAGGATTAGCATCCAACTCATGAAGCCTTTGTCTTTGACTCTGAAGACGTTTGGTTGACTAAAATATTTGTCAGTGGGCTGTTTTAGTTTGAAAATGGTTAGTTCTATACTAGTCACTAGATTGACCAGCCCTATTTCTGAGGAAGATTAATGACCTTATGTTACACAGAAGAAGATTAATTGACCTTATGGTTCTTACCTTTGAGATGCCTCTGATGTATGGGATCTTTCCCAAACTCTAGTTCTTACCCAGATGTCAGTTCATTATCGACATTAGCGTCTGCGTGTCTGCACTGCGACACATGGTTTGCTAAATTGCGTCTTACCTTTTGCAGTATGAGCATATGGTGTTGGAGGACTTGCTGAAGAAAGGTCATGCTGAGCCCAATAAGAAGATCGGACCGGGCATTGAAGCGTTTGAGATCCGCAACCACCCGGTTTGGCAAAGCCGTTGTTTCTTTGTTCGTAGAGTTGATGGATCTGCCGATGATTTCAGCTTCCGCAAGTGTGTTGACAGCATACTTCCTCTCCCTGAGGACATGAAGATTAGTAATAAATCGTCGGATGGCAAGAAGGCTGGCGGTCACTATAAGGGCGGTTGGGGTAGAGGAGGAAGAGGTGGTGGCCGGCGCGGCCGGGCCAACTAGGAACTCAATAATAAGTCCCACAATTTTGCCTGGCTAATGCCAATCCTTCGAAACGAGGCATCTATCATAATCTTTGCGTGTTTGTTTGCCTGTCCTAGAGACCGATGCTCCACCTGTGATGCACTGTGCCACTGAGGTATGATCATCATGTTGTTATTGACTTCATGGCGTTCTGTTTAGCTTGTTTCTGTTATTTCGTTGCAATTTTGTTGTTGTATCTCCGTGCCGCCCTACCAATCCAGGTGTTTCGCGTGGAGGGACGTCAGATGGAGGATCAGTCGATGGCTGACTGCGGAAATTACATGGTCGGGCCACCGGACTATACTGCCGGAGCTCGCACTTCGCAGGAGTTAGAAACAGAACATGCTACGAGTGCGCTGCTCAAAGCGTCAAACACACGAATTGGTCAACGTGTTAAGTGGCGAGTAACAAAAGAGTTTTCGGCTCATTTAGCTACTTTAGAACGAAATAGCAAAATATCCAAATAAAAAAAAAAGTATCACGGTAGACTAAACAGGCTATACATATCCTATGCTATGTGCTTCCAGTCTGTATTAGAATGGCCTGTGCATATTCCTACCGTTGGTAGGCACATTTCTACCGTGGACTGAAAGCGCGGCATGTCATCTGCTTTGCATGCTGTGGACTGGAAGTGTGGTAGACTATCTGCTTTGCATGCTGTGGACTGGAAGTGAGGTAGACCATCGACTATGATGCTATTTTTGTAATTTTATATTAGCGAAAACTAGTTTTGCTATTATAAATTTAAAAAAATGCCAATTTAACAAAGACTCGTAACAAAATCATGGCTGGGCTGTGAGGATTATGGCTAGAACGAGAACGAGCTGGCTGCGTTCATGCGATTCGGAAGGTGCTTTCGATCTCCTTGGTACGGGCCTTGTTACTGGCATGCGGCATGCTAATGCTTTGACCTGTGAACCAAACCTGTTGCGTCCTTCCATGTGTGCTTGAACTCTAGGCTCTAGAGCAGAATATTCTCCATCCCATCTGGTCGCTGCTGATCTTTATGGTGGTGATGACGATGCTGTTATTATATAGACTGACCATCAATAGCGAGACCAGTGACCACCTTCCCTGGGAAGAAGTAAAAAGAACAGATGCTTTTTCGTCACTTGTGCTAGCAGCACTAACGCTGTCTGGTTGTTGCTTGCTTGCTTGTCAGCTACTACTAGGCTATAGTTTGGCAAATGATCAGCACTGTTGTTGCTGTATTCTAGGTGACAATGGCCTTTTTCTGAGCAGAGACCATCAATAATGGTCTTGACTGTTGATAGAGCAAAAGGACTTTTATCTTAATTAATAGCAAAACACAGTTAACTCACAATGCAATGATGTAGGCAGTTTTCGTACACTGCCAAGCAGGATAGAAGTGATATGGAAGGAGAGTGAAGGGAGAAACAGAGGAGAGCTATATCTCATGCGAGACATAACCCATTGAGAAACCCAAGGAAGTTAAGAGGATGGAAATTGGGAAGTTTGGCTAATATAGCATTGTTGACGCGCTCAATTGCAATTGTAGCCCCCTTTCGACGTTAAAGGCAAAAATGGCACCACAAAGTTGCCGGTGGGCAACACGTCGTCGAGTCCGTACGTCAGGGGCACGACGCAGCTGAGTCCGTGCACCCCGGGAGTGGTGCCGCCTTGCGTCCGTGCGCCCCTAGGCCGGTCTCACCGCATCCGTGCACCCCGGGAGTGGTGTCGCCTTGCGTCCGTGCGCACCGGGAACAGACATCGTGTTCGTGCGCTAGGAGAACGACGTCGCACGCGTTCGCGCACCCATGGAGGGATTCCCTCCCGTCCCATCGCGTCACATCGGTCACTCGCTGTTCCGCATGAGCAGAAAAAACCCAACACTGGGAGGGGATCGATTCCCTCCCCTCCCGTCGCTTCGCGGTCGCGAAAATCCTTCCTTCACGTGGTTATAAACCCGACGCGTGGCTCTCATTCTCCACCCCCAAACCGAGTGCTCGGCATAGAGAGACAGAGAGGGTCAAGCAAGCGAGAGGTAGCACAATCAGCCAAAATTAGTGTTTAGAGCGGTTATTAGCGGTCGTATTAGTAGAGAAAGTTCGACATCAAGCGAAGATCTTCTAGAGAAGGTAATTTTTCTCGTATGCATTATGTTTATTAACTGTGTAATTGGTATTAAATTATTTAATTTGATTTGATTTAGTCGTAATTACTTGGTCTAAATTAATATGTCGTAGTTAGTTAGTCATAGTTAATTAGTCATAATTATTTAGTCTTAATAAATTAGTAGTAATTAATTAGCCCTAAGTACTGGTAATTAATCAATCGTAATTAATTTCATTACTCGCAATTAATTTAGTCATAATTAATTTTGTTACTCGTAATTAATTAGTTGTAAACATTTAGTCGTAATTAAGTAGTCATAATTAATTTAGTAGTAATTAATTTAGTCGTAGTTAATTTAGTTGTAATTAAATTTGTCGTAATTAATTTAGTTGTAATTAATTTAGACGTAATTAATTAGTCTAAATTCATTAGTCGTTATTAATTAGTCATAGTTAATTAGTCATAATTAATTATATGTAATTAGTTGACTCTAATTAGTTTGTCAGCATTTTATGTTGCTGAGTAGTGTTGCAATATTTGTGTCTTTCTGTACTTCATTTCGTTTTACTGCTTCATTTTCATGTGTTTTGATATTCTATTTGTTCCGAACTGACTTGGTATTTAATCCTTGCAAGCCATGGTGTGAGGGACCAGGCCTGAGCCTCCTCTATTGGAGCTACTCGAACTATTTTACGATGAACATTACCGTAGTAATTTGTGGATTACCAGGAACAGGGATGGTCCTCCATCCCCCGTGCTTAGGTCAGAGAGGCATTACTAGGAGCTTAACCCTCGCTATGTCCCACTCCTTCGAGACATGAGTTTGTTTTCCTTTGCGAGGATGCTCCACGTCGACCGCTACTTCACACTGGAAGAAAGTCTCATGTTGGCATTTTTTTGACAGATAGAGACCTGAGATGCATATCTTCCACTTTCGGTGGAGAAAGATGACAACCACTCTCTAGGATGTGTCCTTCTTGATCAGACTGTTGATCATGGGAGCGCACTTGTTCCACCCTGTTCGTTGGCGGGTTGGAATGCCCACTTGGCGTATCAATTCGGTCTAGTTGTCCCAGACAGGGCCCGTGGTGTCCCTCGGATGTAGCTTAGGCATTTCAGCCGATGCCTAGCGAATACACCAGACAAGATTGTTATGATGCACCTCATCGCGTACCTGTTATTTCTTTTCAGTTGAGCATTGTTTCCCACCACACAGGGTGATTGGGTGTACCCTAGTTTCATCCACATCATCGAGTCTTTAGTTGACACCAAGCCCAGGAAGATACACCATTACATCTTTGGATCAACTGTCCTTTGCGCCATGTACAGGGGGTTGTCTGACGCCTTATAGCGCAGCACCGATGAGAAACTGGTCCTTGTCATCTGCTACGTGCAGCTGCCGTTGTGGAGTTGAGAGCACTTCCATGTTGGGTGGCCCACCTTCGAGATTGCAATGCACCCATACATTGAGTTCCACGACCCGATAGACGGGCCCACTATGGGCATCCGGTAGACTGCTGGCAAGTTACATTGGGCCAGAGATATACTGACGAGGTGCTACCCTCGTGTTCCACAACGTGTTTGAAGCGTTGCACGATGACAACATCATATAGTCTTCATGGAGCCCATAGTTCGTCAGTACGATAGCACCACACGGACTATCCGTGCAATACACACATGATGTCGGGTTATAGGCGACGACCTGTCACCTTGTTTTTTTCCATATGGGGTAGCCTTACGCGCTGCAGCGTGTAATGCGATAATTCGATCTTTACCAGGTTGTGCCCCCCTCCAACGGGAGGATGCTCGAGCGAGCTATCCACTTGTGAGTGCAACTCCATCCGAGTAATGTTTACGGTTACCACCTACATCCGTTCTTCTCACATAAATCTTTCTCAAATGCAGACAATCAAGCCTGGGCCAGCATTACGAGAATTGGGCGGCAATACAGCAACAATGGACTATGGCTTGATGAAAGCATCTAGGCCTCTAAAAATATTTTTGGTAATTAATGTCAACAATGTGTTTGTGGGACTAACATGTGTGCTAAGATGTTTAAAGGTTTGGTCCCATTGTGTGAATGATGACAATACAAAGATGATAAAAGATTGACATAGCTCTAGGCAAAGGTATCATGTAGTCTAAGGATCCTTTTATAGTTTTTACCGGTCTCGGTGTTTGGAGAAAAGACCGGATTTATAGGTTAGACACCGTACTATTAAGAGAGATCAAGGCTAGTAGCTTGAGGATTTATTTATGTGCCATCTTGATTAACTAGAAGTCATGCATTGCATTTGTTTTGCTTCTAGAAAACTATTCAGAAAAATTGGTATGACCGCAAGTGATAAGTGTATTACCGCAAATCGGTAGTACTGAAATCTAGTTGGCGGTATGTATTTTCTAGATAACATGTTTTTGGAAGTTTTTTTTGAAATTCCAAAATCGGTATGACTGTATTTGATGAGTGGTATTACTGCAAGTCGGTAGTACCAAAATCTAGTTAACGGTATGTATTTTTCAGAGAACATGTTTTTGGGAGTTTCTATTAAATTCTAAAAAGGTACGACCGTAATTTAACAACGGTATTACCGCATATCGGTAGTACCGAAATATAGTTAGTTGTACGTAATTTACAGAGAGTATGTTTTGGGGAGTTTTGATCTCCCTTGAGAATCGGTATGATCGCGTTTTTTGAGCGGTACTACCGCAAGTCGGTAGTACCGGATTTTGCATGACGGTACGTTATTATCAAAGAAAGTGTTTTTCTGAGATTTCTAGATCTCTGGAAATCGGTAGTTCCGATCTAGCCAAGCGGTACTACCGACGTGCGGTAGTACCAGAGCTTGTGAGTGCGGTATGACCGCATCTTTTTCGTAACAGCTAGTTCAGAGCATTAAATGCAACTATTCCGACCGTTGATCGTGCTATGTTGTAGTACCAGGTTTGAATGGCGGTATTACCGCAATTGCTGATTTTTCCAGGAACTCGGTCCAAACAGCTAATTTTTTGGTGGGGGTTATAAATACCTCCCAACCTGCCTCTAGCATAGGTGTGGTTGAGCATATTCACTATCATTGAATACATTTGAGCTCTTAGACACTCTCTATTACTCATTTATTTTGAATTCCCATTTTGAGGTAGTCCCGTCTACTCCCCTTCGCTCGCGCTGGCCCCGCCGCCCGCCTCCTCTCCTTCGCCCACGCCCCCACCCCCTCGCCGCCGCCTCCTCGCATCCTCCACTTGCTCGCACTCGCCTCCTCTGCTCCACAGAGTCGATGGCGCCGAGGGCAGACAACGATCCGCCCCTCCTCCCTCCTCTAGTCTCCGATCATGTTGTAGATTTACATTTACACGTTGATCAATACGCATAGTTTTCGAATTTGTACAGATCTAGCAGTGTATCATGTTGCAGGTTGTGATGACCTCGCTGTTAATTTCCTTTCTAGATGATTTTTGTGTCCCGTTCCGCTCCTTTCCCTTTTGAACTCAGCAATTGGTTCTTACTTTGATGATTTGGTTCCTTTTTGTGCCTTTTATTTCTACATGAAGATCAGGTTGAGGCTCCACTGGGAGATGCGAAGCCTCTGGGTTGGTCTGCAGGAGATAGCTTCCATCGTTTAGCCATTCTTCGCTTCGTCTAGCTTGCTAAGGTAAAACAGAATATCTCGTTTGCAACTGAGGTTGTACCTCTGCATACTTGTTCATAATGTTCTCAGCCAACTGATGGTATGGTCGTTATTTAAGTTCTACATTGTAACTTCACGCTACTTAGGGTTAAGCGTGACTTTTGAACTGGTCTTTCTCTAGATACTCTGGTGCCGTCCAATGCCATTAGCACAGCCTCGGTAGAAATTATTTCATTTCATGATGTGGATAGCACCATCACAGAAGCTATTGGCTAGCAAGCTGTCGTGCAATGTGGTACAAGGGAAAGCTACTTTCACATTTATATTGGGTTAAATATTCTAAAGTTCTCTGCAGCTTAGTAAATACAATCCTAGGGCTCGCTATTGTCTCCTCTCATCATGCTGTGTAATAAGCTTCACGATCCATACCATACACAAGAAAGATGGTGCAGTATATGCTTGCCAGAATATTGTTTCGGTTTGACGTGTTACTTGCAACTGCCACTTCGGTTTGCTGTGATAACAAAATATCAGTAATCCAGATGTTACTTCCATCATATCTTTATAGTAGTGCAACACATATACACACTTACTGTCATACTTTTTATTCTGCTCAACAACACGAAAAAAACACCAGTCTTACTACTTTTAAGTCGTCTAAAATTTTCTTAAATTTAAATTACTTGTTGTGATCATTGAATTTATGTAGAGATTGATGTGTCATATGATTGGATATTGATTCAATAGATAAAAAATATACTTTATACTTAAAAAAATTTAATCACCTTACGAATATATAGTCTAAAAAAACAGACGCTCGATACCATGCTCTAGACGGGGCACGCCAGCTAGGACGCGCACGAACGGTGGGTACGTACGTGTGGATAAGATTCACCTGCCTGCCCGGTCTTTTCTGCTGAAAACAGCGTATGCTGCTGTCGCGTAGCAAAGGTTTGGGAGGTGTTTACTTTTGGACGCATGGCGGCAAAAGATTGCTCGCTTCCTAAGTCACTGTGCTCCATCTTTGTTCTTAGCATGTCTGGAAGCATACGTGGCAGGAATTGTATATAAAGCTGGAGAACGAGCACTATATGTCTATAACCCTGCCTTTGACCACTGGACGGTTGAGTGAGAAGGATCACACGAGAATAAAGATGTGGTAGGCGTGCAAGCGATTTTCAGTGGTCGAACTATGGAAACAAATTTGACGGGGGAGTGCTCGCGTGAGGCCTATCTCTATCGGTTTATGATTTTGCTGATGGAAGAAGAATCAACGGCAGATGGAGGAGGGTCTCCTAAATTTCCTTCGTCCAGCTATCGAAGAAGCGGGAGTAATGCTTTATTAACCTGCACTAATTTAAGAAGGGAAAATGGTATGCGTACTGAATAATTGTTACTAATGTTTTTTTTTTACCGAAAGGCCATCTCAGGTGAACAGAATCCCGGCCCGTACGCCCAAGTCTATTCATTGATTCATTCACACCAATGCCTATTCAACGCCCAAGTGACTAAATCGAAACATAGTTAGCAATGAATATTGTTCTACTTTCACAAATTAAATAGGGAGAATTGGCTACAGGGCAATGCATAAGTGCTTCCTTTGCTAATGGACATCTAAAAAGCGTGGTGCGGCCAAAAGACACTGTAAAAACATGTAATTTTGCTGTAGGGCACTGACCCCATTAAAATATTATTTTCGGACTGAAGAGAAGAGAGAAAGGCAGTGAAAAGTCTATTTTACCCTTGGTTCTCTCTCTCTCCCCATACATCCCCCTTCCTCCGGCTGGCCCGGCTCCTAGCGCCGCCACCGCCGCTCGCCTCGCCCGCCGCCAGCGTCGCCCTCTCTCCGCCACCACCGTGTCGCCCTCGGTGCCTCTCTCTTGCCTTCTCCTCCGCCACCACCGCGTCGCCCTCCTCCTCCTCCTCTCCTCCTCCCCGTGGTGATGAATTGAAGGGAAGATCGCCGGAGAAGAAGTGGCGGTGGTAGAGGTGGTTGCGACCGGAACCGGAGAAGAAGAAGTGTGCGCGACTCCTCGGTGGATGAAGTGGCCGTGGTGATCTTCGACGTCGGCCGTCCGCGTCCCGCCGTGACCCAAGAGCCCGCAAGAAACCCCCCCAAGTAATTGGAAGATCCGATCACCGGAGTGCGCCGCACGGACTTCTTCCCCGTTCCCGGCCAAAACCCACCGCGGCCGTCGCACTCCTCACTCAGTAAACCTCCGGTCGATTCTTTCCCCAGGGAGTACCTCCGCTCCTCCCTCATCCTATTCCCCTCACCCACTCTGGCTTCCCCTCTCACCAACGGCGCCCCCAGGCGCCCCCTCCGTGCCGCCCGTGGTTCACCGTCGCCGGCCCGCCACAGGCCACCTCCGCCTCCACCACAGGTCCCAGTGAGTTCCCTTGGTTCCCCAGTAGCAAATGCGCGAACCATTCTCCTTCCTTTTCCCCTCCGACGTCGCCGCCCGTTTTTCCTCCCCGGCTCCGGCCGCCAAACATAGTCGCCCGGCCACCACAATCCACTTCCGGCCGCACCGCCACCGCCCATAGGATCGCCTCACATAGCCGGTTCCATTTTGCCCATATGCGGCCGCCTCCGTCAACCCTCCTCGCCGGCGTTGAAGAAGATGGAGAGAAGACAGAGAGGAACAAAGGAAGAAGATGGATGGTAAAACAGACTCTTCACTGCCTTTCTCTCTCTTCTTCAGTCCGAAAATAATATTTTAATGAGAAGAGTGTCTTACGGCAAAATACCATATTTTGTTAGTGTGTTTTGACCGTACCACATTTTTTGAATGTTCATTGGCAAATGACGCACTTATGCAGTGCCCTGTAGCCAATTCTCCCAATTAAATATTCCAAGGAAAATGGACAACCGCAATGCAATAACCGGCCTCAAGCATGGCGTTGGTGGAAGCAAGTTGCATTTTGCGGGTATCTCTGGCTGGTTGTGCACACGGTTTTGTTTTCTAGCCGGCGCTTTGGATTGAGAGTCTAGATTCACGATACGTAGCAATTGTTATATAACATATAAGAGTTTAATTGAAAGCTCTAAATGAGGTTGTCATATAAAAACGAGTATGAACTCACTTAGGTCGGCTAGATGCCTAGATAAATGCTCTAGACCATTGCCACAGCCCACGACATGGAGAAAAGAAACCAAATATTTAGGTTTCATTCACTCGGATGGGGCCGAGTACCAAATTATACATGAACCCCATGCGACAAGTTCTTATTGGGAATTGGAGCTCCCGTCAAACACAATGGTCCGTTATGCAGACGATTCATAGAATGATTTCGTGTACCAACGCTCTTTTAAGTACATGACGTGAAAAAATACCAAAGATCGCAAACACACGTATTACCTTCTAAGGTTATGTACAATAGACTTACATAAGTTGTTTATAGTCTCTGCTACATAAGATTTAAGCTGATATGGATGAAAGATAATAAAGAGAGAGAAATGTATTGTCTACAATCTTGTAGCTAAATGTATCACCAGAACCAAGGAGAAAATGTCTTATGTCCATGAAAGCATTAAAAGATTGTGTCATCTATAAAAACAAGTGAAAAAACAATCCATTGTATGAGCTGTCTATAGTGTTGTCTACAAGTGATATAGAGAGTTGTTGTAGACAGCAGCTGTCTGTACCATTGTACATGCCCTAATTTGATCGTAGTACACTGTGTTTGAATGTCACGGTTAGTGCTCAAACCAACACTTACATTAAGTATGTTATAAATCAAGGGCAACCTCGTGTTAAAAGACAATCTATTGTATGAGCTGTCTATAGTACTGTCTACAAGTGATATAGAGAGTTGCTGCAGACAACAGTTGTCTGTGCCATTGTACATATCCTAATTTGATCGTAGTACACTGTGTTTGAATGTCACGGTTAGTGCTCAAACCAACACTTACATTAAGTATGTTATAAATCAAGGGCAACCTCTTGTTAAAAGACAATTCATTGTATGAGCTGTCTATAGTGTTGTCTACAAGTGATATAGATGGTTACTGTAAACAGCAACTGTCTGTACTATTGTACATACCCTAATTTGATTGTAGTACACTGTATTTGAATGTCACGGTTAGTGCTCAAACCAACACTTATTACATTAAGTATGTTATAAATCAAGGGCAACCTCGTGTTATGGATTGGTTCTTCTAAGACTAGTGTGGTATAATAAGATATACGGTACGAAAAGTAATTATACTACTAAGGGCGACCGCTCCCATTTTGGCTTGGCCATTAGGGAGGTTCCAAAAAGAAGAAGAAAAATTTGAACTCCTCTCAAAGGCACGCTAGGGTATGCACACAATTTTTTTTTTTTATATAAATCATGTATGAGACATAGCAAAAAACAAATTAGACCAAAAGAACATGCCCCAAGCCTTCTCTCTTTTGGCCCCCCAAACAATCTCTCGTATGTCTTTGAAATTTGGAAGGCAGACAGGACTTAGCATGTCCCGCGTGTGAGGATTTATAGAACACTTATTGGATTTTTTTTTACCGATTTAGCACGGTTGCAATCGGTAATTAGAAGTAGCGTCTGACGCGAAGAAATTACAGTTTTGACACCATATCCGCATGATGACCAGCCAAATTCAATCTGGACCTGACACATGGCGAAAAAAAACAGCCCTGACCGACCGGATTTGGCTAAATTAGCAAAAAATTCCATTTATTGTGTCTTAACAGATATAATTGGACTTGGGGGTGGTTGCCCAGTAGCAGTGGGAAATCCACATCCTATATACGTATCCTATATATTTTTATGTGGATATATAAGGTGTAAAACACTTCCTCGATGTAAGTTTTTAAATTCCACCGTGATCTGTGCGATCAACCCATGAATGAATCGTTTATATCATCCTAGGAAAGCATTAGTGACGTGTAGACCTGGAAAAAAGCTCGAGGCTCGCGAGCCAGCTTAGCTCGGGTTCGTGATGTTTTAAAGCCGAGCCAAACCTCTCTTCTAGCTCGCAAAAAATTCGACCCGATCCCGATCCATTCGCGAGCGGCTCGTTCAGCTCGTGGGCTACCAACCGGCCCAGCCCACTTGAGGCCCCCGCAGCCCCACCGTAGAGTATTAGTCAGCCCTCAGCCACTCGGCCGGTCTGGAATTTCCAATCAAGATCCATCTTCCGTGAGTGGGTGCCATTGCCGCCACTCCTTCCGCCGCCACGTCCTCCTCCGTCGCCCCCTCCTCCATCCGCTACGCCGTCTTCCATACGCCTCACCGCTCTCCATCCACCACGCCGGTTGCTAGGCTGGTCCATGTAGCCCGCAATCGGCTTGTCGGAAGCGCGAGAGGAGACATGGGGGTGGCCTTCTATATTTTGCTATTATAGAGAATGCAATTCATGATTTACCATTTTGTAGAAAATACAATCAATGATTGGCCATTTTCGCAATTTCTCCCCATTTCCCCCTTATTTGGCCAAACGAAATGACCACATTACCCCTCTTCTCTCTTCCTCTGGTTTCTCTTCCTCTTTTCTTTCTTCCTCCAGAACCTGTTCCAGTCTCTCATCGAGGCGGTGGAGTGATAGTGTCTTAGCGGCGGCCGAGGCGCAGGATGCGGTGCCCGAGGGAGGCTCGAGCGACAGTTGGAGCGGCATTGAGGCGAGGAAGACCAGCGGTGCAACGGCAACAACGAGTGTGGCGGCGACCCAGTCGACGTGGGAAATGGCGAGGGCGAACGGCGATGGCGTGGCGGCCCCTAGCTGGATCCGAGCCGGTTTGGCTTGGAGAGAAGAGATGAGGAAGGGAGCAACATATGGAGGAAGAAGGGTGGAAAAGAGCGAGCGGATGAAGGAGAAACCGGAGTAAGAAAGAAAAGAGGAAGAGAGAAAGAGAGACGAGTGTAGCGTGATCATTTCGCGTGGTAAAAAAAGAGGTAAATCGGGAGAAATAGCGAAAATGACAAATCATCAAATCATAGATTACATTATCTATAATAGCAAAACGTAGAAGGACACTCTATGAATTAGCAAATTCTCAATTGTTCAGAGAAAACAACCCAAACAACAAAAACAAAATAAAAAACCAAACCAAAAAAGAAAAAAAAGAGAGAAAACTTAAGCGATTTCTGCGGCCTCCTCTTCGGCGTCTTCGCTACTCTACCCCAGCGAGCCCCAATACGACCAACCCTCCCGCCGGCGCCGCCGCTCGCCGCGGCCGATGTACAAGCTCGGAGGCCGTGGCGGCGGGCGCGGCGGCGGCGTCGCGAAGCGCCCGCCGCCCCCCAACGGCCGCGGCCGGGGCTCCTCCTCCTCCATCGGCGGCATGGCTGCGCCTCCCCGGGGTCGCAGCGCCGCCGCCGCCGCGGCTGCGGCGGCGGAGGCGCAGGCGGCGGGGCGCGACGAGGCGTTCCGCCTGGAGTCCAGCGGACCGCCTGCCTTCGCGGCAATCATAAGGCTGACCCCCGACCTCGTTGACGAGATCCGGCGGGCGGAGGAGGCCGGTGGCGGCGCCCGCATCAAGTTCGACTCCAACATGTACAACTCCTCGGAGAACGTGAGCTCCCTCTTCCTCCGTCGTTTAGTTCCGTTCCCTTGTGTCCCAAGTTATAACCTAATCAAATTCGATATTTTGCCCATTACGGCATAGCCTAACTAGAGATTAATTTGCTCGGAAGCCTTGGAAGCATCAGTTTCTGGTTTTTCTGTGATACTGTTCCTGAGTTTGGGTTACTTCATTGTGTAATTTGCATTCATATTGCTCAAATTTACTTCGTGGTACTTACGAAGTTACGATATAGTTTGAATTGTTAGGACATAATGATCTGTTAGCCTAAGTCATGTTAGGATTGCCAATTTTCACTTTCTTGTAGTGCGATAGCCTTGGTACTTTGGTTCTTAGAGGACAGTGATCTCTTCATTTCTTGTTTGGTCCTTTCAGTAGCGAATTTGGCTTAGGATTTGTTCAAATGCTTCCTGCTTATTATTGAGTGACAGTTCATGCTGTAGTTTGGTTTTGTTAGGGCATAGCGACTCTTCATTCATTGCTATCTCTTTTGTTGCTTGGAAATTGATCATGTGGTTTTCTCTGGTATTGGACTTCTCAAATTTCAAGGATTTTACTTGTGTAGTTCTCATTAGTTTGATATGTTGGAGCACAATGATCTATTACTTCTCATTGGAAGCTTCTGTTGTTTGGTTGGGGAAGGATTTGGTGATTTCGTGCATGGATCTTTAACTTTTTACGTGCATTTGTTGTCCTGCCTAATTTGATTTGCTTTATCCTTTAGGTAGAATGGGAGCAAGTGCATTGCTTGTTTGATGATTCTTTTGGATAGTCTATGTGGCATACAATTTGATTTGAAGTTGTTGAAATTTCACTTTAGCTTCATGATATCTACACGTATTTTTATTATTTTTGGTGGTGCAATTAGTTCTTGCATTGGTTATTTAATACTTTGTTGTTAGGTTAGGATGTGTTTAGATTCTTTCATTCTTATGCTGTTTAGGATTGGCCAAAGTTTTCCCCAATGATAATCCAAACTTAATTCAGCTCAATAAGATCACACTTTACATTTTAGCACTTACGTTCCAAAGTCTTTATGTCTTTTCGCATGATTTAGTTTAACACCACTTTTGTAATTGTTAGTGCATAACATGCTCGTGCATTTCTCATTTGGGTCTTTTATTTGGAGTCTTTTTTTTTTCCTGTATTGTAACTCAGTGATGTTTTGGACTAGTGAGGACTGAGGAGGAGGTATATATGTTGCTTTCTTAAAAATCACCCACTTGGTTTTTGCTAAAGAATCACACAAATGATGGGTAGCGAGTTCCACTAGGGTTCACTAATTGCAAACAGGACACACAAAATCGAAAATGTGAACTAGTTTTCTGATGAACTGCACAAATCTTAAAATTACTTTTGCACAACACGAGCTGGTTTTAAAGAAAAGGGAAATAACAGGTAGGTAGCTGGTGTATTGGGTCTTCTTGTCAAAGTCTGTTTGGATTTTTATTTTTGTAGCTCTGTTTGGATTTTTATTTTTGTAGCTTACATGACATGTCAGTCTAGTGATGTGAACCCCTATTTGTATGTCTGGTTGATGATGTTTGTGAATCCTGGTTCTATGTTTGTAAAAGTCGCTTCAATAACATGTTTCTTAAACAACACAATTTTTCAGTTGTTATCTACTGTAATATGCCTGTTTTGACAAGTGATAAACTTGCTGGTTTTATTTTTGTAGTGTCCCTAGTTTATCATGTACGGAGCCAACTTTTTTTTAGTTCCAAAGTACTTCGATTATTTTAGGCTTTGAAGGTTGCTGGAAGATAAATAATTTGCTGACTGATTCTGCACAGCATAATGTGATTCATGTTTCATGAAATGAATACATGTTTATGTACATATGAAGGGAAAGTAAGGCTCACATTTGTTGGAATGAACTTATGATCTATTCCAATGGGCCAAAGGCCAAAATATACATATTACAAGTGTAAGTAAATATGCAAAGAACACCCTGTACAAGATACATATCAAACACCCCCTCGAACTCATGGTGGATCAACAACATTAAGTTTGGAGAGGTAGAAGCTGTGTTGAGCTCTAGTCTGTGCCTTGGGAAGGAATCTGCTAACTGAAGCTTCAAAGACACATATTGAAGAGCAATATCTTGGTCCTGCACTTGCAATGTCATGTACGAAGCATCTACCCTAATGTGTTTGGTGTGCTCATGCTTCACTGGATCTCGAGCACGCTGATCGCATCAGTGCTGTCTGATAAGAGAGGAGTTGGTGCAGAAACTGAAACACCAAAATCCTCAAGTAGCCACCGAAGCCAAGTGATCTCAGCTGTCAATGCCGCCATGGCTCGCAACTCAGCCTCAGCACTCGAACGGGAAATGACAGTATGCTTCTTGGTCTTCCAGGCACACTTCTTGGTCTTCCAGGTAATTAGAGAGGAACCAAGGAAAACACAATAGGCAGAAAGAGACCGACGATCAGAAGGACCGTTAGCCCAGGTTGCATCAGAGTATGTCTGAAGCTGCAGAGAGCTGAAGTGTGGAAAGAAAAGGCGAAGACTGATGGTCCCGCGAAGATATTGCGGAACACGAAAAATGTGACTGTAGTAGAGCAGAGTGGGAGCAGAAGCGAACTCACTCAGAATGTGAACTGGGTGAGAAATGTAATGTCGAGTGATCTCAAGGTAGACAAGGCCCCCGACAAGATGGTGGTAGCGAGCGTCATCCACGAGAGGCTCCCTATCAGTGGGCCGAAGGTAAACACTAAGTTCCATAGGAGTGCCCACCATGCGCTGATCAGTGAGACAAGTGTGAGCAAGGATATCCTGAATGTATTTCTCCTAGGAGAGGTAGTAGTCCTCAGACGTAGAAGTGGTCTCAATCCCAAGGAAATAACGAAGATGACCCAAATCAGACATGAAGAACTACCCACTGAGATGCTTTTTCACAAAATCAATGTATCGAGTCATCCCTAATAATGATCATATCATCCACATAGGGAAGGAGGAGCGTCCAACTCCGATGAGAGGTGTGTACAAAGAGAGTAGGGTCGTGATCATTGGCGGAGAAGCCGACAATAGTAACAATAGAGGAAAAGCGGTCAAACCAAACACAAGGGGTTTGCTTGAGCCCATCGAGAGAGCGATGAAGGCGACGAACTATACCATTAGGGACAGAATGCCTACGAGGCGGTTGCATGTATACCTCCTCACGCAACTCGGCATTGAGAAAGACATTCTTGACGTCCAGCTGAGATGGACCACTGTTGAACAAAGGCCATAACAAGGAAAGTGCGAATAGCGGTCATGTGGGCGACAGGAGCAAAGGTCTCATCGTAGTCACAACCATGCTCCTGCTGAAAGCCATGCGTCACAAGACGAGCCTTGTAGCGCCTAAGAGAGCCATCCGAGCGGGTCTTGATGTTGTACACCCACTTGCGTGTGATAGGAGTGACACGTGCATGTAAGGGCACAAGATCCCAAGTGTCAGTACGCTCCAAAGCAGCAATCTCTTCAGACATCGCGAGTTGCTAGGGTGAGCAGCACCCTCATGGTAGGTCGTAGGCTCAGAAAGAGCAGCGACTGCAAAGCCGTAGCGCTCAAGAAGCTTGACAGTGCTATGATCACGAAGATCGTATTTGAGACGAGAAGGTGGAGCAGGACCCAGCAAGGACGGAGAAGAGGAGCTGGGAACAGGACCCAGCAAAGACGAAGGCTCAACTAGAGAAGGAGTAGGCCGAGGACGGCGAGAGTAGTGCAGAGGAAAAGGGGGGATCTCAACAAAAGAACTGGAAGGAACATTTGGCGGAGAGGGAACAGATGGAGGAGGAGAGGGAAGCGAAGGAGGCGGAAGTGAAACAGAAGTGGAAAGCTGAGGGTCAGGAAATGTCACAAAGGAGATCGACTTAACAAGACTCTCATGATCTGACCCAACTAGTCCTCACACTCGCTCGTTTCTTCGATCTAGTCTCCATCCTCAACCATGGCTGCTTTCCAGGCGGTGGTCGCCGTGGCCTCGCAGAGGTGCAGGACCGCATCACCTACCATTGTGCCACTCCAATTTTCCGCGCCCTGCAAACCGCACCGCCGTCCGCACCCCATCAACCGCTCTGTGCTACAGTACGCTCCGTGCTCCGTGGCCATTGTCGTCGACCACGGCCATATGTAACTCGAGTTGTTATGTAGAACATAGTTCAGTTGCTATTTCATAAAACTTTATCTTCTTATGCTGGGTTTTCTAGAGTTAATCAGTTTGCGAGCTAGGGCCCTTACTTGCGAATTGCTGAATTGTGGTTATTTGAAGCTCTGAAATGGTGCTGCAGTCTCAAGAATTTATTCAAAGCTCTGAACTGATTGAAGGCCAAGGAAGAAGGGGCGTCCATCTCTCTCTTCTTCTACACGGCTAGGGACGTTAAGCAGAGGGCCTGTACACTAAGCAGAGGGCCTGGGACGCCTTGCTACGCTACTGCTGCTCGCCTTCGCCTAGCAGGGGCGTCGCGTGGGGTTTGGGGGTGGGGAGGGGTGAGACGCTGTGGAGGGAGGCTGGCGTGGTGGCTCAGCTCGCCATGGCTGCTGCCTGCTGGCTCTTCTCCATGGCTGCTCAGATTTTGGAAGGAATCGAATGGGTCTGGCTATGGACAAGCTTAGGTTCAAACGATTAGGTTAGGTTGCCTCGAGGGCCAGTTTGGGGCATAAGAAAATAAGATCTGAAATACAAGGCATGTATTCCTGTAAAATAGGCTTGTATTGAGTTATTGACCATAATGTCATTTCTATAGGTACTTCATGTTTGCAGTGGCATTTTTCAATGACACACAATGGCAATGGCATTTTTTAAAGATGGGACGATTGAAGTGGCATTTATCCAATTATCCCTTTAAGAAATAGTTCTCCCCCTCCGAGTAGCTTTAACAGGCTGGTTTCCGGAATTTTCCCAGCTGGTATTTTTGGATTTGAATTGTCTTTTACCTTTTGAAGTTTCTATGTTTCCTATCTACGCAATCATCACAGATGCTCAATTTTCTGGTAATAACAGAAAATTTGCCTATTCCAGCTGGTATTGCACTTCCAGTCTCCACCGAGATTTCTGGAAACCGGTGGGAACTCTTCGGTTCCCAGCGGTTTTGGAACCCTGTTGTGGAGAATGTTTGGAAGTGGTATGCTTTTTTTAGTTACTCTACTAGGTCAGTCCAACTAAAATTTCTATATCAAGCAAAATCTGTTCAACATGACAAATACTCTTGTACACATAATTGGTTGAATTGAGTACTGAAAGCTCTTCTCTTGCACCAGGTTATAGATGTTGGTGGTAAAGAATTCAAATTTACATGGGCATCCGAACGTGGTGAATTATGTGATATTTATGAAGAACATCAGAGTGGAGAGGATGGAAATGGATTGCTTCTGGAATGTGGCTCTGCTTGGCGCAAGGTTAATGTGCAACGTATTTTGGATGAATCAGCAAAGAACCTAGTGAAAATGCGCTCAGAGGAGGCTGAACGTCTCTCAAAATCTCGAAAGTTTGTCTGCTTTCCCTGTTCCATAATTCTCTTAGTTTCCATTGGTTAATTGCCATACTGATGCATCTATTTATCCTTAAATTAGCTGTTTTATGATATTGCAGATTTATTTTCATATTTTACTTATGCCTCCTTGTAAAATTGTCTGTTATAGATCAATTGTGCTGGACCCTGCGAATCCATCTGTCAAGAGTCAGGCCAAGTCAATGGCTGCTGCAGCTGTAGAAGGTTTGTACTTCGAACTATGTTACCATGTTTCTTTTTTCATGATGATTTATGAGTTCATTATTTCTACCTGGATTTTGCATTCATAGTAGAAATTTGTGAATGTGATACTGTGTAATTGTTTTCCACAAATCCGTATATGATTTAATTACTTGCGGGATAATTAGTGTGTAACGTGCTCAGTTTTTCTATGTGCAATAGTAATACTAGTTTTTTAGACAAATAGTAATACTAGTTCTGAATTTGATCTCCGGCTAAAGTTTGTTAGATACTGTATAATGGCTAAAGTTTGTTAACTGTATAATTTAGTGCTGTTATCTCTTCCAGGTAATATGCGGAGGATGAACTGGAAGCAGAAGAAGGAATTTTACAAAAAGAACCCAGGTTTTAATCCTGTTCGATCTTTTATTTTTTATTGCTTTATTTCTTTTTATGTATATACATGTCCCACCACTAAAAGAATCCTGCATTAGCACACAATTAACTCCATATGTTTTTTTTATTGGCCTGCGCCAGCTGCTGTTATTGCGCCAACCAAATCAGTTTCCAAAGTGAAGCTGTCTAACAATATTCCCAAAGGAAATTTCTCAACTTCACTTGCGCCTTCTCCTGAGCAACCTGGACCAAGCATTCCTTCATTTCCTGTTGGACCAGATGCAAATAATGAAGTCATAATACCTTTTGTTTTGAATAAAGAGGAAAATACTAAAGTTGAGAAAGCAACACCAAATAGGATGTCTCAAGGAATAAATCCCCGAGCAAGTGCTGTTTCTGCAAGTGTTGATGATACAACTGAACTGCGAAGCCTCTTGATATCTATACTCACAGAAAATCCAAAAGGGCTTAACTTAAAGGTACTCTCTCTCTCTCTCTCTCTCATGTAGCATGTGCAAATGAAAAGGAATCCAAAACTTCTAAGATGAATTAACTGGGAGTATATTCCTGAGTAGTGGGAAAACGTTATATGGACACAAAATGCTTCACGCTAAATTGATAATGTATAAATGTTTTTTTCTGTACTCCTTTGTAAAAGGCAATACTGAGTTACAGGTGTAGAAACTTATATGGGTGACAGTTGTTCCGTAATAGTTCACACTATGACAAAATAAGTTTTTTTATTGATCCTTTAGTATATTGCTGCTTGCATCAATTGGCATTTTAATTCAGGGTTGATTTTGTGGTCTGATGACTGTTCTTTACCTTTTGAACTTTATGGTTTCATGATTTCAGTTTTGTACATAATGTGTTGTAATATACTAATATCCATAGTTGGCTTGATCATATACTACAGATGCTTTGGTTTATGATCATAATTCATACATGCATTTATTTTTGTAATTTGTTTAGTTACCTATATCGGTTAGGTTTAATTCACAAACAATTGTCTGATGTTCTGTTCATGACATGTTCTGAAACATATTCAGGCCTTGGAGAAAGCTGTTGCAGATGCAATTCCAAAGGCGTCAAAGAAAATAGAGAGTATCATCAAGAATGTGAGTAACAAACATTATGCGCCACCTCTTTTTTCTATATGGAGACATTAGCAATATATTGTGATACACACTTGACATATGAATATTCTTCCAGATTGCAAATTTCCAAGCACCAGGGAGGTATTTGCTCAAACCTGGATTGGAGGTGGAAAGCTCTAAAAGGCATGCATCTGGCAGTGGAAGGTACAATGTTTCTCTCCTACCAGTTCAATCCCTTGGTTTCTTGTCACACAGTGGCATTGTTTTCATGAAGTTCCTTCAGTAGTTTCGTATACAATTATTTTTCTGCATGTTTGCTACTCTCTCCCACAAGCACCTCAACAGCCATCTATTGATATATCTAACAGGGCTATCGATGAGAACATCGAGGAAGCTGCTCCAAGCTTAAAGATGGATGATCCTGATATATTTGAGCAGATTGACATTGGGGGCTCCCCAGTTTCTGCTGCAGGAGACAAAAAGGTCAATAATGACAGTGATGGTAAAGCGGACACGTCTAGTGACAGTGGAAGTGATAGTGACAGTGACAGTGACAGCAGTGACAGTGGAAGTGATAGTGGGAGTCAAAGCAGAAGTGTGGCAAGTGGCAGTGGGAGCAGCAGCGACAGTGATAGTGATGCTTCATCGAGCAGCAATGAAGGGTCTGATGCATTTGTGGATATCACAAATGATGATGACAAAGCAGATACATCACAAAGAAAAGTAGCAGATGAACTGAAGTTGTCCTCACCGAGAGATTTGCCAACACTGGATGGTGATGATGAGCAAATTGACATTGGAACAAATCTGGAGTATAAGAGTACATCATCACACATCGATCTGAATAATTTTAATGCCGACAATGATGAGGCAGCATATACAGCTGCAGCAATTGAGAGCTTTGGTGCAAGCAACTTAGACAAGCCATCAGAAATTCCAGGAAGCAAAAACATGGCCAGTACCAGAATAGATCCTAGTATAGTTGATGGCAAGTATCCTGCAAACGAAATGTCTTACAAGGACAACCTTTTTGATGACTCCTTACCACCGGGTAGTCAGAACTTACCCAAGGAAGAAGGCAGTCAATTCATGAAGCAGCATGGTAGCAGAAGAAAATCAACATCAAAAGATGGATCAAACCATGGCTCGACAAGGATAACTGAGAAAGGTGCCAAACCCAAGTTGAAAAGGTGCTCTGGTAATGAGAACTCTACCGCAAAGCCAGAAAGTGCCAAAAAGGCCAAGGTTGACATGGCATATTCAGGAGCTACATATTCTTTCTCAGAGCACAGACAAAACTTACCTCCTGACAAACATATCAATGAGAGGTTGAGCAAGGAGACAGGGAATGTTGGCTGGGATGCACATAACGATCTGCATGCACAAGATAGTAGCCCTGCTATGAAAGGAAGACCTTTGGGTTCTGGAAATTTACAAAAGATAAATCAGAGCCCAAATGTACCTATCACAACAATGCACTCTGAGAGAACACAAGAAAAGATTGAAAAATCAAATTCCAAGAAAAAGTCAGATAAGATACAGAAACCTTTGAATAGTATGGAAGGTAAATTTGGAAGAGGTTATGTACATGCTGAAGGCTACCATGCCAATTTTGATGACTCCGATGATTCTACCACAAGAAAAAGGGGTAGACACGGGGAACCTTTTGTTGATGAGAAAATGCACAAGCGTTCAAAGGATGCTAATATTGGTGTAAATTCCATGGATTTAACCAAAAGTGCCAGAGGAAATGTTAACCATGACGAGATCATTACTTTTCCTGAATGCAATGAAAGTAACGGCGAGCCATCAATTTTGCAAAGAAATAATGCTGAGAGATCACCTCATGGGGAAAAGGTGCTCCAGAGAGAGCTTTCAGATCTTGAGTTGGGTGAATTTCGTGAGGCTTCTTTGGAAAATGATATTGGGAAGACAAGGAAGCAATTTGAGAGAAATAATTCTTCCAAGTCGCTTGATGCTAAATTAACTAATGTAGATAACTCCTACCCCAGTATGAATAACAGGAAGGCCGCTCTATCTGCTTTTAATGATCAGAGGAAGCCATCACCTCAAGAATTTGGTATTGGAGGTAATATAAATCAGCAAGGATTTCCCAGGAAGACACCAGGATATGGTTTTGATAATAATAGGTCTCAACAAAGAGTAAATGTTCCACAGAGTCGGCAATTGCCAAGGACTGATAATCCAGATTCAGAGAACATATTATATCCAGATAGGTTGGGAGAAAAAACAGGCAAAAGGGAAACAAAGATGGCACAGGGTGGAATGCTAGATCAAGTAGATCCGAAGAAGAAGAAAACTACTCCCAAGCTTCCTCAGAATGGTAGTAAGAATGTCATAGAGTCTAGAAGACGGAAATCAATTTCCCCTGCAGAAAACGAGGAAAGAAGTAGGAATAACTCTTTGATTGAGGCTGAGACAGGTAGGAAGAGAAGGGACAGTTCTTCGGACGAAGATAATTTATTTTTCTCAAAGTATGATAAAGATGAGCCAGAACTGAAAGGTCCAATAAAAGATTTCTCACAGTAAGTGACATCCTTGATAGAAGTATTTTTTGCTAGTGCATTTTGATTTGTTTTCTCACTCTTGTTGCTAAGCTTTACACTGGCTTGTCTTCTCATGAAATTATTCGATCAAATCTGGGATATTCCTAGAGTTTTTTCAGCTAGTAACATATATTATATATTGGACTAGAATGGGCTTCTTTCTTTTTAGCCTTTTGTCCAGATTACCTTAGGGGGGTTAATCAAATCATATCAGCAGGCTTGGCCCTGTAGTTTTACTAACCAGGTTCTGTTTTAGCCTTTTAGGCAAAATATCAGCAGGTTCCTTTAAAGTTTCCATAAATTTCAGAAAGGTGTCACCCTTCCTCTTAGAGCCGTAGAAATGTTTAGACTTGCATATGAGGTTATTAGATATGGCTTGTATAGGATGTTCTTTGCATATTTACATACACATGTAACTTGTATATGTTGGCCTTTAGTCCCATTGGAATAGACAAGGGTTCATTCCAACACGGTATTAGAGCCATGGAAACCTTAACCCTAACCAAACACTCCACCTGACCGCCGTCACCACGCCTGGACGGCCTCCTCTGCCCTATGCCTTTTCCCCATGCGCCTCCACCTTTTCGCGCCGCCTGAAGCCTTCCCGCTGCCGGATCTGCGCCGTCCGCGCCAGATCCCGCTGCCGCCCGTGCGCCGCTTCCCCATGCGCTACTACTCTGTTTCGCACCGCCCGGCTTGGACCAGTGTCCCAATGTCTGTGTTGTCTGGAATATTATAGGTCGTACGACCAATCTTACACTTAAGTGATATGATTCTGTAAATCTGATATGCTTTTTAATGATAGTTCATGGCATATTGGTTTGATTGATTTTGTCCAAAATCACACTGTGCATACTGTTTATAGATACTGCTGGCATCTGTCATATGTGTAGTCCAAGTTTGTTTGTTTTTTGTTCAGACTTCAGACAACTAACTGATTATATTCTTTGTCAGATACAAAGATTATGTGCAGGAGTACAATGAGAAATACAAGGTTTACACTTACTTGAACAGTCAGATGGAGAAAACTCGGTATGTGTTACACTGTAACTGTTCTTTTTTAGTTCCCTTTGTACTCCATTTTTCTTCTTCATAGTCCATGTTGTAATTATCTCCTGTAACTGACGCTTTTTTGGTACAGTTCTGAATTCCTAAAGATTCAGGAAGATCTCAATGTTGCTAAAGAAAGAGATAAGGATCAGTATTATAACATCGTGGAAAGACTCAGAGACATGTATCATGAATTGGGCACAGTATGCTTTCTGACTGCCTTTCCATATACTTATTGCTTAAACATGAGTACATGACTATCTTCAGTTTTTCTATAACCTGAAAGTGGGCCAAGTTTTCCACATTTCTTATTTTCTGTCTTGAAATTTCTGCCAGCATCCTAATCTAACAGTTACTTTTGCTCAGAATTTAACATTGGGTTAGACAAGGGAGACTATTAATCAAGAACTTAGCATTCTCTGAAATTTTATTTGATTTGACAATTCATGCTTGTTAATCTAAAGCCATCCTGATTCTGATTGTGGACATATATGCTGCAGAGGCATAAATTGATGAAGAAGGTCTTCATATTGCTTCATGAAGAGTTGCAGGTGCGTGATATGACCTTTGTGTGTCTTTCCCTAGTTTACTAGGCAATCGATTCCAGTTACTTCCACTATGTGTCAGTTTTGTTTCACTTGGGCTTGTAAGTTGTAACATATGCATTCTGATTCTTTGGTTATCCCCCCCAGAGTATCAAGCAAAGAATTAAAGACTTTGCAGAGGCCTGTTCAAATGAGTAATTGATGTGCGCTCATAACATGTAAGTGGTTAGTGGTGTTCTAAGAAATCTTTTCCCTAAAGTACATTGAAACGTCGACAACTGACAACCAACTGCAGTATTGATTGGTGATGATCATGCAGGGCATTTGCAAATGTATTTCAGAGGCTGCCACTCAGCATCTACTCTGAAAATGTCGGGAACCTCGGCATTATGCTTTGCCTTTGTAGAAGCACATCCGTGGCTTGAACATTCAGCCAAAGGCACTATCAGTGACAGGAAAGCTGAGGAAGCTCACGGTTTTTTTGATTGGTCTTCTGAGTTTCATATGGTGATCACAGCGGCGGTGGAGGGCGTTGCAATGCAAAGATGAAGGCCAACACCTCCACAGACCGTGACAGCGTGAACAGGCGAAGCGTAACTTATGGAACAGAGTTAATAATATTCGAGGCGGCTTTACGACAGCAATTTTGCAGGTAGATGGGCACTGTGACGGGGGCGGTTCCTTTTGTAGATGTTTGTTTATTCCGGCGAGATCTCTCCCCTCTTGGCGTTTCGCTGTGTACATCTTTGTATTGATGTGATCAGCGTGAAAATTAAATTTAACTTTGTACATATCTGGAGACCAAACATAGAAGTTTTGAAGGTGGGTAGTGTTCCTCACACAATTATTAATTCTTAGGACTGTCTAGTCATAAGGAGATTGAAATTTTCTTAAGTATAAGTCACTTTTTTTATTTATTAGATTAATATCCAATCATATGACACATTAATCTCTACACAAATCTAATGGTAATAACAAGTGACTTAAACTTAAGAAAATTTCAGACGACTTAAAAGTAGCAAGACTGTTACTTCTTTATTCTCACTGTGGGTGCAGTGCAGCTCTTGAAATATGTTTCGCATGGGATCGGGAGGAGTACAGTATTCTCTGAGTACAATCTGAACAATATTTTGCTACAGTATCCAATATGCAGTATGTTTTTGCAGCGGTTTTGCTACATTAATCTACTGTGCGGTGCTACTGTGGATCACTGTTCACACAACTGAAAATGACTGCAGTGATCCTCTCATGCCATGTGCAGCCGCATGGCATGAGGAGCAATGAGCTGTTTATCGTCGGTTCACTTTCAGCTGTTTTGCTGACCACGGTGTATCTGGCCTTTTCTAAGAGAACATGAAGCTTCTGTGGACTGACCCCTACAGTATAACCAGTGGTAGAAACTGACCAATCGATCCTGATCATCAAGTCCAAACCCAGAGAATATAAGAAAATTGATGGGAAAATGTGAATAAAACTGAACTCTAAATGTACATTCTAAGGTAGTAGAGTAGTACTATGTATGTTCTCAAGTTCGGTTCTCGGAATACGCTTGAAATTTCTGCACCGTGTTCGCCTTAACCAGCCATCAGACGGTTTGTCTCAGATGATCGGATCAAGTATAAAAAAACCGTTTCGGAGGGGATCCTGGCCGGCCGACGGTAACGGTAATCGACCGGTTATCAGAATTTTTTTAAAAAATTCTGGATGAAATTCCCATGAATTTGTGTAAAAATCAGTCTAATTTTAAAAATTAAAAATTGAATTTACTAAACCGAAAAGAAATTGGTTGGAATTGACTCTCCTGATCCCTACCGGTAAGATGAAAAGAGGGAGAAGAAAGCTCTGGTGTGCGGGGTAGACCCCACCTGACAGGCCACGTCTCATCCTGCCGCTCGCTCCACGCGTCCCTGGCCCCACTCTCCCACGCCAACCCGGCGGCAAGGCAAAGCAGCGAGCCCTCTTCGGAACCCAAACCCCCGCACGGCCGCACCCCACCCATTCCGGCCCCCTGAAAGGCGCAAAAGCTTCCAGAAGCATCCCCAAACCGCCCGCGGCGATCGGGGGGCAAGCGGGAGGGGGCGAGGGCTAGCCGCCGCCGCCTCTACTGTCGCCAGGCGTCGGAGATGGACGCGACGGAGAAGGTGCGGTGGCGCTTCTCGGACGGCAGCGTCGCCAACCTCCTCGACGCCCGCAGCCTCCATGGCTCCCCCGTAAGATCCCTGGGAATGGCCGAGCCCTTCTCTTCTCTTCGCGTTCTAGGCGTCGTTTCATTTGTGCTTAGCTTTGGGGCGAGCTTTCGGGGGGCGAATTGCTCGATTCGACGGAGTTCTTAGGGGTGGAGGGGTTTGTGTAGATCAATCGCTGGGGTGAGGCTGTTTCGGATAGCTCGCGAGGACTGGGGATGGTGTTGCACTTTTCGAGCGGTGTTCCTCGATCCGTTTGACATTTAGAAGGGTTTATGGACGTGGGGGTATCAGTTGCTGTTCGAGTGCTTTCTATGTGCGCAACGAGTTGTGGGAATCCGGTAGCGCTAGATGAATTCCTTCCAGGTTTGGTGTAGTTGCTGCCAATAGCTTGGAATTTTGGAATCTGGGAGTGATACAGTTGCTTGTTGATGTTTTGGCTGCATAACTAAGCAGATGTCTTTGTGTGTATGCTGATCCTTTCTTACAACTTTAAACTGTGATGGGAGGTCATGATCTATTCTCGAGTTTTTTTTTGGGTTGTGGTATACTCTTCGAGCCAGCTGTTTATCACTTTGGACTTTCGGTTCCCCTCAACTTATATGTATATGGGACCTTGAATGGACATTGGCTGTGAGGTGAATTCATGGGAATTAGGAATTCTTTGTTGGAAACATTGTATGGGGCATTATTTTTGGATTTTGATTTTGTAAAGTGCAGCAATTGTTTTTTTTCTTCTGGCAGCATTGTGCATTGTTTGGTTGGACATTAAATCATGAATTACTGAGATACTTCGTTCACACTCTTTTATGATAATGTTCTTCTTTGGTCTTGCATGCTGTAATTATGCATGTTTTGATCACGGTACCAGTGGAAGCATAAATGCGCAGATACAACTAATAGTTTCTTCCTTTCCAGGACATTAATAAGAGAGTGCAGTTCCATTCTTCTCTAGTACAAAGGCTTGCTTTGGAAAAGGAGATGGAGGTATGTGATTTTTTTTTTTGCTGTTGTTCATCTTATCATATGTACTAGTTTCCTCACGAGAACAGAGAAATATATTTATTTCCTGTGCATTTGTATTTGCCGTTGCGAAGAAAGCTGAAGTTCCTTACTCTTTCGTTGATTTTACTGTGATTCCTTTTTTTTTCCTGTGCTATATTACAGGGTCACATAGGTTGTGTGAATGCTATTGCGTGGAATTCAAATGGCTCACTTCTGATATCAGGATCAGATGACACTAGAGTAAGTTTCTGAACATAATTTGGTTGGCTAACGTTACTAATTTCTATCTTTTTTTTTTCATGTTCTCTTTAGTACTAGGACCCTCATTTGTCAAATATTATTATATTGTCCTAGAACTTTATTTTGAGAGGTATTTGCACACTTTCTGTTTTTTTCCTTTGCCTCTGAATGTTCTATTGTGTTAGTTTTGTAGGACTAAATCACTATGGTTAATCATATAGTGGTCCTTTTTGTCTTTGAAAATATGGTAGTGCATGAATGCTTTACTTGTCTAGCAAACATAAGAAGTTTTCCAGGATTTTTTTCTCTCTGTCTGTCGAATTTAACTTTCTGTTAAGCTTACGGACTGAAGAAAAAAGAAGAAGAGGAAACTGATCTGAATGATACAAAGGCCATTGTCTTGCAAAAGAGATGTTGCTCCGTGGTGACAGTAGTTGTAGTTAATCTTTGAATATTCTTTGTGGCTGGCTTTATTTTCAACATTATAACCTTGGACTATGAAAAGTGTGAGATTTAGATGGTTGATCCAGTGTAGTTTGTATCAATATTTGTTCTGCAGATTAACATCTGGAGTTATGCTAATCAAGAGCTGCTTCATGAAATTGATACTGGACATTCAGCGAACATATTTTGCACAAAATTTGTCCCGGAAACATCTGATGAAGTAGTAGTCTCGGGAGCAGGAGATGCAGAGGTGCACCCATATTATAGAATTATTTTCATTTCCTGTATCCCGGTTACTTTGAGGCTTTTTTTCAGGAGAGGGTTACTGATTCTTTTCCAGGTCCGTGTTTTCAATTTGTCTCGTATAAGTGGCAGAAGGCCTAGAGAAATTTCTATGGAGCCAGCTGCAGTTTACCAATGTCACTCAAGGAGGGTCAAGAAATTAGCTGTAAGATCTTATGCTGATAGGCCATGATTTGGAATTTGATATTCCAGAGCACGAAGGACAATTGCCTTTGCATTGCATCTATTTTGACATAGGTCTGAGATAGTTCCTGAATGAACTGCTTTAGATTTAATCATCCATAAAAGGAGAAAATTGATGTCCTATATTTAAGTCTTTGCACCACTTGAGATGTGTTCTACTTTCCCACACATTAAGATTTTCCACTCTTTAATAAACGTCTGCTTGGTTCAATCATTCATAATTTTGTTTGTTTGCCACATGTAGGTTGAAATTGGCAACCCTAATGTAGTGTGGAGCGCAAGTGAGGATGGAACTCTAAGACAGCATGATTTTCGGGAGTGCAGTTCTTGTCGTCGCGCAGGATCTGCTAATCAGGAATGTCGTAATGTGCTTGTGAGTATTCTATCCTCTCTTTTTTTTCTTGTTGGGTTCCTTGTTTCTATTGTGGTTATTTGGTGCAGTCTTCTGGTGGAACATGTTATTCGACTCCTATATGTCCAGCTTTTGCAATTTAGTTTAGGTCATTTTTTTTTTGTTTTAGGTCCTTGAAAGCCAAATGTGGTGGCAAATTTTACTAAAGGAGTATTTTGTTGTTTGATTTTAAATGTTCTTCTGTTTAAGTTTAGCTGTAGTGCCCTTCTGTGCTTCATGAACGCTTGGACTAGAATGGAACTAAGTGAGCTTATGTTGTTTTGGGGTTGATCTGTGTGTCACTTATGTATTTAGCAGTTGGATGAACCTGTAGTGCTGCATTTTGTGTTATTCGACTCCTATATGTCCAGCTTTTGCAATTTAGTTTAGGTCATTTTTTTTGTTTTAGGTCCTTGAAAGCCAAATGTGGTGGCAAATTTTACTTAAGGAGTATTTTGTTGTTTGATTTTAAATGTTCTTCTGTTTAAGTTTAGCTGTAGTGCCCTTCTGTGCTTCATGAACACTTGGACTAGAATGGAACTAAGTGAGCTTATGTTGTTTTGGGGTTGATCTGTGTGTCACTTATGTATTTAGCAGTTGGATGAACCTGTAATGCTGCATTTTGTTGGACTATGATCATATAATCAGTTTAGCTTTGTGATCAGCATATTGTGGCTTTCATTCTCCTGCTGCTAGGCTTGGTGATTGTATTGTACTATTAACAGCAAGGCTAATTACAGCTGTAGGATACATGCTCTGTAAAATTAGCTGATCTGGGTGTGGTCTTGGTTTTGATTCTATTTTCTGCATTACGTGTGTTTGTGGCAGCTAGATCTACGATGTGGAGCAAAGAAGTCTTTGGCTGATCACTCCAGACAACCACTGGTGCTGAAGTCTTGTGATATTAGCTCTGTTCGTCCCCATCAGCTCCTTGTTGGTGGGAGGTAATCCAACTTGTCTTCCATTAGTCAGTGCATAACAAGCCTTCCTTTTTTCAACCTGAATAACAACACTTTACGACTTGATGTTTATGCAGCGATGCATTTGCCCGGCTGTACGATAGGAGAATGCTTCCGCCATTGAGCTCATGTCAAACAAAAAGGAAGCCACCACCTTGTATTAAAATGTTCTGTCCATTGCACCTTGCTGATAATGTAAGTAACTCTTGTTCTTGATTAGCTTCTTGTGTTGGTTCAATCGTGTATGGTAAAGGTGGCAATGATTGTTGCTAGCTGGTACCATATATGTTAAATTAACAGTGGTAGCTATATATATTTGGTATGCTGGCTTGGTCTCAATGTTCACCAAGGCGCTAGGCGCTAGTCTGGCGGCGGGGTGGCGCCTAGCGCCTATGCGGCTGATTAACAAACAGGGGAGAGGGGACCTTGGAAATTGGCATGTTCGATGGAGCTAACGGGAGGGCAAGGTGAGGGGAGGGGGGCAGCAGCGGTAATACCTGTAGGATGGAGGTCGATTTGGGCGGCGGAGTAGTGGAATCTGGTGGTGGGGAGGTGGAATCTGGTGGTGTGGAGGCGTATTCGATGGCAAGGGATGAGAATCAACGATGAAGGAGCTAGAATGGACGGCGAGGAGGTGAGTCCTGACTTCCGGCGGTGGTGGCACCGACGCAGGTGGAGCGGCAGTAGCTTCCCAACGAGGCAACCTCCCTGCTCTCTGCTTCTCCATGCAACGGCTGTGTGTGTGGGGGGGAGGGGGGATGAAACCCTAAGAAAGGGTCTTTTGAGCTAGGATGCACGAACACGGACACGCGTGTCGGACACGACACGTATTGGACACGGGATACGCCATTTTCTAAAAAATGGCGACACGGGACATGGCTGTATATATAATAATAATAATAATATATGCATATGTATTATTGAATGCTTTTCTACGTGTTTATCAAACAGAAAGTGTAAAATAGGAATACCGAATATGTACCTCAAAGATGATCCTCGGCTCCCGGTCTTTTCAATTCTTCATAAAGCATAAGTTCATAAGTTCATATTAATACCAGAAATTCATAATTCCTTTAACCTGTGAATAGAAAAAATGTGATTAGTAAATGTAAGTAACAATGTAACATGGGATGCAACAAAATTCAGTACTTTGCTAACCTGTGAATAGAAAGAACTTGATTAATACCAGAAATGCAGTACTTTGCTGCTCATCACTTGAACCAGCCGGTTTCATCGCCTAAGTTCTAATCATGTTCAAGTAAAAGTGCAAAACTAGTTGCCATGACAGCATGAGTGGCGAAATACTGATGCATGACATACTGATACTATGCACAAGCAGTGGCTTTACACTTCAACAATAGCCAAATAACACATTTTCAGTTTGCTCAACTACTCGGTACTCACCGAATGGAGCTTCTGGTACTATGCACAAGCAACAGCAGCGGCTTTACACTTCAACAATTGTCAACAATACTTGCATGAGTTTACGGAGAATAGAGAACAAACAAGTAAACAACTCACCGAAGCAAGTCCTTCGCACAAAAGCAGTAGGGTGTGTCGGGAGCAGCAGCAGCAGGGAGCCAAGGTTGAGCGGCGTCGAAGGCGACAACCTGGAGAAGCAGGGGGCCAGGGGCGTTGTCGGGGACGGGGACGGGGACTCGGGGCTGCAACCTAGAAGCAGGGATGGCGTCGAAGGGGGGTTGCTCCCGGGGAGCAGCAGAGGCGTCGGCGACTCGGCGTCGAACGGGATCTGGAGAAGGCCGGGCGTTGTTGGGGACGGGGACTCGGGGCTGGAACTTGGAAGCGAGAACGCGTTGAAGGAGTCGCTCTCGAGGAAGCAGAGGCGTCGCGGCGAGGAAGCGGCAAGCGGCGGCCGGTGAAGGCGACGAAGAAGGGGAATCGGGGCTAGAAGCAGCGGGGCAGGGGCGGCGTCGAACGGGGTTTGGAGAAGGGAGAAGGGGCTAGCGAGGGCGGCCGGTGCAGGCGATGAAGAAGGGGGATCGGGGGTTGGAAGCAGGCAGCTAGGGGCGGCGTCGAATGGGGTCTGGACAGGGAGAAGAAGGGGAGCTAGGGTTAAGCTGGCTATTTGGGCTGGGCTACCAGCTTAGCTGGGCCGAATGGAATGAGGCCCAATGTCCGATACACCTCTTATACGTGTCCGATTTTAATTTTATTTTTTTTCGCGACGCTAATTTCGGACACGCCTCCGATACGTGTTGGAGCCGTGTCCGTGTCCGACACGGACACGCTAGCTTCCAGCCGTGTCCGTGCTTCCGAGCTTTCGAGGCAATTAGATGGGCTTTTGTTGGGCCAGGCTTCCCAAGCAAGGTCAGCCCATCTGCTACCCTTGCCTTTGCCTTGCTCGTGCCTTGCCCTACACCAGAACGAGCCGCCGCCACCCCTTGCTTCTGCTGCTGCCATCGCCTTCATCAACACCACCACCACGGCACCTCCTTGGCTCCTCTTTCCCTTGTCCCTCCTCCCCCCGTCTATGCCTTCATCAACACCAAATCGGTCGCCTAATTCCCACCTAGGCTGCTCCCGCCGCCTTATTCTGCCGCGACTAGCTCCACCTAGGCCTAGCTTTGACCGTCTAGGCGGCCTCCCCACCTAGGCCGCCGACTTCCACGGAATCACGGCGGCCACCCGCCGCCGAGCGACTAGGCTCTGATTAATCGCTGACTAGACCCTATTTTTTGAACACTGCTTGGTCTTGCCGAAATGAACAGTGAACCTTGAATTTAAACTATAAATCATTTCAATATGTGGTAGGAGAACGATAGAAGTACTCCCCTGAAAAAAAAGATAGAAATACATGAAGCTTTTCTGGTTGCCTCTCTTTAGCTATAGAGCGCTCATTCCTATAATTGTCATGTCAGTGTAAATAGTTCTGTTATTCTGGCTACTTGGCTAGCTCTATGATCTGTTACATAGGGATTTCCCTTTTATTCTAGAGTTGTGGGTGAGTTTTAACTGTCTGATCATTTTCATAGAAAGTATAACTTCTGGAGCATTTAGATTTCTCCTAGAAATTGGGCTAGAGCATCTTAACTTGAATAGACAACTTTGTTTAGTTAAGTTTCAGAATTTTGTTTATCTGAATCTTTCAAAATTCTTCTGCCTTTATATCCATTGATTTTGGGCCTCTGCTTTGTAATCAGAGGAAGTCAAATTTGCACCTTACACATGTTGCATTCAGCCCAAATGGGAAGGAGGTTCTTTTGAGTTACAGTGGTGAACATGTATATCTATTTGATGTTGACCCAGGTATGATCGCTCGGCTCCCTTTTTATATCCTCTTTCTTGTTATCAGTTATCACACCTTTGCTATCTTTTAGTCTATCTGCACTGTTGATATATCTTTAATATTATACCGATCAAACTTATTTGTTTATGGGTTCAGACAATATGAGTTCAGTGAGATACACAGCGAATGATGTACAGGAGCAATTATGTTTACCCCCTTTTCACAAAGAGCCAGCAAAAAAAAATTCAAAACGAAATAAGTTTTCAGTAAACGCAACTTCGAGAAATTTGTGCAGGGTGAGCAGTGCTCTCTCTCTCTCTATATATATGTATATATATTTATATTCACTTGCGCTTTTGACTTTTGTAAACATGACCTCACTGTTTATATCACATCTGTTGCTTGGTCTGCTAGATTTGTTGAACCTCTCTGCCTTTCATGGCACCCGTTTCAGGTAGATATGTGCAAGAAACTTATGCAAGTTGCGAGAAAATCTTTGAAGATGGGCACTAACTTAATGCATGGGATTGAAGCATGCTGTGAAGTACTTGAGGCTGTGGAACCTGATATTGATGACAACATGAGGCATGATTGCTTGTGTACTCGAGCAGGATTGTACCTGAAGGTTTGCCTGCTTTTGTTTATCTGTTGTCGAAACTCTGTTCTGCGTAAAAGGTATGAATCATGAAATTTTGATCTACAGAGGAGGTGGAAAAATGATGTTTACATGGCTATTCGGGATTGCAACAGAGCGAGGCATATTGATTTTACATCATTTCAAGCACACTTGTACATGACAGAGGCACTATTACAGGTAAACGTGTGTAATTCAGTGAAGTGTGTGCATGTACTGTCAAATAGTATTGTAGCTCTGTATCATACGAAAACCAAAATTGGTATAACCTTAGTACCTTGAGTTGCTTTGCATCTGTTAGAAGATGCTAAATTCCACACTAGCATGAAGTGTTCAAGCAGATTTGGAATGTGTTTTTGTGCTGCCTATTCTTTGTCAGACAAAAATGAGCATAATTTTAGAGCTAATCTGATTAGATGGGTGCTTAGATTATACCAATTTGATCAATCCTTTTTGTTTAATCGTGACGCTTTCAATTGTATTAGTTGTATCTTGGATATATTTAGTTTTGAAGTGTTCCATTTTTTCACTTGTTGCATGTGCTGATAAAATTTACTCCCTTTGTTCTTTTATAAATGACATTTTAGATTTGTGCACACATATTTGAAAAGACTTAAGATCATCACCAGGGTTCAGAAACCCGGTACCGGGCTGGATCCCGGCCCCCCTCCGGTACCGGTAACCGGTCAAACCGGATTTTGCTCGGCCGAAATTCGTTCAAATTTGATTAAAATTCATTCAAAATCTGAAAATTTGATTTTGGATTTGAAAAAACCGCCGGGATTTCATTTCCCGGCCACTCTCCGGTAGGCGGTTACCGGCCAGTTTTTTCCCTGATCACCACCATATGCCTATTAAATTTGTCTCTTACTATGACTAATGCACAAAGAGATCGAACCTCTTGCATGTAGCATGCATAAAATAAGTTATGAGAAATTTAGGAAGATATGGCTACGTTTCGCCTCGGAAACGTAGAGCATTATTTATAAAAGAACGGAGCGAGTACTTCTCCTTTAAATGAAGTGCTGAAATTGGATGACTATCCTCCATCTCTTACAAAGATGTATTGTGACTTGTGTAGTTAGGAAGACTCAAGGAGGCATCTGAATATGCGGAAGCAGCAAATAGTCTTGTTCCACCATATTCTGAATCTGCAAAGCAAGTGGAAAATATAAAGGAGCGACTTGCTGCAGGTGAGTACACTTGACATAAACAATTATTTTGTTGCACATAACTATGGCGTGTGAATTGAAATTTTGGAGATTATGTGATCGCAACTTCACATGCTAAAGATCATGTAGTTGATTGTCCTCCAGTGCACTGAGCTCAGTGACCTCCTATTAATCTTCCATTTTGGTAGTTGTTGCCATGAGGGATTAAAATCCCGGCCGGTAACCGCCGGTTACCGCTTACCGGAGGGGGGCCGGGATACGGGATCCCGGCCGGTAATCCCGGGCTGTTCAAATTCAAATTCATATTTGAATGGTTTTTAATCAAATTTGAACGAATTTCATCCGGAAAAAATCGGTTTGACCGGTAACCGGACCGGTTACCGGTACCGGCGGCTGGCCGGGATCCATCCCGGGACTGGTTACATGACTTGCCATGAAGATAAGTTAGCTGCTCACAAGAAAAATATGAACAAGGGAACCTAGATTTTTTGTGCGAGCATATCATGTTCATTTGCTTTTGTTTGTAATTTCTGGTGTCACTGCTGTTCATATCGATCCATTACATTACTTTGTAGCTTTGGGTCTTGAAGTCGAGGGTTTATTGAAATTGAGAATTTTAAGATGCCGACTAAGGTTTAGTCGTTGCATTGATGCAGAAGATGTTATATGTTGGACTTGTTGATTGTTAAACTTTTGAAATATCTGATGGTTTTGTTTTGTTCAAACAGCTGAAATTGAGAAAAATAAAAAGGATCAAGTAGAAATTACCAACACCGATGCACGGTACGGAAGGTTACGCTCATTGAGTGATATACTGTTTAGATCAGATGTTAGTGGGTCATCATCACAGGAGGGTCGAGAAGATTCAGATTATGATGAAGAAATGGAGTTAGACTTTGCGACATCAGTATCGGGTGATGAAAGCCGTGATAGTGATCCAGGTGTTGTTCGGGGTAGTTTAAATCTAAGATTCCACCGAAGAGATGATCAAACTAATGAACAATCTGGTGAAAATGGATCGGTTGAGTCCACTTGTGATGGTGATTCTTCCTATCAGGTTCTTTCTATCTTGCTTTCTCTTTCATCTGAAATTCTCAATATGAGATACTTTTTTATGCTGTTTATATCTATATTTTACTGATATTGCATGGATTTAACATAATGCAGCTGGAAGTTGCCATTGATATGGAGCAAAGATATATTGCGCACTGCAACGTGGGGACAGATATAAAGCAAGCTAGCTTTCTTGGTGAACAAGGTTAGGTTCTTCCTTCTTCCATTTGTGTTTAGATGTATTTGAATTAGTAGTCCTCCCATCGGCAACTTGCATTTTCATTTACGAATTTCGTGGTAACAGAAATACACTGACCTTTCATGTAAGACATACAGCTGTGCACCATAGCTAGCAACTTTGCCACTATATTATCAAATACCATTTGATGTTTAGAAATCAAGTCTTGAACCAATAGAGTACAAAGTTTAAATTTCCTTGTGGAGTTTTTGTTTCATTTACTAATTTCGTGGTAACAGAAATACACTGACCTTTCATGTAAGACATACAGCTGTGCACCATAGCTAGCAACTTTGCCACTATATTATCAAATAGCATTTGATGTTTAGAAATCAAGTCTCGAACCAATAGAGTACAAAGTTTAAATTTCCTTGTGGAGTTTTTGTTATCTGGAGTTCTGGACATTACAATGGATCCTAAATTCTAGATGTGGCATAAAATTAACTTATGTAGAATCACTTGCGTTGATTTGAATTCCCTTGAATTTATGTAAGAAGATAGCTCAAGTTAATGTAAATATACTAAATGTGTCTAATGGTGCGTTCCTCTTGCAACAGGAGAGTTTGTTGCCAGCGGAAGTGATGATGGTAGATGGTTCATATGGGAGAAAAGAACAGGAAGGCTTATTAAAATGCTTGCAGGGGATGGAACTGGTAATTATTATTATTTATTTTTTACTGCAGCTATCCCTCCAGTACTGCTTCTCATGTGCCTTATATTTTCTTTAGTTGTGAACTGTATACAGTCTCATCCCTACGATTGTGCTGTTGCAACAAGTGGAATTGATAATACAGTGAAGGTATATAATCTTATTTGTTTTGTTGAAGTACTTAAATATTTGGTTCTCAGTCTTCTCTTGTCTTTGTTTCTTTGTTAGTTATGGACACCAGATGCAAAAGCTACATCTATGGTTGCTGGACCAGAAATTGATGTATTAAGTGCCATAGAGAATAATCAGCGGAAGTTATCCCGCAATCGTGAAATTTTGCTGTAAGCTGTCAAAACTTTACTAAGAGTTAGACATCATACCATACTATGCTGTCTTGGAAATAAATTACTATAATTAGCGTTTGACATAATGACATCATGCTGTTTTTTTCATCTGGCTACCAAGTTATATAGGAAATGAGGCTAGTGGTGATTGTTCATATTATGTTACCATATACAGTTAGTTAGTAAATTGCTGTGAATTGTTCATATTATGTTACCATATACAGTTAGTTAGTAAATTGCTTCCGGTTTACTTAAGTATAGTAGCTTAGTGAATCTTGAAACTATTCCATTCTATTGTAGTAGGAAGAGATAAGCCAAGTTAAAAGAAAGAAATGCAATCTGTTCAGCTGTTCCTATTTATCTACCACGAGTTGCATCTAACATGCATGGTATTAGGCTATTAGCTTGCACAATTCAGTTGTATTATCTTTCCGTTCTCATGCATAAAGGGTTACATATCTATCTGCAGGCCTTTCGATTTTTTGGAACAATTTCGGATGCATGAGTTTGCTGAAGGAAGTTTACATCCTTTAGAGTGTGCTCAGACTTGATCTACTATTGCTTGAGTTGCTGAGGTACTGCTGTTCACTGGAGATTTTAGGGCATCCAACATCCCTAGCAAGTTACAATCGAAGGACTCAGCACAAGTTCAATAAAATATATGTTGAACTGGATTGCTGGATACAGTTAGGACTTGTGGAACAAATATTATGGAACTTCACTTTTGCTCTCTGGCTAAATACCCATGTTTCAATTAGTAGAAATCTGATTTTTGCCTCTTGATTTGCTTTTTCTTTTAGCTTTCCAGAAAGAAGGGTAATACATGGAGATTTCATCCAAGATACAAGCAATCAATGTTTCGGTAGGAGTGAAACTGCAAGGCCTTGTTGCAATTGTAGACATGGATTGATAGATTATGTTGGTACACCTCCTTATACATATCTAAGCAGGTGTGCTGGCCTGGTACTGAAGTTGTTGATTGAGATGTGAATAAACAGCGCAATGCTGTTGGTTGTTGGGTATAATGATTCATACCTGCTATGCGATGTGGATCCATTCCCTTGTACAGATTGTAGAGGCGCGAAGTCCTGTAATACATGAACCGTTCGTATATGCATATGCTGCCATAACTCTGCCACAATGTTTTGTTCTGATTTGCCCGTAGGGCAAATGGGCAAATGCAATGCTATTTCGAGGTTGGGACGTTGGGTTATGGATATAAATATACCTGTAATGCTGTATAGTACCTTGTGAATTTCCGATGTGGTTATGATTGATTCTGTATCTATCGGTTTAATTTTAGATCCCGACTCAACCGGGTTGTTAGGGGGCTCCTGCTCCGACAATCAGCGTAGGTTATTGGTACGTGAATGAAGCCAATAAACTGCATTTCCATCCAGTTCAGAAATTTGGCGAACCTTTTAGCTTGTTATCCTTTGAAAGTAGCTATTGCTCGAAAATGTGAGCTAAACACTACTCCCTCTGATTGCAAATGTTCTTGCCCTGTTAACTTATCGCTAATAAGTGGTTAGATAATTTTGAGGTATATTTATCTCTTTCTTTCTATTATATTCCTGTTGAATGATGTTCATCCTCATCAACAAATGCGGTATCCTTCTCAATTTTCCTCCATACACATTTAAGAGAGAAGCTGGCAAGTCTGGAACTGAACGGAAGACGCCTTTTGTAGTTCAGGCTACAACAACTTGTATTTGCAATGGGAAGCAGTACTCTATGTATTAGAAGTTTAGGCTATTTTTGGACGTTGGAATACATGAATTTCGCATGAAATATTTCAACAACTGTAAAAATCGGGGAAAAAATCCCTTTGCTCCAAACAGTGCGTTAGTCATGGTGATCCAAGAACAAATTTGTTTCAACTTGAGGGAGAGGCATTTATACCATTCCTTGGTAGTACTTCCTCTATAAACAAAGATAAGTTGTTTTTGCCTTTTTATGTTCTCAATGTAAGTTTTTGACTTTGATTCTGTGTCATAATATGTTAGAAAAATAAGAAATTACGTATTACGACATTTTTTATGTAGTCAATCTATGTACTTCTATATATATTAATGATTAAACCTTGAAAAGTTGACCGTATGATGGTACGGTGACCCATGTATTTGAGACATAGGGAGCCAATCGAAAACGGATCTTTTGTATTAGCACAGGCTAATACATACATCAGAGTATTGTCTCCATCATACGATTCAAAATGAACTGTCTAGATCAAGTGTTGTAGCACCAAAGAGTATAGTAAAATCGCTACAGCAAACATGCTTTGTTTCTATAGTATTTTGCTATAGAACTACTGACAAGTACTGTTCATACAGACTCAAAACAGTATTCACATAGTTGTTAGGGTATCTCTAATAGTTAGAGATAATTTTGTCTCTAACATATGCTACATCATATTTAGAGACAACATCTCTAATAGATAATCTTTAGCACACTCCAATATTTATATTTTATAATTTTTCTTTGAAACGAGTCTACATATCAACTAGAGTAGATTAATGTATCATATCTTATTTCGCGTGCACAATAATCTCTTCAGTAAGAGACGACCTATACTCACTCTCCTTCACATAGAATTTTATTGATATAATATAACTAAGAGATGACAATAAATAGCCACCGTCGAAGATGCCCTTAGAATCCGGATTCGAGCGACTCAACGTTTTGGAAGCAGCCAGAGCCATGAATCCATGACAAGCATCGTGGACTAATCACTAAGGGCATGTACAATGGTATAGACAGTTGTTGTCTATAACAACTTTCCATGTCACCTATAGACAACACTAAAGACAGCTCATACAATGGGTTGTGGTGATACAGTCGGCTATAGGATTGTAGACAACACATAATCTTTAATGCCTTTTCTTGATTCTGGTGCTATAGTCGGCTGCAGAATTGTAGACAGCAATATTCTCTCTCTTCATTCTCTTTCATCCACGTCAGCAAAAATCTTATGTAGCAGAGGCTATAGACGGCTGACATAAGCCCATTGTACATGCTCTAATACCAATGCGGGTTATCAAGGTGCCACTTGGTCCTGGCTAATTAAGGTGGGCCCAGAAGCATTTAAAAGACAAAAGAACGAAGCGTCCTTTGCTGAAAGCGTGTTACAGTTTCGAGAGGCTGTACACGGTCGGAAGTCGGAACCATGTTCTGGTGTTAGGCTCCTCCCAATGTGCAGTATCTTAATATAATTTTTTAGTATATAAGGAGTATTAGGGTACTATTTTTTTAATACATGGTTTTTTTATGGTGTAGTATTTTATGTCTTTGTAATTAATTAGATGTAGAATATCAAGGAGATGGTGTGTACAAGATGAAAATGAGTTATTTTTTTTTTGTCTATGACTTCGAGCCAGAGGAGTCTCTTATTTAGATACTGCAACAATCTCTCATCTTATTTAATCTACTACCATCTCAGCACTTTGGCTACATAGCACCCTTAAGATACTAACTAAGGTGGAGTATTGAGAGCAGCCTTATGTTTTCTCTAGTTGCACCTGTCTGCAAGTAGAATTGAAGTGGCTAGGTTTATCACATGGGTTCTCTCGAGGGCATGTACAATAATATATTACAGACAGTTGTTATTTATAGTAACTCTCTATGTTAACTGTAGATATCGCTAAAGTCAGCTCATACAATGAGTTATTTTTGTACTCGTCTTTATAGATCACACAATCTTTTAATACTTTTATGAATCTAAAAAATGTGGTTAGATAGTCTCCTTGGTTCTAGTGATATAGTCGATTACAGGATTGTAGACAACATATTTTTTTTTATTCTCTTTCATCTATATCAGTTTAAATCTTACGTGACATTAACTATAAACAACTGATATAAACTTATTGTACATGACCTAAGAGCTATTGATAACCGGTATAGAGTGGAGTCCTTAAAAAAGTAGCACTTGAACTATATAATAACATTTAAAATTAATTTCTTATTTACCGCTGCAAGTTGACTGGATTAACGATCTCAACTTTCATTGCCCACCTATCAGTAGAGCCGCGTTCGCCATTAATTTTCGCTGGGTGCCATCACCGGATTCTTCAGGCCCACAGGGCGGTGAGCCCCGCGCGTGACTGATTTGTGGGCCGTATATCGTGCGGGTCCGTGATGTCAGTAGTTGGGTCGAAGGTGCGTATGTCGTTAGGGTAGGCCCACGTTCGCCCGGCCGTCCAACGAAGTCCGTCCACCCAACTGCAATTATTCCTCAGAGGAAAGGGTTGGCCCCTCGATGTCTATCTTTTCACAGCTTTGCCGCTGAAAAGGACACAAGGTTTGGTTTCGGACTATGTTTCTTTACTCTGAGTTGTTTTTGTACTGACCCCGTAAGATGTGCCATTTAGAGTGTTCTAGGCTTTGGTGTAGTCCAAGTTGTTCACTGTACGCACAAACCATATACTACAACTTCTCATCAACTTTTTTTTTGCGTTAGAAAGAGTGCATGGAGTAGAAATATTGCGATAACTGTATCTTTGATTATTTTTGTCAATAAACTTGTATCGTAGAACGACACTCTAAAAAAAAATACTTGTGTTACAGGGCGGAGGAGTAACTTTCAATTCTCAATTGATGCAAAGGAAACACCATGCATCTTTTATGGGTTACCTTACAATCGAAGATTACTGCAATGTTTACTTACGGACCGAGCAATATATCGACCTCCTCGTAAAATTTCAGCGCATAAGTTTTTTTTTGGATAAATGAGTGCCCGAGCAAAGATATTTTCAGATGTTTTGACGTTTTTTCAAAAAAAAAAAAAAATCTTACACGAGAAAACAACAAATCTTTACAGGCCATGTCAGGAAGAGGACGAAGACGACAAAAGAGGGCAGCTTCGGTTCGGCAAGATCTTGAGATGTGCGAAGACCGCAGACACCGCATCCCCCTCCAGTTCCTTCGACTTCCCTAACCAGCTAGAAGTTTGCCGAAAACAACATCAGCCAGAATAAATATCCTTTTCTCCCTTCTGATCCTATCGATCGATTTCATGCGGCAACTTTACCCATCCATCTGAGATCGCCAGGCGTCCATTGATCCATGGGAAGCAACAAGCCGGCCTCCGCAGGCGGCACGCCGCAGCCGCTGGCCGCCGTCTGCTGCATGTGCGGCGACCACGGCCTCCTGCCCGAGCTGTTCCGCTGCGCCGCCTGCTCCGTCCGCTCCCAGCACACGTATGTCTCTCTACGCACATCTATCGCTCATGTATGTGATGATACCTCCCACGTACGCTTGCAAGATAGGATTACCACGTACATAAAGTCCCGGCTCTTCTTTTCGGTGATCGAGCGTGTTTATGCATGGGAGATTCATGTTGTTTTTATGGAATATCTGTTACCAGCGCAATCCAATTGGATGGGCCGGACTCGTTTGCAGGTTTTCTTGGCAAAGTTGGCATGCATAAATAGGATTGTAAGTATTAAATTTGGAGTATGATGATCTGCATGGATATTCTTGGATGGGAATAAGTTAGCTATCGCAGATTAATTTGTGTAAATATCCTGATCGATGACATATAGCATAAGTATAACACACAAAACATGTGTATATACAACTTGCTAATGGCTAATTTTCAGTTCTCCATCAGCATCTAGCTCGCTTTGAATCCAGGCATGCGTGCATGTCCACCACACAATGCCAGCAATCGAATAGTTTCGTGCATGACTTCATCTGAACCAGACCACTGTTCAATACTATTCCCTGAATTAATCGATCGGACCCTTTCGATTGGTATATTTGATGACACGTACGTTTGACACATGCATATTTCCGATCTTTTTCGATCGCCACCCGGCTGGCCGACCGGCCCGCGCGTCCAGCTTATTTATTCCCACTTTTCGCACGATTGACGCAAAATTATCAAACAAAACGGGGCCTATAAATTCCATCGATGTTGATTTAAGCTGTACTCTAACTGACCTGTACATGCATGTTCAAGTAATTCAATTTATGCATGCATCTAAACAGTTGATCAGTTCTTAATTTGATCTTCCCTACAATACATGCGTATACATACGTTTCTACCTCAGATGTGCATGCAATAACGTAAATCGATCACACATAATTAATCACTTATATTCACTGCATGGGAAAGCTTTTTACTCCATGGTTATATATCAGATACTGCACGGATCGGTACCCGAAGGCAGATTCGTACGGTACGTGCAACTGGTGCCTGAGGGCAGATCAGGGAAGCGGCGCCACCTCTAGCTCGCCGAGATCCACCGTTAAAGCGGCCGGGAGGCCGGACGCTCACAGCGACCCGATCGGCAGTGCCGGCGGCAGATCGACAGCGGCGAAGGTCGCCGCTCGTCGCGACTTCGCTGCGAACCTGAGTAAGCCTATCAAGAAGCAGCAGCGGCTCCTCCTGCGGCGGTCGGCGTCGGACCTGGGAAGCCGCGTCCTCGCCGACCACGACGCGCCGCCGTCGCCCGGTGCCGGGCGGGGCAGGCCGAGGATTCGGAGGTACAAGCTCTTGGAAGAGGTGATCACTAGTATGTAATAAAATAGTTTTGGTTTCGTGGATTTACGTGTAGACTGCAGCGAGTACTGCGATCATGGAGAACTAGCTGTGTAATGATGAGTTGTAAATCCTGTGCGTATACCGTACATGACGAGTTGCTAACGGAGTAGCGGACAGTTCGATCCTGTGAACAGCTTCACTTGATCGCCGGCTAATTAAACACTTTATAGAACTTCTGTTTATATCTGTTTTCAGTACGCGTTGCAGGAATGCAGATAAACCGTTTTTATAATGAGCACTTTTAATCTTGATCTTAATCAAGGTAATTAAAAGGAGGCTTCCATATTTCATGTGTAGATGATTACCTTATGTTCCCCTTGGATTGTTGTCATTAGGGTGCAATCGGTTCGGATACATACGGATATCGCTTCGTTTGTATCTTATTTTGTATTTTTTCTTAGAGTCAAAGTCGGACACGGTAAATATCGGATATCCATTTATCCCTTCTGTATCTGCTTCAAAATGATCGGTCAGACGAAAATTATCCGCTCTATTTGCACCCCTACACATGACATTTGTCGGTAAGGTGTAATGAGAGCAGATACAGACGGATATCGTTATCCTATATTTTATTCTATTTTTTTCTCGGAGTTGGACATAGATAATATCATATATCAATTTCTCTTCTGTATCCACTCCAAAAGCCTTCGGTCGGCCGGACAGAAATCATCCACATTGCAAACGTATAATAATAGTCTTAATTTTGATTATGTAGTTATTTATGATCTATACAACTATCATACTCTTGATTCCCAAATAATAAAGGTGCTATGAGCTATAACTTTTGTTCTTAGTTCTTACTCTTATCAATGATGTCATAAAAATTCTTAATCTTGTCAAAGAAGCAAGCTGAGATGATTGATTGTAACTAATTAAACTTACGTATAATGATTAGTCCTAGTTACGTTGTAATTACTTAATTAAATAGGCGGCTTTGAGAATACCATCATTTTCCATACCAAGACGGACGAAGGGGAGCGAGTTAACCAGAAAGGGCTATCTGCCACCATAAAACAAAGGAAATTAAGCTCCTCTCCTCGATCGTTATGCAAATTGAACTGAGGAGACATCGATCAACTGTTGGTGAGTTGATCAGGATAATTCGGAAAGAAAACCTTCCTCAAATTCGACAGCTAGCCTGACCAAATTTTTTATGCAAGTGAATAAAAAAAACTAAGTATGTATCCATGGTATTGTAACTTTGCAGTTTCGTATTGGAGCAGTGGGCATTAGTTAATGTACGTACATGGGATGGTCCGGAGATTAGTGTAGGAGGTAATGAACCTGACATATGTAAATTCCGGTTATGATCATCGTATTCAGAAGCTTTGTGTGCTTTTTCAGAGTTGATTTTTCCTCATCGTTTTATCAGCTGTGTAGTGCAGCCCCCTCTGCCCTGCCGTTGTGCATCAATGGGCATGAGTATTGTCAGAGCTCCATCAGTCGATATTTCAGCTCTGACCTCTGAGGAAAAACGTACTGAATTCCTCTGAACTTGTTTAGGATCAATTGATGTCTAGCTGTTCCATTTGATCAATCAGGTGTCCATCAATTAGAACAACTTTAATTGTGATATAAGCTTTTCCTTGCAACAGAGTTCTGCTGAATATTTGTACATGGTTCCTTCCAGTTCCACGAATCCACTGAAGGTTTTTTTAAGCAAAGAAAAGGTTTGATAAATCATTTGCTACTGGCCACTTTTGCTAAATCCTATGGCTTTAACAACCGCGAATAAGGAGGGAAAACCGGGTGCCCCTGATCAACTTTGTTTGTCATGCTTGTTTCAGCTCAGCAAATTGATCAGTTATCCATCCATCTGTACTTGAATGGCTTTTTCTTCCACCGGCACTCAAAACTCTCCATCAGTTCAGTTAACGCCTGAGCTGTCAGTAATACTGTACTACTACGCAGGTAAGAGGTGAGGAATCCATTCAGAAGGTTCCAGAAGCAGAATCTGACGAACATTTGCACAGTCGCTGTCGAGGAAGTCAGCTGGCTTCTTGCAATACTGGCAGGTGTTCCTCACTCATGTTGACCAGCTATCGTGGCACACATCAACTCATGTATGAGCCAACAGTGTGCTCAGTTTTTAGTGCCTGATGTTATAGACTTGTAGTCTCTACTAGTGGTGCTTCCTGATTCCTATCCTGATGCTTGGTCGATGCGACATCTTTCACCACTTTGATTCTCTTCCATTGGGGCTACCTGCTGCTCGTTGTCGAGTTGGCATGCTACAAATTGTTTTGCAAATCCTTCGTTGACTTTGAGAGATGCAGGGTTTAGTGGCACATAGTTCAACTTCTATATAATATATATGCAATTACTACTACCTTTTTGAGAGGACATGAGCATATATGCAGTCCGAAAGTAGGAAAGTGGAAGTGCTCCCTATTGGAGGCCCTCAGCCTAAGCTGCACTGAGTAAACTAAAACAATTTTTAATGAGCTTGATCAACCTGATATGTAAAGCATAGAGTAGCAGCTACATTCTCTTGTCCCCATTGCTGCTTTAATGCCATTCTGCACTAACTAAGCTTGATCCCATTGCCATCGAATTACAAGCGTCTCCTTGACCATTCTGCACACCACAGTTTCTTTCAGAATCTTCAGCTATTGCAGCACTTCAGTCCACCAGTTTCCCTTAAGAATGAATGACGTAGTATTCCCTGGGAGAAATATCTGCAAGTCCAGTGTGTCACACATTGAAAGTTTGTCCCCTTGACAATTCATCACTCGGCTGTCAGACAATGAATTAAGTTCAGATCATATTACTACTTCAGCTCAGTGCATCTCCCTGCCTTTGCATGGATTCTGCATTAAAGCATGGAATCAGTGGCGGAGCTAGACGATGGGGGTGCACACCTCCCACACTGCGCGCCGCCGGCCGTCCTCCCGTGCCGCCGGACGCCCTCCCGTGCTGCGCGTCGCCCTCCCGCGTCGCGTTGCCGACTGCTTTGTGCCTGTTGGCTGCCTCCTGGCTCCCGTGCCGCGCCGCGTGGGCGCCGCCGCCGGTGACTCGTGAAGCCAACCAAGCCATCGGCGTGCCAAGCTCGCCCGGCTCGGACCTCCAGTCCTCGCGCGCCGCCGGACGCCGTCCCGCGGACCCGCGGCGGCGTCGCCCTCCCGCGTCGCCGCACCGCGCCACCGGCGCTGCGCTGCGCGCTGGCTCCGTGCGCGCGCCGCGCAGGCCGTCGCCCGCCTGTGACTCACGGTGGCCTGGGGAGCAGCCGAGCAGGAGAGGATCAGAGGAGATATTAGGGTTGGCCGGTTAGGGTCTTCGGGTTCGGGAGGAGTAGGACTGAGCAGAGCTGAGGAGAGGATTGCTTCTGGAGATTTGGAGAATTGGTGAGCTGGGCTGGACCGGCTGATGAGCTGATCCCTGGTTGCTTTTCATAATTTTGGGGGTGCCGAGGCATACCCGGCTCCCCACCTGGTTCCGCCTCCGCATGGAATCAGTCTAGTTCACCCTCACTTTGTGAGATACTTAGATTGTGAAGTGGATGACATTAATTGAACCAGCACATTAGAATCTTATCTTGGCCTATAGTATGGGTAGGTCTCCTTATTTTTGTCTCCTGAATACACAGCCTGCGAGGATGTCACAATGACTAGGCTAAATATGTTGCCTATTGTGGATAGACGAACTCTCATACGTCGTTGAACCGAAACGGCGACCAGAGGGAGGTTGAATAGGAGCACTACTTTTTTTGACCCTATGCAATTTAACTTCTTCTCTCAGTAACTATAGAACATAGGAAAATCAAAACACAAGCACAAAGCAAAAGTCTTGTGTTGAACCCGACGAACCCCTGATGCAAAAACCCCTCACCACGGCACACGGACGGTCCGACTGCCGGAGTTGCCCGGTTTGACCAAGCTAAGGCCAGTTTGACCTCTGGTGCCTGGGCAGCAGCCTGCGAAGATCACAAATCGATCTAACTTTCTACTCGAGATCCAAATCCCCTAAAACTTCAACCATAATTCATCAAAGAGGCCAGGAACATATTTCAATCAATGATCGGAACGATCGAAGCCAAGGTTCCAAGAATTTCTTGGATGAGATCAAGAAAGCACAAGAACTGAAGAAATTTGAACTTTAATCCAAAAACTTGCTTGTTGATGGATGATGATCAACATGACCCTAAATGTATTCTCACACATCCTAGCAAACTAAATCATAGCAAAAGATCCAAGAAAACCAAAGGAACACACAAAATCCTAAAAGGCATCACAGAGAAAGTAAGAATAAGAGAGTACTTATCTTGGAGAAAATCTTGCTTGGATTGATTCAAAAATTATTGGTTTATAGTCTCTCCATCATAAAGGACAAAAGCTCAACACTTGAACACTCAATCAATCCATCTCCCTCAAACCCTAGCCTCCTCTACTCCACTTTCCCAAAATCATAAATTAGGGTTTCTTATTGGGAATGCTCTCTTGATGATGGTGCAAATTCTGCACACCTCCCTTTTATAGTGGAGACTAGGGTTAGAGGAAAAAATTTATCGGGTACCTGTTAAGCTCACACATAAACAGGTTTACACTCATGCACGCTTCTCAAAGTGTATGATGAACTGAGCTTTCCAAATCTGCCTCTTCGTGATCCCCATATTCTCTTGACCTAAACCGCCTATGCTTGTGCCACGGTTCCTTCAAAGGTCACCAAAATACCCTTTCTCGATCTTTCTCCAAAGATCGAGTCCAATCGTCATGAAACAATCACATGCTTCATCACGTGTAGGTTGATCAATGACTCTCTTCATGTCAGCAAGTCTCTTCCATCCGGCTTCCACCGGAACTACCATGTCACTTGCACCAACCGCCACGCCACTTGATGCAACCTGTCGCATTGAATCTCCCGTTCGGTCATCCTTATCCATCTTGTGCCATACTTGAGTCCAATGACTTCACCTGACATCCTTGATCGTTCTTGACCTCAGGTCTCATAGCCTAGTCCTGATCATCTTTGCCGTTGATCATCATTAACTCCAAGACACGTGTACAACAATAGACCAAGAAATCATTTTCGGACACAAGTTCTTTCTAACTTGACCTACATTAGCTAAAACATGCATCATGCAACATATTGTACTAAAACCTATGATTTTGGCCAAACCCACGAAGTTCACCACTGTCTCGATTCATGAACAGGGCCTGGTCGATCAGACCGTCGGCCAGCCAGTTTGATCGCCAACTAGTGGTCAGTCAGATCGCCTAGGGACTTAGCTAAATTTTCACCCCGAAAAATATGCAACCTCTTTGGAATTTTTTAAACTCTATCTACTTTCAGCTCAAAATTCCAAAATAATGAGACCAAGTGCAAACACATCCTCTCATTTACTGCCATACGTGATTTTTGGTCGATTGCCAAAATTGTTATATTCATTTTGGCCGGTCAGACCGCCACCCAATGGATGGCCTGACCGCTAGCCCCTCGACCGGTCTCACGCCACACATGGCCGATCAGAACATCGGCATAGGTTGGCCAGATCGTGACTTTGGCCGATCTGACCTCCCGTGGTCTGACAACAGTATAATTTTTTCAAAATGAGGGTTTCGCCAAACGCCTCGACGCTATTGACAATTGTTTAGCATAGTGAGATTAGGAGCGTATCCTGGTGAAATCTATGGTTTGGTTTATGTGCCTGTCGCTGTGAAAAGAACACTACCTTGTAGGACATGCATAATTACTACATTGCATACAAGATGATGAACAAAGTGGATGCGCCGATATGGTGATTCTTTCTCCCTTTCCAGTTTCGAGTGACTTCTTATGTGACTGAAGACTTGATGCGTGAGCAGGGGGACCATGACTTCATTTACATCAGCGGATCAGATGAACGCATGCAATCGCAAGCATTAGCATGGCACATGCTTTATGCTTTTACTTCTTCTTCTGCATGGCGCTCGTTGCGACACCAAAACAAAACTTGCACATCATTTAACGCCTGAATCAGATCTTGCATGACCAAATGCCGCACAAATCTCTCATCCTTTTTGTTGAGTTTAAGTGTGATACACATTGAGTTTGAGTGTGATATGAATTTTGTTTTCTACTTCAACTCATAGTTCTACTCCTACACAGAGTCTTTCATGTTCCACTATAAATATATCTCTGTAGTCTATAGGGAAGATTTAAAGCTTCATTGTAAACATTTCCTCATATAGGGATATTGACTTCGCATGCCTGTGGTTTTTCTCGAAAGGGTTTTTAACGTAAAATTTGTCTTTCGGTCCTATTTTTCTGTGCATTATTTACAACAAATGGCATCAGAGCACATACGACATTCGGTCAACATCATTACAATGTCTTATCATGGTCTCGACGGCTTGGCAAATCGATGTATTGATCTACAGTCGTTTGTCCAATTCGAAGAGGAGGCCACACGTTTCTTCTCACCGAGTCCGAAGCCAAGTCCTTGTCCGAGCCAAAGTTGAAGCAGAGTCACGTGGAGCACTTGGCCTACCAACCATCTACAAAAGTTGTCGCACACGCGACCATAGCAGTACCAAGAAAGAAAAGGCAAAAACAATTGTTCAGCTTGAAACCCGAGGCGAACTTGTTGCTTCATGATGTCATCGAGCAAATTGGCCTCCTTTTCTTCGAGTACACATGAAGTGTACCAGGGATGCTAACAAGGATTGCTACGTTCACATAGTATTGTACCAGCAAAACTATGATTTCTTCTGCATGGCGACGTTGAAGTATGATATTTCGTTGCTGGATCGAGACATAATATTTTCTCTATGGCAAGTCAAGATACGAGTCGTTCTTGCACAACTCGATTTGGATGACACTTTGTTGGGGATTGATAAGATGCCCATTGCAGGGTCACATGAGGAGAAGCAAAGAAAATATCGTAATATCTTATTTCATATCCATCTTCATCTATCAAATAATATTCTGCATGAGGTTTTGAAGAAGAAGACCGCCGCCACATTATGGTTGAAACTGGAGCATATTTGCATAACTAAAGATCTGACCAATAAGATGCATTTTAAGCAGAAGCTTTATTCGCACAAGATGACAGAAGATGGATCATTATTGAACTACCCGAGAGCGTTCAAAGAAGTAGTATCAAATCTCAAGTCTATGGACGTAAACTATGATGATGGAGATTTGGGCCTTATTCATTTATACTACTGCCTAGTTTATACTCTACGTTCAGAGATACTATTCTATATAGCCGAGATGCTCTTACACTTAATGAAGTATATGGAGCACTGCATACGGAAGAAAATTTGAAACTGTGGATATGCTCATGATCTTAGGATAATGATACAGTTGGCAATGGTGGCGAGGGTTTGTCGAAACATGCGTTTTGGCAAATTTCATAGTGTTGTCAGGCTTAGGCGGTCAAATCGGTCAAGGAGGCGATCGGACCGGCCAACCCTGGCAGTCAGACTGGCCATAGGCAGCGGTCTAACTGACCTAAAATTATGTTTGAGTTTGGGGCCATTACAAAAAATAGAGGGTGTGGCAAGAGAGAGGTTTCTTATGTACTTGGTCTCATATTTTTTGGAGCTTCGAGCCAAAAGTTTTATTTATTTTAAATTTCCAGAGAGAGTGCTGATTTTCAAAGAAAAAATCTAGCTAAGTCTCTTTGCTGGTGGTCAGACCAAGCAAGTTGACGGTCAGACTGGCTAGGGGGCAGTCAGACCAACCAGTGGCGGTCTAACCGGTTTTGCCTTGTTTATTGGCCGATAAGGTGGCGATAATCATATATTAGGTCAATTTTGTAGGTTTCAGTGCATATGTGTTGCATGATGTATGTTTTGACTAACGTGGGTCAAGTTGCAAAAAATTTGTGCCCGAAATCGATTTCTTGGTCTATTATTGTGTATGATGCTTGGAGGTCAACGACGGTCAACGGCGATAATGGTTGGTACTAGGCTTGGAGAGCTGAGGTCCAAAACGATTGAGGATGTCGAGTAAAGTCATTGGACTCAAGCATGACACAAAATGGACAAGGATGACCGGACAGGAAGTTCGGTGCGATAGGTTGCATCAAGCGACATAGGGTTGGTGCAAGTGTCATGGTGGTTTCGATATGAGCCAGATGAGAGAGACTTGCCGATATGAAGAGAGTCGTTGATCAACCTACACGTGGTGAAGTATGGGATTTCTTCACAAAAATTGGATTTGGTCTTTGGAGAAGGATCAAGAAGGAGTATTTTGGTATCTTCACCAAAATATCACCTTGGAGACCTTTGGCTAAACCGCAGCACGAGATAGCACAATGAGAGGTGGTTTAGGTCAAGTGAAGATAAAGATCACAAAGAAATGGATTCGGGAGGCCCGGTTCGTCATCTGCTTTGAGAAGTGTGTGTGAGTGTAGACCCGTTTGTGTGTGGGCTTAATGGGTGCCTGTTAGGGTATTCTCTCTAAACCGAGCCTCTACTATTAAAGGGAATGCCCAGATGTGGAGTTCCCAAGCCCTTCCAAGAGGAAATTTCTAGGATAATCTTGATCTTCATCTACCTACAAGCAAGTTTTTGGATCAAAGTTTGAATCTTCTCGGTTCTTGTGCCCTATTGCCCTCATCTAATAAATTGATGGAACCTTGGCCTCAATTTTCCCAATCGTCGATTAGAATAGGTCCTGACCTTCTTGATGAGCTATAGTTGAAATTTAAGGGATTGTATCTCCAAATAAAAAGTTGAGTCGATTTGTGATCTTGAAATCGTGCTAATTTTACTGTTCATTCATGCGAGGGGTCAGACCGGTTGGCCATCGATTAGACCTCCCACCATCAGAGGTCTCACCACCCTTGTATCCTCTCTGAGTTTTTGGTGATTTTGGTCTTTGTGTCTCGGGGTTTTGATCGAATTCAATGCAAGACTTCCGCTGTACTTGTATCTTCAATCTTCATCGCTTTCATGGCTACTGGAGTGAGAATGAAGTTGAATCCAATCGAGATGAAAAGGATGTAGTGCTCCTATTCACCCTCCTCTAGTCGCCGTTTTGGTCCAACAGAAACTCATGGTTCCAAACAAAAGTTCAAATTTGCATATAGAAGATCTGATTGTCTTTAGAGGACAACGGGAGAGGAGTTCAAACGATGACTCAAGAGGCAAAAGCTCAAGCGAAAAATCAAAAGGGAAATCAAAACCTAGAGGCATATACAAGTCATGCAAGTATTGCAAGAAAGATGAACACGACATATCAGAGTACTGGTGGGTAATGAAAAAGGAGAAAAGAATAACAATTTCAAAAAGGATCAAGAAGAGGATGATGCTAAATCCATCAATGTTACTAAGGAAGATTCTGATGGAGATGTTCTCGTTGCCTTTGCCAGTAATTATAAAACCGGTGATGAGTGGATTCTTGATACGACGTGCACTTTCCACATGAGTCCGAACCGAGATTGATTCATGAATTATGAAGCTACACCATGTGGTTGTGTTGATGGGTGATAATTCACCATGCAAGATTGTAGACATTGGTTCTATCCAGATCAAGGTGTTTGATGGCACCATCGGAACTTTATCGGATGTTCGACACATTCTCAGTTTGAAGAGAAATCTTATCTCATAAGTATTCGTGATGCTAAAGGGTACAAGTATTCAAGTGGAGGTAGAGTTCTGAAGATCTCCAATGGCTCTCTTATTGTGATCAAAGGTGATATGTAAGCTGCCAACTTATATCATCTATAATGTACTACAATTTTAGGTAATGTTGCTGTTACGTCAAATAAATCATCTTATTCTGATGCTACTAATCTTTGGCATATGCGTCTAAGGCATATGAATGAAATTGACATATAGAGTTATGCAAAAAAAAGACTCCTTGATGGTCAAAGCATCGACAAGTCAAAGTTTTGTGAACACTGTGCCTTCGGCAAGCAAAAGAGGGTGGAGTTTAGTATAACAATTCACTCTACAAAAGGTATATTAGATTATGTTCACTCTAATTTGTGGGGAGAATCCCGCGTTCTGTCTCTTGGAAGTGCTGACTACATGTTAATCATCATTTATTATTATTCAAGAAGAATTTGGTCATATTTCGTGAATCACAAATCGGATGTGATCAAGATATCCATGAAGTGGAAGATTATGGCTAAAAAGCAATCTGACAAGCATGTCAAGAAGCTATGTACGGATAATGGCTTGGAGTTTTGTTATGGAGAATTTGAAGTTTTATGACGATCATAAGGCATTGTGAGACATTACACTGTCCCAGATACTCCTCAGCAAAACGGTGTGGCAGAACGCATGAACAGAACCATTATAGAGAAGGTACATTACATGTTATCTAACTTCGGCTTATCTAGGGGTTATTGGGCTGAAGTCGCGTCCACTGCTTGTTATTTGATCAATTGGTTACCAACCTGACAATTGATAAGAAGACTCCAATTGAGGTATGATCTGGTTCTCCAGCAGATTATTCAAATTTGAAAATATTTAGTTGTCCTGCTTATGCTCATGTTAACAATGGTAAATTGGAGCCTAAAACCGTTAAGTGCATTTTTCTTGATTATAATCCTGTTGTGAAAGGATATAAATTATAGAATCCTAAAACTAGAAATGTGGTTATTAGCAGAAGTGTTACTTTTGATGAATCTACCAAGTTACATGATAAACCATCTATTGATGTTCCCATTGAGAAGCCACATAAATCAAGCGTGCAGGTGAAGCTTGTTACTGATTCATGATCTATACCAGAAGCCAAAAATTAAAATATACAAAATGTTCCCATTGTCTTTCGACCACTCACAACGCTTCATTGCGGTCGACAGATAAAAAGGAATATTCAAGCTCCCAAGAGATTGATTGCAGGAGCTAATGTTGTTGCTTATGCTTTGAATGTAGCAGAAGAAATTGAAGGTACTGCAGAACTTTTCACTTATTCAAAAGCTATCTCTTCTGGTGATTCAGAGAGATTGATGATTATCATGCATGATGGCATACCATCTCTTTAGAAGAATGACACTTGGGAGCTGGTCAAGTTGTCAATAGATAAGAAAGTTATTCATTGCAAATGGATCTTCAAGAAGAAAGAAGCATTTCACCAATCGAAGATATTAGATACAAGACAAGACTCGTTGCTAAAGGATACAATTAAATTCCAGGTATTGATTTCACATGTCTTTTCCCCAATTGTGAAGCTTAGTTCCATTCATATTTTACTCAATATAGTGGCTATGTATGATTATGAGCTTGAACAATTGAATGTGAAAACGGTGTTCTTACATTGGGAAATGAAGGAATACATTTATATAGAGCAACCAAAAGGTTATCTTTCCAGGAAAGGAGAATTATGCAGAAAAGTTGAAGAAATCTATTTATGGTCTGAAGCAATCACCCAACAATGGTACAAGAGATTTGAGTCCTTTATGATCTCTCAGAATTTCAAAATATCTGATTATGATAGTTGTGTTTATTTGAAGACTGTTAATAGCTTAGCTATTTAAGTGCTCGTATATGTTAATGATATGTTGATTGCTGCAAAAGATAAGACAGAAATTTCAAAGTTGAAGGCACAATTGAGCAGTGAATTTGAGATGAATGATGTGGTGCAGCAAAGAAGATTCTTGGTATGAAAATTATCGGAGATAAATGGTTTGAAAAATTATACCTAAGTCAAAAATTGTATATTGTTAAAGTTCTTCATCGTTTCAACATGAATAAGACCAAACCGGTGAATACTCCGTTAGCTGCACATTTTAAACTTTCTTCAGTGTCGTGTCCATAGTCAGGTGATGAAGTTGAGTACATGTCTAGAGTTCCACATGTCAGTGCAGTTGATTCACTTATGTATGCCATGGTATGTTCTCGTCCCGATTTATCTTAATCATTGAATGTTGTTAGTATATACATATCTAATCCTAGCAAAGAACATTGAAAAATAGTTTACTGGATTTTCATATACTTGCGGGGTACATTTGATGCTTGTTTACAGTTTGGGAAGACTAAGGATGGAATTATTGGTTATGTGGACTCAGATTTTGCTGAGTATTGTATAAGAGAAGATCTCTTACTGGTTATGTGTTCACTATTGAAGGATGTGTCGTTAGTTGGAAAACAAGCCTACAAGCTACTTTTGCCTTGTCCACTACAGAAGGCGAGTATATGACTATTTCTGAAGCTTACAAAGAAATCATTTGGCTAAGATATTTGTTTACTAAACTTTGTGGAAGTACGTCTTGCACTACAATATTCTGCGACAGTCAAAGCACTATTTGCCAATAATCAGATATTTCATGAGAGAACGAAGCACATTGACATCAGATATCATTACATTCGAAGTGTCATTACTCAAGACGTCATTAAAGTCAGCAAGATAAGTAATCATGATAATCCAACTTATATGATGACAAAGCCAGTTCTTACCGCTAAGTTTGAGCTTTGCTTGACTTAGTTGATATCATTCAATAGTCCTATGGATGTTCGGCGCACAAAGTGTTTATGCTAATCTGTTTTGAGATCACGTGTTGTTTTGGCAACAAGAGGAATTCGTCTTAAGGTGGAGATTGTTGAGCTTAAGTGTGATACGAATTGAGTTTGAGTGTGATACAAATTCTGTTTCCTACTCCAACTCATACCCAGAGTCTTTCATGTACCACTATAAATATATCTATGTAATCCACAAGGAAGAGTAAGAGTTTCATTGTAAACATCTTCTCATATAGTGATATTGTCTTCGTGCGCCTGTGGTTTTTCCCGAAAAAGTTTTCTATGTAAAATTTGTATCTTTCATTTCTATTTTTTTTTGTGCATTATTTACCATGCTTTTAACGTGTGCTTGAGTTGTGATGATACCAATACCATGTGCACCAACAACCCGGAGATCGTTCAGCTGCAGAGAAGCAGATGGCATGGCAGCACCTGCTGTGGATCTGGGACGTGCAATTAGGGGGAGAAAAGGACTCTACCTGAAACGAAACTTTTTCCCCCTGCTGCTCCTAGATGGTCCTGCGCTCCAATGCAGTGCAGAGACACGAGCATCTCTGCTACAATAGTAATGTACACACAAGCTGTAATAACAAAGATATGCAAGTACTTACTTTCAATTATATAGATGCATATATGGATTAGACTAACTTGTTAAGAACATACATGTTTATAGGTACAAACTTTGCCGTTTATGAGATATCCCCCAGAATGTTTCGAAATAAAGCCGCAAGGCAAAAAAGAAGTGAAGAAAAGAGCAAGGATATATCTGTTCTGTCTTGTATCATCTTTCTTTCACCATGCCACATCATTGCAATGATGGAAGAGAGGACGGCAGCAATGTGCATATCCTCCTCCACCATGCACCACCACAGCACAGGTAATGTGCAAGAGGAGAGGACCTCCCATTCTTTTGAGGCAATGAAGCATGCATGCCTCCCTCCCTCATCGCAATCTACGTACCAAAGAGGGGGCCTCTTTCTTGCTCTGCTCAGCACTGTTCAGCCTCACTTCCTCTTTCTTTCTCTCCCCTGCTGCCTTTTTGTGAACACTTGAGCCTTTCCAAGACCACAGAAGCAAGTTGGATCCATCTATCACCTTGAGCTGCCTGTGGAAGCAAGTTGGATCGCCTTGGATGTGCTGTGCCTGTGCATGCATTGGCCCCAGCAGACACTGAACTAATAATCGGGTTGGATTAGGGCAGTACACTGCTTTGCCTTTGCTATGAGAGACCCCACAATGGGTTTGAATGGGGAAGCTTTTGACCATCTCACAGTGCCACAACAACAACACTCCCATTTGCTACAGACAACTTCAAAAGCTCAGGTTGCTGGCTCTCTTAATCAAGATTGAGTTGTTGTCACTAAGGATGGACATGTTCTGCCTAATTTAGCTTTGCCTTGTGAGTTTATAAGCTCAAATATATATTATTTTTCTATATACTTTTTTCATATATAAAAGAAGTATATACACAAATTTTATTGTAAAAGTGGATTTTAATGAATTTTTTATGGAACTCACTTTGAGTATCTTATAATAATTATTGAAGTATACTTAAATTGATAAAGAGATATCATCATACAATCTAAGTGGTATATGATATGAGAAGTTGGAGTACGTACTCACAGGAGTACCATACCGTGTGTGTATATATATAGTAGTGAAAAAGTTTTCACCCGGTGCTTGGTCAGAATAGATGAACAATTTTCACAAGTACTGGTGAGTGGTGAGTACTGAGTAGGGATGAAAGGCAAAATGCATTGCAGGTTGCTACTTTGGTGTATAAGGCAGCCTTTTCTCTCTCTACCTGGCTGGGTGTGTGTTAGTGTTACTGAGCATCTCACATATAGCAGTGTGATATATGGTTGTCACAATTTCATGTGGTTAGTATACCAAGAAGTCCATGATTCTTAGGGATTGAAATGATGAGGAAGATTCCCTTGCTTACTTTCAGGGAGAACAAAAAAGAGGGCAAAAAAGGCTTAAGCACTGCTTCAACCTTGGGATCAGCGTGTAGATGCGATTTAAAATAGAGTACTTCCCATAATATCAAATGCTTGGTTGTCAATCAGGCTTGTGCAAAGATAATACAACAAGGGTGAGTTTTTTATATGCTACTGAAAGTTTGTATCATTATTTATATATCACTCATTGTTTCACTTATATGTGAGCTCTGACCTCACATATTAGTGACACAATCAGACATTTCGCTAAATTCTAGTAGCATATAAGAAATTAATCCTACAAACAATAAGAGGCCAGAGCGTTCAAATTAAACGAGAAGGGAGCAAGAATTGAATCAATCTTGTCCTGTTGTGCTAGACTAGACTCCTTGCTACTTGAGTACTAGACTCCTTGTTTGCTTCTCCTCATCACCTTTTGTGTGGTTTGTATAGTGGCTGTCTGCATGCATGAGGGATGCATGCAGCAGCTAGCTCCTGCTGTGCTGTAGATCAGATCAGTGCAAACATTGATGCCTCTACAAATCTTTCAGAGCTAGGAGCCCAATCATGTGCTTGTCCCAGCATGCATGCATGCATGCAACTGGCCTCTGAACAATCACATTGTTTTTGCAGGGTTTGCAAGGCATTAAAAGGCATGGCCCGTTGTTTAACACAACCTTCCACTTTGCTAGAGCAACAATGGCTTTACCATGTTCATCATCAAGGGACCTCGTGAGGGCTGGATTGGTTGGAGCGTTCCAGAACCAAAGATGCCCCCATTTGAGTTGTCCTCTCTTTTGGTTGGTCACTGGAGCAGCAACTTGTACATTGTCTTGTCCCGGCAACAGTGCGAATCCACAGGTTACACACTTAACCCACTGCAAACCCCACATCAAAAAAGGGGTAGAGAAACAGGAGTCAGTCGCTGAACAGCAAAGTGTTTGATTGAGCCAATGGTCCAAAGATCTTGTGCAATGCTGAGTGCTCCTTAATTTCTTTTAGCAACTCTTTACCTAAGAACGCATGATGCCACTGAATACTTGGTGTCTGCATCCAACAGTTCACAACAAATTTTCTTTGGGTCATCGGTTTGGCATTTGCTGGTTAATGAGAATATTTGGCAGGGTTTCAGGGAAGAGTTCTCAAATAGTATTCTGTTAGGGGGAGCTTTCTAAACAGACATGCAGACATTTCGATGCAAGCTCTTGGTTCAGATTAGATCTTGCCATCATACATGCTGCTCATGCCAAGGAAACCTAATGCTAGAAGATGAATAAATGTCTTTTGCACGTCCAATAGAAAATCCCCCTTTCCTGTTCCAACCAGAAACCTGATGTTTATGATCACTCATAAACTGTCGTCCAAGCATTGTCGGTAATTCGTTGTCCTTTCATGTTAAATCACCTCATTTTTTGAAAGATACATGGGCTGATGGGCATGCAGCTGCCATATGCTCCGCAGCTTGTACCACAGGAGTTGAAACTTCAAACCAAGTCCTCACCACTGTATTCGAAGTAATCAGCGAAAGCTATGGACAGTGTCAAAGAAATAACTTCATCCAGAACCATTTCATCTACCAGAAATCGTTGACTAATGTATTGCCACAGTAAATCGGATATTTTCCCCCAAAGTATTACTCATGGTTCAGATTACAGAATATGTTCTCGCAATCCAGCTTTCACAAATACAAAGCCACTTTGCTTTTCTTTTTTCCTATAAAGCAATATACTTTGCTGATGTTTCGACAAAAGATGCGCTTACGGTGTTTCATCAAGAACTTTGACATTTTCAGTAGATGATTACCAGTACAAAACATCAGGTAGAGAGAAGGCCATGAGGTGAATGAATAGCTTTCTGGGATTTAGTGGAGCACCTCACTTTTCTAGGGCTTCATAGACATGTGGACACGCTGTTCATATAATCTTGGATATTTAGGAACATGACACTACTGCTTCAATCAACAAAGGGCCAGAAAAGGTGATGTGACAAAAATAAAATAAAAACAAGGTGTTGACACACTATAAAGTAAGCCTATAAATCCAATCTTATCACTGTTCGCATATTCATATGATTGCAAGCCCTATTTCCCTAGGCCCGCATTGGAGGAAGTAGTTAGCAGTTAAACTTGTGCTTGATCGTTTAATAATCATCAGAAGCAAAAGTTCCTGACCAAACTAGTGATAAAAGGGCTTCCCAGTTCATGCAGCTGTACCATGACTGACAAGATCTGGTTAAAAACTGCTAGTGTTTCTGCAAATATGGAAACGCATGCCTGCCTGAATGGTGCCTAACTTTCAGAAGAGATTACCAGATGGCCACACCAAATCATCTATGTTTCCATGCATGCAGTACTCATGGCCAGAGAAAAGGAGTCGCTTTACCTTTCGCTAATTTTGGAGCCACTGAGCTGATAGAAATAGGTGAGCAGCGGCAGTAAATAAATCAACTTTATGCTATCATTTCTCTCCTTTACCAAACATAATGCGTCTGAAAAGGTGTAATTTATTTTTCATCGTGTTGAGAAGAGCAAAGACACAGCCATCATGATACCTGCAACTGGACTGCAAGAGAAGAAGCGTGGGCCATGAAAACAGATCACAAATACAGGTATAACACAATTAATCAATGTGCAAGAAAATGCAATCGAAATGAATTTGAGAAAGGATAGTATTAGAAACAGATCCTTTATCTGCTAGACGTACAGGAGTGGAGCGGCCGGTGTCAAGGCAGTGCACAGTGCACACCATAGTCTCATCGAACGTCCCAGAGGACATCTATCTTATCTGTGATCTTGACATGAATTATCTTCTGGTTGTAACTCTCACACGCTTGTCTGAACCTGAATCGTTCACACACAAAATTGGACAAACAACAATCTTCCAAATTACCATGCACTAGTAATGGCTCTTTCTGTTCATGTAGTCGAGTAGTAATAAAGTAGACACATGAAATGCTGTACCATATGGCGTATAGCCCTTGCAGCTTTCTGTGAGGTGAATCAATCACAGTCCCCTTGTCAGATGGTCATGAGCTTGCCCATTACTACCGCATTTCTCTGCACTTTCATCCTCATCTCTTCCCATGGCCGGTTCGTGTCCTGTTAAGGTACGAGATCCACTAGATCTGCAGAGTTTTTTTTTTCTTCAGCCGGAGTTGGAATAGTAGCCAATTATTTGACAAGATGTTTGCAAGATGAGAAGGGCAATCGATCCCAACCTCTAGACCTCACGTGTACCTTCATCCAAAAGCTCAGTTCGGCCAAGGATGATCAAAATCGATGGAGATCTCCCGTTTTAAGCGGAAAATCTTCGCAATATGTTCGAACATTTGTTGGGCCAACTTCTCGTTCATTTCTCCTGTCTAGTTCGTATTTTCGACCGTGTTCGATCATCAATGGATGACGACAAACGATTCGCTTGCAATTTCCGATATCTCCTTGATGAAATGGTCAAGGAAGCCAATGAGTTTGCTGAGGAAGCCTTTTCACCTCCTGCGGATTTTACTGTCCTTCGATCCTCACTTGGCATCTACCCCTTCAGAGTTCTCGCTCGCTCGCTCGCTCGCTCAGACAGTCAGTGACTCGTGGGGATCAGTCAAACGATCGATCAATCTCCATCAAGATCGACCAGTCATCACTCCCTCATCATTTGCCATCCCACTATCATCTTTTAGGCTCCTTTGGTTTGGATGCACCCAGGCTTCCTTGTAGGAATGGTCACTATCCAAGCTTTTTCGCCGAAACTGTGACCAGCAGAGCCATCAGAGAAACAGCAACCGAAAGAAAGAAGGGAAAAGAAAAGGCTGCGGTGGCTATTACGCCAACAGTGAGCATGTATAACGACTGACGAGTACAGGCATGGGATTTGCACTGGAAAACTTCATCAAGTCGTCATATAATTTCTAACCTGCAGGGTCGGATTGGAGGCTAAACCGCTGTCGTTTTCGCCGGCCGTGGGAGGCGAACACGTGGGCTAGAAACTAGGGCTGTCAAGACAAATAGACGCCGGGCAATAATCACTTGATGGACCAGGGCCTAACTTTTGCTGACCGTCCGGTAAGGAACCCATGGATAGAGCTTTCAGGTTGTGACCGTAGGACCTCTAGTAATGATATCAACAGCCAAATTTCGGGATTCAGAGGAGATAACGAAAAGACAAGTCCAAGACTTTTCAAACTTGCACCGGAGATCACAGAACTTGAGACAGGGAACATTGAAATTTAACATAGCTCAATTCAGGGGGGTTTTGTTTCAGAGTTCCGATTCGAACATGAAAAGGAAGGAAATTATGCGACAAGAACAGGAAAGTGTTAATGAATTTAATCTGATGACAAGCTTCACTTCAAAAAAAAAAATTGAGAAACCATGGTGGTTGTACTTGTGCCGGCATATATGGATTGTCCTCTAAACAGAAAGCGCTCAGAGCAGCAAACAAAACTGAGGCGGCGATGATGAAGCCCACTTGAAGAAGCCTGCTCCGCTGCACTTATGATCTTGTGGTAGAAAATTTTGCATATACCGATGAGCCCTACTAGTGCAGCAACAGTTGAACGCTGCGCTGCTCCCGTAGATGGCTTGGAACTCCATCTCTAGACGTCGAGCATAGAAAAATGTAACCATACCCACAACTCCGGCGTCTTACCGTCCATTGTTACATAGGCAGCTTCTGATCTGCACTGAGCGTATCAAGTGCCCCTGCACAAGAAGCTTATAAGATCTTCACAAATGATGGTACATCCTCCCTTGGCCCCTCAAGTGACCGATACATGTATAGGATGTCCACATCGTCGGTCTTCTCGTTCTCAGGCTGGCTATTTATCAACTCTACCACCATCCGCGGCAGCCGGCGTGACACCTCCTTGCAACCTTGCAGCGTCAGGTTGCAGCCCGACATCCAGACGAACCGCATGTTATAGAAATGGTGCATCCCGGAGAGGAGGCCGGCATCACCAAACGGACAGTCCCTTATCTCGAGTTTCTCTAGCTTCCAGCACCCCTGGAGGATGTGTTGCAGCGCCAGATCACTGTTTCCAGCGAACGCCACAGAAAGCGTCCGCAAGGACTTGCCATACTTGCCAATGTACTCAAATGCTCGGTCAGTCAGGCGTCCAGATGTGGAGAGCCTAGTAAGCTTGCTGCAGTTCTGAACAATGGCGCCGAACCCTTCATCCATAGGCTCCCCGGTCACATGGTCGGGCTCGTGCCGCCCCATTATGCATAACCGGAATACGTTAAGCTCCTGGCAATTTTGTGACATGGTGATGACAGCAGCGTTGGTCATTCTCTGGCAGAAGTACAGTATCGAGCGGAGCCCACGGCAGCCATCGGAGATGGCAGTAAGCCCAATCTCCGACACCAACTCATCGGCGTCCTCGTGCGCATCCAGTGGGAGCACACGGAGAAACTGGAGCTTCTTGCAGCACATCGCCACAGCCTGGAGCCCCTCGTCGCGCACCGAGTCGAGCACCTAGCAAACAACTCATCATCAGAAAACCAGAACCACAGAGCCCAGGTAAAACCAAGCCGATGAAGCAATCCAGTTAGTACCCATAGCGTCTCAAGACTGTGGCATTGCCCGATGAAGAGCAGGAATTGATCGGGGGTGACCGGGGCGTAGCTCAAGTCGAGGCTCGTTAAGTTGGCGGACACCGCGACAATGGTGGGCAGGTACTCCGGCGCGAGATCACGGAAGCCGGACACCGAAACGAGCGTGTGCGCCCGCCCGGCGGACGCGAACGCGGTCGCTATCTGCCCAAAGTCGAGCCCCTCGTCCTCGCCGCCTTCCCCCGGCCGGAACGAGCCCGTGCCAAGGTGCGTCAGGCGAGGCGTGAGCGCCATGAGCCGGCGCAGCTGCCCGAGCGACACATGCTGGTTGACGCCCAGGCGGCTGAGGCGCGGCGAGCGAGCCACGAGCGCCTCGAGCGCGGCGAAGGCCACCGGCGGCGCGAAGCACTCGAAGGAGAGCGACTCCAGGTCGGTGGGCCCCGGCGGGAACGCCGCCACCCAGTCCACCACCTCGTCGTCCTCCTCCTCGTTCATCTGGCACTCCACCACGTCGAGCACTCGCAGCCCCCTGTGGCAACCAACAAGAGAGCAATAATAATACATCTCTCGCATCAAATACGCCATTACCACGTAAGAGTGAGTTCGAATGGAATGGCATAGAGAGGGTGGGGTGAGGGGATGCATTACCTGCAATGGGAGGCGAGGGAGGCGAGACCCCGGGAGGAGAAGCCGTCGCAGAGGAGGAGCGCGAGGTCGCGGAAGGATGCGGGGAGGGAGCGGGCGAGGAGGTTGAGGTCGGCGTCGGTGACGGTGATGCGCTTGAGGGAGAGGGAGCGGAGGGCGGGGAAGGCGGCGGAGGCCAGGGCGGTGGCCCAGGGGCGGAAGGCGGAGGCGGCCCATCCAGGGGGCAGGAGGTTGAAGTCGTCGAAGCGGGGGCGGCCCTTGAGGAGGATGTGGCGCGCGTTGGGGAAGCGGCGCGCGGCGCGGGCGGGGGATGCGGCGAGGATGTTGCGGACGGCGACGGAGGCGCGGGTGGCGGACTCGGCGCGGTGCCAGGAGCGGCAGACGAGGGAGGCGGCGCCGCGGTCGCGCGCGGCGTCGAGGAACTGGAGCACCGTCTCGAGGACGTTGTCTAGGACCTGGTCGGGCGGCGGCGACGCGCGCGGCCGCTTGGGCGCGGGGGGCTGGTCGTCGTCCTCCTCGGACATGGCGCGCGCGCGGATGATGATTGGTGTGGGTGGCGAAGAGGAGGAGAAGGGATGGAGCGGAGGGAGGTGGCTGCTCTTCTGCCGCGGCGGGGCAGGCTGCGGCTGGGTGGTGGGGGTGTGCGGGTGCGGGTGCGGGTGCGTGGTGTACTTGTGTTCCGTCGCCCGCAGTGCTCTGCTACAGCCTACAGGAGCCTGGAGGGCTCACTGGATAGAGGGGGCTAGTGCAGATCTCACTCATTATTTGCACCTTTTCAGGTGTGTAATGCAGTAAAAATTACTGCTACATTTTTCTCCAGTCGTTTATCGTATCATGGATTCATGCAATTGAATAAATTTGATTTAACGGGTAAAGGTTTGGATGTAACGCCTACGGTCTATCGTATCGTCGGAAATCAAAACACCGTTGTAAGAGGCGGAGTCAATGGCAAGAACGGTAAAAAAAGTCTCTGAGTATGTAAAATGGGTTTATGTCAGCTGTCTATAGTCTCTGTCACATAAGATTTTTGCTGACGTGGATGAAAGAGAATAAAGAGAGAGAAATATGTTGTCTACAATCCTGTAGTCGGCTGTAGTACCAAAAACAAAAAAAGTATTAAAAGATTGTGTGTTGTCTACAATCCTATAGCCGACTGTTACACCATAACCATTGTATGAGCTGTGGGAGATGGATTGATTGTGTGCTTAAGTGTTGAGCTTTTGTCCTCTATGGTGGAGTGGCTATAAACCAACATCTATCTCAAATCAATCCAAGCAAAATTCCTTCAAGATGAGTTTCTTCTTGTTCTTGCTCTTTTTTGTGACTTTTGAGATTTTTGTGATCCTTTGGTTCTCGTTTGATTTCTTTTTGTGATCTTACTTACTGTGATATGTGGGAATACATATATGATCATCTTTTACCAACGAGCAAGTTTTAGGATTAAAGTTTGATTTTCCTAGATTCTTATGCCATCTTTCCCTCATTTATGAAATTCATGAAACTTTGGCCTTGATCTTCTCGATAGTCGATTGGAATAGGTCATTGGCTTTCTTGATGAGCTATGGTTAAAATTTGAGATGATTTGGATCACCGGATTAAAAGTTGAGTCGATTTGTGATTTTGATTTCATGTCGATTTCATTGTTCCTCGTGCTAGAGGTCGGACTGCCCTGGTGAGAGGTCAGATCGCCAAGCCATTAGTCAAACCGCCCAACTCATCTTGTTTTGAGTTTTTGATGATTTGGGTTGTTGTGCTTGGGGTTTCGATTGGATTCAATATAAGATTTCTGTTGTGCTTGTATGTTGACCTTTATAGTTTTCATAGCTATTGGAGTGAAAATTCAGTTGAATCTAATCAAGGTGAAATAGAGGTAGTGCTCCTATTCACCCCCTCTAATCGCGGTTTCAGTCCTATAAGTGATATCAGGGCCTGGTTAGTTTACTCTTGATCTTAACCGGTCATTGAACTTAGCGATGGAGAAGAACTCCACCAAGCCGCATATTTTCGATAGGCTCGACTATGCCTATTTGAAGAATCACATGTGTGTCTATCTTCAGAGCGAAGATCAAGCCATATATGGAGGTTGTCCGAGCCCCGCTCGTCTTGCCTGAGGTTGCTACGTGCTACGTCGGCTTTAGCAGCCCTCTTGGCTAACAATCACAAGGCAAAAAAACCTCCTATATGTCAGGCTTGGTAGACAGGAGTATAATAGGATCTGTCACCTTGAGACCACGTACGAGATTTGACAGACTCTCGAGACCTACCATGAGGGTTCGTCCCAAATCAAGCAAGTACGTCAAACGATCTTCAAGCGAAAATGCAATAAGTTCGAGATGCGTCCTGAAGAGAGCATTGTTGACGTATTCACTCGCTTTAACAAGATGCTCAATCAGTTGAGAGCGATCGACATCGAGTATTCTCAGTCCGAGAATGCTACCCACCTCTTAGCTACAATCAACACCAAGGAATGAGAGATGAAGGCTACTATCATTGAGGAGAATATCAATTTCTCTGATCTCACCTTAGAGTTGCTCTATAGTAAGTTCAAGGCCATGAGATCAAAAGGGTTGATCATCTTAAGAAGGAGAACATGACTTTAGTAGCTAACCTCTCAGGAGAACTTCCAATGGCTCTTCTGAATCTTCCACTGGATTTTTACTTGCTTGTTTATCTGCAATGCATGAAGAAGAATTTGAGACTATTCCTGAGCCTGAGTTAGCCCTCCTAACCAAAAAAGTTCACACGGGCCTATCACAATATGAGGAACAAGAAGAGAGGCAACCCTGTGATATTCTATGAGTGTGAAGAGCTTTACCACATCCGAGCGAACTATTCTAAGCTGAAAGAGGAGCAACCACAAAGAGGAGAAGGCAGCTTGGAGGAAGGCTGAAGGGAGCAAGTCCAAGTTTGATGATACCATACTTGTGAAAGCTGCTCACTGGGTTCTTGCCGCTTTTGGAGAGCAATCCATGAGCGATATGGACTCCGGGAGCAAGGAGGACAAGGAGGAGGAGCCCCCTCAAGACAAGAAGAAAGGGAAGACGAATGACTTCACCGGCATGTGCTTCATGGCCGACTCTGTCGACGTCAATGACATCGATGAGGTACCTTCATCCTATGAAGTTCTCTCGGCTAGGTGTGATACCATCTATGAGCAACTGCTTAGCCAGGATAAGGCATTAGAGTTTTCCATAGCTAGAAATAAGGACTTAGAATTACAAGTTGATAATCTGACGCTAGAGCTTGTGAATACTAAGAATCTTGATGTTGATGAATGTTTATCTTGTCATACTTTACATTCTGAACTTGCTAAGTTACAAAATACTCATGATTTTGTGGTGCACCAACTAGACAATGCTAGGACTAAGTTGATTCAGTTTAAAGCTATTCCATGTGAAAAATACTTAGAATCTAGCATGTTGGTAGTTTCTGATAAGGCTGAGTCTAGCAGTTGCTCTTTCTGCTTAGAACGAGAATGTGAAATGAATGACATATTAGAAGTAGTTAGAGTTAAGCATGCCAAACTTAAAGACAAAATTAATTCTACTCCTTGTGCTTCATGTGAAGCTTTTAAATTTGAAGTTATTATTTATAAGGAGAGGCATGCTAGAGTCGCTAAGGCTAAAACTTGTAAATCATGTCCTAAACTTGAAAAAGAAAATGCTTATCTCAAGGACACATTAGAAAAAAAAATCTAAGGGTAAGAAACATTTGAACACGATTCTTGACATGTCCAAAACTCCTTACGGGAGGCAAGGGTTAGGGTACAATTTTACCCAAGACAAGTCCAAAACTCCTTATGGGAGGCAAGGGTTAGGGTACAACTTTGCCCAAGACAAGTCCAACTCAAATGTCATTCAAGTCTTAGAAGATGGCTTAGTTGAGTTCAAGACCCAACTTGCAAAAATTCTTTTCAAATCTGCAGGTCTTGCCCAATCACCTTCTGAGTCAAAAGATGCATCTCCTAGTGGTACCAATTACCATTACACCTATTGCAAAAAGGATGGGCATTTGCTTGAATTATGTTAGCGTAGGTTGAAAAATGTTAGGAAAATCTTTATAGATTTGCTTTGAGTCAACCTAAGGCTTTTATGAGGAACCGTTACACTAAGAAGAAGAAACCTTGTCTAGGATTTCATTCACATGCTAAACAACATGTTTATCATCATCATGTTCCTAGACAGGATGCATCTCATATTCTTATGACTGTTGCCCATGATAGGACTTCAAGTAAGATCAAGGCTAGTAATATCGCTTTACATACTTCTCGCAAACGTGTGTTTTAGTACTGGATTAATAAGTCACCTTTGATGAGACTAGCCCTGGAGCTAGATCAGACATTTCAGATCACATACAGGCGATGGAGTCGATGATGGTCTCCCGCATGCTATTGATGCTCCTATTCGAGCTCAAGAACCTACTTCAACTACTTCACCTTCAGTTAAGGCTCATGTTGTATCTTCATCATCATCAGTACCTGCGAAGGTCGAAGAGGTGCTATCTCCCCCAGACACTCAACTTCACATTCAGAGACATCATCCTCCAGATTAGATGATTGGTCATCTTCATGAGCGAGTCACTCGCTCCAGGTATCACGATTCGAGTCTCTACTCCTATTTTGCATTTGTTGCTTCTTTCAAACCCTGTGGTATATCGTATGCATTATCTGATTCGAGCTGGGTCAATACCATACACGAGAACTTAGAGAACTTCAAGAGGAACATGGTTTGGAACCTAGTAGAGCCTCTTAGTGGTCATAATGTGATAGAAACCTATTGGGTATTCAAAATAAACAAAGTGAGGATGGTTCTGTGGTTAGAAACAAAGCTAGATTGATAGCTCAGGGTCTTAGCTAATATGAGAGGTTAGACTTTGATGGGACCTTCACTCCTGTTGCTATATTAGAAACCGTTCGTATTTTGCTTGCATTTGCTGCATCTAAGGGCTTTAGGTTGTATCAATGGATGTTAAGAGTGCATTTCTAAATGGTTACACAAAGGAGCAAGTGTATGTTAGGCAACCCCCAGACTTTGAGGATCCCAAGCATCCACACCATATCTTCAAACTATCCAAAGCCTTGTATGGTCTTAAGAATAACTTTGAGATGGGTAAGATAAACAAGATCCTTCTCATTTTTACGCATGGCAATGACTTCCTGCTTGCTCAAATTTATGTAAATGATATTATCTTTAGTTGTTCCCCTTATGCTCTTATTTCTAGTTTTTCGAGACGATGTTTAGGGAATTTGAGATGACTATGATGGGGAGCTCAACTACTTTTTAGGCTTCAAATCAAGCAATGTAAATGGGTGACTGCAAGCCAATCGCCACTCCTATGGCAACTTTGACTTCTTTAGATCCAAATGAGGAAGGAGAAGTTGTGGATCAACGTGAGTACCACAGCATGATCGGTTCCCTCCTCTACCTAACGGCCTGAAGACCGGACATCCACTTTGCGGTTTTGTCGGACCCGGGAGTAACACCCCAGATCCTCTGTGTGTTCTACACTAGTCCCTGGAACAATAGCTAGTGTACACAGTAAACAAATATGGTGACATCCATATCTCGCACGACTTTATTAATAAATTATTAGAGCTTATTACAAGAATAGCTTACAAGCCAACAATAAAAGAATACAATAAAATAATACAACAGAAGATGAAGAAATAGTAGAGCCTAACTAATCTGCCACAGGCAATCAACTGGGGTAGCAACCTAGTCGTCGAGATTCTTAGCACTGGCAAAGTCCTTCTCTTTTAAGCCTAGGTGAGTACAAAAATGTACTCCGCAAGTTACACCCATAAGAGAGTTAATGCATACGTGGATATTATCAAAGGAAGGCTTATAGGATTTTTTATGCAAAAGCAATCTTTGATATTTTAAATACAATAACTAAGTTCAAAAGCCCAAGTTTTTCAATATCTAAAATTGAGCTTTAACTGAATTAATAAAGCTAGTGTAGGCATCAACCTAACACTAACTTAATCACGGGTACCAACCCGAGGCTTCAACCCATAATTTTTTCTCATGGACATCCATCCATGTCATAAACTATTCTATAAAATATTTTTAAAATAAAATCAAAATCTAACTTTGAGTGTCTTTGCTCAGCATGTCCATGACCGTGGACATGGCTATTCGAAAAGTTTCATATTCTGCAGATGTTGTACAACTTTACCCATAAGAGATAATTGACCTATAATATCCGCTTCACACACTTCTGTAGGTGTGCTACTAAATAATTATCACAAGTCTTTTACAATGCGCTGTCCCAAAATAGTTATGCCCGCTAAGGTTTCACTTCTTTTGGACTAAATCATCCGCTGGAAGCCCCCTCTTGCGCAATGTGGGAATACATAAAAAAAGGTTATTCTGACACCCACACATCAACATGGCATGACTAACAATGAAACGTTGCAAATTAATTAGCCCTCTATCCCATACCAGACTTGTGGTAGTACGGATTGGCTTTGCAAAATGCGGCTCGAAGACCGATCCTTAACCAACTTGGATGACTTACAAAATAATCCCTGGGCCTCAACCATTCATTGAATTGAGCCCGTGCATAAACCTGAACCCACCAACTATCCATTTCGCCCAAGTCCAAACCAATTTTATTTTATTTTATCTTTCAAAGTCATTTATGAACTTCCATGGCACACCAATACTATGGATACAATTTAAACCACATTTGATTTTATTTTATTTTTTGTAAATTCACAAATCAAATATTTTAGGTCTAGGCATGGCTAAGCTTAATTTTTTCCAAAATGTTTTTGTTCATACTATTGTACCAACTAGATTTTATCTAAGGTGACAAGGTATGCATATTTCAATGTCAAAATTTGGCTATACAAATGTATTGGGATTAACTACAATTTCAAAACAGGTATTTAAATTATATTGAATAGAAATAAGCATGCAATAATAGTTTAAAATAGAATTTAAATAATTTGAAATATTGGGATCAAATAAGTAACTTGCCTTGCTAAAGTAATTGTTGTTTTGAAACGACGTCGAAATCTGACTCTCCGAAGTCATCGAAATCTATACTCGAAAACATGCCAAATTAAAACAGGATATAAATATTGAATTTAGTTGAATTTAGAAATTTGAATTACTTGAATCGGAGCTCGAATAAAGGAGAACAGGCTCTCAAAAGATACAAATTCACATGAAATGATAGAAATATAATTTTCTGGATTTATGGAAATATTTTTCTAAAGGAAAATCAACTTATTGTGTCAGCATGACGTCGGCGACAAGATTTAAATTTCTGATTGAATTATTTTTGTTAAGGAAAAAAGATTTTGAGCCTCTAACAGGTGGGCCCGGTCTATGGACCAGGTCCACAAAACTGCCTTGGTCCATGGTGGACCAGACGCACAGGGTTGTGCGGCTTGCCACGTAGGTGTCCACGCGGGCTGCCACATGGCTACCATGCGAATGCTTGCGTTGAGGTGGCGCTGACGTGGCATCGCGGTGGCGGCCATGTTAGCTTTGACGGCGACGGCAGCTTGAGAACCAAGGGCTACAGGCATTCGACGGCGCAGTGGTGGCTGACAAGGTGCACAAAAAAGAGAGGAGGAGGCGGGGAGTTCAGTGCCCTCACCCGGGTCACCGGAGATGGACGGGGGCAGGCGGCGACGAGGAAGGAGCGGTGGCACAGTTCGGGCTCGTGGCGGCAATGAAGCTCCGGTGACGTCCCTACGACAAGGAAATGAGCATGACGTAGAACGTGAAGTCGCGATTCCGAAGGTGTGGACAACAGTGGCAGAGCTCCTTTGACGGTGGCGCAATCGGCGGCGGAGAGGCTCGAATGCCGGTGGTGAAGAAGACAAATTGCGGGGTGGAGAGAGGGAGAGAGAAGCTGAGCTTTGTGGGGATGGGTTGAGTGGAAGAAGGGGCCCCCAGTGCTCCCTTTTATAGGGCAAAGAGGGCACAGGAAAGGGAGATCGTGCGTGGCCATTCTTCACCGGCGCGGGTAACGACACAAATGCGAGTTAAAGTGAGTTAAATCGAGGGAAAACAGTAGGGAACAAATGCGAAGGAGTAAGGGTGCTTAATTGCATCAATTGAGAGAGAAAACAGGTGAGAATTGATGGCATTGAAGAGTTTCGTCTTTTCGGCCATGGCGAACGGGGTGCGAGGAAGAAGGAAAGGAGAAAGAAGGGTGCGGCCTGACAAGCGGGCCCGAGGTGTAAGAGAGAGAGAGAGGGGGAGGGAGAAGGGCGGGGCAGGCCAGGTAGGCTGGCGGACGTGGGCCGACGCGGGGAAAAAGAAAGAGACCACGTGGGAGAAAAAGAAATGTGCTGGTGAAATTCGGCCCAAAAGCGAAATTCGGATTTTTAAAGCTTTTCCGAATTTCAGAAATTGCAAGAAATCCAAAAGGCTTTTAGAAAATAACAAGTAGAGTTCAAAAATTCTAGAAAAAATCTTAGAAATTCCTTGAATTATTTTGAACTAAATAAAATTATTTCCAACTTAAAGTTGGCTTTTAATTTTGCACATAAATTATTTTAAATTTCTAGAAAAAGGAAAAACCTTTTTAAATTCCAAAAAAATTAAGAAATTAATTAAAATTTTATTTTTAACTTTAAATCCAAGAAAAATCCAAAAAACTCAATAAATTTTATTTTTTACTTAAAAAACTCTAGGAAATTCAAGAAAAGCAAGAAAACTCTTTTAAAACTTAGAAAATCCAATAAAATAATAACTTTATTAATTTTAATTTTGGTAACATAACTTTGGGATGTTACAGGTTTGCCTCTGTGCGAGGTTTTAGGCATCTCCGAGGACTTCACATCGCCAAGCATTGATATGAAAATCACAAAAAGATACTTGTAATATAAGCTTTACTGTTTGTCATTTAAATTGATAAAGTTTTCCTTAACTTGTGAAAACTTCATCGCTTCATTTTGAGCTTTCTAGCTTAGTTTTGATATATATGTCTTAATATGATCTTGATATCACTTTCATGCTTGATGTATTTTAAGTAATAATAGAAATGCTAGCTTGTTTTTTTTTTGTAATCTTCAAAGTTTCTTGTACTAAAAATTAAAAAATATAAAAAAATGAAGCCACTCTATTGCATTTCATGCATGTTGTTTCTTATGCTTCTTCCTCATTTTTGCATTTGTCATCTCTGGATGAGAGAGAGATGTGATTCCTTGATGACTCCATTGTCAAAGGGGGAGAAGATATATCAAAAATGTTAAAATGGGGAGCTATTTGGAGGAAAAGGGAGAAAATATTTTTTTTGAAAAATGATGATCATAGTGAGGGCGGATATAGTTTGCATTCTTGTGATCTTATTATATTTTTTGAATTTGAATTGTAATTCTTGGAACCTCACAATGATCAAATTTCAAATTGAACAATTGTTCTTTCATATGGACCTTAAGTGAAATTTTTTACTCTTCTCTGGAAATTAAAGCTTTCTTGCTCTCTTTTGCCTTATCTCACTTGTATTTGCTAATCTAAAGCCAACTTAGGCATTTCCATTACTTTTTTTTGCTTTTGGACCAAGTTGTGCCTTTGCACAAAAACGTCGAGTGTTTTTTGTTTTAAAATCTCAAACTTACATTTTTGGAAAATTGCCAATATGTTCATCACAGGGGAGATTGTGGATATTATAGAGATATGCTCACGATCTTACAGTGATTATACAATTGGCAATGGTAGAGAGGGTTGTTGAAACACTCGTTTTTGGCAAATTTCAAATGCTGTCAGGCAGTAGGCGGTCAGACCGGCCAGGGCGGCGATCAGACCGGCCTTGGTGGCGGTTTGACTGGCCACCTCTAGTAGTGAGACCGACCGTGGGCGACGGTCTGACCGTCCATAAAGGGGTTGTTCAAATTTTAGGATGGGCCAAAAATAGAGGGTGTAAGCAAGAGAGATGATCATTCTGCACTTAGTTTCATAATTTTTGGAGCTTTAAACCAAAAGTTCTATTTGTTTTAAATTTTCATAGAGGTTTCAGATTTTCATTGATTGTGTGTTTAAGTGTTGAGCTTTTGTCCTCCATAGTGGAGTGGCTGTAAACAAACATCTATCTCAAATCAATTCAAGCAAGGATCCTTCAAGATGAGTCTATTCTTGTTCTTGCTCTTTCTTTGGTGACTTTTGGGATTTTGGCGATCCTTTGGTTATGCTTTGATTTCTTGTTGTGATCTTGCTTGCTGTGATATGTGGGAATGTATCTAGGATCATTTTGATCATCTTTTACCCACGAGCAAGTTTTAGGATCAAAATTTGATTTTTCCAGGTTCTTATTCTCTCCTTCCCCCATCTATGAAATTTATGAAACTTTGGCCTTGATCTTCTCGATAGTCGACTGGAATAGGTTTTTGATCTTTTTGATGAGCTATGATTGAAATTTGAGAGGATTTGGATCATCGGATCAAAAGTTGAGTCAATTTGTGATTTTGATTTCATGTTGATTTCACTATTCCTCGTGTTGGAGGTCAGACCGCCCCTAGTGAGTGGTTAGATCGTCGGGCCATCGGTCAGACCACCCATCCTGAGAGGTCTGACCGCCCAACTCATCTCGTTTTGAGTTTTCAGTGATTTTGGTTATTGTACTTCGGGGTTTCGATTGGATTCAATATAAGACTTCTGCTGTGCTTGTACATTAACCTTCATAGTTTTCATAGCTATTGAAGTGAAAATTTAGTTGAATACAATCATGGTGAAATAGAGGTAGTGCTCCTATTCAACCCTCGTCCCCCTAGTCATCGTTTCGATCCAACAAAAACCAATTAAACCATCCCAAGTTTCATGGCGCACTCAAACTTACTTTATATTTTGGTGACATGCTAAGGCTAATAGATCAACTATCACACCTTAAAAATGCAAGCAATTGATGGTGTTTTACCGCCTTACGCCATGCTTGATGAAACTTTGTTGTAAGCTGCAAAGCCATCGCTATGTTGAAGAATTGCATCGAGGTAAGTGAGTTTTATTTCTTGAAGGATTGAGAATATTTGTACTCAACTATAGATTTAAACAGAACAAGAAAAAAAGCAACCGAGAGGTGCATATTGAGCACGACAAATTACAAACGACTGAAGGATGCTACATGAGGTTCCCCTCAAAACAAGGGGGGATGACTTGGACATGGTTCTTTTTTCTTCATCGACACGGAGGACATTTTGAGTAGAGATCAAGGATTTGTCCTAAGAGAGTATGAGGGATGACTAAAGGGGCTAGGGTACAGCTAGGATCTGCTGATTTGAGATAAGTAGGAGGTTAGGATTGGGAAGCAAACTTGCTCCTGCTAGGATATTGACTATTTGCCATTGTAAACATGGGCGGATCCAAGTGAGGTTTGGGGGTGCACTGGACACCGAATCTGGTTTTATTTTATCTTATCAAAGTCTCTGTATACATATGGGTGCACCTCACAACATAAACTCAGTGACCATATACACATGTGATGGTAGGTTATTTTTATTTTAGATCCGGCAGTTTGATAAGGTAAATAAAATTGGACCCGATATCCTGTGCACCCCCAAGCCTCACTTGGATCCGCCCATGACTGATTGTAAAGTGATTGCTAATTTCTAAAGTTGTAAAGACCGTTGGGCTTTCAAAATACATGGATGATCTGATTTTCACAAGCCAAAGTGCATTCATAAAAAAGCGGGCTATACAAGATAATTTCCTATATGTGCAAAACATCGCCCGAAGCTACCACCGATCCAGGACACCAATGTTACTAATAAAAGTTGATATTGCCAAGGCTTTTGACTCAATATCGTGGCCATATATGCTAGACATACTGTAATGCAGAGGTTTTGGCAGTCGATGGAGGGCATGGATTGCAATGTTGCTTGGCACATCAACCTCTAGTATTATACTAAATGGCATTTAGGGACCGCACATAAGGCATCAGTGTGGTGTGCAGCAGGGGGATTGCCTCTCTCCTTATTTATTTATCCTTGCAATTGACGCTCTGCATTGCATTCTCAACATGGCAGATCAACATGGATGGCTATCGTCACTTAGTGGGAGATTAATGAAGGCGAGATTGTTTATGTATGCTGATGATGCAATGATCTTCCTGTCGCCAACCAAGAAAGACGTAGATAAGGAGATTTTGTGGGTTTTCGGTGAGGTAACAGGGCTCACCATAAACATTTCAAAACATGTTGTCATACCAATCCAATGCCAATCACTCCACTTAGATGGAATATTGGAAAACTTCCCGGCTACTCGACTGCAGCTACCATGCAACTATCTTGGATTGTCACTCTCCCACCGCAAACTAGGGAGGGTGTTGTTCCAACCCCTAATGGACAAGGTAGAAACTAGATTGAGAGGATATAAAAGGAACATGCTATCCTGGGTAGGAAGGCTAGTGGTGCTAAATGTGGTCATCACATCCATACCAACGTACCATCTAACAGCTACTGAACTACCTACCTGGGTGATAAGGCAGATAGACAAGCATTGAATAGCGTGGGTTCTGGACCGGAGATGACATCTGCACTGGAGGAAAGTGCTGGGTGAACTGGAGCACGGTGTGTCGTCCAAAAAAGTTCGACGGGCTGGGGGTTTTGGGCCTAGAACCTTTCAGTAGCGGACTCCGCCTTCGATGGCTTTGGTATCAATGGAAGACGTCGGAAAAACAATGGAATGGGATGTAACTACCGATAATAGAGACAGACCATGCTTTGTTCCGAGCGTCCATGACGATAAACATCGGAAATGGTGAAAAGAAATTTTTTTGGAAAGACAAGTGGCTCAGTACAAGGTCACTGAAAGAACTGGTCCCGAGACTATTTCGTATTGCGACAGGGAAAACCGGACGGTGTGGGATGCAATACACGGAGAAAGTGGATAGCCGACCTGAGGAGAAGAATTACCATGCACTTGCTGTAGGATTTTGTCAAAGTTTATACCATGGTTCGTCACGTCACGGTATCTCAAAATGTGCTAGATGACATAACTTGGAAGTGGACAGCTTCAGGCAACTACTCGGCCAAGTCAGCATATGAGATGCAATTTTTGGGAGCGTTAGAGGCTCCTTTTCAAAAACTCATTTGGAACATATGAGCACCACAAAAGTGCAAAATTTTTGCATGGATTCTCATTCAGCACCAGCTCTCGACAGCAGACGTCCTAACTCGCCGCCAAAATGATTATTGGTGTCCGCTGTGTGCAGACAACCCCGAAACAGCTATGCACTTGTTTGTGGAATGTTCTTATGCCAGACATATATGGTCTTTAGTGGCTACCTGGGTGCAACGAGATAATCTATTGCCATCGCGATGGGCAACTCGGCTGAAGATGATTGACTGGTGGATCGACATCTTCCATTCCGGGGAGTGAAACTACAAAAAAGGCCAAGTTTCCCTAATCGTTCTCACTCTTTGGAACATATGGAAAGAAAGAAATAGACGGATTTTCCAGCACCAAAGACAGGTGCCAGCAGGGCTACCGTCGATCATCAAAGAAGAAGCCCGGGTATGGACGCTAAGCGGGGCGACCAAGCTACAGATTTACTTGCAAGGCGAGGAAGATACTCATGCCAGAGGACCGACATAAGCGGGGAAGCCTTCAGGCGAAGGAGAATGCCGATCTTGGGGTTACGCCAATTGGCAGTTCATCGCTGCCACTGCTCTTTTTTATCACCCTCCCGTTCGCCTTTTGTTTTTTGATTTAGTTCTTGTTTTGATCTACTTTTGTATTTGATTTACTACTCTCTTTAATGCAATAACGGCATTCTTGCCGTTTCCTAAAAAAAAAAAAAAAGACCTTCGGGCTAGCCACGCTACTGGTGAAGAAAACCCCTGCGAGTAGCCATGCATGCTGACCTCCATGAACAAGACACCATGTACAGTTCCTAAATCTCATTAGCTTAATGTTTAGATGTTTAGTGATTCTAGTATCCCCCCCCCCCCCCCTTGTTCGGTTCTTTTAGGTGGTGTAAGAGCATGGCGGTCATTACTAATCTTTGAACTTGTCATACAGATGAGCTTGCCCATCCGAAAAAAGCAATTCAAATCCAAAACAAATTCCCACTCTTGCCCAGTCCACATGCACCCAGGACTTTGTTTAGAACACAACAGTAAAGAGCAAGAGATAGGCCAAGGAAAGGTTCTTTGTTTTTGTTTCTTCCCACATCTTTTATTGTGCTTGGTCGACCTTTCAGGCAGAGATTGCTGTCAGTCAAGGCATTGGGATTCTTAGTGCAACCAATAGTTTAAGCACCCTTGTTATTTTACACGGTTCTTTTTTTGAAAAATAAGAAACACAGCTCATACTGCCCCGAATTTGTCTATTCTCCAAATATGATCGATCTATAGAGCCACCGCTGTGCTGTGCCTGTGCGGCACCTTGTATATATTAAAAAGGCCGGTTTATATGTTAAGACTTTGGAGAGAACCCTAAACCTAAATTCAGGACATCACTGAAACTAACCGTTCAGCCGTTGTCTGTGTTCCTGTACCTGATCGATCAGCAACACTTTTATAAGCTCCAAATCAAGCTTTTCTTTTGCCTTTTTGAATGACATGCATGCTGAAAGAACATGCTTGATGGTCCAGAAACTCAGTATGTGTACAATGCATGCCCCTCCTAGCTAGCAGCACTTGAGCAGTGCGCAGAATGAGCATTCGGTGCTTGCAGTCATCTCAGAATCTCTCGAGGCCCTGTCTTTCTGTCTTGCGAGTGGCTGCTGCTCAGGACTTCGGATGCCAGGCAAATTCAGTCACAGGCTGTTCACCACACCACTGAAGTACATATATCTTCAGCATCCTTTCAGAAAAGCAACAACCACGCACATAACATAATCTTTTGCAGTGTTTGATTGGTATTTGGTAATCTTTTGCAATGTGATGTAGAAGTTGGATTTATAAAGAGAACAGTCATCACATCATGTTTAGCCACATCACATTGGCCGGTGGGTGTCGGATTAGTTACTTCTGATTTTTTTTTAAGGATTGGTGCAGTTTTACTTTACGCGTTGCTCCTTGTTTATTAGCATGAGATTCAAAAGACCGGATCGTTGATTGTGTTGTTATGAGCACTGCGGTTCCTTTTTTGTTAAAATTGCAGATGAGCTGTCCATCTCCTAACACCAAAAGCCATGCACTATTATTTGACCTGTCAATAACATAACCCATTTACCCGCACGGAGAAATAAAAACTAGAGGCAAAAGTGGCCACCTTTCTCAGTGGACTTCCTGGATATCTTGATTCTCCTTTTTTGGTTGAACTGATCATTTACAACTCAACCTCCCAAAGTACTAGTGGACCTTACATAGAACTGTGCATCTACATAATTAAGTACATTGTCTGATCCATGGCATTGCTATCTCAGTGTCTCCATGCTAGATCATAAGTACAAGTTCTCTAAATTCGTTGTAAGGCCGGGTTGCATGCATTCAAGGTATTCTGCTTTGCTGATCTTTTGACGAGGTACGTGATGCAGTATTCGGTTCTGATTTTGTTCTGTCTGTACAAGCAAAGTCAATTACTTTCCCGAAAGATGATGATGAAGGCACAAGTCAGATTGTCCACTCAGGAACTTACTGCACCCTGGCCTCACAATATTGCAAGGGATCCCCCCCTTACCAAAATAAAATAAAAATTGTATTGTTGATGTCGAATCCTGAACTTGTCCAATATATTTTCTGCTTCGTGTGCTAGTAGTTGATTGATTTATCCAATAAACTTACACAGCCTGTTCAAACATTTTTTTATAGAAAAAAATCACACTGTACTGTGCCATGTGACTCCATATCAACTTCTGTTAATCAAAGCATATAATTTCTTGAGTCCTTTCTGATGATAAACTATTTTATTTCATGGTGGGAATACATTTTGATCTGTCCCATGTTAATTGTTATTTATAATGCTGTACTTTTATGATTTGTTTACAAAGTGGAATCAAACCAGCTACTACAGTGTCTAGAGATCCTCCATGCTAACTAATTAGGCATAATGCTCTTTTAGTTGTGTTGCCATGGCATCTATTTTCTCATGTTGCCCCCAAATTATAAGCTTCTTAATGCATGACAGCACTTCATCTACTGTATGCATGCCTACACATTCTAGCTTAAACCTAATGCGTGCATGACTAAGTGTATATGAATGCCATGGAAAGGTATTTCCTTTTGCTGGCCATGTTTTTACATTCATTGTATCCCCCATAATAAACAGGGAGATGGAGACAATGTAGCATCCTAATTTTTGGGTCTTTTTGAAAATTTTAAAATAAAAATAACCATTTGTTTTTTCCTGAATTGTTAAAGCTTAAATTGAAATTTCATAAATCAAAAACAATTTAATGTGAGTAAATCAAACTTTAATTAAATAAAAATTGTTTTATTTGATTTTCTGACTTTACCTTGGATTTCCTTTTTCCAAGACCTTGGAATTTTTCCTTTGAGTTCTTTACAGTTTCCCCAATTTTCAGAGTCTTTTGGAAGCTTTAAAAATAAAATAAATCTTTTACATTTTTGGAATAATTTTAATCTTAATTCGAATTTTTAGAAAATGAAAAAATTTAAATGATTAAAAGTAAACTTCAATTAAATCCAAAACTATTTTATTCGGTCTATTCCGGTTTCAAGGATTTTTGTGGAATTTTCTTGAAATTTTTAAATTTTATTTTATTTTTGGATTTTCTTTTCTTTTCCTTTTTTTTCTCTCTCTCTCTCTTCCTTCATCTTCTTCTCCAGCTTCTTCCCCGTTGTGCACAGTGCACCCGTTTTTCTCACCCTTGATTTCTGGCCTTGGCCCCTCTACCCCGTGCTGCGCATTCCGCCGCCACCGCCTATGCCCTTATCCTCTTGTGTGCGCTGCGCCTAGAGCTCTCGTGCTACACGGCTTTGCCCTCCCCATGCTGCTCCCTCCTCCTTTCTCCTTCTATAAAAGTCGGCCAAGCATCTCCCTCCTCTCTTTCTCCTCCTCTCCTCCCCTCTTTCTCCCCCCAACAGAAGCCCCCACCGTGCCCCTTGTTTCTTCTCTAAGTCCGGCCTCCCTCGTTCTCCCTCTCCAACCATTGCTTTGCCAAGCCAAGCGTGTCATGGTGTGCCCCTGAGGATCCTCTTCCACCTCCCCGAGTTTCCCCTCTCCTCATCTCTCTACCTCACCGAATTTTGCATTTTCCCGCCACCGGCTGAAGCTCCTTCCTCCTCACGTTCCGTCGCCATCGATGATCCTCCAACGACATTGTCACCACCGTTGGAATCGTCGCTCCGCGTTCTATGCCATGCTCCCTTTCTTTTCTCCGGAGCACCCCCAGCTCACCGGCGCCACCATCATCCTGTCGCCGCCGTCGTGCGCTTTCCTCGCTGCCGCCGCCGTGCATCCCCAGAGCCACCGCCACCGCCCTCGGCTTCCTTGGCCCCGAGGCATTCCATTTTGCCCCTCCCCGCCGGCTGCCGCCTCTCCCCTTGCCGGCGCCGCCGTTGAGCCCGAGCCGCCCTTGCTCTCCAATGCTGCTTGCTTCTTCTTCTTTCTTTGGCTCACTTGCAAGCTTGGCCCACTTGTCATACACTCTCTTTTCTTTCTCTCTTGCTCTCTCTAGCAAGTGGGCCCCCAATGTTATCCACACACTTTTATTTGCTTTGTGTAATGAAAACCAACATAGTGAGATTCTAGATTATTCTATTCATTTTTCTGAAATTCTATCATTTCATGTGATTGAAAACTTCCGGACATTCGTTCTCCTTCATACGAACTTCGATTCCGTTGATTTTTGTTTCTAAATTCAGTCCCTTTCTTTTGGTTCTAATTTGATTATTTTTGAATTTTATTTGGATTTCTTGTACTTATTTGGCTCTTTTCGCGAGTGTAGATTCCTGCGTTTTCGAAGAATTCCTGAAATCGTCTGTCGAAGCAACTCAAATCTTCAACGAAGGCAAGTCATAGACCTTTAATCATGTTAAACCCATTTTATAAAAGTATATTGTTTTATATCAACATGCATTGCTAGTTTTATAATAACCGCTTTCGGGAATAGTTAAAGTCTTATTTAACATTATGTCTCTTTGGATAATTGTAAATGACATGTACCTTTGGACACCATAGGTTGGGTTAATATTAGTTGGTCATATTTGTATTACCGACATGGGTGCGTAGTATGCTTAGTCAATTTAGTTGTACGATGGGATTCATGATCACATATTCTCAAATGATTAATTTTGACTTAATGAGATATGGAATTGTGGTGTGACCACTATTATTAAAATTTATTGTTCCATAGTAAGGGTTGTCATTTGGCCAGGTTGAACGAAAATATTTTATGCTCGGACGAGTGGTCGGGTAGTAAAAGAGGAATGCACGAGGCACAATGCGAGAGGCACATTGTAGGGTGCGGGAGGCACTTAGGTGCGCGAGACACGTTGGATGTGGTAGTCTCGCATGAGCAATCACTAAGGACTTAACTTTGTGTGTCATTGATCTGAGTCATACCGTACAACCACATGTCCAGGGTAGGGTGGACCTGGCCAACTAACTAGCAATATTTTGATTTGGTTCTGTTTTGGTTGTTGAATTGGCACAAGAGGGAGTCCGGAATGGCAAAACCTTAGCGAGCAGAATCAGGTCAAAACAGAGCTTTGTAAAAGTCTTGTGATAATCACTCAGTCGCACACCTTCGGAAGTGTGTGAGCGGACATTAAAAGTTAATTATCTCTTGTGAGTCAAGTTGTACAATCTCTGCAAAGTGTAAAACTATTCGAATAGCCGTGTCACACGAGGGGTAGATTTTCTTAATAATATTGGAATGGTGGATTTGGTTGGAAAGTGAATGAGTTGTTCACCGGTTGTTGGTTGGAAAGTGAGCGGGAGGTTTATTGGTTGTTTCAAAGCAATTGTCTATTTACTTATTATTCTTTTCTAATTACGCTTTTCAATCTATTTACTATATTTATTGTCAATACTGATTTCTACAAAATAGCCATAAAGCTATCATTATTCAAGTCTTCGGTGAAAGTCTGTAATCACCAAGAGCAAAGTTGTCGTAATTGTCCATAACGAAAACTGCAAAATTGAAACTAATACTATTATTACTTTCATCTTAGCATAACAAGTACTAACAATAAAGTATGCAAAAAATAGAATTATACCTCTTTTGCAGACTTGCTGTTGAAAATTGATTTTTTTTTCTTTCAAATTTTGGCAAAGTTTTTTAAAATTTGGCCAAATTATCTCACAATGAATTTGAATTTGCACAACAAAATTTCAAAAAGAGATTGGGGAATTGATGAGTACTGAATAAGGGGGTATGGTGGCTATTTATAGAAAAAAATATATATTTTTTAAAAAATATATTTTTAAAGAGCAAACGATAAAAAAACGTCAATGGTCAGATTTCCCCGAGCCGTGCTGTGCCACGCATAGCCCACTGCCTGGTCGCATGCCCACCTGCCCGGCGCCCCTGCCCTTTCCTCCCCCTGCATGGCTACACGTGCGGCAGTGGCACAGTGCCCGCCGAGTGCGGCAGCATGCCGCACGTCCACTACCACTAGCACCGCTCCCTAACTTCGCCTCCTCCCCAAGCTGGCGGCCGCCTCTCCCTCGCCCTCCTCCTCCTCCACATGCGCCCCCGAGCAGCAGAGCCCGTCGCAGGCCTGCCCTCCTCCTCCTCCTCCTCGTCGCCGGCGTCGCCCTGCCCTCCTCCTCCCCGTGTGCCCCGAGCCCACCGCAGCCGCGCCGCCCCACCCTCCTCCTCCTCGTCACCAGCATCGCCCTGCCCTCCTCCTCCCCGTGCGCCCCGAGCCCACCGCGGCCGCGCCGCATCGCCTTCTCCTCCAGTCCTCCCTCAGCGCCGGTCGCCGGTGCTGCCCCGTGGTCCGCCCTCCTCCTCTCCTCCCCTCCCTCCCTCCCTCCCCCGCTGGCTAGCTTTCTCAGCTCCTCCGGCTTCGGTCCTCCCTCCCTCGCTAGCCGCCACCTCCCCTCGGCCTCTCCGCATGTGGGCCAGGTGGGCCGTGCCGGGCTCATGCCGTGCCTAGCACGGCTCGACACTGTCCGTGCCGTGCTGGGCCGGCCCACCATGCCAGGGTAGTAGCTCAAGCACGGCACGAGCCTTCGTGCCGGGACGGCACAGCCCATGAACAGTGTGGGCCATACCGTGCCTCGGGGCGACCTGCTGGCACGACCCATCCGGCCAGCTCTATACATGTGTGTGCAAACATTTTGGAAAAGAGTAACCAATAGAGAAAAAAAATAGGGGCATATAGCTACATACTTTATGGAAAGTGGTTACTTTATTATGTTCAAAATTTTCTTCTATCAAAGCTCGCACTTGAATTACGTTTCTCGTGTTAAATTTTTCTTCAAATTTTTATTATCATTTCTAATGTTTATGATATCTTAAAAATCTAAATAGCTATAAAATATGTAAATATTCTCAAACATCTAGGTTATATCATTTGACAGTACAAACTTTAAAACAAATCTAAACCGCGTATTTGTGCGAAGGATCCTACAGTCCCCCTATGTCGTGCTACTCTTTTCTGTCTCCTGACGGTTTTCTTTTTAGTGCTGTAACTGCTGTCGCCGATTATTATTATTATTACTTTGCCTTTGTTTTGTTCATACTTCTATTCTTCGGAGTTCCGATTGGCAGAGCTCCGGTTTACTTTTTCAAAAGAAAAAAAGAAGACAGAACCGGTTGCATTTGCGTGGTGTCGATCGGGCGGATGGATCAGCAGCGGCCCATCGAAACAGCTCATAAACGAAAGATGCACGCGACAGCGTACATCTCTCTGCCGGCACATCGTGGCCTCGCGTGATGCTGCCGTCGTGTTGTGCTTGCGCTCCCCGTGCCCCGCCCAAGGCAAGGTTTCATGCGTGCGCCGTGGTAAGATTTGGCTCGGAGATGCAGTGCAAGGCGATACCGCACGCGCGAGATGCCCGCGTGGTGCGGTCATTCCGGTTCCTGCGATGGATGATTCCGCTTGGTGGGCTTCGTGTCTCGTTCTCGTGGGGTTCTGCACGTGGTAACGTGGCCCTTTCCCTTTGCACGGCCGCGCTATGCCGCGAACCGTGTACCTGCCGAATCCGGATGGGCCGCTTGCTCTAAGGCCAGCGACCGTGGGCAAGCGGCCTGGCTGGGTGCTCGCCTGCTCGGCCGACAGGGCTCACGTGCTGTGGGCCTGTGTGGGGGCGCTCAAATTTTCAATATTCATGGGTAGCCAGGCAAAGTGCAAAGGCAGAAATAAGGCCGTGTTTGAACGGTTTCGATTTTCGTCCAAAAAAACCAAAAGCCGTCTAAGTGAGGGATTTTTACAGCTGCTTTTTCCTAAAACTACTTTGTGTTACAACATCCAGAAGTTGGAAACCGTCCGCAGAGAGCTCCCACGGCTTCTCGTAGCCTCCATTTTGAAATTACCGTCGAAGTTCAAGGGTAATTACCTGCCGAATGTCACTCCATAAACACCCGCCAACCCCCACCCCCCGCTCGCCGGCTCAGCTCCCTCCTCCCACGCCGTCTGCCTGCTCAGCTCCCTCCTCCCATGCCCGCCTCCTCCTTCTCCCCCGGCGCCCCCACCTCTCCTCTAGCCTCCTCCTCCTCCGGCGTCCTCCTCCCCGCTGGCATCCTCCCCTGACATCCTCTTCCCCTCCGTTCTCCTCCCCAACGCTCGCGTGGCCGAGATCTAGATCTGGATCTCGCCCACGCCACCCTCCTCCTCCGCCCAAGGCCACCGCCCTCCTTCCCCTCCTCCCGTGGCCACCAACCTCTACTCGCGCTGGCCTAGCTGCCGCCTCCTCCCCCCAACTCCTCTCCCGTGCCCCAGTCCTCTCCCGGTGCGCCCAAGCCCCCCTGCAAGTCTTATGTCGGCAATGGCCCAAACCTTAGCCACCGCCGCTGCCAGCACTGATTCTTTTTTCGATCGTAATGTAATGTTATGTAATAATTATTTATTTTATTAATGATTTTCTATATTAGTTATTCACTGTAATGATTGTTTGTAATAATTACTTATGTAATAATTGTTTATATTAATAATTATTTATTAAAAATATTTATTCATTACAATATTGTTTTTAATAGTAATTAGTTGTAATAATTGTCATTAAATACGCTAATCGCGGTTTTATTGTGTTGTTTGCGATATATTGTGTTGTTCATGGTATAGTGCGTTGTGTGCGTTATATTATCGTTAGTCGTCGTTGAATGCGATCAACTGCCGTCAATCGTGTTAATCATCGTTAATTGCTGTAAATTATCGTCAATTGTGGTAATTCTCGTCAATTGCAGTAGTTGTCGTCAATTGCGTTAGTCATCGTTAATAATCGTCAATTATTGTTTGTTGTTGTTAAATGTTGTTAATTGCGTTAAACGACATCAAACAAACTATTACTGTCTTCAAGGGTATTTCAGACATTTCTTATATCGGAAGTTATAGCCAATCTAATTAAAAACCAGACAGTCAAACACCAAATCTCTTCAACTCAACCGTTCAACCCTGTAGCCCAACCGGAAACTACTTTTCAGGAAAGCAATAGCTGTGCCGAGCAGACCCGAGACTTTACTGTAGGTAGCAGCGCTTTTATTCAATTGAGTCCCCTCTCGCCTACCGAACAGATATGTGAGAACCCTGTAGCTCAATCGAAAATCACTTTTTAGGAAAGCAATAGCCGTGCAAAGCAGACCCGAGACTTTACTGTAGGTAGCAGCGCTTTTATTCGATTGAGTCCCTCTCACCTACAGAACAGACATGTGAGACCTGTAAATATTAACGCGTACGCTGACCTCGGTCGTTACACGGCGTAGTGTTTCGGGTTTGAAAATGCAAACGCCAGATCAGAGCGGATATTCTTTCGACTATGCTACGAGGCTAAGGCAAACAATACACCTTGCCTTGGTGGCTAAGAATTTTGGCTAGCAAAGTCAAGTTTGAACTTTGAAGTACTGTTTAGGAACGACTCCACTGTTTTTTTATATATAAACTTCACCGTGTTGTTTAGGGCATTTTTTAAAAGGTAATTTCGAACCAGCGGACAGAGCTGTCCAAATGGGCGGCCCGGCCTGGCATGGCACGGGCCCGTGGCGGCACAGCCCATTCTGGTCTGGCTCATTCCGGCCCGACTACTATTCATGCCGTGCCGGGCTGGCCCACGAGCCGCGGTGTCGGCCGTGCACGACCATCGCTCTTTCGTCACGTCGTGCAAGACGGCCGCTTAGCCCATCGGCCAAATGTAACTGTTTAGCCCATTTGGCCTGACAGAATGAAAAAAAATACAAAAAAAATTCTAAAAAAAATAGAAAAATGTGTATAATTCAGAAATTGAGATGAAAATTGAAAAAAATGAGACAACCATATTGAAAATGTAATAGAATCTTATTAATATTTAAATAGCTAGCTCGTTAAAACATTTGTCATTTAGTTCATCAGACATGAAAAATTGAAAAATAATCCTAGAAAAAAATATATATTTAAAAAAACCAAAATAAATTTATATATACTTATAAAATGAACTATATAACATTTACAAACTACAAAATAAAACCATATAAGTATTAAAAATGGAAAGAAGATCATATAAATATTAATAAATAAAAAAATACATATATATATTAAAACAGTGTCATGCCTAATGGCCGTCTTTGTGTCGCATCTGATGCTGGATCGTGTCGGATCGGGTCAAAGACTATTCGTCTTTGTCTTGCCGCGTCTTGCGTCGTCGTCTTCGGGTGTCGACCGAGCACGACCGGACTATCGTCTTGCGTCTTGCGGCCGGCCGTAAATAGTATCGTACCATGCCGATCCGATTCGGACCAACAGTATCATGCCTCGTACCGGCCCATCAGACACGGCCCGTTTGAACATCTCTACCAGCGGATTATATATAGAAAAAAGGCAAACAAAAGCTAGACCTGAAGCGGCAACCGGGCCCAGGAATCGTACGTCGAACCCAACGCCGTGACCGCCTGTATCATCTGACCAGTAGGCCCCACCTCCCCGCCGGCGACATGAATCCGCCTTCCGCAACCGCCTCCACCGGGGGAGACCACGCCGCGGCTCCCTTGCCCGCCGCCGCCGCGGAGTACGCGACCTATCCGAGGCTCTCGCCGGAGGACGTGGCCCCGCCTCCGCCTCCCCCTTACCACGCCGCCGCCGCCTCCTCCGCGCCTCCCTTCTCAGGCAACCCCTACGTCTCCTCCCCCGCCGCCGGCGCGGCGCCCGCCTCGAAGAGTGCGTCCCTGCACCCCAAACCTGGCCCTATTTGCTGCCGATTAGACGAAAACTAAGCAATTTTCTTGCTATCTCGGGCCCTTGTATGGTTTTTTTTTTTCCAGATACAATGGACACGGTGAAGGACGTCCTGGGGAAGATGGGGAAGAGGTTTGGCGAGGCCGCCCGCAAGACGGAGAACATCACCGGCAACTTCTGGCAGCACTGTGAGCTCCATTTTCATAGTTTTTGCTGTGTGTTTTGCATCAAATTATCAATGCTTTGTGTGTGTGTTATGGAACTTAGCTGGGTGGGTTACGTTGGTGGCTAGGGTGGTGGAATTGGCGAGGAGAATTCATGTTGAAAAGGTTACTGGGTTAGACAAAAATAGAGGGGCTAGTTTAGTCAGTTTTGTTGATTCTTGTTCCACTGGATTTCGTTAGTGCTTGATTGGGGATTGTGGGGATTGTGGTGACTGGAAAGCATTGCGTGTTATATTAGTGCTGAATTAAGGTGCTCTTTGCTAATATCTTCTTCAATGTTTAGTCAAAGTCCTTCGCCACATGTTTGAATTGGGCTCACAGGGAATAGTTGGGGATGTATTATGATCAGGCCATTTTAGCTTATGTGATTGGATTAATGTGGAGTTAGTGTTGACAAGGGTAGATAATTTTTTGTATGAAGTATTTAAATGCATTAAGCATAGTGAATTATTATTCCATGTGAATTGTTGATGCTTAGTTGATTAGGTAAATTATGCCTATGTTTTCTCAAGTTCTTACAATATGAAGAAGCTAAAAGGTATTTAAACCTTCCTGATGTTTTATAATGTCGTTCAATTAAGATAGCTGTGTTGTAGTGAAAGTGTCACCTCTCCCTCTCTTTTTGGGATTCAAATATTCAATGATTTTGTGTTGTATTCATGTATTGAGCTTGCTTAGTTGAGTAGATTATCTTAGTGTTAGGCTCTCGGTATGATATGATAGAAGTAATATTAATTTTCTTGTGAGTTGTGACAGTATGGAATGATAGAAGTAATCTTAATTGTCTTGTGACAGTGAAAACTGGACCAAGCATTGCTGATGCCGCAATGGGCAGGATCTCCCAGATCACCAAAGTCATCGCAGAAGGTGGATATGATAAAATTTTTCATCAAACATTTGATGTCCTCCCTGATGAAAAACTTAAGAAGCCATACGCGTGTTATCTGTCAACCTCTGCTGGTCCTGTTATGGGTGTACTCTACCTGTCCAATGTAAAGCTGGCATTCTGTAGCGATAATCCACTTGCTTACAAGGTTGGAGATAAAACTGAGTGGAGCTATTACAAGGTAATCCTTTTGATTTGCTCTATGTGTTTTCTTTCTCATATACTGAGATTTTGGTAGTCTAGGAAGTATGAAGTCTGTTTTACAAAATACAATTGATGCTAAAGCTTATTTTGGTACGATAATCAGGCTAACAAATTTCTTCTGAAACAAGAATCTTGCTGCAATATACTGTATGCAGAGTGACGTAGCGAATTGTTTAATCTGCTTTTCCTTCTACTTTGCTTTCATTGAATCTGTCATAGTAGCTCCTACTTTTCCCTTTTGGTCTGAGCACTGTGTTCGCCAATGCACAAAAACACATTTTAGCAATGCCATTTGCTGACATTAGCTAGTAATTTCTAACAATTGTAGTTAATAGGAGTCATTTTGTAGCTTACTATTATTTTCTGTCTGAAACAATAGGTTGTCATTCCCCTCACCCAACTGAGGTCAGTTAATCCTTCGACAAGCAGAACAAATGCAGCTGAGAAATATATTCAGGTGGTCTCTGTTGACAATCATGAGTTTTGGTTCATGGGCTTCGTGTACTACGACAATGCTGTTAAGAATCTGCAGGAAGCACTTCAGGAGGCTCAGAATTTACTAGCCCAGTGATGTTTCTATATATTGGAACTAGCATGTCTAATACATTACAGTTGTGATATACTTTGTGTTTGGATAAGTTGGCAATTGTCCCTGTTTAGTTGGATAGGCATTGGCATTTGTTGGATTTGTACCGGCGTAAACCAGTTTTTGATATGCGACATTGTATGCATCCTGTCGTGTTTGCTCCCAGCTGTCTATTATGATTGGATTCCATTTTGCTTCCAGCAATAGCAGTGGGGTGAAAGTTCTAAGGTTCAACGCTGGTGCAAATCAGACTGATTACAAGGAAATGCACACAAAGGACATATTTGAACCGGTGAATAGGAAGTGACCCTCTGAAGAAATTACGTTCTACTACATTAATGAATAGGTCATCCATGATTTCTGCTCATGTCATGTCTGTTCTCTCTTTACTGATGCAGCACCCTGCCTGCATCCATACAAAGTGTTATTTGAACATTCTTGATTGTACCTTTTCTATTGGAGCAGGTCCGTACTCAGGGATAATTGGATGTATCATATACGTCACTCCCAGCATTGAAAAATGCCACCCATTTCTGTTCTATGCGCTGATCATCGTGTTGGAACGGATCTTCTCTACAGACACTCGTACGGAAACGATCTTGCTTGCTTGCTCGAATTGCAAGTGTTTCTTCTGCCACGCGAACCTACTGGTGTGTTTAGTTGGCTGCACGAAGCCTGGCTCGAATTTGTGGATGCAACGAACGGATGTTTGGTTGCCTGGACTTCTGTTTGGGCCTGGCCGGAGCAAAGCAATATTCCCTCCCAAGCTAGGCTCGAGGTAATGGCCGAATCGACCTTCGCTCTCGGAAACGTATTCTCTCAACATTACATAGCAATGTCATGAATGAACAGTAACATAACATTGTGTAGAGGCCATCGGATCGAAAACAAAAGGCTGACATCGAGGTATGCACGGTTTCCCAAACACTGTGGTGGATACTGTAGCATAGGTACTACCATGAGTACCGTAATACTACTGTAGCTCTTGATCTGAAACGTTTTTTGGATCCGACGACTCAAATATATCGAATGTTATGACACTGTTCACCGTAGCACGTCAATCCTTTGGCTCCCCTAGCCTGGCCCGAGCGATGCAGGCGCGTAACGCGTTGCCACGCGGGTGCACGAGCGATACGGGCATTGGAATCGGTTTACCGTTCTCTCCCTTGCTCACACCTTCCCAGTCTCTCAATGCCCCTCGCTACTTCTCGCTTCGCCCTCGCTGCCGCCACCCAATCCACCGTCATTGACAGCAGATCTCACTGCCGGTCACCGCCAATTGAGTCCCCGTTCTAGCCTAGTTCTCCTCTCGTTTTCTCACTTGATTTCGCATCTTTGTGCTCTCGGGTCGGAACCGTAGCCCTGCTTTAGCAACGCCATGGCGCAGCAACGGTGCTTGTGGAGGAATACGTCGATGAGGACCTGGAGGTGGAGCCGCTTGGAGCTGAGGCCAACCGGAATACGTCGATGAGGACCACGGAAGAAGCGCAGCCGTGGGGTGCTGCTGTCGTACAACCGGCCGGGACCAATAATTTATTTGAGGTGTGTCGTGTTTCTTGCCTCTAGATCCATTAGTTACAAATGAATAGTTTTAGTTTAAGAGTTCATGCAAACATACTTGCTGAATTATATCTTCAGTTATGTTATTGCTGTTGCTAATGTGGTGTTTCTGAATTTCAAGCTGGAAAATGCCTTTGTCCCTAGTGTGAGAGTGAGACCATGGTGCGATGACTTTGATCTCGACCAACTTACTAGCGTCATTTGCACCTAGTGATTTCCTGGAAAATGCACAGCTCCATGAGTGCAGGCAGGACCAGATTAGCACTACTAGCACCAAAGGACAGTCTGAATTCGCCTGTGAATATCGGATTGGTACTATTCTGTCTTATAATTGGTTTTGCTTTCACTCAATGTTCAGTCTATCTTTTTCCCAGGATGTTCAGCCGCTCTTGAACATGTTATTTCATACATACTAGGACGGCTGGCGCGCTTCGCTGCCCCCGTGTCGAGAATGTTATAACGATGTATAGGATGAGGTGTTCTGGGTGCAAGAATGTTTGTGTAGTTTACAGTGTCGTGTGAACGTTCTGTAATAATGTCTGTTTGCAATGAGCTCCGAGTTTAAGCAATGTCCAAATAAAGGGGTAAACGATGAAGTATCTATTAACTGTCGTTGTTTATGTTTGTTAATCACTCTGCAAATAGAATGTATGGGTACTCAGGTCTAATATTAGCATAGATACATGCATGTATTTCTGAAAGGAAAAATACAAGCATAAGCGAGTATGGAAGGGCAGTGTAGGGCAGCATCCTAGTGATTACATAATAACATAAGCTGTGTGTGGAAAGATTCGAAAGTGTGCAAATAAACTCTACTATGTGACATATAGTTGCTATGGATAGAATAGTGTAATATAGTTAACAATAAAGAGAGATATAGATGCTATATTGGCTAAAAGTGTGAATCATACTTCTTAATAGTCATATATGACAAACAGGAACAGGAAGACAACGTATGTATTTAATCAGTTGTCATGGTAAAGTCAACATAACATCATGATGACAGACATGAGGAAGACATTTAGCTAAAGTACATGATGCAGTATGGAGCCTTACCAAATTTACATGTGTTGTGAGTAGCATCTCTGGAAGCGTGTACATATGGCCAGATGAGGAAGTTCATATCCTTCAGCTTGATGTAGATTCATGCGGCATACATGTGGGAAACAAATAAAAGTGACTGCTAATGGTCGTAACTCGTAACCGCATAGTAAAAAGAACAGGGAAAAACATGAGATAATATAGAGGTATTACTCGTATGCTAAGGTCTTTCCTGGCTCATACATGTCGAGCTTTGTGGCCACCGGTGGTCTCTGGGCATGCTCTGTTGAACCACATGCAGTATAAAATACAAATCGTGAACCAATAAGTGCTGACATGGTGGTTGCAATAAGAAATCATACAATAGGTACCTGTCATGATGCTTAGAGCGAGTAGCATACATTGTGACTTCTGGAGAGCACCATTTGACACCAACCATCACAGATAAGGCAGCCTGTTCATCATGCACGATAATAATTTCGTATATGTTGCAACATGAAGAAACATGCCCCGCGGAACTGTCAACAAAGATTGCATTGTAGCGTAGAGTGTAAGAACTCCGTACTTAAATAATTTCTGGAGGGCACGATGTAGCAACCTGTAAATAATAATGCAAACCGTCTTATTTAGCTTGTTTTATATGGGAAACTAAAGACTAATGGGGGATCGATCAGTACTCAATATAATAAACTATGTTATAAAACATGCATATAAAACAGTACTCAATACCCATTAGTCTTTAGTTTATTGCATAGGAGAAGGCACTGTGGTTTATTTAGCATGTAGTGATCTATAGCGGGTAGACAAATATCCAAGCAGAGTTCTTAGCGGTACACCAAACTACGACTCATGGTTTGGGCACCTCAGAACCAAGAATATGAAACCATATTAAACAGTTTATATCTGTAGCTCAAAACCAGCAACTCTACATGCCTTCTGTTCCATTGTAATTCAGCACATTCCCTATAGGATAAGCCAATCACTTGTTGAGTTGAAAGCATAATCAAACTGAAATCATCCACACCGACAAAATCCCCACCAGAAGCATCTTATTGTACGAACAAAATCAACCCAACCTCTCAAATAACTACCTCTTCATCGATAGTGCAGCAGATTGTATAAAGCTTATGTAGCAGTTATCACCCAAGTGGCCAATAATACTTGAATTAGAAATCATATCTGTATAGTAATACCCCCCACAAAAAATTATTTGTATAGTAATAGCTATCTAGTCTGACACAATATTCATGGGTACAGTCTGCAAATGAGGCCCAATAAAAAATTGCGATATTTGAAGACTGAATATTTTAAACTAAAAGTATTACTTCCAAAATCAGAAGAGAACATAGCTGGCAATGACGGCAGTTCGCGTCAGATGTTATTACTTCCGGTTCTTTTGCATCTCCTATTGCCTACAAAGAACCAACACTGATATTAAACACTTCATATCTGTAGGTCAAAACCAGGTACTCTATTTACCTTCTGTTCCATTGTATTTCAGCATATTCCCGTAAGGCAATCACTTGTTCAGTTAAAAGCATAATCAAACTGAAATTGTGGACACCAACAAAATCCCCACCAGAAGCATTTTATTGTACATACAAAATCAACCCTACCTCTCAAATAACTATTTAATCAGTCAGTTCACAGTCTGCATCTCTATATATATGCCTGGAGACGTCCAGAGCATAACGCGTAGAACAACTGCCTCCATTCTTTCTTTTCTTCCTTCTGAAAACCTGTGCTGTTGCATTGCACCGTCTGAACCTCGTCGACTCTTCTTCTCGGCGTGCACCGTGGAGAAAGGGAGCGGTATCGCCGAGCCATTGCTACCATGAAAACCTGCATGGGGGGCGGCAAAAAGGTTTCTAGGCAGCGCACATCTGCGTGACCGCTCGTTTCGCTGATTCATCTACGTTTCTGCACTGCATCGAGTCTGCATCTGCGCTGCTTCCTATTCTTCATCGAACTCATCAGTAAGTATTTCATGCAACTAATTGACTTGTTTACATTCTGTTTTTGCATATATTGTGAAATACAATAAGTTGTCTACTGTTAGTACTGATTTATGTATCATTAGTTTTTCGTAATATCTGCCTCCTATTAAAATCTGGAATTAAAATATTACCCTCATGTTCAACAATATTCTCACAGGAAAATATTTGTATACTAATAGCTATCTAGTCCGACACAATATTCATGTGTATGGTCTGCAATGAGGTCCAATAAAAAACAGTGATCTTTGAAGACTGAATATTTTAAACTAACAGTATTACTTCCAAAATCAGAAGAGAACATAGCTTGGCAATGACGACAGTTCGCGTCAGATGTTATTATTTCTGGTTTTTTTTTGCATCTCCTATTGCCTACAAAGAACAACCAACGCTGATATGATAAATCTATGCACCGAACATTAAAAAAAAAAAAACTATGTAGAAAGACAAACTAAAAGATAAAAATTCTACCTTTTCTAGTGCACTAATCATGTGAACATTATATAGATATAAATTACCAAGCTATGGCACGGCAATAATGGTAGCACTGGAGCAGTCGTCCCCTGCATGAACAGAGCATGTAAGAGGATTTGTTCTAACCTATGAATTGGGTCATAGGTACATAAGAGATATGGAATGGGAGATTTACGATGATCACACGAAGAAGATAAGGTGGGTTGGATTTAATGATGGGATAGAAAAACATGCCTATTCATATAACAGAAGACTCATCTTGCTTCCAGAACAAATCAACAGTGGAGATACAAGTTCCCTCCTGAGATAGAATAACAAAATATAAAACCAACAAATTATTTCTCTGGGTGTAACATGGGGTGAACATTTATGTCTAGATCCTAAGTATAACTATTAGACACCTAAAGAGTTTAATGCACACTGTTATTATGAGAAAACTAACATCATAAAAAAGTTGTATAATGCACAAAAGAATTGGGGTACTATTACAACATGTACCTCAAATCGGAATTAAGACATATAACTCATAAGCAAATCATCGGCACAAGAATGATGTACATGATTCGCTGTCTTTTCAAGGCCTATGAGAAAACTGCTTGGCATAGTATCTCGAAGCAAAGACTTTGAATGAAAAAATCCAACTCGGCCGACCTAAGGAAAAAAGATGTTGCAATCAATGAAACGAATTTATCCTGTAACATTTCATATGATCAGCAAGCACCACCTGTTGGATAGAATTGATATTCAGTACATCTTCAGTCATGCTTTATGCATTTGAACTGCGTCAAAATAATGGAAAAGCATTTTATGAAATAACAATGTATGGGATCTATGACCTGCAAATAGAAGATGACATAGGCAAAGTACAGTCGCACAACAGAAGACTCAACATCTATAGATAGATCGGTAAAGCAATAAACTCTTGAATACGTGAACCATACTAAAGACAGTCATGATTAGTCCATATGCAGATAGAAGGAGCAAGAGGGGGGAGATTAGGAGATCTATGAAAGTGATGAAGGGAAGGAGGACAGAAAATGCACAAATGGGGAAAAAATGTCAGACACCAGTCTCTCTGGGATAAAGAGCTCGATGAATGCAGACAACATCACTGCAAGAGATATATAAAATAGAAAAGGGTTGCCACAAATCTTATATTCATCACAAGCAGTAAAGGATAACAGTATGTTAAATATGTTAGAGATATATGTCTATTGTATTATTTCCCAGTGTTATAAGGGGTTATTTGCATATTCCCCACATGTACTCTGTGTATATATACTGGCCCATTGGCCCCCTGAGAATACAAGTTGCTATTTGTAACATGGTATCAGAGCAGTTTAGGTCTTACCAATTCGGACGCGCAACTCGTCCTCAACCCTAGCTGCCGCTTGCCGCCGCCGACGGTTTCATCTCCTTGCCGCCGCCGCCGCCGGCCTCATCTTCCACTCGCCGCCCGACGTCGCTCGCCTGCTCCACCCGACGCCCCCGTCGGAGTCGACCGCCGCCGTCGCGCCGCTTGCCACCGCCGCCGGCTTCATCTCCTTGCTGCTGCCGCCTATTAGTAAATAATCTAGACTTAGTTTTTGCTTTAGTATATTTGCATGTGTGTATGGTGCAACAGGTGGTGTGCCTAAAATTGTACCAGTGTAGTATTGCACGGAGTTATGCTTGGTGCAGGAGAACCGGAGAGTCCGGAGTAGCGGTGAGCCACTTGAACCTGCGGATCGATCCAAGATAACAGGTGCGAGCTATAGGAAATATTTGCCGATGGCGAGTAGCTGGGATGGCGGGTCATCGGTTGTGTGTTGCATGTAATTAGGAGTTAATGCATATATTTAGTAGTACTTGGTCGTTGTGGCGTGGTCACCGCTTGCATGCGAGGATCGTGGGCGCGTATGCATGCGAGTAGTGGCCGTAGTGTTTGGCTCCCATTATGTGTGCATGCAGATCAGATCACGGGAATAGTGTTTGGTTATGCATGCATAACGTGGGCTGCTAGCTGGCCTATTTAATCATGTACTTAGCATTTTGATTAAAGAAAAAAGTCGAGGAGAAAAGCTGCGGGTGTGCAGCACCAAATACTCTGTATCCTTGCCTCTCTCCCGTGTGTGTGTGTTTCTTTTGTGATTTCAACATTTGGTATCAGAGCGAGGTTGAGTTCTTGAGCGGTGTATGCCCAAGTACCTGCGGCTTGAGAAGATGTCGATCGTTGAGGCGCGCGGCGGCAATCAAGGAGGGAGGGATGTCTCTCCAGATGCCGGTCTTTGAACAAGACAAACTACGGCTTGGGCAACGAGGATGAAATTCCTCATGAAGGCGCAAGGCGTGTGGGAAGCAATTGAGCCCACGAGGAATGCTGCTGTTGATGAGAAGAAAGAAGAGAAGGCCATGGCTATCATCTCCACGGCGTTGAGCGATGTGGACGCTCATGCGAGTTGCGACCAAGAACAACGCCTTGGAGGTGTGGACAGCTCTCGCACCATGCACATGGGGCGGATCGAGTCAAGGAAGCGAAAGTCGGACGCTACACCGGGAGTTTGAAAATCTCAAGATGGGCGATGCGGAATCGGTGAGACGATTTCGCAACGAAGGTAACATTGATTGTTGGCCGATGCGCACTTGGAGAGAAGATAGAAGAGAAGAAAATCGTCAAGAAGTTGTCGCGAACCGTCTCCGACAAGTTAATCCATATTGCGACGACGATCGAATATTTCGCGGCGTCAACAACATAGCTTTTGAGGAGGTCGTTGGCTCCTCAAGGCGTATGAGGAGCGCACCCAAGACCGTCATCGCGCAACAGGATGAGGAGCATCTCCTTCTCACGAAAGCCAGTGGGAAGCTCGATCATCGAGGACAAGGCGGTGGTCGTGATTCCAAGGCGGCGCGACAAGAGCCACATCAAGTGCTTCAATCGCAGCGACTACGGGCACTATGCATCCAAGTGCCGCAAGCGAAGCGTAACCATGAGGATCGGTGAACCTCATGTGTGCACAAGATGTTGAACCACTACTTTAATCCGTGCGCCACGAGTCAAGGAACAAAAGTTTTTTGTCTAGATTAGGGAGAATATTAGTAAATAATCTAGACTTAGTTTTTGCTTTAGTATATTTGCATGTGTGTATGGTGCAACGGTGGTGTGCCTAAAATTGTACTAGTGTAGTATTGCACGGAGTTATGCTTGGTGCGGGAGAACCGAGAGTCCGAGTAGCGGTGAGCCACTTGAACTGCGGATCGATCCAAGATAACAAAGTGCGAGCTATAGGAAATATTTGCCGATGGCGAGTAGCTGGGATGGCCGGGTCATCGTGAGTGTGTTGCATGTAATTAGGAGTTAATGCATATATTTAGTAGTACTTGGTCGTTGTGGCGTGGTCACCGCTTGCATGCGAGGATCGTGGGCGCGTATGCATGCGAGTAGTGGCCGAGTGTTTGGCTCCCATTATGTGTGCATGCAGATCGATCACGGAATAGTGTTTGGTTATGCATGCATAACGTGGTCGCTAGTCGGCCTATTTAATCATGTACTTAGCATTTTGATTAAAGAAAAAGTCGAGGAGAAAGCTGCGGTGTGCGGCACCAAATACTCAGTATCCTTGCCTCTCTCCGTGTGTGTGTGTTTTTTTGTGATTTCCAACACCGCCGGCCTCATCTTCCACTCGCCGCCCGACGTCGCTCGCCCGCTCCACCCGACGCCCCCGTCGGAGTCGACCGCCGCCGTCGCGCCGCTGCGCCGCCGCCGGCTTCATCTCCTTGCCGGCGCCGGCGCCGGCCTCATCTCCTTGCTGCTGCCGCGCCTCATCTTCCACTCGCCGCTCCACCCGACGCCGCTGCCGCCTCCACCCGACGCCCGTCGAGTCGACCGCCGCCGTCGCCGGAGTTGACCGCCGCCGCCGCGCCGAGTCGACCGCCGCCGCCGGCGCCGGCGGGGAACCCTAGTTCCCGGTCGCTAGCAGCGAACGAGCAACCGGCCTTTTGAGTCGAGCGAAGCCTTTTTGAGTCGAGCGGCCCGCAAGAAAAGAAAAGAAAAAAAGAGGAAAAAAAAAACGTAGTTCTAACCGCTGCGCCGTCCCGCGCCGCCTGTTAGACTTCGTTGTCTTGGTCGCCGCGCCGTCCAGCGCCGCCTACCAATGGGCACCGTTTTCTCCTCGCCGCCGGTGATCTTCGATGGTGTTAACTACACTGACTTCGTGTCTCACATGCGCATCCACATGCGTGGTCTTCGTCTCTGGGGCGTCCTCTCTGGCGATGTCACCTGCCCGCCTTGCCCTACACCTCCGACGGAGCCTCGCTCTTGCGCCGCCTCAACAAATGGACAAGGTCGCTGCTGAGACCGCCGCCTTTGCCGATGATGAGGCTATCTCGCCTACCAGAGGCTCGATTTCTACAAGGATCGCCTAACCGCCTACACTCAGTGATTACGACGAGAACCCCCGGCTGCTGCTTGTCCTCATCGCCGGTATCCGGCCTCGGTTCTCTTCGAGGTTGTGGGACTCCCATCGCTTTCGGATGTGGACTCACCTTCGTCGGCGCTCACGAGCCCTCCGGTGATGCTCTCTACCTGTCCGTGGTTCGCCAAGAGCACTCTCTTGCAGGTGATGCTACCGTTGACGCTTTTATGCTCGAGCTCTGCATCGGCGTCGGTGGACTCTCTCCGCCACCGCTTGCCGCCGCTCTGTCGCTGTTGCCTAGTATGCGTCTTGACGACTGGATTTTCAGCGGATCTACGAGTTCCTTACTCGCCTTCGTCCCGAGTTCGAGCAGCGGCGTGCCCAGCTCCTTGCACGCCATCCTCGTGTCACTCTCCTGGAGGCCCTTACTGAGATACGTGCGGAGGAGACTCGCCTGAGTGGTGCTGGACTACTGCCACTCCCCTTTGTGCTCGCCGCTCGCCCACCTGCTACACCGACTGCTCCACGCTTCAGCACACTGCCTCCTCCAGCGGCCGCCACAGGAGGTGGTGGCCGCCCTCCATCCGATGGTGGTCGTCCTCACTGCTCCTACTGCAACAAGGTTGGCCACATTGAGTCCCAGTGCTATAAGAAGCAGCGGCATCTTTCTCGCCGATCTTCTACTAGCACTGGCACTGGTGCTTCTACATCGACGCCTACATCGACTTCTTCCGCAGTTTCTCTCATTGAGCAGGAGATAGCCAGACTTCGACGCCTGCTTGCCGATTCGTGTTCTCCTCGGCGAGTTCTGCAGCTCGCATCGACTCTTCGCACGAGAAACCACCTTCTACACAGTCAGGTACCTCCCCGTGGATTCTTGATTCTGGAGCATCCTTTCACATGACTCCTGAGCCTTCCACTCTGTCTTTCATTACACCCCTTGATTCTCCTGTCAGTGTTCTTACTGCTGATGGTACATCTCTTTCTGTCTCTGGTCGAGGCCCTCTTAGCAACTCATCTTTTCATGTTCCTTCTGTTGCTTATGTTCCTCGCCTTACCATGCAGCTTCTTTCTGCTGGGCAGATTACTGATCTTGGTTGTCGGGTCATTCTCGACTCTGACTCTTGTTGTGTTCAGGACCGCCACACGGGAGCTCTGGTTGGTTCTGGCCCTCGGCGCCTTGACTCACAGCGTCTCTGGGAGCTTGACTGGCTTCACCTTCCTTCCGCTGCTACCGTTGCCGCCAGTCTCTCAGCTTCTACCACTTCGCCTACCAGCTCTTTCCAGCAGTGGCATCACCGCCTCGGTCATTTGTGTGGATCTCGTCTGTCGTCTTTGGTTCGTCGTGGTCTTCTCGTGCATCTCGGAGGCGTGTCTTTAGATTGTCGGTGTAAGTTAGGTAAATGATTCACTTCCTTATCCTCATAGTGAGTCAGTGTCTCAGCGTCCTTTTGATCTTGTTCATTCAGATGTTTGGGGTCCGGCTCCCTTCGTTTCGAAAGGGGGTCATCGATATTATATCATTTTTATAGATGATTTTTCTCGTCACACTTGGATATACTTCATGTCTTCTCGTAGTGAGGTCTTATCTATCTATAAACAATTTGCCACTATGGTCCATACACAGTTCTCCACCCCTATTCGTGTCTTTCGGCGACTCATTGGCGAGTATCTCTCGTTACTGCGCAGCTTCCTCATCGGCGGTACTCGCTCGATTCTCTTGTCCTGGTGCTCATGCTCAGAATGGTGTCGCTGAGCGCAAGCATCGTCATCTTCTTGAGACGGCTCGTGCACTGATGATTGCCGCCTCTATTCCACCTCACTTTTGGGCCGAGGCTGTTTCCACTGCCACCTATCTCGTTAACATCCAGCCCTCTTCTGCTCTTCAGGGTGCGATTCCTGTTGAGCGTCTTGTGGTCTTCTTCCTGACTACTCTGCCCTTCGTCTGTTTGGCTGCGTTTGCTATGTTCTCCTCGCCCCTCGAGAACGTACCAAACTAACTGCTCAGTCTGTTGAGTGTGTCTTTTTGGGATACAGTGTCGAGCACAAGGGATATCGGTGCTGGGATCCTGTTGGTCGACGGATGCGGATTTCTCGGGATGTGACTTTCGACGAGTCTCGTCCCTTCTACCCACGTCCTACCTCTCCTTCTCCTTCGGCTTCCTCTGTGGAGTCTCTGTCCTTTTTGACATTTCTAGATACACCTATATCTGTCTTACCCTCATCCACCCGTCCCACTGAGTCTCCACATATTCCTCCTGTGGCCTCTCCGCCGTTGTCGCCGCTTGATTCGTCTCCTGCGGCTCCTCAGGCTCCTCCCACTACACTCGTCTACACTCGTCGGCCTCGTTTTGAGGATCTTCCCGATGAGCCATCTTCTCCTGATGTTCTATCTTCTCATGATGATCCATCTTCCCCTGATGGGTTATCTTCTCCTCGCTATGCTCTCCGCAATCGCCAGTCGATTCGGCCTCCTGCTCGTTTTGGTTTTTCTGGTGCAGCTACTCTTGAGCCTGTCTCCTATCGGGATGCTGTTACTCATCCTGAGTGGCGCATGCTATGGCCGAGAGATTGCTGCCTCGAGCGTCTTGGTACTTGGCATCTTGTTCCTTTTCCATCTCACTCTCGTCTCATCACGTGTAAGTGGGTTTATAAGATTAAGACTCGCTCTGATGGCTCTCTTGAGCGCTATAAGGCGCGTCTTGTTGCTCGTGGCTTCCAGCAGGAGCATGGTCGTGACTACGATGAGACTTTTGCTCCTGTGGCTCACATGACCACTGTCCGCACTCTTCTTGCGGTGGCGTGCATTCGCCACCAGTGCATTTCTCGCCTTGATGTCAAGAATGTCTTTCTCAATGGCGAGTTGCGTGAGGAGGTTTACATGCTTCCGCCACCTGGGTATTCTGTTCCTGAGGGCATGGTCTGTCGTCTTCGTCGTTCTCTCTATAGCCTTAAGCAAGCCCTCGTGCTTGGTTTGGCGCTTCTCTCGTGGTCACTGCTGCTGGCTTTTCACTAGTGATCATGATCTGCGCTCTTTGTCCACACTTCGTCTCGTGGTCGGACTCTTCTTCTTCTGTATGTTGATGACATGATCATTACCGGCGATGATTCTGAGTACATTGCCTTTGTCAAGGCTCGTCTTAGTGAGCAGTTTCTTATGTCGGATCTTGGTCCTCTTCGTTACTTCCTTGGGATTGAGGTTACTTCCACTCCAGATGGTTTCTTTATGTCCCAAGAGAAGTATATTCAGGATCTTCTTGATCGTGCCTCCCTCACTGATCAACGTACTGTTGAGACTCCCATGGAGCTCCATGTTCACCTCCGGCTCTCTGATGGCGAGCCTCTTTCTGATCCGACTCGCTATCGTCATCTTGTTGGGAGTCTTGTCTATCTTGTCATTACTCGTCCGGATATCACTTATCCAGTCCACATTACGAGTCGGTTCAGATCTGCTCCCACTCGAGTCCACTACACCACCTTCTTGAGTTCTGCGATACCTTCGTGGCACTATCTCTCTTGTCTTTTCTTTCCAAACTCCAGCTCGTTCTGACTTCAGCTTATTCGGAGGCTACTTGGGCGCGATCCTCGATCGCGGTCTATCTCTCGCATCTTGTGTTTTTCTTGGTGGTTCTCTCATTGCACGGAAGACGAAAAGCAGATCGCAGTGTCCCGCTCGAGTGCAGAGGGTGAGTTGCGCGCTATGGCTCTCTTGTGCAGAGATTACTTGGCTACGGTGGTTACCGAGGATTTTGGTGTTTCGTCACTACACCGACTCCTCTCTTGTCCGACAAGACAAGGTGCTATCGATGTGCGAGACCCTGTGAAGCATGAGCTTACCAAGCATATTGGTGTTGATGCTTCCTTCATGCGGTGATACGGGGTCGCCCGATCTTCTCGACGTAGGATCAAAATACTCACGTGTAGCCTCTCGAATCGTAGTGATCCTCCGTTGCCAATGCAAGAACGAACACTCTTTAATTCACGAGAACACACGCGCCAGACTTCACGACCGCCAAGCGAAGCCCTATCGCGCTCCCAATTCCCAGCGGAAAGGTTGAACGATCTCAATTAGCAAGAACTCTCGATTTTCCCCATTGATGCCATCGCTATCAAGAAGAAAGCAATCTGTTGTTTATTCTTCAATCTCAAAATATCGCCCACCACAAAGGAAAAGGCGGCGGCTACTTAAGGTGCCACAACCTCTACGCACGCATGCACGCACGGGCCTTGGGTGGCTTGATAGTAGTCTACCGGAACAAAGTTCACACATATTGATCTAAACTAATGATCCACCTAGAGATTAATTGATTACATGACCGATTAGAGTTCGGCCAGACCAAATGGCACGCAGTTCGAGCTTGCCGTGACTTGGCCAAGGACATGAGTGGGTCCAGTGCATGCATGGCCTGTCTCCCTTTGGTTGGTGACTACACCTTGCCCATTGATGTTTGACAAAGATAGACTTGGATGGTTCCTCATGTGGTTGGTCATGTTCCACGTAACGATTACATAAAGTGTCTGTCTTTATTCCTTGCTACAAAGAATAGTAATGGAATCACAATATTCGAACTCGATAAGACACAAGAATTTGGTATAAGGTAGTATATCGTTCTCATTATTAGAAGGCAATGTATTAAGAAACAAATTCACCTGTTTATTTAAAAGCCTTGCTCGGGCTCTAGTCATTAGACCTGGTGATGCTTCATCAATACTTGTAGAAGACGTGGAAGTGGTAGTAGTAGGGATGTCCTCATCATCCCCTTCCTCTTGAAAAGGAGTCGTCCTCGACTCTGTGTCATCTTGCCCAAAGAATGGTGACAAATCAGCAACATTAAAAGTAGTACTTACACCATAATCATCTCCCGGAAGCTCGATCTTGTATGCATTATCATTGATCTTGGCAAGTACTCTAAAAGGGCCATCACCACGGGGCATCAACTTTGATTTACGCTTCTCCGGAAAGCGTTCCTTGCGAAGGTGTACCCATACTAAGTCACCTGGTTCAAATAGCAATTTCTTTCTAGACTTGTTAGCTTTAGAAGCATAAGCACGTACCTTATTTTCAATTACCTCTTTAGTCTTTTCGTGGAGCTTTTGCACAAAATCAGCACGCTTCGAAGCCTCCATATTATCACGTTCTTGTAATGGAAGTGACATCAAATCAAGTGGCGTGGTCGGTTTGAAGCCATACACCACCTCAAATGGACACAATTGAGTAGTAGAATGCACCGCTCTATTATATGCAAATTCAACATGCGGTAGACAATCCTCCCACTCTTTTAAGTTCTTTTTTATCATAGTCCGCAGCAACATTGAGAGTGTACGGTTCACCACCTCCGTTTGTCCATCGGTTTGTGGGTGACAGGTTGTCGAAAAGAGTAACTTTGTCCCAAGCTTAGCCCACAAAGTCTTCCAGAAATAGCTCATAAATTTCACATCACGATCTGAAACAATGGTGCGAGGCACGCCATGCAATCGCACAATTTCCCTGAAAAACAAGTCAGCTACATGCGACGCGTCGTCGCTCTTATGACAAGGAATAAAGTGTGCCATCTTTGAAAATCTATCCACAACTACAAAAACAGAATCCCTCCCCCTCTTAGTTCTAGGCAATCCTAAAACAAAGTCCATGCTAATGTCTTCCCAAGGAGCACTAGGAACTGGAAGTGGAGTATACAAACCATGTGGATTGAGTTTAGATTTAGCTTTATGGCATGTAACACAGCGCTGAACAAACCTCTCAACATCCCGCCTCATCTTTGGCCAATAAAAGTGATCAGCCAACATCATGAAGGTCTTCTCCCTACCAAAATGTCCCATAAGTCCCCCTGCATGAGATTCCTGCAACAAGAGCATACGCACGGAAGACGCTGGAACACATAGCTTGTTAGTGCGAAATAGAAAACCATCATGGATATGATACTTGTCCCATCCTTTTCCATCTTTGCATTTAGAATATGATGCTGAAAATTCATGATCAGAAGCATATAATTCTTTCAAACTCTCTAATCCAGGTACCTTTACTGCCAACTGAGTTAAAAGCACATTCTTTCTAGACAATGCATCAGCGACCACATTCTCTTTACCTTTTTTGTATTTAACAATGTATGGAAAAGTCTCAATGAATTCAACCCACTTAGCATGTCTACGATTTAGTTTAGCTTGACCTTTCAAATATTTCAAAGCTTCATGATCAGAATGAATGATAAATTCTCTAGGCCAAAGATAATGTTGCCAAGTCTCTAAAGCACGTACAAGAGCATATAATTCTTTGTCATAAACAGGATAATTCAATTGTGCTTCGTTAAGTTTCTCACTAAAGTATGCAACAGGTTTTCTTTCTTGCATTAAAACACCACCAATACCTATTCCACTAGCATCACATTCAATCTCAAAAGTTTTAGTGAAATCAGGTAAAACAAGCAAAGGTGCTTCAGTCAAACATTTCTTTAGTTCAGCAAAAGCTTTATCTTGTGATGCTCCCCATTCAAAAGCAACTCCCTTTTTAGTTAAATCATTTAATGGGGCAGCAATGGTGCTGAAATCTTTCACAAAACGATGATAAAACCCAGCAAGCCCATGAAAGCTACGAATTTGACTAACATTGACAGGAGTAGGCCAATTTCGAATAGCTTCAACTTTAGAGTTATCTACTTCAATTCCATGAGCTGAAACAACATAGCCTAAGAACACTACTTTGTTTGTGCAAAAAGTACACTTCTCAAGATTAGCATACAACTGTTCAGTCCTAAGCACTTCTAGCACTTGTCTAACGTGTTCAACATGTTCTTCCAATGAGCGGCTATATATCAAAATGTCATCAAAATAGACTACCACAAATTTTCCAATGAAGTGTCTCAAAACATGGTTCATTAAACGCATGAAAGTACTAGGAGCATTAGATAAACCAAAAGGCATCACTAACCATTCATACAAGCCAAATTTCGTTTTAAAAGCAGTTTTCCATTCATCACCATGTTTCATTCGTATTTGATGATATCCACTACGCAAATCAATCTTAGAAAAGATAGTAGAGCCACTCAATTCATCAAGCATATCATCTAACCTAGGAATAGGATGACGATAACGAATGGTAATATTGTTGATAGCTCTACAGTCTACACACATTCTCCATGTACCATCTTTCTTAGGAACAAGAATGACAGGAACGGCACAAGGACTAAGACTTTCGCGTACATACCCTTTTTCCATGAGCGTTTGCACTTGCCGTTGAATTTCTTTTGTCTCCTCTGGGTTTGTGCGGTACGGTGGCCGGTTGGGAAGTGGAGCCCCCGGTACTAAGTCAATTTGATGTTCAATGCCTCGAATAGGTGGTAGACCAGCGGGTACCTCCTCCGGAAAGACATCCTCATAAGCCTGCAAAACTTGAGAAACCACACTAGGAAGAGAGGTTAAGTCATTAGTAGAAAGCAAAACATCTTTGTACAGCAATACAAAGTGCATCAAAGTGGGATCATCTCTCATCTCTCTCAAATCAGATTTAGTGGCTATCATGACTAACTTTTTCTCTCCCTCATTGTTTCTTTTTCCATTCAGGTGTAGCTTGTGGCTCGCACTCACCTTTTGTGGAATCACACTCTTTTGCTCCTTCCCTCTCTCATTCGCTACTTTTACCTCAATCTTTTGCATGTTAGCAATCACAATTTGAGAAGGGGTTAATGGTCGTAGCACTATTTCTTTATCATTCCACATGAATTTGTATTGATTAGTTCTTCCATCATGAATCACAGAACGATCATATTGCCATGGTCTACCTAATAACAAGTGACATACGTCCATGGACACAACATCACATTCTATGGTATCATGATAAGACCCAATTTGAAAGCTAACATCAACAGTATATCCAACATTCATAGAACCATCATTATTCAACCATTGAATTTGATATGGATGTGGATGTTTTTTGTATTTCAACCCAAGTTTAGTGCAAAGTTCTTTACTAGCTAAATTGTGGCAACTACCACCATCAATAATAACTTTGCAACACTTACCATCTTTACTCACCTGAGCTCTTGTTTGGAAAAGATTGCAACGCTGCTCATGAGTGGGTTTTGCTTGCACACTCAACACCGTCGGTGTACACACAAGGATAGGACCAGCCTCGGGGTCACAAAAACCATCCTCATGCGCCTCCCTCTCGTGTCCTTCCTCAGGTACATCTCCAAATCTTCCAAAATCAGCAAGGGCTTCACCTTCCTCCTCGCTAGTAGAGTCATACTCGCCATTCTCCAATAGCAACATAACCTTGTTATTTGGACAATCTTTTTGCATATGACCTCGTCCAAGGCATTTGAAGCATTGGATGGCACTACTTCTTGCTGTAGAACCCACTGAAGACGAGCTAGAAGATGTTGCACCTTTCTTGGCAATGGGTGTTGTTGTATTTTTCCCACCTGGTGCAGCACTGGTACTAGGAGCAAAACTTCCACTAGATGGATTAGTTTTAAAAGAATTGAAGCGGGATGTGGGTTTACCTCCTGTAGATGCTGAACGGGGTGGAAATGATGAGGTTCTTGTTGCTCTCATATCTTGTTGCACCTGTCTTTCAGCCTTGGTTGCTTGATGCACCAACTCTACCATGTTGTTGTAGGGTTGAAATTCAGTGATGCGCTTGATGGGAGGGTGTAAACCAGCAAGGAAGCGAGCCATTGTTTGTTCTTCTTGCTCAAATATATTAGCTCGAATCATGGCATCTCCATCTCTTTATAATACTCATCCACCGTGAAAGTGCCTTGCTTCATTTGCTGCAATTTATCAAATAAATCACGTTTGTAATGTTTAGGAACAAACCTCGCTCTCATGTGATACTTCATCTCTTCCCATGTCGTGATAGGAGGTTCATTGTACTCTCTCCTTTGATTTTGAACTTGTTCCCACCATATGAGCGCATACTTGGCAAATTCAAGTGCAGCCATGTGTATTTTCTTTTTTTTTTTTTTTTTTTTTAATCACAACCACATGAACCTTGTCCCTGGTTTTGAGGACTGCCGAAGGGAGGCAATATGGACTAGATATATGTGGTTCTTTTTTTTCAACTGTTTTTTTTTTGTTTCTGTCGAAACTAGGGTTTAAACTCCCCTTACGTAAGCACAAATTTTCAGCAGTGTAAATTAATACTAAGAGCAGCCCCTAATGCAATCTCAAAAGCTAGTCTCAAGATGAATAAAGAAGGCTTCCGCGAAAAAAGTTTTCTCGGTTGATCAGAGCACCATCGATTTGGTTTCTTGTAGATACGCTGCAGATCAGTAGTGACGCGAACACTGTAGCATTCGAGAACAACGTGGTGCCTCGGAACGCCGCGGTAGCTACCTGGTAGCGACCGCGATTTCTTCTGGGAAAAAAAATCACGCACTGCAGCAGCGCCTCACGGTAGCAATCGTGCATCAGAGCGGCGTTCGGAGCGACAAATCGCGCCTTGTAATCACGCCTTTGTAGCGACGCGAAACCAACAATTTTTTTTTTATAGGGTTTTAATTGGACACAAAGATTAAGCAACGCAAAAGAAACACTACGATCAGCACTAAACAAAATTTCTAATGGATTAAAACCTAACTAAACTCACAGGAAATAACAGATGTGAAAACTAGGGTTTGGAATTTTTGTGTTGCAATTTTTTTTGGTTTATGGACTCTAGGTATTAAGAACAGCAAATAAAATCAATCTAATCTAGGGATAAGTAATCCTACCGAGTCAACCGCGCTCTGATACCAAGATGATACGGGGTCGCCCGATCTTCTCGACGTAGGATCAAAATACTCACGTGTAGCCTCTCGAATCGTAGTGATCCTCCGTTGCCAATGCAAGAACGAACACTCTTTAATTCACGAGAACACACGCGCCAGACTTCACGACCGCCAAGCGAAGCCCTATCGCGCTCCCAATTCCCAGCGGAAAGGTTGAACGATCTCAATTAGCAAGAACTCTCGATTTTCCCCATTGATGCCATCGGCTATCAAGAAGAAAGCAATCTGTTGTTTATTCTTCAATCTCAAAATATCTGTCCACCACAAAGGAAAAAGGCGGCGGCTACTTAAGGTGCCACAGCCTCTACGCACGCATGCACGCACGGGCCTTGGGCCGGCTTGATAGTAGTCGGCTGGAACAAAGTTCACACATATTGATCTAAACTAATGATCCACCTAGAGATTAATTGATTACATGACCGATTAGAGTTCGGCCAGGACCAAATGGCACGCAGGCCTGGAGCTTGCCGTGACTTGGCCAAGGACATGAGTGGGTCCAGCTGCATGCATGGCCTGTCTCCCTTTGGTTGGTGACTACACCTTGCCCATTGATGTTTGACAGCATAGACTTGGATGGTTCCTCATGTGGTTGGTCATGTTCCACGTAACCAGTACATAAAGTGCTGTCTTTATTCCCTTGCTACAGCAATAGTAATGGAATCACAATATTCGAACCTGATAAGACACAAGAATTTGGTATAAGGTAGTATATCGTTCTCATTATTAGAAGGCAATGTATTAAGAAACAAATTCACCTGTTTATTTAAAAGCCTTGCTCGGGCTCTAGTCATTGGACCTGGTGATGCTTCATCAATACTTGTAGAAGACGTGGAAGTGGTAGTAGTAGGGATGTCCTCATCATGCGGTCTTGTGTGCATAACCAGGTGATTGCTCTTCAGTATGTGCCTTCAGAGCTTCAGATAGCGGATTTCTTCACGAAGGCCCAGACTCGCGCACAGCACGGCTTCTACCTCTCCAAACTCGGTGTTGTTGATCCACCATGAGTTTGAGGAGGAGTGTTAGAGATATATGTCTATTGTATTATTTCCCAGTGTTATAAGGGGTTATTTGCATATTCCCCACATGTACTCTGTGTATATATACTGGCCCATTGACCCCCTGAGAATACAAGTTGCTATTTGTAACAAAATAAAACTTATATCTAAATTCTTAACCTCTGTTGTTCCTTAGCTAGGCATTGTATACACATGACATGTATCTAGTGCACCGGAAAACCAGGGGAAATGATGCATTTGTGGTTAGAGGTTGCATTTGTGTATATACCTGGTGCTTTCATCATTTCATGTTATATTCAGCATGTGTGAAGATAAGGAAGAAACAAAGGACTCCTAGGAGGCGCAGACATTATTTCCATGGTGTCGTAACCACGCCTGAAGCCTACAGAAACAAGAAGATGTTTGTCAGGCAGTGTAATATATTTTCCCAACTGGTAAAAGTGGGTATACCGTAGGCAAAAACACAAAGCAACAACATGAACCAACTGCTGAAAGTTGATTGGCAGGGAAATCGTACCGTGGAGAACAGCTGAAGCATAGAATCCAGGGAACCAAATCGCAGGTACAAAATTTTGCCCAAAGAACCAAGTGGAACTCAATCATCATAGGCAAAATTCATAGGCAGGAAGTCAACAATACAAGCGTGAACCTACTGGACATATGTCAAACATGGCTGTAAGTTTTGTATCTCATAGTGAACCAATTCAACACCTGCATACACTGGTCAGCAAAGAAAGGCAAAATTGACAACCATGTGGTTATAGGCTTACAGCTACGTATAGTGGCAGCACACATATAGTACTATTATAGTACGTACAAATACATAAATTAATCTTAGCTGTGGAAAGGCATCGAATACACTCTTATATCAACTTGGGTTACCATTTTCTATTTTTTTTAAAAGAAGAACTAAGCAAACTATAGGAATGCAGTACCCTACTTGACCCTATCGAATCGTGTGTATGTACTGACTCCATGAATAGCTGCAGAGAACAGTGCACTGAACTGAAGACCAGAATCCAATGAATATGCAGAAATATCGAAATGCTGATACGTAGCATCAAATGGTTCGTTCACATACATCCAAAAGTTTCAGGGCCAGGCAAGACGAACGGGAAGGCAAAGTGAAAAGCCAGTTAATACACGGATCAGCGTCAAGTGTGGGAGAACTTGTTGCTATCCACTGGCCCTCCTGACCTTGTAGCAAACATTTAGTTCCTAAATAGTACCTACAGATTTCCTTATTAGAGGATGCTTCACTAACACACCATTGTAGTATGGAATGTCCAATTGCTGGTCTATCTATAAGTACAATCTTTGAACAATATGATTACTGTTGTTTCTCACATAAAGAAGTGACAAAGGTTTATGGAAATAGATGCAAGAGAAAGTCGCCTAAATAGCAGAACATAAATTTGTAACGTCAACATAACACAATACCTGTTAGAGATATATATGTATAATGTATTATTCCCCATTGTTATGAGGGGTTATTTGCATATTCATCACCTGTACCTTATGTATATATACTGGCACATTGGCCTCATATTGAATACAAGCGCTATTCATAACATGGTATCAGAGCAAACCTAGGGTTCCCGTCGCTTCGCTTGTCGCCGCCTTAACGTCATCTTTGACGTCTCCCGATCGGATCCGCGGCTTCCACGCCGCCTCCGCCTCCGCTTGAGTCGGCCGCCGCCGCCGCTCGTCTCCAGACCCACCACCGGTGCTTGGGGTCTCCGCTCGGGCCGTCGTCGTCGCTCGGGGCTGCTTCACCCAACACCGCCGTCGCCCGCTCCACCCGACGCCGCCGTTGCTCCACCCGACGCCGTCGCCGGGCGCTCCACCGCCGCCGGGGCTGCTGCCGTCGTCGCTCGGGGCGCTCCACCCGCCGCCGAGGCTCTCGCCGCCGACGCCGCCGGGCTGCTGCCGCGCCGCGCGCCGGGAACCCTAGTCCCCCCGTGCGCGTTACTCGTGCGTGACTTCGGCCCGTGGTCGGACTCTTCTTCTTCTGTATGTCGATGATATGATCATTACAGGAGATGATTCTGAGTACATTGCCTTTGTCAAGGCTCGTCTTAGTGAGCAGTTCCTTATGTCGGATCTTGGTCCTCTTCGTTACTTCCTTGGGATTGAGGTTACTTCCACTCCAGATGGTTTCTTTATGTCCCAAGAGAAGTATATTCAGGATCTTCTTGATCGCGCCTCTCTCACTGATCAGCGTACTGTTGAGACTCCTATGGAGCTCAACGTTCACCTCCGACCCTCTGATGGCGAGCCTCTTTCTGATCCGACTCGCTATCGTCATCTTGTTGGGAGTCTTGTCTACCTTGCTGTTACTCGTCCGGATATCACTTATCCAGTCCACATTCTGAGTCAGTTCGTCTCTGCTCCCACTCAGGTCCACTACAGCCACCTTCTTCGAGTTCTGCGATACCTTCGTGGGACTATCTCTCGTCGTCTCTTCTTTCCACGCTCCAGCTCGTTACAGCTTCAGGCTTATTCGGATGCTACTTGGGCACACAAACATTTGAAATAAAGAGGCTAAATGCCGAGGGATAGTAATTTAGGGATTTGGACCTAAGAGAGGCTATGCAAGTTAAAAGGCTAGATATAAAGTTTCTGGAACCGACACAATATAGAACCAAAAGCGGAAGGAAACGTCTAAATTTACTACTTTATCTGGAACCAACAAGTGGATATATGACAAAAGAAAGTAACAATTTTGATCCAAACGCAACTATTCTATGAGAACCTAACAGCAAAGGAACTATCTTCTACTAAGTCAATTGATGGAAACAACGAACGACAGTTTGGCCTAGTTTTTGGTGTCAGCGAAAAGGACCAGCAGCAGAAAGATTGGCTGAGATGAGCACAATCAGTAGGAATCAAGCAGACCAAATGCATCTTCTTGATCCAATAAAAAAAGTGCTGGTTTTGTATTACAGTTCGATAAATTGTTGAAAAGGATAGTAGAAGGAAAGGAATATGGCGCTTACCTCAATAGATATGCTGCTCTTATGTTTATTTAAACTTACAGCAGCACTATAGTCCAATAACCTCCTAACTGAGTGGACCAAGATCAGAGAGAGGGCAGTCCAATGTCGGCACTTTACCTTCCTTGTTAGAAAATCTGTAGGCTGCAATAGTAAAGACAATTCATCTACAAAGAAACGGTACAGGGCAGATATAGTTTAGTTTCACCCAAAAAAAATCCAACAGTGAGATAGTGCAATATATAGCATAAGAAGGTAAGCCTACAAAAAGCAAGCAGGAATTTTGCATATCCTTTTGTTTGGGACAGAGGGAGAGTGAGAATGGCAGCCAAATTAACAGGACGTGGCCACTTTTTCTGTAGCATCAAATTATTCATTAGTACTAATGTGAATCAGATGTTGTACACAATTTATTGATATAGCAGTTAGACACAAACACAACTGCATAGGTCCATTGTCTAAGAAGAATTTTGATATAGCTCTTACAATCCAAACCTTTCATTACTACTAATGTGAATCAGATGTTGTACACAATTTATTGATATAGCAGTTAGACACAAACACAAATGTACAGTTCCATTGTGTAAGAAGAATTTTGATATAGCTCTTACAAATTACAATCCAAACCTTTCATTAGTACTAATATGAATCAGACATTGTACACAATTTATTGATATAGCAGTCGGACACAAACACAACTGCATAGGTCCCTTGTCTAAGAAGAATTTTGATATAGCTCTTACGATTATAACCTTAGTTGTAGCTCTGACAGGGACCGAACGACTTTAGATGCGTAGCGGCTTACAACATCGGCAGATGAGGTCCTGATGGCTGAACACTCTCCAAAAGGAGTCGAAGTAATCAACTTCTTCCGATGCCCTTAAACCTGAAATAACAGTCCTATGAAGCTTTGTGATAGAGTGAAAATCAGAAAAGCGAATCTGTAAGGTTAACCACAAACAATAACAGCACTGTATTGAAATTTGAGATGAAGGAACTTCACCAAGGATTGGCGCCGGTGAGGAAGTCGTGCGGAATGGTGGGAGGCGACATGCTCAGCGTACGCAACTGCAAGGCGCGGTAGGCGAGTCAGCTGCATCAGTCATCGATCGGACAAGCCGCGACGACGGCAGCTGGCGTTGGAGATACCGACAAAGAAGAGGAGAGACGAAAGAGAGGTGGCGGCGTCGTTGAGGATGGCACGGTGCGGAAGAAGGTTGACGGTGGTGCGAACATCATTGGGGAGGATAGGGAGAAGACCAGGCCGAGGACAGCGTGTTGCTCGCCCAAGCTCTTTTCCTTGCAGGCGCTGCTGTCACTCACCACCGCAACCCCAGCGCCGCCATCCCCTTACCCTCCATCACCGGCCACTGCAGCCCCTGCCGAGGGGACGGATGGCTCGTCGACGGCGCGACCAACGATGGTGCAAAAGTGGACCGAGCGAGGGCGACGGAGGAAATGCAGGAGGTGGTCGTGAGAGCGGTCCATCAGCGGCGCCAGCGAGGAGGGCGACGGAGACGGAGAGGAGGTTGGGAGAGGAAGAACAGAGCGATGTGGGGGCGTAGGGCTCGAGGAACCGAGATGGCGTGCCGACTCTAGGACGGACAGCAACGGAAGTGGAGCAGACAGCAGGCGAGAGGATGAACCGGCGAAACAAAAGAGGCGAAGAAGGGCGGTAAGGCGTAGAGAGGAAGCCGCTGGAGGAAACACGAAGGAAGAGGGTGCGCGAAGGACAGACGGCGGACATCTCTAGGCAAAGGTTCTCCCTCGACCCTCGCGGGCTCCGTCCAGACTTGAAAAGTGATGATTTTTTTTTGTCTTATAAATCTGAAAATGAATTATTTAATTAAAAATATATATTTAAAATTGATGAATAACAAATAGAAGCAGCTTGAGAGACCTAACTCCCAAACGCTCATTTCTCACACCTGAGCAAAGTAGCTTGCCTGGCTCTCAAACAAACACTGAACAGCCATCCTCCCGATGCTGTCTTGGCCAGCAGAAAGCCACCAGACTCAAAAGCAAACATGCCCTACGTCCATGAGTGAGATGCTCGAGGGCACGCTGCACGGTGTACCTGGACCGCAGAATGGAACACAAGCAAGGTGGCGAGGCCACCGTGTGAACCCAACGCACTGACGAAACAAGATGATGGCACAGTCATGCGCACTGGGGCAATGCGCAGCACATTTCACCGATTGAAGAACTGGCGCGAGGGCAGCGCACAACTGAGATGCAACCGGGTGAAGCGAGCATACCACCGGGAAACCGAGAACACGAAGCTGCGTAGTGCGTTTACCGGAAAGAAGACGATCGCTAGTGTACGCGTCGGCACACAACAGGAGGACTAAACTTACGGCTTGCGCGAGAGGGCACCAATTCCACCAGGCTTAATACTATGGAAGATTACTGTGAACTTATTCCCAAATGAGCAAATGTTTGTCAATTTTCTCATTATGTTTTCTCTTCCTCCTCACCTTCCCTTCTAAGCCACCGCTGGGAATTCGCAGCGAGGCCAGGAAGAAGGAAGGGAAGCTATTGTTAGCTATAATCTTGACTTAATTGGTTTTTACATATAACATTAGTATTTGTTTGCATGGCTAAATGACAGCATGCACACATTTATTGTTTCGGTTATGGCTGCGTTTTTTACTCCACTTCATGGCTGAGTAAGTCATGTTTAGTGGCGCAATTGAAAAGCCTGGTCATGGGTGGCTGTAGTGGTTGTTGTGAGTCTTCAGTTATGTTTTACATGCATGTATAAAGTGATGAAAAAATAAGAAAAGCTGTGATGTTTTGGCAGCACCAAAATCTATCTTCTTTGTATTCCAGTGTGTGTGTGTGTTTGAGTCCGTTGGCGTGTGTAGTTTTGGTCTCTATGCTAACAATTGGTATCAAAGCTAGTGTTGTGATGGCAAGGATGGCGAGGTCGTTGTCTCCGTTGACGTCGAGGCGTGTTGCCGGTGGCCTAGAGGAGGTGGCTCTATGCTAACAATTGGTATCAGAGCTAGTGTTGTGATGGCAAGGATGGCGAGGTCGTTGTCTCCGTTGACGTCGAGGCGTGTTGCCGGTGGCCTGGAGGAGGTGGCCAGCGACGGCATGCATGTGGCTAGCAGCAACGAGTAGATGGCTCGCGGTAGGCCGTTGGCACGAGTCGGGAAGGAGGAGAGTGTCACGCTCCAGTACCCCTTGTTGACTAGTAGCAACTATGCTGCATGGTCAATGAAGATGCAAGTGTGCATGGAGGCGCAAGGAGTGTGGGATGCCATTGAAGAAGACGGCGTCGAGAGGCGCCAAGACAAGAAGGCACTTGCGGCCATCTACCATGGTGTGAACGAGGAGACCCTTCTTGCTCTCAACGGCAAGAGGACGGCAAAGGAGGCATGGGCGACTCTCGAGTCCATGTACGCTGGAGTTGAGCGCGTGACGAGGGCCAACCTCTAAATTGCCAAGAAAGAATTTGACAACCTTCATATGCGCGAAGGTATGTCAATCGATGCATTTGCCATGAGGGTCACCCTCGCTCTCAGCAAGATGCGAACGCTGGGAGAGAGGGTTGAAGACTCTTGTGTTGTGGATAAGGTGCTTCGGGTCTTGACACCAAAGTTTTTACCGATCGATTGCACCCTCGAGAACCTCGAGGACTTAGATGTGACGTCGGTTGAAAAAATGTTCGGACAGCTAAAGGCGTTCGAGGAGCGCCACATGGTTGGTAAGGAGGAAGGTGAGCGCTGCTGCTCACCTGCGCCCAATGGAGTCTAGGGCCAAGAACAAGAAAGGCAACTCCGGCTCCGGCAAGAAGAGCACCTACGACAAAGCGAAAATTCGGTGCTATAACTACCAGAACTACAGGAACCACTCTTGGGCATAATCCTAAACCGAAGAAGGTGGTGAAGGATAAGACTTTTTTTGTTGCGGCGGACGTGGATGACGAATCGGCGCTACTCTGAAGCTCAGTTGGAACTAATCTTGTTGTCTATATGTTCATTATGTTTATTTATGTTGCATGGCTTTGTTGCCATATAGAGTCATAGTAGTGGGCTAAGTCCAAGAGAGTTGCATGTGTGGCTTCATGGCGTAGTGGACGGATCGGCAATCAAGTGAATCTAGCGGTTATGTGCACATGCATGTGTTATTGGATCAGTCATGTGCTAGTGGTTAGCGCATGTAGCTGTGAGGATGTGAGCATGTACACGTTGCCGAGCGTGAGACTAGCTCTAGATGTGTTCGAGTTAGTTGAGAAGGTATACACATGAGATGAGTTAGTCCTCCTTCAAAATAGCTGCATGCATCCATCTAGTGGAGATAATGCATGGCGTGAGTTAGTCTTCTGCGCGTGGCAAGAGGTTGCGGGCAATCCGCAACAGTGAGTCAGCATGTCAAGATTAGGGGAGAATTTATTAGCTATAATCTTGACTTAATTGATTTTTACATATAGCATTAGGGCATGTACAATGGAGGTGCTTAGAGATATGCTTAAAGAAAAAAAACTGGGTCTTTTTTTCTAGCCAGTGTTATTATGGTGCTTGGAGAGAGGACGCGATGCCTATTTTTGCAACGATGCCTGGCGGTGCTTGCAGTGCATAACTGCCTTTTGTTTTGAACAGATGCTTGCATCGGTGGTAGCATGGGAGAGAGAGAGGAGTGAAGCTTCGATGAGAAAAAGAAGTCGGGCAGCTGCATGGAGTGAGAGAAGAGGTGAGAAAAAGTCACTCATGACCTTCATGCTTTTGAGATCAGAGAGTAGCCAAATCTCGTAGCCAACACACCTAGGTGCTAAAAAGTAAAGCAACTTTTTTAAGCAAGCTGAGAGAAGGTGAGAAAAAGTCACTATGACCTGCATGCTTTTGAGATCACGAGAGTAGCCAAATCTGACCTGCATGCTTTTGAGATCACGAGAGTAGCCAAATCTCATTGCCAAAACAACCTATGTGCTAAAAAGTAAAGCAAGCTGAGGCAGATCTGCATGCAAGGGTGAGAGGACTCACGGAATGTGATCTGCATGCACGGTGAGAGAATGAGTCCATCCACAAGGTTACATTCGATCCGTATACATATGAAGAAAAGTTATACGTGCTATTCTCTATATATACTAAAACATGCTATTCTCTATATATACTCTAGTGTTGGGCATATTGTTGCTGCAACTTTTCATTTTATTTGTCCATCAAATGGATGCAGATAGCGGTTTCTTAAATTTGTTGAACTTATCTTCTGTTCCAACTAGAGCTAAATTTCGTCATTACAAATACATGTTTGCTTACAATATAATTTGGATAAAGAAATTGAAACTGTCCGATGAACATCAGCACCAAAAGAGAGTATCATCAAGTATAATAGTCTTTCATTGAGCAATGACTGGCACATTCACGAATGCTAAGAAACATTCATGTTCTGTCAATCTGAGATCAAAGAACATAGCAATGATATTTAAGTGGAGCTAAGAGTCACCTCATCATATGAAGCTTGTGATTCAGATGTATATCCATGCCTAGATGCCTGGAAAGCAATGGAGCACATCAATCATCATTAGGATCAAGCATGGCATCAGGGAGAGCGGCGCGTCCGCTGTGAGGGCGGGGGAGGCGGTGAGGGCAAGGAGGAGGGCGGGGAGACAAGGAGGAGGGCGGGGAGAGGCTTGGGCGGCGGGAGCCTTGTGCGGCTTGAGGGAGGAGGGCTTGGGGAGGGAGGCGGTGATGAGGAGGTGGAAGGCGGAGGAGAGAGAGGAGGGCGCCATGGTTGGGTTTTGCTGGGCAGGCGGCGGGGGCGCGGGGGACGGGGGAGGCGGAGGGGAAGGCGACGGAGGGGAGTAGTCCGAGGAGAGGAGATGAGCACTGAGGAGGAGTGAGCAGATAGCTCATTTAGCAAGTTCATAAAGGGTTTGCATTGAAGACTACAGTTGCTTGTACGAGTGCTAACTAACAAGGTAGTTAAACTTTTTAAGCACCTTCCTCATTTTGCTTGCATTGGAAGAGAGATATTTTATACTAAGTGTTGGGAATCATCTCTCTCCTTAAACACCTCTAATTAAATAGATGCTACCATTGTACATGCCTTTAATGTTTGTTTGCATGGCTAACTAACAGCACACACACGTTTATTGTTTCGGTTATAGCTGTTTTTGACGCCACTTCATGGCTGAGTAAGTCATGTTTAGTGGCGCAATTGAAAAGCCTGGTCGTGGGTGGTTGTAGTGACTGTTCTAGGTCTTCAGTTATGTTTTACATGCATGTATAAAGTGATGAAAAAAATGAGAAAAACTGTGATGTTTTGGCAGCATCAAAATCTGTCTTTGTATTCCAGAGTGCGTGTGTGTTTCGAGTCCAAGCGTTCGAGCCTTCGCGCGCGTAGTTTTTGTCCCTGTGCCAACTGCTATTTTGCCACGCTTACCAAGGCAATAGCCCGATCTCGAAGTTTTCGGGCTCCAGTCTTTCGAGATCGCCTCTGTTGTTTCCGCAATGGCGAACAGCTCCTACGGTTCAAGGTCCGCCCTTTATTGTTTGATTTCTTCTCCTGCTGATCAAATTGAATTGTGCCATCATGCTGTTGGTCTCTTGCGGTTCTTAATCTAAGCTGTCTTATTTTTCCCTTAGGTGTCTCTTAAAAGCTAGATTCTTGTGGTCTCTTGTAGTTAACGAAGTTTTCCGGTTGGGCTAGGTCTTCTCCCGATTTGTGTTCTTGCACTGTTTCCTTGCAATACTACTAGAGTTTTTTTATTTATATATATTTATTTATGATTTTGCAGTTTTGCTTCTTCGCCCTAGGTTTTGCTCGCTTCCCCCATTTTTACCCCAAATCTTTGAATTCAGTTGTGTTTTATCTTCGGAAAACACGATTTAATGCTGTCTACCTTCTCTGTTTCCAAAGTTCCTCCTCAAGCAGAGCTGACCAAATGGGCGGTTCGGCCCGGCCCATTTCGGCCCCGCTACTATTTGTACTGTGCCGTGCCGGCCCATGGGCCAGGATGACAGCCCAAACACGGCCCATCGCCCTTTCGTGCCGTATCGGGTCGGCATGGCCCGTTTAGCCCATCGGGCCAAATGTGGCCCGTTTTAGCCCATTTGGCCCGATAGAATGAAAAAAATCCAAAAAGATCCAAAAAAACCAAAAAATTAGAAAAATGTGTAGAATTCATAAGTAAACATGAATTTTTAAAAAAATAAGACAACCATATTGAAAATGTAATAGAATTTTATTAATGTTCAAATAGTTAGTTCGTTAAAACATTTGTCATTTAGCTCATAAGACATGAAAAATTGAAAAACATCTTAGAAAAACTATATATTTAAAAAAACCAAAATAAATTTATATATACTTATAAAATGAACTATATAAAATTTAAAAACTACAAAATAAAACCATATAAGTATTAAAAATAGAAAGAAAATTATATAAATATTAATAAATAAAAATAAAAATATATATGTATATGTATATTAAAACAGTATCGTGCCTAATGGGCGTGTGCGTGCAGGTCGCGTGCTGACCGGGCTGGCACTATTTGTGCCGTGCGTCTTGCGTCTTGCCGATCAGCTATCAAAGACGGCCCATGAATAGTATCGTGCCGTGCCGGCCCAAGTCGGGCCAACAATGTCGTACTTCGTGTCGGCCCATCAGGCACGGCCCGTTTGGCCAGCTCTACCCTCAAGTACTACTATCATCTGTTAAATCTGTTCCGGTCATGATGGATTGCTCTCAGTTCAGTTCATTGTTAATAACGAAACGTATCTGTGTTCTCGCGGTTTGCTTCTGTGTAATGATTGAATGGTATGCTCAAACTTTTCCTCGTCGACTTCCTAACAATGGAGCTTCCATTATTTGGGCTATTCTTTGTGGTCCACATTTTCCCCCACTTCCTATGTTGGACCATGTATCATCTGGCCATTCGTTCTTATTGTGTAAATCTGTTTCGAATGCTCGGTTTTGCAGGGAAGGGCTGACGGCCAGGCTAGCTGCCTCATCAAGCTCCAGCTAGATTTCACTCCAGATCGACCCAATTAATGCTGATTTGGGTTATCATATTCTCGGACTTCGTGGACAAATCCACAAGCTAAAAGGAGTGTGTGCGGATGAATTTCTGTAATCTGTATGAACGAACGTACTATACCGGAGAAGCTTGCCAAATTCTAGTCTTTAATTTAAATGAAGCCAGTGTGACGGCTAGAGCTGTATGCTATTATTGCAATTGTGCAATGCTACATGTGACTGTTTGAGCCATGATGTATTTTAATTAAGATTTAAGGGATTGATTTGGTACTGCAGGTTGCTCAAGAGATCCATTCAGAGGCCAAGTTTCAAAACGATTTCATATCTCAGTTGGTAAGTGACTAATAAGCCAAAATAGCAATGTTCACTGAGGCGCTAGCCGCTAGTCTGACGGCAGACTAGCGCCTTAGCTACATGCGAGGCAACCCTGGAGCCCCCTTGTTCCATGCGAGGTGGTCCGGGGCGAGGACCCTTGGGGCTCATTCGCTTCTGGACGTGTAGCATCTTCTGACGGCGCTGTTTTCGGCAACCCTCTTGTACCCTTCGGCTTATGCAGAGGAGGCGCCTGGCACCCTCGCCTAGGTCAAGGCGTACCACTGGCTCGGTGCCCCCCAGCGGTCTTCTCATGCCCTTCGGCCTTCCAATGGTGTACTTGGTACCCTTGGCGGAACTGGAGCGTGTCTATGGCTTGGCACCCTCGGAGGTTTTCTTGGGGCATTCGCCAGGTCGTTGGGGTAGGTGGGCCGCCCCTAGGACAGTTAGCTATCTGGGTATAATTTGTGTTGTTCACTGTTTGGTCCATATGTAGCATAGCTGTATTATGTTAGAATTTCACAAGATGGTTGTATCTAAAAGTAAAAAAGTAAAGGTTGTAGTGAAAGAAGCATATTTTTAGTGTTGTGGATATGTCCAGTCACAAGCCTCGTGGTGCTTATTATTTGTTTTTATTTGGATTTGTAGTGTTTTATCTTTTAACAAATAAAGGTGTGCTTTGAATTTGGTCTGCTGTTTAATTCTTTGGGTGTTGATGTTAGTGTTAGTTCATTTCAGTTGACTAGATGATTTAGAACTGAATGTTTTCCGTTTTAAAAATCTAAGACAGTTGTACTTAAAGTACAGTAGAAATGTAACCATTTGTTCAGGTTTAGCAAGATGTTCATTCCTAAATGTAAATATTAATTCTCCATTTTCATCCTGTTTGGTCATTAATTTGAAATGTCCTAGAGAACCAAAACCACATGTCTAACATATTACTTTAGATGTTTGTTGAGAACATGTGAATAATCAATAATGCGATGCTATGCTTTCTTGTGTGAAAACTTGGGATACGCCCCTTTGCTAGCCTCTCTAATGTACATATTGCGCTTCTTTGCAGCAAATGACTCTGACAAAGGCCCAGGCAGGGGTCAAGAACAACATGAGGAGAATAAACAAGAAAAGCATACAGAATGGTTCGAACCATCTTGTTCATGTTGTCCTCGTCGCTCTTGGATGCTTCTTTCTAGTGTATCTCATGTCGAAGTTCTCCCGGAGATGAAGTAGCAAGACCTGATGGTGTCAAGAAAAAAGAGAAAGAAATCGAGTATTAGCACCTCGTGTAGCTGTGGCAGTTGCAGCAATGGTATTTGCCGGTTCATGTTACAGTACTATGGCAGAACATGTTGATAGTTGACGGACAACAGGTTTGTTCTTCTGTATCCTGTACATAGTACAAGAATTTGGGCTTATGTGAATATGCCAAATTTTGGTTTGTGCTACGCTCGCTTGAGTCAATTTCTTAATTTGATTCGAATGGGCTTGTATTACTGCACTCATTCATCAACTGAGCTGGTTAGTATAGACTGATACTCTGTCCAAAAAAAAAGTATTGGGTGATACTATAACTTTCTGTGATCAATAGCTAAAGTACTGTTGTATTAACGTGTAAGTGTTTCTCTTTTGAGGCAGCTAAATCTCACATCGTCTGGAAGGAGCACAGCAGTTCTCTCCAGGTTTCACTGCAAGTGTGGTATTCTGTTCAGTTGTACTTCTGTTTTTCTCATCTTTAATGAGTCTGCAGGACTAGTGCTATCTTTTTTCAGATAAAAACAGAGTAACAGTTGCACGATTCAAGAAGCATCACTGAGCGACTCATTGGAGAACTGGTACTTCAGAGAAACTGAATTTCGTATACTAGGCTTTATTGCTACAAATCATACAATCGTAGCACTTTGTCTGTGCTACCTTAAAATGAAACAATGTCGTGTATGTTACTGTAACACTTTCTTTAAGACAAAAAAAAAACGTTTACTACACCTGTAATATATGCGCACAATTACACTAGGCGTACAGAATTATCACTCTTCAAGGCGCAGCCGACTCCAGGTCTCCGGTTTTGTTTGCCACCTGCTGTTGCTCATTCTTCTGAGCCTCCAGTTTCTTCTGCGCCTTCTCGCCGTAGAGGTAGGAGACGAAGCCCCAGAGGGAGAGCACGAGGGCAATGCCCTTTGTCCCGTCGAACTTCTCGTGGAGGAAGATGACAGCGAGGACCTCCGAGAGCGGCAGGAGGACGGCGATCATGATGCCGGCGAGGAGCGACGAGGCGCAGGTGATGAGTCCCATGATCCCCAGGTTAAGCAGCTGCCATGACACGGCGTCCCAGATGAGCACCAGGTAGTAGTTGGTCTTGCCTAGCCCGAACTCCGCCGCCTCGCTCGGCATCGCCTGGAAGTCGCTCTTGATGGCCATGCCGAGCAGGCACACCATCGTGCCGGCGGCGCCCATCACGGCCTGCATCTGCATCACCGTGGCGTACGGGGGAGGCACCCTCGCGGCGGGTCCGGTCCGGCGCCCGTAACGCGCCATGGCAACTTCCACGAGCGGCAGCACGAGCCCGGCGAGCGCGGCCGCGGCGATGGCCTCGCAGAACCCGGTCCAGTACGTCCTCGAGGCCTCGCCCACCGGCTTCCCAGACGACGGCCCGACACCGAGCACTGCCGGGCCGATGGTGAGCAGCACGACGGCGTTGGCCGAGAACGGCGTGAACCGGAGCCCGACGAACAGGAACGCGAACACGGCTGTGAAGGCGAGCTGCGTCGCCAGCAGCAGCGACGACGTGGAGAGCGGCAGCGCCTGCGACCCTAGAGCGTAGACGAAGCACGACACGGCGTAGAACCCGCCGAGGACAGCCGCGGCGCCGACGAGGCGGCGCGGGAGGAGGAGGTTGGTGATGCCGTGTCTGCGGTTGCGGTAGAGAGACACGCATAGGGGCGGGAGGAGGAGGGGCCAGCCGGAGAGCTGGAGCATGGCGGACAGCCACAGGCGGCGCCCCCCGTGGACGAAGTAGACGCGGAGGAGGAGAGGCCCGCCGGCGCCGAGGAGGACGAGACAGGCGCTGAATATCACCAGCGGCGACGGACGGTAGCGAGGCGGCGGCGTTGCGCTACCGCGGGGTGGTGAGGCGCTAGGCGCCTTGGTTTCTTGCATGGCTGGACTGGCACTAGCAGTTATGGTTGCCATGAGGTGTATGGACTATGTTGTTGCTGTCTGTAGTACAATCTTCTACTCTGGCTTACAATTTTGGAAGCTCTATTTGTTGGATGCTTGAGATGATGATCAGCTTAGTTTGCTTGTGTGTTGCATGGCAAGCTTGTAGGGTTTATATAGAGGTGGGAAGATATATGTGAAGCTCCTAAAGTCAGTGTAGGAGAAATTAACTTAACAAAGTAGGTGAGTCAACACAGAGGAAGGAGAAGAGAAGTATACACGTAACAGTTGAGTAATGAGCAACTAGTTAATTGTTTGGTTCTGAACTATAGATATTGTCCCGAGGCCTACAATGTTAATGTACCCTCCACTTGTAACATTCAACGACTAGGGACTTCAATATCTAGCTAGCTAGTTGCATGCAACGACTACCGATTTTGCTGCAAAATGGTACAGAAATATAACAACCCTATTTTTTGGACGAAATATACGTGTGATGATTCTGTATTTCCAAAGTGGAAGTACCTTGCTATGGTCGCTCTCAATTTCTTGTGTATACTTCAGGATATATGCATTTTTACTTCTAAATATTAAGGCATATATAGAAGCACTTATCTGCGATTCTCTCTTTTGCTCATGTTGCTTTTGGTAATGTATAACGTTTTATAATTAAATAAGTAATATTTTCTATAATAAAAATATCCATATTATGTCCTTTTATGTCTTGACCGAGTAAAGCATACTTGTTCATTGACCAAAGGCAGCCGGTGAGCAAAACGGTCAGCGTTCCATGAGCTTGGACTTGTGCTGCGTTTGACCGTGTAGCGCATTCTGTGTCCATAACCAACCACCCGCTCCACAGGAATAGCTGACGTATCAACAGTCTAGTCCACGTCGACACTAGTAAAATACTCACTCTCATTCCGAATATAAACCGTTTTAGATTTTGACACGTTCTCTGAGGTAATGCTTAGACTATTAGTTTTTATAAAAATATGTTATTTTAAATTAAAATAATTATACATTATAAAAGTATACGTCACGATGAATCTAATAATACCAATTCCATATTGTGAATCTTGGTATTTCTTTACATATTAATGATCAAATTTAAAAATATTTGCCCGACACACATTCTAAAACGACTTACAAGTAGAATCTAAGGTAGTAGTACTAAGCTAGCATTGGGCTTAGCTACAACAAACACTTTTCCAATAATTCACACATGCGTCTGGATAGACTTGACCATCATTGTTTAGCGAGACAAAACAAGGAGAAGCGCCTCCGGAGAAAGTGCAGCTTCTGTTTGGTGTATATGCATGGCCGCCGAGACCGAGTAATTAACGCGTGTGCGCGCGTTGCCCCAACCTGCCACTTTGGATTGTTTTTCTGTTCAAATTGAAGAGATCGGTTGCTTCATTAGTTCCATTGTGCATGACATTCTGTAGTTTAGCTCGAGCCTAGATATAGATAAAGACTATCTGACTTCTGCGGTAAACGGTAATTCAGACAGCGAAACATCTAACTGTGAATTCCAATATTTCATCACCAGCGTATAGGAAGTTTTTCTTTTACTCCCGGGAGTAGTTACTCCATATTCCGTATCTCACAATGTAGAAAGCATCTTGCGCGCAACCGAGAGTATGTATTTGTATTATACGAGTATATAAGACCACTTAGGTGGTATTTACACCTTTTAGGGTGGTATGTATACTTTTTTAGACATACTTCTTTTTATATACGAATATGACGGTATTTACAAAATATACTAAAAAAAATATGGACTCTCTTGCAATTATTTTGTGTAGTTCGCATTGGAGTATCTTATAATTGGTATATGAGTATTCCCAAAGTGATAAAGGAGAATTAGGGGTGAAAACGGATCGGATAGTTTCCGACCGATCCGGACAAAAACGGATTCGGAATGTTTCGGATCGGATTTTTCTCGGATTATTTTCGGATCGGAAACGAATTCGGATTTTTTTGTCGGAAACGGAAACGAATACGGTAGACACGCTATCCGGCGGATACGGAAACGAATACGGATTATCCGGATAAGACGGAGTCCGGATATCCGGATTTCGGCCCAAAAGAGGATTTCAGCCCAAAAGAGAAAAGGGGATTTTAATTGATTTCCGAATTTCAGAAAATGCAACAAATCAAATAGTCTTTTAGAAAATAGCAAATAGAGTTCAAAAATCCTAGAAAAAATCACAGAAATTCATTGAATTATTTTTAACTTAATAAAATTAATTCCAACTTAAAGTTGGTTTTTATTTTTGTATATAAATTATTTTAAATTTCTAAAAATAGGAAAACCCTTTTTAAAATTAAGAAAATTCAATAAATTAATTAAAATTTTCCTTTTCACTTTAAATCCAATAAAATCCCAGAAAACTCAATAAATTTTATTTTTTACATTAAAAACTAGGAAACTAAATAATTGACTTTATTTTATTATCTTTCCTTTTTAACCAGAAAAACTCTTTTAAATCTCAGAAAATCCAATAAAATAATAACTATATTAATTTTATTTTTGGTAACATACTTTGGGATGTTACAGTCATTTGCGTATAGATTAAGCATCCAGTCTAATCGATGTTAGTGTGAACTAAATTTTATGTATATGATGAATTAAGTGTGAATACGTGATGACTTTGTAAGTTATGACTTATGAGCTAAATATGGTAAACTAAGTGTTATATTTGTAATGAACTAGTTAATGTAACTTGCTAGTGTCAATGTTATGTGTGGTTGCTGAAAATATGAACAATTCGTGAATGTTTACATCAAATAAATTAGTTATATATTTTTGTTAATTTCTGGTATACAATTTAAGGGGTTTTCATGTTCCGAAAAATATCTGTGACCGTATTCGTTTCGATTCGTATTCGCTCCGTATTCGTATTCGATACTATTCGTATTCGTATTCGTATCCGGGGTATTCGTATTCGTATCCGGATCCGGGAAAAAAATATGAAAACAAATATGGCAAAGCCATTATCCGTCTGTTTCCGATCCGTTTTCACCCCTAAGGAGAATGACATTCTTTAGGTGATATATCAAAGCTGTGAGTAACTACTCCCGGGAGTAGAATTCATTGGAGCTTTTAATTTTTTTTATATACCTTTTTTCATATATAGAAGTATATACACAAATTTTGCTATAAAAAGTAGACTTTAGTGAAATTTTTCATAAAACTCACTTTAGGGTATTTTATAATTATCACTGGAATATGTTCAAGGGACTGTCTATTCATAAGTTGTCTGAAATTTTCTTAAGTTTAAGTCACTTGTTGTGACCATTGGATAAATATCCAATCATATGACATCTAATGGATCAATATCTAATCATATGATACATCAATCTCTACACAAATCCAATGGTCACAACAAGTAACTTAAACTTAAGAAAATTTCAGGCAACTTAAAACTAGCAAAACCGTATGTTCAAATAGATAAAAAGATATCATCATACGATTCAAATGGTATACAAGAAGTGGGAGTATGTACTCACAGGAATACCATACTATTATATATATAGAGAGAGCGCGCCAAATACAATATGTACAAGCTTGTGGATAGGCTGGTCAAAATTGTCATTTACTATTTGGAGAGATGTACTCTGTAATTTCAGCTCAACACGCGTTTGACGTTGCAATACATATACTAACTGCAACACTACAAGTGAGCTTACCACGGAAGGTTTCAGAGCCGACGACCGTCGCTGAGCAAGCCTTGACGTCGATGGTGAGTTGATGACCGCTTGCAGTAAAAGTTGGTAGCGGTATGTTAGTTCAGAACATGATAGTTGAAGTAGGAAGGCGCTCTCCCATCGAAAAGCGGTTCACTTTCGAATTTCGATCGTGTGGATTCATTCTTGGTGTTGTTCTCTTGTCCTGCGAAAAAGTACTGCGGTTTTCACTTTTTAGTGTGCGCTGGTTCGATTCTCAACGACCCGAGTGTTGAAAACGCATTCACCTACTGCGAAATCGACTCGGTCGATCACTCGATCATGCCCTCAAGTACTCAACTTTGTCTGAACATTCTCTGTCAAGGTCATCGATGGTGCAGCTAGGTAGTTAGGACTCGAGATTTTATCGTTCGAACTCATGTAATAGTTATTTTCCTTGCGAGTTGGGACTTGGGAGGGTAGGTACGCTTATTTCTCTCAGAAAAAGGGAAGTGGGTACAGAGATGATTGTTTGCTCATCAGCTGATTCATTCTTCGTATGAATAGAAGATTAATTTAAGCATGATTTGAAGGATGGATTTTCAAAGATCAACGTTGAAGCGCATTCACTTACTATGAGAAAAACTGAGAGGCTGCGGCAAACCTTTCTTTAGAAATTATGTAGCATGCATGTGTAAGCTCAGACATCAGAGTAATAAATTAACACGATGAACTCGATTGCTTAAGAGAGGGTGTGTACAGAAAACTTTCTTTTATGAGAAAAATGTGAGAATTCATTGATTGATCGATCAAAACTGCGATTTCAGTACAGTCAGCGCAGATTAACTGCAAAGCAAATCTAGGAGTTTTTTTTTTCATAGTTCTGGCATAGTTTGCAAGCTTATGTGGAACCCTTTGCTATTTATTTCAGTTCTAAACTACAAGTATATCGTCAGCTTTTTAAACACAGTTTTTGGAAAACCGGTTTCAGCCTGGAACCTTCTGCTTGTCTAATTGGTGCACATGCCGGATCGGTTTCAGCAAGCATGAGTGATACGATAATATAAAAAAAAATGTTATCTTAATTATTGCTGTTAATGTGTACTTTAAATTACAAGTCAACATGTGGGGTAATAATCTTTTGTTCCGTTGCTCCAATGTAATAATCTGTTATAACAAATTTTGAAATACTGCAATTTCGAGTTCTGATCGGTAACAAGATGCTTCTTTTTGCAAAATTTGAATGATTGGAAATGAAAGGAAAAGAAATCACAAGCTGCATTGATTCCTTTGATTAACTGCATAGAAAAAAACAAGGGTAGTATTGACTTTTTTCTGTGCATTCCTCCTAGGATCCCGAGTCAACTTCCTAATCAACCACTTCTTCTAACAGCTCTAGCTTCTTAGTGGAGTAGATCCAAGTATGGAGCTGGTGCTAGAGCTGCAAAAACCTGTTGAAAATGAGGGCAATATTTTAATTCTAAATTTTATTAAAAGACAAATATTACAAAAGACTAATGATGCATAAAACAGCACTGACAACAGACAACTCATTGTACTTCGCAATATATGAAAAACAGGATGTAAACAAGTCAATCAATCACACGATAGACTTACAGATAGGTCTGATGAAGAACAGAAGCAATGCAGACTTGATGCGAAGGCGTAAACGTAGATGTCGCGATCGCAGCAGCGGTCGCGCAGATGGGCTGCCGAAACCTTATTGTCGCCCCGTGCGGTCTTCACGCAAAGAACGGCTCGGAGATACCGCTTCCCTTCTTCACGGTGCACGCCGAGAAGAAGAGTCGGCGAGGTTCAGACGGTGCAGTACAATAGTACATATTAGAAGGAAGAAGGAATGGAGGCTATATTTCTACACGCTATGCACTGGACGTCTCCAGATATATATAGAGAGATGCAGACTGGTAACTGACAAATTAAACAGCCATTTACCCACTGGTAACTGACACACTTAACCAATCATTTACCCACTGGTAACTGCACTGGTAACTGTCACACTTAACCAGCCATTTACCCACTAGTAACTGCCTGTCATCATCACCCAATAAAGTCTCAAATTCAAACATTTGAATCTCATTCAAACAGAGAGAGAGAGAGAGAGAGAGAGAGAGAGAGATGCATGGTTCAGCAAAAATAAGATGGACTTGGTCTGCCAAATGGCGCGCCACGTCACCGCACGGTCGCGCGTCGCAAGTCACAAGTCACGCGATTTTTCACGCGAAAATATGCGAACGCGCGTGCGTGCATGCGTGTGTGTGTTTAGCCAAAGCCCTCCTCGTGCCACCCTCATCCATGTGTCACATGTTTTAAGGAGTGTCAAGAACCCCACCTTATATGTTGGTCACCTCCACCTTGCCTTAGCAATATGGTACTAAACCATAAATGCTTTGGAATTATAGAAAATGGGCCTCAGTTATATGGGCTAATTTCCAACAATCCCCCACCAATTCCAAAGCAAGAAGAAAAAAGGATATCAAAGATATTGTGCTGAAGTATTGTTAATATACCAGTCTTTTAGTGTAAGTCCCGTACGGGTTGAACTTGCACCTAGAATAACAAGATTCATCTTCTCATAGCTGATGAATGGACTATGTCTTGAATTCACAGCTTTTCGTGATTAGATTTCACTTAAAATCTCAACTGATACTAGGCTGTCAAAGAACCGCGCCTAAACGGAGCATTATTTGGTCATGCTCCCTTATCTGCTCATGAGCTTTCTAGAGAATGCTCTATTCTCGTGAACCGCGACCTCACAGTTGGGCTCAAGTAGGTATATTCTTTCTAGGTATCCTGCAGGCTAATACGTTTTCCTCATTTGGACAACAGAATATATTAAGGCTTAATGCCAACCTTCCATACAGTCGAGAGTAATTTGTCTACTAGGATATGGATTCAATGAATATATACTCTCTTGTTACAACATCAACTTGTTTTTTCCATTGCCTAAGTCACAGGATCTCTGATCAAAAAGGTATGGGTTACTGTTGAGTTGTAACTCCAATGGGCCTCATTCCCATGTCCATAGACGCAACGGAAATCGTCTTCCGTGCTAGCCCCTTTGTGAAAGGGTCTGCCAGATTTTTCTCAGTGCGTATATAATTCACAGTAATCACTCCGGAGTTCCTCAATTTTCTGACAGATTTAAGCCTACGCTTCACATGTCTGGAGGACTTCATGTTATCCTTAGTACTTGTAACCTTAATCAACACTGTTTGATTATCACAGTACATTAGGATTGCTGGTATTGGTTTCTCAACCAGTGGCAAGTCCAACAGAAGCTCTCTAAGCCATTCAGCCTCAATAGTAGCTGTGTCTAGTGCTACAAGTTCTGCTTCCATAGTTGACCTCGTCAATATAATTTGTTTACACGACCTCCATAAAACTGCAGTTCCTGCTAGTGTAAAGACATAACCACTTGTAGCTTTGATCTCATCTGCATCAGAGATCCAATTTGAATCACTATATCCTTCTAATACAGAAGGATGCCCAGTATAGTGAATTCCGTATGAGGTTGTACCTCTCAAATAGCGCAACACTCTCTCAAGTGCCTCCCAGTGATCATCTCCTGGGTTAGAAGTAAATCGACTTAATTTGCTCGCAGCAAATGATATGTCAGGTCTAGTGGCACCTGATAGATACATAAGTGATCCAATAATTTGTGAAAATCTTAATTGATCTTTTCCTAACCCTTGGTTCTTTCGAAGCTTAATGCTTGCATCATAGGGCGTTGGAGAAATTTTACAATTCTCATAGCCAAAACGGCTTAAGATTTTCTCAGCATAATGGGATTGGCTCAAAGTGATCCCATCCTCGTTCTTGATTAATTTAATATTCAGAATGACATCTGCCTCTCTTAAGTCTTTCATATCAAAGCATCGAGATAAGAAAGATTTGACCTCGTCAATTACGACAGTGTTTGTTCCAAATATAAGTATGTCATCTACATATAGGCACAATGTCACTCCTTGACCCCCACCATAACGATAATATACACATTTATCAGCTTCATTCACAACAAAGCCAGCAGATGTTAAAGTTTTATCAAATTTCTCGTACCATTGTTTAGGTGCTTGCTTTAGAGCCATGTCAAACCGGGCCTAAATGCTGGCTTATGCTGAAATAAGCTAGTTAGCTAGTTATTTGTTTAGAGCAACAAACTAGAAAATTCGGCTTAAAAAAAATAAACTAGAACATTGACCGAGTTGCCTACACGTCTGTCATGCTTATGCAGAAATTAGCTATTGCTACGTACATAACTCATTTCTTATGAAATGTACGAACACGTACGTTCCCCTTGGTCGTCTTTTTCTTCTTTTTTAGGGGGGCGTACCCCTCGGTCTACGCATGATTAGAACTGATCGATCAAATTAAGGTAAACTAAAATCCAATTAATTTGTGAGCATTCCTCTGATGCAGCCATGTAAGCCTCGTGGAACCTTCACGTTGAACAGTCTGCTTGTGTGTTCCGATTAAGCTCGAGAGACCCTACCAATCAAGCGATCCCACCTACCAATATGAGAACCAAAATCACGCCCTTAGGATAGTAGAATGGGTCAAATTAATGTGCCAATTTATAGGAAAACCAATCCGGTGGGTCTCAGGTCAGGTGACATCATGGCTGTTCTGCATATCTACAGCAAACATAGAAGGGCTAACTAGGCCAGTTGTCAATCATGATGGAGATTGGGAAATTAACTTGTTCTAGGTACTAGTAACTAACAAGAAGGATGATCAGGAAAGCTACGAGTCCTCAGAGAGAGAGAGAGAGAGAGACTACGATGAAAACTGGTATGAAACGGCTAGATACAATTAACCAAGTAGTATACATGGTTGTAGTTAAATTTGAAATGCTAGAGGATGGATCAGATTCATTGGTGTTAGGTGTTCGCAAATATATGTCCGTTCTCCCCAGCTGAACTCCAAGACACGTTTCCATGCTTGTCGTAGAATGAATTAATGTTTACAATACGTCCTATCATATTGCCAGCAAGCCATCGTATTTTAGCCGTGTAAACACACTGGACTAGAATCAGGGGGTGACCCGCTTCAAAAATTCATTCCACGGAGTAGTTAACCCAGGATTGGGTAAATAAAATAACAACATCTCAAAGTCGGATCAACCAGGCCAAAGTTCAAAACGAAGTCTGTCCATCGCATGACGCAAACGCCGACGTGGCAATGCTCACCGGAGTCGTTGCCAGTCTGCCACGGCAAATCTCTGACGAGAACTCTGAAGCTCCGCTGTAGGCCTGCCTGTACAAACACGGCATAAGGGCCGCGGTGAGACACGCCGACCTGGCGGGCCGTGCACCCCAGCGGGAGAATAGAAACGGCGGCTAAACCACTGGGCATCCAGCCCATAAAATAAAACAGCTTGGACTGGGCTTACTCGGTTTCCGCCTCTCCGCCGAAGAATCCAACGAACTACCCGAAAGACTCAGCGACTGGGCTGCGACGCACGAACGGGCGAACCGGCACGGCCACTTCGTCCCTGCCGAAGATTACAGTATTCAGTAGGGATGGCGATGGCCCCGCTTCTCCGTAAGCCGTGAGGAATTCCTCTATTAAATCTTCCTAGTTCCTAGCGACCTGTGCGCGCTTCAGCGCTCGTTGTATGGATAAATGATTTAATCGGGAATAACATCTCAAAGTTGGCTTGGTCACTGCCTATGATAAATGGTATTTAATAGAAATTATGTATCACAAACCAATAAAAAATGTTATTTAATAGGAATTATATATCACTAATTAATTGACAACCACGTTAAAAATCACTAACTAATTGACAATGTGCAGCCCACTTGTGTCCAGTGTACAAAGAGTTGACTACACTTCAATTATTAGGCTAATAAATCAACATTTGTACTATATGTATGCACTTCAATTGTTGTGAGCGTGCATATTTTGCTAACTTCAAATCTAGACGCTAAATATGTTTACGTAATAAGAAAGTTTTTTGTGCACACCGGTTTTTTTTTTTTTGCATACCAAGCATTTTTAACCTACTAATGTTGCGTGACCTAGAAGGAAATATAATATAGTATTGTAAAAAATGAAATACTATACGAATGATGCACATCTTAGACAACACTATGGCCTATGGGTGTTAATTTGGATTCCAAACAACATCAATACCGAGGGAGTATTCTAAATAGTACCCATGGAATGTATCAGGGGACTATTCTAGGTAGCATAGTATGGAGAAAGCAGTATAGATGCATAGTGCAATACAAAAGTACAATTAAATATCATGTGAGAAAAATGGCTCAATTAAATAAGCGGTATCTTAAAGTGGAAGGATTACTCTGACAGAAAGACTCTAGGCAAATGGCACATGCATTATCGCATGCATTCACAATCCCACTTTCTACAAAAGCTACAGCTGATGCAAAACTCTCTGGCTTGGATTTCTTATCAATTTCACACGCCATTACAAATGAATCACAACCCTGATATGTAGAATAGGGAGAGAAATAGAAGGACTCTGAATCTGGTTATAGACTAATCAATTATCATGATCTGAAGAAAGATGAAAAGCTAATATATTTATTGTGGATTAAAAAACAAATTAGGTAATGACTGGACTAAGACGTGCAAAGGCTTAGACGAAAGGAAATCTTGGTGATCTATCTTATTACATATGATGTACAAATAGTAACAAAAGACAAATTTAATGGTGTCTGGTGCCATTATGTTTAATGAGATAACATAAAAGTAGAACACTACATCAGAACAAAACAAAATCGATCTTAAATCTCCATAAGCATATAAAGCGATAGAAGGGGGGAAAATAATCTCAAATGTCTTGAATTGCAGTGGCTAAAAGTCATGGTGGCAAATTTGAAGCTCCTTTACTATATACAGGCTACTTAGTGGCATGGTTAGATCATAAATAGAGATAAGAGCACGATAGGAGAAATGAGCACTACCAAGGTGTGATTACCTCAACTACACCAATAGGTTCTTTCCGAAGATGGAATTTAAAACTTTCCAATGTAAGAGAAACTGGAGCATCTTGCTTATTGTCCTAGGCTTCTGCATGATCTGCAAAGCACTCAAAGCAGCCAGCAACTTCATCCTGATAAAAGGAGCATTGTACACATTAGAATGTAATGGCCGGAAAAAAAATGATATACACATTCATAAGGTGGGTCACATACCATGTCCCATGTTGATTCATCAAGAGGCTTCCCACAATCAAGTGACTCTAGCCTGGCAGCTCAGATTTCCTCTCAACTATCTAAAGAAAAATACCTGATATTCATGGTCGGATATAGATGAGTTAGGTCGAGTTAAGGGTAAACAAAATTGGAAGCAAACAGTGCGTACCATTTCCTGAAGCAGACCTAAACTTCATCTTGCAAATTCATGGAAGTGGCTGACGAAGCCCAATCATTTTTTTTCATTAACTCAAGAGGCAGTAGTGTACTAACACGAAAGCATACCTGCGAAATGTACAAATCCTAACATCAGCCAAAATAAAACTATGCATATCTGGATACTAAGCATGCATGCAACAATATATGAACAACCTAGTAGCATGGATATGAACGATCAATTAATCAGAGCTCTTGCATGCGTAATATATCGTCCGAGAAATCAAAAGGATTAATCTCAAAACTGCATACACAAGAAAGAGTAATACCCGCAGTTAGTGCAAGCTACCGGGAACTAACCTCGGCAATCAAGAAGGAAAATGTACAGGTAATGCCAGCCCACTCGACATACAGAAGAATACAAATGTGATCACAATCTGAGCTTGTACAAACTACAATAAGCAATGAGTACTCATATGAATGATGACAAGCAAGAGAAGTCACTCAACATTGGGCTCCATGTCTGGTTAATGCCATACAAACAGACCGAGCAAAGGACACATTCTGCAGTCCAATAAAAGATGGTCAGAAAGTGGTGGTCTGTTGAGCAGTAATTCTAATAAACAAAACAATCTGATGAGCAGAACTCAGGAGGCTAACATGTCATCCACATCTGGGGTGATAAATCTTAGTAAATAAACCAAACGATGGGGATTTGTAAGGATATACAGCAGGTAATTCTACTCTAACCTTGTAGACACCATCTTGGTAAATTACCAATCAAATTAAGCAAGATAGTAATAATTCGCTAGAAAATACATCTTTTCTTCCTATGTCATTGAAAGTGCTCATATGAATGACGACAAGCAAGAGAACTCACCAAACATTGAGCTCGATGTGTGGCTAATGATATCCAAATAGAACGAACCAGAGCTACACGTTGCAATAAAAAAAAAGATGATCAGAAAGTGGTGTCTTCTTGAGCATCAATTATAATTAAAAAGAAACAATTTGATGAGCAGAACTCAGGAGGTTAACATCTCATCCATATTTGGGGTGATAAATATTACTAACAAAACAAATCGATGGGGATCTGTAAGGTTATGCATCAGATAATTCTGCTCTAATCTTCCAAACACCAGACCAGTAAATACCCATCAAATTAAGCAGATATTCATAATTCGTTAGAAAATACAGCCTCTCTTCCCATATCACTAAAACAATACTAAATTCGCCGACACGAGTAGATGCTCCAGATCAACCGAACAAGTGAGCAATTCATGAAGCATATGGCAAAAGCAACCTAGAATCTTGAGCTAAACCACTAAATGCTAAAGGATGGCACATGATCGACCAGGGAGAATCATGCTTTTCGTCAAATCTGTTTTGCAAACAAGTCAAACAAGTCAGTGCAAGAAAGGCAACACAAAGGGAAACAAAGAGGAGGATTTGTAGAGGAAAGAAGAAGACCGGCTCATGTGCAACGGACGCAAACCAAAAGCACGCAACAAAAAAACAACAAGCAAAGCAGGCAGAGCTAGAAAGCAAGGTAGAGAATGGTGTAGGAACAGCTTACACAAACGCAAGGCCGACCCGCGCGGGCCAGGGTAGGCGTAGAGGAGGCCGAAGGCGCACGGGTGCCCCAGGAGCTTGGTGGGTCGAGCGCTGAGGCGCGCGGGTGGCCGAATCGCAGCGACGCTAGCGGGCGAGAGGCACGGGGAGAAGCGCGGGCGGGCAGGAGACCCAGGGGAGGAGCTGCGCGGGAGGACTGGGCGAGGGGCACAGGCGTCTGGGTGCGGGCCGACGACCAAAGGAGTCGGGCCGAGACGGAGAGAGGTGGCGCCAGGAGCTTCATTCGGACAAGAACCAAGAAGAAGGAAGAATGGGGAGAGAAATGGGGAAGAAGAGGAAGAAAAGAATAGGGGAAAAAGGGGGAAGCGAGGGAAAGCCGAGCGTTGCGGGCGAGGCAGCGCCGGCGGTCGGAGGCCGAGTTGGTCGTAGGCCGAGCGGCCACACCAGGACTGAGCCACGCAGGCCAGGCGCAAGGCCGACCCATGCGGGCCAGGGAAGGCGCAGAGGAAGCCGGAGGCGCATAGGCGCAGGGAGAAGCGCGGGCGGGCAAGAGACCCAGGGGAGGAGCCGCGCGGGAGGACTGGGCGCAGGGGCACGAGCGCGGGCTAGCGGCCGGAGGAGCCAGGCCGAGCTGTAGGGAGGCGACGCCAGGAGTTTCATTAGGCCAAAAGAAGAAAGAAGAAGAAAGAATGGGGAGAGGAAGTGAAGAGGAAGCATCACGCGAGAAGGAAACAAGACAGTAGTGAGGACGAGAAGGATCCACGAGCACACAAAACCAAAAAAAAATCCAACGATTGCGAGTCATAGCGGCGCCGAATCGGACGAGAAGAGAAAAAGCGGGCGACGTGGCCACCCTGCCTGCGCCCCAAACCTCCCTCCTTTTACCCTTTAGGATTTGGTCAGGCTACGATCTCGATCCATCCATGTTGATAGGTCATGATTTTAGTTCATATTCCTAACCCACTAACGTAGATCCTGGCCGGGAACGATCCTCCTAAACACGGCCTTAGGGGATGGTTATGGGGAGATGTTGTCTTGCAACCTTAATGGGGATGGGGACGGGAATGCTTCCCTCATCCTTGCTCCCCGTTATTCCCCGATAAAGACTCATATACGTGTGTATTGGTACATCTAGATGTCTAAAATATTGTATTTTGTTTCTAGCCTAATATAGTTTTATCATCTTGTGTACTAATAAATTTACGTGTTTCTATGATAAATTGATGAAGTTACCTTAGCTAAGTTCTTATTAGGCCTATTCCCCACCAAATTCCAAGTGGGGATGGGGATGAGAGAAAAAATTGCCCCAATAGCTAAACAGGGAGTGGGGGATAGGATACGATACTGTTAATCAGTTTCAGCAAACATCAGGCAGATTTCTCCTTGCTCTTTGTATCGCAACCACCAACAATTCTAATCTAAGCTAGAACGACCGGAGGACAAAAACACACCAACGACTGAACTGTACACACAACTTTAGTCCCCGTCTAGAGGACTAGTCGTGCTAACTGAATGTAGAGAATAACTGGTATGACTAACATCATCTTTCCAGAAAAAAAGGCAGACTACATTTGTGCAAAATCGCTACATCATGATGAGGATGCGAGATGCTCGCCTGTGTGTTAGTCTCACCATCAGATTCATACGATGTGCCTCCTAAGTCCTCCTGAGTCCTGACGACGAGGCTTGCTCAACTCCATTTGAAAAACAATGTTTGTTAATTAACAATTTGCCAACACTAGTTAGATCTGATTCATGACTCATTTGACACTCCATCGTGTTAGCCGCAATCAAATCGATCATCCCTCTCACCGACCTACAAATTCTCCTGGCCTCGTACATGTCCATGATGGAAGGAATGGCGCCGCACATATCCATGATGGAAGGAATGGCGCCGCACATACCCTGATGGCCCGATCGAAATCCGTGGCATTGATCCTTGCAGCTGCTAGTAAAGTGAAACATCCATGATGCATTGCTGCAACTAGCTATTATGTCATGTCGCCGCCGCCATCAAGATTTAGGATTCAGTGGAACATAGAGAGGAATTTGGGGATGGGGAAAAAGGAACGAGACGAGGAAGAGACGAACTCTTTTCTATTAACTTCATTATTAATATCATTATACAGTCTTCTTGCTTTTATCCCCTACTCTCTCATTCAACACACAATAACTTACTCACACCACAGCCCACTTTCAGCCCAACACCACGCCCAACACTTATAGGGCCTTTTCCCGACATATTCTAGAAATGACCAATTCCATGTTACCTTCATGCCATCTTCATCATGTCCCTCCTCTTGATTGCTCCTACCTCTGATGCCTCGCCCATTGCTGCCTTCGTATTCATGACATTGCCCTCCCCGTAAGAACCAACTGGTCCCCAAGCTGGGGCATCAGGAAAATGCACCTTCAGAGCTTCATAATCTTCCCATGTCGCCAGATTTGCTAGCAGTGTTGTCCATTTAATAAGTACTTGCACATGCATGATATTTTCCCTTTTACCAATCTCCTATCCAAAATCTCTTCATGTTTAGTATCTTATGCATTTATCTTTACTGACTCAGACAATCAATGTACATTGGAGAGTAATCTAGTGTACATGGTTTCAATTAAGAGACATGAAACACTTGATGAATAAGACTTCCTTCTGGCAACTGTAGTTTGTAAGCAGTTGATCCCACTTTTGCCACAACTTGGTAGGGTTCATAGTACTTATAAGACAACTTAGGATATGGACGATTTGCTGCAAAACTTAGGATATGGACGATTTGTTAGCATAAGTTTTCATTCGGAGTTGTGCCTTAGCTAAATGTTGCTTCATGAATCCAAAGTACATTTGTCTTTCTGCTAATACATCTCGAACCTCTGAAGTAGAAAAAAATATGTAAATCTGGCAAGTATCCATAGTTAGGTTCCATACAATACAATGTTGTAAATGGTCATCACCCTAAGGTTGTGTGATGATCAGTGTTGTACCAAAATTCATCTAATTCCAACCAAGCATAGCATTACTTTGGTGTTGAATGGACTATACACCTTAGATACATTTCAAGACACTGATTGACCCTCTCACTTTGTTCGTCTTTTTGGGGATGGTAAGCAGTGCTCATGTGTAACTTTATATCCATCTGGCTGAACAATTCTTTTCAAAAGTTACTAGTAAAAAGTTTATCTCTGTCTGACAAAATAGATCAAGGAATACCATGGAGCTTTACTACTTGGTGCAAGAATACCTTCGCTACTTGATGTGCATTGAAAGGGTGTTTGAGGGGAATGAAATGAACATACTTTGTGAATCGGTTCACTACCACCAGAATGACATCATACCCTTATGATTTCAACATCCCTTCGATAAAGTCCATTGTCACGTCCTGCCAAGCACTTTCATGTATTGGTAGTGGATTGAGTAGACCAGACACTTTTCAATTTTCATGTTTAGCCTGTTGGCATACCATACATTGTTTGACAAAGCTTTCCACATCATTTTTCATATCAGCCCAATAAAATAACTTCTTGATACGTTGATATGTAGCTTGTAAGCCTGAATGTCCCCCACCGGAGATGTATGTAATGCATTAATAAGTTTTGTCTGCAATTTGGCATTTGCTCCAATCCATATTTTTCCATGATATTTTATAAGACCTTCCACTAAGGCATATCTTTGTTCATTATGACCATTGATTGCCACCTGTGTTAATAGCTCTTGTGCCTTAACATCCCTCTCATATGAACTAATGACTTCATGTAGCCACACAAGCTGTGCTTTAGATACAGCTTGAACTGCCCATAGATGCCCTACTCTTGACAATGCATCAACAGGTATATTGTCAATGCCCTTCTTATACTTGAACTTATACTGCAATCCTATTAGCTTTGTCATGGCCTTCCTTTGCAGTTCTGAATTCAACACTTGGTCTTCTAAATTACAAAGGATTTTATGTTCTATTTTAATTATGAAGGGCCCTCTTTGCAAGTACGTTCTCCAACTTTCAATGGCTATCATGATGGCTAAGAATTCCTTTTCATATATTGATAACTTATTGTTGTTTACACCCTAGAGCTAGACTAAAATATACCACAGGTTGGCCCTCCTGACTCAGCACTGCCCTTATACCAGTGTCACATGCATCCGTTTTCACACAAAACGACTTCTTGAAGTCGGGTAAGGCCAAAACTGGTGTCTGACTCATGGCCTTTTTAGAGTATCAAATGCCATTTTAGCTTCTTCACCCCATTGGAATCTTTCCTTCTGCAGTAGCACTGTTAAGGGTTTAGCCAGTATATTGTACCTTTTTACAAACTTTCTATAATAACATGTAAAGCTTAAGAAACCCTCATTCAGTTACATTAGCAGTACTGGCCATTGTGGCAGAACCTTGGTTTTGTTAGCATCAGGTTCCACTCCATCAGGTATGATAAGCCCTAAATGTTCTAATTTATTTTGGGCAAAAGTTCACTTACTGCTTTTTGCATATAGCTGATGTTGTCTTAAAATTTCAAATACTACCTTCAAATGCTTCAAATGATCCTCCATTGATTTACTATATACCAGAATGTCATCCATGAAAACCAAAATGAATTTTCTGATATAAGAAGCACATATAGAGTTCATAAGACATTGAAAGGTTGCAGGAGCGTTTGTTAACCCAAAAGGCATCACTCTGAATTGAAATTGCTTATGATGGGTTTTGAATGTTGTTTTGGGCTCGTCTTGTTCCACCATTCTAATTTGGTGATATCCTGACCTTAAATCTAAATTGGAGACGAATTTGGTACCTGTCAGCTCATCTAATAATTCATCAACTACAGGCATTGGAAATTTACTCTTGACATCATATTATTTAATCTCCTGTAATCTACACAAAATCTCCAACCACTGTCTTTCTTCTTGACTAGTAACAAAGGTGAAGCAAATGGGCTCATGCTTTGCACAATAGTTCCAGACTGCAACATCTCATTCATCTGCCTCTCGATCTCATCCTTCTGGGAGGGTGAGTATCTGTATGATCAAGAGTTGACATGAACAACTTTTGGAATGAGTGTAATAGAGTGGTCATATATCCTATGAGGTGGTAGTTGCTTAGGCTCCTGAAACACATTAGAGAACTTATCCAGGATTCCTTGGACAGATGGAGGTGCCTTATCCTTCTCATTCTTAGTGACTTGCTCAATAATTGCAGTTGCTCAAATCTCATTTACTCTCTTCCATTTGTACAGTTGATCCAAAGTTATTTCCTGCAATTCTGTATTATTGCACTCTTTGACTCCTTGGAGCCTAATCACTTGTCCTTTGTATTCAAGCTCCATATATTTGTCAACAACCTAGTGGCAATTCATCTCGCCCCCATTGCTCTAGCCAGTCCATACCTAGGATTGCATCATATCCTCCTAAGGGCAACACCTTCATGTTATATTCAAATGTATGCCCCTGTACCCACCAGGATAAATTGGGTACCTCACTTTCACACAGCAACACTTCTCTATTAGCCACCTTAACTGTTGTTGGGTTCATTCTCCTCTATTTACATCACATTTTCTGAGCCAAGGCTTCATCAACAAAACTGTAAGAGCTCCCCAAGTCCAACAACATTAACATTACTTTGTTGTTCACTAAAGCTCTCATTTTGATTGCTTTGGGATGATATACACCTAACATCGTATTTAATGATACATATATCTCTTGTTCTTTGTCAGGGCCTTCTCCCTGAACTATAGCATCCAGAATCCCATCTAAAAGTATTTCTACTACTGCCATTGCTCTGATTTGTCCTGTAACCAGCAATGCACATTGGTGACTAGGGGATTATTTTTCACCACACTTGAAACATATGACATTTGCTCTTCTATATTCCTTCAGTTGCTTTGCCTTCCACAACTCTCATGTAGAACATCTGCTGCCACTAGCTGTTTCCCCATTCTTGGCACTCCCTTCTCCTCAATTGAAATTGCTTGATGACTCTTGCTTCCTCCACTCTTGTACTGAACCTTTTTTTGTTCTTTCCATCCATATCCTAACATCACTCTCGTCAAATCAAGGGAAATCCATCTTGGGCATCCAGTTTCTTTTTCCTCCCAGGTCCTGTCCTCCTCTACTCAACTCTGGCACATCTGTGATCACATGGGTGGGTGGTCGGAACGATACCTGAGGTCGAAGTGATACTTGCTGGTTACTTTGGGTTGCTACAAGCTAGATTTGCGTTTCTACAAGGCGAGTTGCCAACACTTCTGCTTTGTCCCTTGTCGGAATCATGAGCGGTGGTGGCGCGTGAAGGGATACAAATACATAAACAAGGAAGCCATGCAATCAAGAGATCATAGATCGTTACCACTAGACACGCAGTACAATGGAAAAAGAGTTTGAGCAACTTGATCCAACGTCGAGCACATCGATATAGTGATCGTAGTCGATCGTCCAACGTCCTCGGCACCAATCATCTCCTTTAGCAACCTATCACGTTTCTTGCGTAGGTCGTGGACTATCCTCAATTAGTGCAGCAGCAACCGCAACAGGACCTCTGCGGTATCCACATGTCTAGGGGTGGAACGCCGTATGCTGGTGTGCTAGGACTAGCGCGCACGGTCAGGGCCTTCGAGAGGATGGTGGCCAGAGTTTCGGTGGATTAACCGTCCATCCCAACATCCCCATGTATCCCCTTATAAAGAGCCAATAACGGATTCTATCCAAACTCATTTGTTCAAACCCGTTAAGTGTGTGACCCAATAGGTTTATGTGTAATCAGTCGTGACTCGGAAACTCCTTTCCGACTACAAGTCGTTAGCAATTCCTAGCAGAACGAACCTTATGCAATATGATCTACGACCAGATCTTTATCACTCACGACTAATTCGTATCTTCGTACGACTTGTTCACATTTAGTTACGACCAGTTCGCCGATCAGTTAGTGATCATGTATGACTAATGCGTATGTGGTCAGACTAAACAACATGTTTGTATATTCTCCTTTCGCCTCACAATATCTGGTTGAACTCTAGGTGAGATATATGAAATCCATAGATTGTTCAATCTTTTCTCGGTCTAGTGACGGATAACTTCATGTGGTCGACTCTTCTACCACTAGTGTCATGACCATACACTTTCTTTATCTAACCACATCGAGAGGTCTAAAGATATCTCTCCTGTTATGTTAGGAGGGGTGAATCCAATATCCAACTAGTCACATTCCTCTGTATATTTTATAGCATACCCGAAAACTACCTTTATAACTACTCAGTTACAGAGTAGCGTTTAGTAACCCTTAAGTATACTATTACATATGTAGAAAATCATGCTAATATCAGATCTAAGAATTATACATCATCATTGCTTGAGACTAACTGATGATACATAAAATCATAATAATCTCAGTAGTGTCTCAATGTGGGCTAATCCAACACCATGTTCTCTAACATGTGATCATATTATTGATTTGATATCCTCATATCTATGACCAGTGAAACATGGTTATCAATCAATACATGTGCTGGTCGATAAGTCACTAATGTCCCGACCAGTGATAACTGACAGGGATACATTTAGAATGACATCATATAACTTATAGAGCTTCACCAATAAGTCACATACTTGTTAATCTATAATAAAGATAATTCATGCAAGGACATATTCTATAAATCATAAACATAGATGTGATACAATCATCTCTATGATTACCTCTAAAGTATATCACCAACAGTACGGTACCCTTAGTGACTTCACCACCGTGTGGTGCTCCTGTTGGACCTTGCCAATCAACTCCATTGACATATTCACCTTCATCTGCATCTCATCAATCCATGTCCCTTGCTGACCCAATTTCTGGTCTACCGCCACCATCTCTTCTTTCATCTTGTTCAACTCTCCCAGACACGCCTCCATACCATCCATGGCAGCCACCATCTGTCAGACCTATAGTCCTTGCTTGGACGGCGTCGTGCTGGTTCCTTCTTCGAGTCGATCGAACCCAGATCAGGACTTGTGGCAATCGAACCCAAAGGTGATCGCCCCCTCCCCCTTCTCCATGGGATTTAACCGATCTAGGCCAAGAGATTGTGAGGAATTCCTGTCAGACCAACCAGCTCTAATACCAAATTGTTATGTCCTGTTGTCGCCGCTGTCGAGATTCAGGATTGAGTGGAACATAGAGAGGAATTTGGGGATAGAGAAAGAAGCAGTAGACGGGGAAGAAACAGGCTCTTTTCTATTAACTTCATTATTATTATCGTTATACAGTCTCCTTGCTTCCCTACTCTCTCATTTAACCTACTCACACCACAGCCCACCTTGGGTCCAACACTTACAGGGGCTTTTTGCTGCTACTGCTGTCGCATCCTTCATGAGCCATGAACATGAATGCATAGACGGCTAAAGATATCATCGAGTATGGCGTGGCAGACAGAAAGCTGGTACATGTGAAATGCGATGCTCTGCTTCTTCAAAAGCTCCGGCTGGGGGGAAGGTGCGCATACAACTTGACGTAAGGAGTGGTTCAATACTGCAATGGTGTGGGGGCGGACGGCCCAAATAAAAGAAAACGAACGACCCGTGCATGGAATGAATGCACTAATAAAATATAGTTCATGGCAAAAACTAATCCTGTACTAGCGTCGGCGTTGTGGTTACTGGTTAGCAATCAACAGCGTCAATGCTATGACCTGCTTGCAGCATTGACAGTGTAGGAAAACAGCGTCTTCACACTATTGGATTGATGATGACCTCACCGGCCAACGGATGCGAATACTTACTACTATATACTGCTATGGTCAATGGGAGTCTGGGAGGTAAGCTACATCTACATCCCGTGCACAGCACGTTGATCAGGACAGAAATTGCTGTTTTGAATAAACTACTGTATTTTTTTAAAACAAAAACAGATCACTGTATTAAAAAGGATTACAAAACACAAGTAGGGGAGTATTATTTACAGTTCCAAAACATGTACTCCTACATTCTCCCTGAAAGGAGCAGTAACTACACCGTATATTAGCATATCTCAGTCCTAGTGTCAAACAACTTGCATGCATAAACTCTCCGAGTTATGTGCACCCGCACGTCAAGAATTAGTCCAGTACTTCAGTTACTCTGTCAATCTCACTGTACGATGTTTTTTTTTTCTTTTTCCCCGTCCTCTTCTGGATGTTCCCTCCCTGTCTAGCCGTTTTCCCGTTTCCTTTCACTGCAGGGAAAGTCGTGTACTTCTCAATTAGTATTAACTCCTTGAAGCTGTACGTTGAAATGGCACAAACCGAAACAGATTTGATCCAAGTTAAAATGGCATAAACAGAAGAGGTTTGATCGAACCTTGATCGACGTTAGCTCCCGAGGTAGGTTGAGGTGGGGGAGGCACTCCAAATATCTCGCTTAGAGCATCTCCAGCAGGAGCCCTCAAAACAGAGCCCCTACTTTTAATTTGAGGGCTCCTCCTACTTTGGCGCCTGCTTTACAGGCAGACTCAAGAAGAGCCCTCAAAACAGGCATCTACTTCTTAATTCCCTCTATTTCCTCACACACTATATGCATATGTATTTGAGAACATCACATTATATAATAATTTATTTAAACTATAACTCTAAAGCACTATACTTAAAATTATGAATGAAAATACAAATATTCAAATTTAAATTCAAAGACAAATTTGGTCCGAATTTAATGATAATATAGTTCATAACATCTCTGCAAATCAAATGACATAATCATCAAATTTGGGAGGGGGAAGGAGCGGGCGCGGGAGGGGAAAAGGCTGGCGGGGGAAGAATCGGGACCAGGGCGCGCGGGAAATCGTGATTTGGGGGCTTGGCCTAGAGCCCCCAGGAATGAGGGCTTGAGAGGGGATTTTAGGGGCCCCTCAAATTTGAGGGCTCTAGTAGGGGCCCTGTTGGACCTCTGTTTTTGCCTCAAGCTCTCAAATTTGGTTTTAGAGGCTCAAGTAGGGGCCCTGCTGGAGATGCTCTTATGGTGCTTTCTAGCTTTCAATCCCTATAGCATCAAACACGTCGGTTTCTCAAGACGTCAAGAGGAATCAATTCCTTTAACTGTGATAGATATTTGATTTATAATTTTGCTCATTTGGCGGTCCCAGTTGACTACGCATTTGCTTACCGCATGTCTCATCACAGCTCACATAAACGTGCTTATATGCGAATCTTCAAGATATAAGCATCTGAGCGAGTACGCACGCTCCAATTCGTTCGTTAATGCTTGTACTACCGTGATACTAGTTAGTCGTGTGGATAACGTGGAGCAGAACGAAACACGCAGCGAAGGGGGTGCTTGGTTTAAAGACAAATCTGCCCCCACCAAGTTTTACCAAAATTTGGTCACCAAATTGGTTACCAATGTTTTAGCCAAAGATTGACAAGAAAATGAACAAGAGAGCTAAGAGACAAAAGAATCTTGCCAAAGTTTGATAGCAAACCAAATGTTCGCCAAATTCGATCAACACTACCAAAATTTGGTAAGGCAATCATTTTTTTTTTTTGAAAACCGGCAAGAGAATTGCTTGATGTATTAATAGAGAAGGGCAGTCAGGAGCCGCGAAGTACCGATTATAAGTTAACTAGGGCTATAATTACAAAAGATTGAAAAACTCCCGGCACTTGCCCCCCCCCCCCTAAGGAACCAAGATCTACCCTCCTCCTTGATCTTTGAGATCAGATCCAGCGGAGCGATGGCTTTGTTGTTGAAGATTCTTGCATTTCGTTCCTTTCGTTTCCACTACATTAGACCACCAGTCCAAGATTTGCGTGGTAGGGGGCCATAGGGATGGCTGTAGGCTATCGATGCCTAGCCAGTCCGCCATGTGCTTCCATATTCTGACCGAGAAACGACACTGGGCGAAAAGGTGTATGGCCGACCCCTGAGTGTGTCTGCATAGGGGGCAAAAGTGACGGTTTGGCCACCCCTAGCTTCCAGTCTGTCTGAGGTCCATAGCTTGTTTTGGATTGCCAACCATGCAAAGAATTTGCACTTTGGGGCACGTGGGTTTTCCAAATTATTGTATTGAATTTTGTCACTACTGAACCCGGAAAATGTAAGGCGTAGGCGGATTTTGACGAGTAGGTTCCTTTCAGGGATGGCTTCCAAGATATCTCGTCCGGGGTGCCTTGTATCAGATGGATTTGGTTAATTCTGGTCCAGAGTCCCACGAACTGTTGGATGTGGTGGACTGTCAGTCCCCTTGTTAAGTTTATGTCTTGTATCCAACGTCCATTTTGTAGCGCCGAGGCCATGGTCTGGTTTTTCCTTTTTGAAACCTCAAAGATCTTGGGGGCTAGGTCCTTGGGAGCCTCTCCACCCAGCCAAACCGAGTACTAGAAATTTGTCGTCTGGCTATCTCCGAGGGATATCCTAGTTGCTGCCGCAAAAATGTTGCAATCCCTTTCATCACAAGGGATCTCCGTGCCGACCCAAGGTTTGGAATGGTCCTTCCAGTTTTGCCACAGCCAACGAAGTCTGAGTGCCGAGGAGAATTGTGGAAGGCTGAGGATGCCTAGGCCGCCAAGCTGGGTTGGGCGACATACTTTGTCCCAGTTAATTTTACTCTTTCCAGTCATGCTAGGATCGTGTTTAGCCCAAAGGAACCGGCGCCTGATTCGGTCCAGGGCGCGAAGGACCGTCTTGAGGGTTTTGAAAACCATTTTGGTAATAAATAGGAATCGAGGTGAGGACGGATTTGACCAGAATGGCCCATCCCGCTAGGGTCAGTAAGCGTCCCTACCAGCCTCCCCCACTTTGTCCAAAAGCGGCTGGTAGTCCACCCTGTGTAGCCTTCTAAATGTGAGCAGTAATCCGAGGTATTTGGTCGGAAAGGTCGATCGGATTGCCGAGAAGTCTTGTAAGATCGTGTTTAGGTCTAGATGGTCACAACTAGTTGGGAGTACTGTGCTTTTTTGGAAGTTGGTCTATAGGCCAGAGGCAATCCCGAAATTGAGGATGATCTAGGTGGTTGTAAAGATTTCTCCTTCGCATGGGTTGATGAAGATGGTCGTGTTGTCTGCATATAAGGAGGTTCTGAACCTGGCGAATCGGTCTCGCGTGTGGGCAAGGGAGCCCATGTCTGTTGCTACCTCGAGAAGGCGTTGGATGGGATCGATGGCCAGTATAAAGAGGAAGGGTGAAAGGGGGTCACCTTGCCTCAGCCCCTTTCCATATGTGATCTCCTTACTGGGGATGCCATTGAGGAGGACTGTAGACGAAGCTAATCTGAGGAGGGCCGCCACCCATTGGTCCATCTATTGGGGAAACCCCTGTTACGGAGAAGATCAAGAAGGTAGTCCCAGCGTACCGAATCAAAAGCCACGACAATGTCTAGTTTGAGGAAGAGCGAGGGAGTTTTAGAGCGATGTAATCTTTTTATCAGGTTGCAGACATAAAGGAAGTTGTCGTGAATGCTCCTTGACTTAACAAATGCACTTTGAGCTTGCGAGACCAGGCTATTCAGGAAAGGGGCCACCCGCAACGCAAGAGTCTTTGCAATCCACTTCCCGAGGCCGTGAATGAGGCTTATAGGTCTGAATTCTTGCACTCTGTCTGCCCCTTCTTTTTTTTGGAATGAGTACGATGTTTGTTGTGTTAAGAAGGTGTAGATACGACGTGCATAGAGAGTGGAAACTGTGAAAAACAGTCATGATGTCAGCTTTGATGGTTGACCAGGACGCCTTGCAGAAGTTTGAGGTGAAACCTTCTGGCCCCGGAGCTTTGTCCCCTGGTAATTGGTCTAAAGCGTTGAGAACTTCCACTTTCGTGAAAACGTCTTGTAGGCTATGCAGGTTTGTCGAAGGTGGGTTCAACACCTCCCAATTAAGGTCAATGTTACGAGGCGCAGGCGGGGCGAGCATTTCTACGGAATGCTTTTGTATTGTGTCCTCTTTTTCTGTGTGCGAGATTGCCCAGCCAAGTCCGGTTTGGAGCCTTTGGATGTAGTTTTTGCGTATGCGGCCGTTTGCTTTAAGATGAAAGAATTTTGTGTTAGCGTCGTTTTCTCTAAGGTTGACAATTCGGGAACTCTGACGTTTTCTGGTTCGTTCGATCACTGCCAGCCCCAAAGCTCTCTTCTTTAGGTTTGCCCTCACGGACAATTCCTGAGGTGTTAGAGCCCTATGCTCTTGAGCCACGTCAAGCCGGAGGATGAGCTCTAAGGCCATGTGAAGTTGTAGTTTTGGTATGGGGAAGAGGTCTCTACTCCAGGATTTTAGGGTGGATGTCGTGGCTACTAGTTTGTGGTTTAACCGGTGCATCGGATCAGTGTGCGGGCAGTGGGCGATCTAGGCAAGCATTGAACCATTGTAAGCCAATCAAACAGCCCCTAATCAAGCATCTTTTCTCTGCATTCGTCTCCTGTTTACTTTTGGTGGGGAATTAAAGAGAAATTTCTAACTCCAAATTTATCGATCCGGAGGTCACAAGAAAGAGAGGAAATGACATTGGTATGCACACAGTCACAAGCTAGCTTGGTGACACTATTAACTAAGATCTCTTTTACAGTACACTCAATTCAATATTTAGACCGTCCATTTATTTTGATCCAATGATTCAGATTAGTTGGAATTTAATTATACTACATCTGGTAGTATAAACAGTAGAATTCTGATGAAAGTAAAATTGTAAACGGAATGCATGGCACAAGAGTAATTTTGGTAGCAGCGGCGTGGGAGATTAGGTTTAGAAAAAAAAAAGGTCGTTAATACCTTCATAAAAATAATTAGATTTACATCAAAAAGTCTAAAATACTCTTATGAAATCAATGACTAGATCTAATTTCTATCATCAACTCGTACTTCCAGTATAATGTATTGTAAAAATTCACGAAGGCTTCCAAATTAACCTCTTTCCACCTGTCGGGGCAGCTCGTCCTTGAACCTTGATCAATGTACGTACGTAGTATCTAGTCTTGTTTTTCATGTGGTCCATTGGACGTTAGTAGTGTTATCACATAGATCTAATTCGAGGGTCCAGCTGCGTAGAAAATACTCGCAACGAAGTTGGTAGTGATAGTATAATACCGTAGGTACTAAGCAAATTAAGCGGAGCACGGCGTCGATGCAGATAGCGACGCAACTGCTTGTCTGTATGTGCATGGAGATGTGTGCCGTAGGAGCTAGTGTACTGGTTTTCGGTGCACGTACAACTAGTTGCGAGTTGCGACACATGCATGACGTATATATGCAAGCCTAATCTCGGGCTGAAATGGCATATTTTGAAGTCACAGTCTAAATTACAAAAATAGTACTCTCATCTGCACGATCATCGTGCGGTTTTAACCACGGAGCGTCACAAGTCATTCTGTGGCTAAAACTGTACAGTAACCGTGTGAGCGAGAACATTATTTTAGTAATTATGGCTACCTAATCACACTTTAAGAAGCGCCAACCTGGCCAAAAACTCAGGGGACTCTATGCAACCCTGGTCGCGTACGGCACAATCTCTCCGCCGCTTCTAGAACAAGAGCAATCCCGTCGTCCGCATCTTACATGACAGCACGATCATGTAGTTCAGGCAGACAGCTCAGTTCCCTCCTATTCCGTCATGTATTCGTTTCACACGTACGCCGCTAATTAAAATCTGGAGTAGATTCCTGTTTCCACGTGAGGCACTGTGTATCTCGGGATTTACAGTGTGATGGAGTCGGCAATTCGGCATGCCGGCGGCTAGGCCCGACGGTCTTGGTAAGGAAGAAAGGACGGCGAGGCGACGGGTGGGCTGGCGCCGCGCGCGCGGGTAGGCACCTCCCGGAGCACGGGAGGGAGGTTAGTGACACCAAACAACAGCGTGCGCGCCAAATAACGGCGACGACGCCGTGTGCCGACTCGATCCCAATCACAGTAATTAGTACACAACACGCGCACACATTTGCCTGCTTGGACTCGTCAACACAACCACGCAACCCCCAACCCACTTTCGTATTAAAGGCCGTAGCCTGCCCCGTCCTCTCGCGCTCATCAGAAACCAGGCATACATAACAAGGGGCACTACAGCACGGCATATTTAGAGAGAGAGGAACGAAAAGGAGAGAAGCTTCGATTGTTTGGCCATGGGTGACGAGATGGGACGGCGAGGGGACGACGAGGAGTGCCGCGTTGGGCTACTGAACGGCGACGCGAAGAAGGAGGACTGGCAGGTGGTGGCCAACGGCGGCGGTCACGGCGAGGAGGAGGAGGGGGGTAGTTCCAAGCTCGGGAGGAGGGTATGGGAGGAGTCCAAGAAGCTGTGGGTCATCGTGGCACCGGCCATCTTCAGCCGCGTCGTCACCTACAGCATGAACGTCATCACGCAGGCCTTCGCGGGCCACCTCGGCGACCTCGAGCTCGCCTCCATCTCCATCGCCAACACCGTCGTCGTCGGCTTCAACTTCGGCCTCATGGTACGTTCATCCATTCATAGCTCGTTCCTTAATTTGATCCTTATTCTCTATACTAGTGTACGAAATTAGATAGATGGTTCCGTTGGTCCGTTGCGTTCGTGCGATCTTTGGGGGCCAGCCTCCCAATATGGTTTTAAGATTTTTACCCCACGGTTCAAAAGCAAAACGTTTGCAAGAAAATGTGCTGTGAATTGGCACTGTAATTGGAGCAGTTTTTATTTTTTAATCTTTTTTTTTTAAAATATTTTAAAGATAGCATCTTCCTAACTTTATTTCTAATTCTAACCCCTTTGGCCACGCCACCACGCGTGGCGTGGCAAAAGCACGTGTCACGCCACGGATCTTGGCGTGGTAAATGAGTGTTGTCACGCCACTCCTCTTAGCCCGAACACGGACGTGTATTGGCTTGGGGGTTATCTGGCAGGTTTGGTCACGCCGTGGTAGGTGACGTGACAGCACAGTTTGGTCACGTCACGGATCATGACGTGACCAAAGGGGTTAGAATTGAAAATAAAGTTAAGAAAAGGTTATCTTTAAAATATTTTCAAAAAAAAAAGATTAAAAAATAAAAACTGCTCCTGTAATTGTGTTCGCCTTCGCCAAGAAAGAAATCTCTTTTTCTGAGCTAGCGTTCGATCACCGTATATAATAATCTGTAAAGCAAGGCCGGGCTGTCTAGCTTAAGTTTTTGTTAAAAATAGTATGTTTTTAAATGAAATAATAAAAATAATCTATTACAAATGAAAGCGAAAACGTCTCGGCAGCCCACCTGCTTCGCTCCCCGTCAGCGGCATGAAAAAAAACGGTTTGCAACAGAGCTTCTGTTGCTAAAGTGCGCGACGTTATTCAACCACTGTGCTACCCACTGGATTTATATGTTGCATGTGCGTATTGCTGCATTGTATGTAGGACCAGCTAGTGTGTGTGTTTTGTTCTTTCGCATACTCGCATGTCGACAAGGGTATTGGGTTCCTCAATATAACAGCTGGTCGAAAATACTGGTCCATGAAAATGTGGCCGGTTTTTGCAATGAAACGGCTGAGAATACTCGTGTAATAATTCTTTAAACCTCACGCTAGCTCGAAATATACCGGACACGTACGTGCTGGTGATTCTAGGTGGAAACATGGTGCCAGAAAAAGAATCAAGTGCGTGTCTACTTCATCGACTATGATATGGTTGATACCCCGGCTGCTTACTGAATTTTCCACTTGTCGTGCGTCCTCTTCCTTTTCTTTTTGTCAAGAGAACGAAGCGGGCTCCATAAAAAATTGATTGAAAGGGTGACGCCTTTGAATTCTCTACGCAGAAGTACTGTATTCGAATGGTAAGAGGCATTCCATGCTTTTCTTCAGGGAAAAAAAAAATCTAATTTACCCCATAAACTTTGGGATGCTTCTAATCTGACCCTTCAGTTACAAAACAATCTAGATAGCATCGTCTAAATAGCCATGAACTATATAAAATCATCTAAATAACCTCCTGATATGGTTTAACGGTGATTTTGCCACTTTGGCGATTGTTTTGCCACCATGGTGATGACTTGGCTAACACCGCTACGGTGGCAAAATCACCGTGACATTGTCGCATTGACAACCACGTTATCGGCCACGGTGGCAAAATCATCATCGCAGTAGCAAAACCATCTCAGAGGGCTATTTAAACAATTTTATCTAGTTTAAGGGCTATTTAGACGATTTTATAGTTCAAATGTTAGGTTAGATGGTGGTAAAATAGACTTAATTAAAAAAAAAACCATGCTTGCGTCGCTGATTAGCATCCATTGATTTGCCACCTCTTGTCCCGATTACTGAACTTTTCCCACGGACTGGACGCTGATTTCCGTCATTTGGCTGGGAAATTTTTTGGGCGTAACAGTGATAAAAAAAAAACAAATCAGCTCATATTATGAAATTTCCCTTGGATGATTTTATTGGTGGAAACATCTCGAGAGTGCAACGCAGAATCGATTCACAAACACTGGAGGTCCCACTAACTCGTCGTCTCAATAGGACGTGCAAAGTTGCTCTGTCCACTTTTTTTTTTGGTCGGGTAGAACTGAGAAGACACCAGAAGGAGCTCTCAGTTTCTTCTTGGAAAGTGAAAGAATGGAGTCTGGAGCCTCTGGATTTCTAGCTTCCTTCCTTCTTCTTGCGACTTGGAATAAATGCCTCCATTCCACTTGTCGACGTTTGCATCAACTGCGAACAGTGTGCTCGTGACCCTTCCGGGACGTACGTGTGGTCTCTGTTTATTTTCAGTTTATCACTGCATCTGCGTATATGGACAAGTGAAAAAAAAAACTAAATTACCTCTCCTGAATTACGTGGTGAACCTGATCATTTACTATGTGTTAGTTCATGACCTGCTCATTGCCACGTCCGAAAATGCAAGTGCAATTAAGGATGATCATTGTATCTGAACCTGCACTAACTGCATTTCTCTTGGCTTGGGCGTGACGGCTGCGTGCAGCTTGGCATGGCGAGCGCGCTGGAGACGCTGTGCGGGCAGGCGTTCGGTGCGAAGAAGTACGACATGATGGGGGTGTACATGCAGCGGTCGTGGATCGTGCTGCTGGCGTGCGCCGTGCTCCTGCTGCCCATGTACTTCTTCGCGGAGGACGTGCTGTTGCTGACGGGGCAGTCGCCGGAGCTGTCGGCGATGGCAGGGCAGGTGTCCGTCTGGTTCATCCCGCTGCACTTCTCCTTCGCCTTCCTCTTCCCGCTGCAGCGGTTCCTGCAGTGCCAGATGAAGAACTTCGCCAACGCCGCCGCCTCCGCCGCCGCGCTCTGCATCCACATCCTCGTCAGCTGGCTCTTCGTCTCCAGGTTCCAGTTCGGGCTCGTCGGCATCGCGCTCACGCTCAACTTCTCGTGGTGGGCCACCGCCGCCATGCTCTTCGCCTACGTCGCCTGCGGCGGCTGCCCGCACACGTGGCACGGCTTCTCCCTCGAGGCGTTCGCCGGCTTATGGGAGTTCGTCAAGCTGTCAACCGCGTCAGGCGTCATGCTATGGTACGTGATGTTTTTTACGCACTCCGTTTTACTTTTACACGTTTTCTGCCGTATCAACATATAGTTCATTTTTCACCACACAAATACGAGTGCAAAAATCTTTTCAAAAGTGTGCATGAAAGTACAGATGTGTTAGTAAAGTGAAGGCCATCTAGTTCTTTTTTTTTTAAGCAAGGAAGGGACTAGCCCTCCGATTTCTTTTATTAGAAACCGCAGCAGCTTGCTACTTTCTTTTTTTTTGTGTGGAAATAGAGCAGTTTGCTACAACCTCAGTTCAAAATAAAAGCAAAACAGATTAAGTTACAGATCGTGGGAGCTCTTAGCTCAGACCAGAGCTGACATTGAAACAACAATAAGGTCATCTAGTGGCACATGCCACATGGTGGTTGCACGTGATTTCTGCTTGATTCCGCTGCTGTGCCGACCGTCGCGAAAGCGATCGATCGGGCGTCAGATTCGCATTCGCTTAAGCATTTCACAGATAGCAACTGAGCCGAAAGTTGAAATTGTCAGGTAAACAGATTCATTTGCACTGCTGTGCCTGCTGACCTAATTTTTCTGTACGCAGCTTGGAGAACTGGTACTACAGAATACTCATCTTGCTGACCGGAAACCTCAAGAACGCGGCTATTGCGGTGGATGCTCTCTCCATCTGGTAACTATTCTTCGTGTAGTTTTCAGTACACCAAAGTACTCGTTACAATAACATCAAGAGAAGTTTCAATCTGGTAAACGCAATTTATGACTATGCACGTACTTTTTTTTCTTCTCGTGGACAGCATGACGATCAACGGATGGGAGATGATGATTCCCTTGGCATTCTTCGCGGGCACTGGGTACGCACTATTGTCTTACACTCTTGCTTCCTCTTCTGCGTACTTTGGGTGTTCACATATAAAGAATGATCTGGTACTGCACCGACAGTTACCAATTTATTTCAGAAATTGGAATCCCGATTTATTCAATCCCTGCGCCATCTAGATGTTGTCATCTCTGCCCCAGCTATGCAGTAGTGCAATGTGCGCTTATAACTGCGCGTAGTGCAGGCATGATTGTGCCCATTGTACTAGCTAGTTTCGGAGTTCCAGCACACCATTTCTTTTGACACAGTTGCTGGCCTTCCCCATGTTGCTAGGTCAAGGAAGCCTAATTAAGCCTGACTATTCACTCTGTGGTACAGTAAAGGCGTGTACTGTTGCCACTTGCCGTGTGCATACTAGCTCGTCGTCCTCACGTCACAGTAGATGATGCCTCAGAGTCAGAGCGCACGAATCAAGCGAAGGCGACGCCCATAAGTACACCCCTGTCAAAATTAAGCGAATAATGCTTCTCTATATGTAGGCTAACCCATGAGCAGGTTGAACTCCTATTAGGAGGATCGGAGTATATCATTATATGCAGGGGCAAAGACAGGGGCACAGGGGAATGCAGCAGCAGAAGAAGTCACAACAATTTTGCTAGTCTCTGTTGGAACTATTCTTCTGTTCTTTGATTAAAAAAAAAAAACAGAGACAATTTCCTTCGGTCCTTCGGTCTCCAGAGACCGCCTCCTTTCTTTCCCGTGGGACCCGCGATAGAACACCGCCTGTGCAAACTCAAGGAGCAGCCTCTCTCACCTGGACTGAACTCATCCTTCTTTACGTCCGTCTGAGCTGGAGCACCCGCTCCCACAACCACCTGGGCTGGAGCACCCGCTCCCACGACCACCTCGGCTTCACCATTAATTGAGCCTCTCGCTCCTCTCTCTTGGACCAAGTCTGCCCACTTCCTCACATACATCTTAGCTGACACTACACCGCCTCTCCCTCCTGCGTCAACTTCACGTACACCGCGCCCTTCATGCGCGTGGGACTCGCCGCCCCCTGGAGCGCCCTGTGCGCCTTGTTGCGTGCCGTCTGGACCTCCTAAGGCTCCGCCTGTTGCGCTTCCTGCACCAACTGCGTGCCACTTCTGGGTCCCGCCATGTTCTAGTTCGATACCCAAGTCTCACTCTGACTCCTCCAGACTGTCCTTCACCCAAACCGGTTTACAAGTTTTCAGAGAAATTTTGTACAACCGGTTTGAATATCTTTTCACCTTGATCAACAGATCTTTGTTCTTGTCATAGACATGCAAGAACTCATCCTACAGCTCCACCCTGCACCCTCGTTCCGCCAATTGCCCAAGACCGAGTATGTTGCACAAACTCGGTATAAAATAAATTTCAGTCAGCATCCTCTGATCACCGTTCTTGCATTGCAACAGCATTGATCATTTGCCTCTTATCTCCACCATCGAGCCGTCAGCAAACTTGACCTTCCCTGAAATCTTCTCGTCAAGCTCATAGAACATGCAGCGATCCCCCGTCATATGATTGCTTGCTCCATTGTCCAAGTACCACTCATCAGTATGATCATAGCTGCCTCCCTCTGTGCGTAGTTTAGGAACTACGTTCTCCTCGTTCAACATCACCACAACCGACGCCTCTTTGACACATAAGGAGAGAAGCAGGTCGGCTCGTCGTCTTCACTAGCTTGGGTGAGGTTTACCTCCTCGTTCTTCTTCTTGTTTCGACAATCCGAAGCGTAGTGCCCGTACTTGTCGCAGTTGAAGCACTTTATATGGCTGCGACACTTCGACGCGTAGTGACCGAATTCTTCACATTTAAAACACTTGACATGAGACTTATCACGTGATCTGACACCACCGCCTTCCCCATCCTAGTCTCCATGTCCTCCTTTGCCGCATCGTCTACTCTGGCCACCTCGCCCGCTTCTATTCCTTGTGCCACTGCTAGTCTTGAACCCCTTCCTTTTCTCTTACAGACAATGCTTCCCATTGTGCTCTAATGAGCATCAGCTGTTCATCTTCTTCTTCTTTGCGATGTCGTCTCCCTTTCAAACTTTCTTCAAATGCCCTGAGTCTTCCAATTGCCTCTGACATGGACATTGTGGAGACATTGCCCCACTGCTCGATTGTCCCGACAATCGGAAGAAAGCGATCAGGAACAACACCAAATAGCTTTTCAACCATTGTATTGTCCTTTACTTCAGTACCGAGAGAGCGAATTTGTCCAACTATTGTGGAGAGTTTATGAGAGAATACACTGATCGTCTCGGAGTCCTCCATGATCATACGATCAAATTGCCTCTTCAATACCTATATCCTTGCTTTCTTGACACGATCTTCTCCCACATGAATCACCTTGATTGCATCCCATGCTGCCTTGGCCGTTTCCTTCTCCGCAATGACCATCATCACCGCGTCCGGCACAGCTTGGGAGATTGCTGCTAAAGCGCCCTGGTCTCTTTCTTCCTCAACCAATGCATCGCCTTCTACTGCAGCCCATACACCAAGGGATCGTAGGATGATTTTCATTTTTACCGCCCACAGGCCGTAATTCGTCTCTGTCAACATCGGGTACTGAATCGTAACCCCTCATCATCGACCTTCCTATCGTCGACGTTTCGACGACGTTCACCACCAGTGGTGTCTCCTTTTTTGACGATTTATCTTCAAACATCCCTTCTATTGATCCAAGCTCTGATACCAATTGTTGGAACTATTCTTCTGTTCTTTGATTAAAAAAAAAAGTGAGACAATTTCCTGCGGTCCTTCGGTCTCCAGAGACCGCCCCCTTTCTTTCCCGTGGGACCCGCGATAGAACACCGCTTGTGCAAACTCAAGGAGCAGCCCCTCTGCCTCTGCTAGATGTGACCACCTGGTCCTCTTCACGTAACTAGCATGGAGTAGCACTTCCCCTGCTCTTTCTAGCACGAAGTGCTCCCTCTCTCTACTTGATATGATGCACAACAGCCTAGCACAGCAGCCCCCCTGCCTCCTATTATCTTCTCAATGATGCAAGTTGCTATGATATGCTACGTTACTTTTTCTCTGGAGAGCAAAACACCAAAAGACAAAACAATCGAACAAGCAAATCTGATTTCTTCTCGGGAGCACGCTCCTTTTTTGTATTTTTATTTCTTCTTCTCATAACCTCAACTTTACAAGTACTGACCTCAGCCTTTTATACACACGCACGTAGGCAGTTTGGAGTCAATCGACTCGGACTCTATCGAAGGAAACGGAAACGGAAAGCAAAACCGAAAAGAAGACTAAACAAAGTTTTCCAAAAACAAGATTAACTCTAACAGTCTCCAACGTAGCATGGATAGCAAAATGTAAAAATATATGTTAGCTAATATGAAAGAAAATTACACATTTATTTGCTTAAATTAAGCTCTGCGTGTAATTTCTCGCGTAGGTGTGAGGTGTCGATCATGGTCTGAAATTTTCTACCTTTTTGATACTATGTTGCCAAGAATGAGACAATAAAGGGGATGGTTTAGAGGAACAAGAGTAGTCAAAACACCATAATTATCTGTTAATCCGTGGTGACATCACCAATTTAAAATAAAATTTTAAAATATTTAGTTTATTTGTCACTGCACATGCCTCGAATACCAATGGGCTTGAGGGTATTTGAGTTGTAGCTAGCAAATTTTGTTAAGAGGTGCCAATATGAACTCCTAGTACTTTGTAAGACTATTAAATTGAGCACTAATATCTTAGTACTAGTATTTAGAGAGAACTTAGTAAGTAAGTAGTACTAGTTTGCAACTAATTTACTATCACCTAAATTTAATCTCAATTAGAATCTTGGAACTAACAAACAAGTACTTAAGAGAACTAAGTAATATTAGTTTGTAACTACCACCGAAATTCGATCAGAATTAAGTACAGTGGAAAATTAACAAGCTAGGAGCTTGCTAATGAAGCTAGTAGTAGGCTTGAGTTTCTTGCAGTAGATACATGATCGATGGGGTCCGCCCCTGACTATATGTCAAACATCTGTTTCCGGCCAGATGTAGTACCAGCATTCTTTGGGAGCTAGACGACGAGATGAACGGCGAGCCCTTTCCTTCGCAAGCAAGGCCAACACGGGGGCCCTCCAATGTGGAACGTGAAAAGAAGAGAAAGCATCTGCCATTGCATGTCAAATCAATGGATGCTGTGGACGGTGTGGGCGGGGCCAGCCACTCTGCCGGTTCATCCTTCAGACTCTGGGAGAAAGGGGGCAACTGGCAACACGCAGATGGCTAGCCTTGAGCCTTTTTTTTGTGTGTGCGCCTGACGCCAAGGTGGGAACTACGTGCGTCTTTTGGTCCATCCAATAGCGAAACGTGAGCCAAATTATGGATCCGTTCTACCTGGAGCGGCGAGTATTGGAACTCATTTTGTTGTGCCTAGCTAGCAATAGCACGTACTCGTGGCAAATATTGGGCTAGCACAGTAGAACGTGCTAATGTTGGGATCCCTGTAATTTTCTTTGTGCTGCTATTTGACTAGCACAGTAGAACGTGGTAATATTGGGATGCTGGCCGTGTGCTTGCAGAGTGCGGGTGGCGAACGAGCTCGGCGCCGGCAACGGGAAGGGCGCCCGGTTCGCGACGATCGTGTCGTCGGCGACCTCGCTGGTGATCGGGCTCTTCTTCTGGGTGCTCATCGTGGGCCTCCACGACAAGTTCGCGCTCATCTTCACCTCCAGCGCCGTCGTGCTCGACGCCGTCGACAACCTCTCCGTCCTGCTGGCCTTCACCATCCTCCTCAACAGCATCCAGCCCGTGCTCTCAGGTACCCAAACCTTCTTCTGTGGGCCTTCCCAAGAGAGACCCAGGAGGCCCATGAGCAGCTAGCGCTAACCATGTCCGTCTTCTCCAATATATGCAGGTGTGGCTGTTGGGTCTGGTTGGCAATCCATGGTGGCCTACGTCAACATCGGCTGCTACTACCTCATCGGCATACCCATGGGCATCCTTCTCGGATGGCTCTTCAACCTTGGCGTCTTGGTACGTACTACTGCTAGCACACATCTCCCTCCCTCAGACTTGCGTACTTCAAGTTTAATTACGACCACTAATGCTGGTTGCCTGTATTTAATTTTCTGTTGATCAGCTGCCTCTCTTTCCGCCGCGCCTAACTTTTTTTTGTGCGGAACTTTTTGCAGGGAATCTGGGCGGGAATGATAGGCGGAACCGCCGTGCAGACGCTGATTCTGGCCATCATAACCATCCGCTGCGACTGGGAAAAGGAGGTGAGCCGGCTTTTCATACGACCAACTCTACATTTCTCGCAAACCGTTCCATGCAACTAATACAAATCTGATGTTTTGCTCGTCGTTGATAGTATATATTCCTGATATGTTTATCACTGGGATGTCGCTGGCAGGCCATGATCGCAAGCACGCGCATGGACAAGTTGTCGGAGGTCCGCTGATGGGAGAGCAATTGACTCGGCGTTTGGTGCACACGAGCATCGGTCGTGTGCGTTTGTTCCTTAATTGCATTGCATGCGTCCGGGCTCATCACCAGATTTTGCCGTATGGAAGGACAGCATGGCTCCGACGAATCGAGGGTGTGTTCGGATGGGTGGACGAAGTTGAAGGAATGAGATGGTACATGATGGATGGGATGAAGTTGAATGAGATGATACAAATATTCAAATTTGGAAATAGTTTTACACACAATTAACTTTTATATTTTTGCAAATCCGAATTTGAGGCAAAGAAATTATTTTAACTTTTGATACTTCTAAGCCTTCACGAGCGCGTATAACTGATGCAAACCCTAGGGCAATTCGTAGAACCTCAGGTCCTCAGAGGAGCTCACCAGTCAATTCTGCAGAGCCAAAGCATTCATCTTCACGTGCAAAGATTTTCAACATTGTAATATTTGCACATTGGCATACAAAGAAGTCCATACATGGTTCACAAAAAAATCTTCATATTTAGAATTAGAAGTGCAAAATATGGGGAAAAAATTCATCAATCAAGCGCAATTACATGTTGCAATGTCTACTAAAACTGATCAACATCTGCTAGCCAGCTAGCTGACTTCGTGGGGCCCTCTGTCATTGACTCATCCGCATAGAGAGAGAGAGAGAGAGAGAGAGAGAGAGACAGAGAGCAGACAGAGAGAGCAGACAGAGAGGGAGCATAGGAAGGGAAATAGAGGAGGCGCCAGGTCAGCTTGAGCGGTGCACAACGCCGGCGAGGGGGGCTTCGGCGGCGACCGTGGGTGAGCAAAATGGAACGGGGAGGCCGAGGCGAACCCATTGGTGGTGGTGTAGCGGTCGGGCAAGCACCTGGGCGGGCACGCGACAGCCGGAGCTGCGGAAGGAACAGGGTGGCGGTGCTAGAGGGAAGGAAGGAAAGAGAGGGGGCACGCACGAGCATTGGTGATGTGCGGGGAACCTGTCGGAGATGTCAACAGCGGCAGGGAGGGGCCGTGGCGGGCCGGCGGTGTGAGCCTAAGGCGACACGGGTGGCTTGGCGGGGCGGCACCGGTACGGGGGGAGAGAGGCCAAGAGGGTGGTGGGGGAAGGTCGGGGGAGGTGAGGAGGTGCTCCAGTGGTGAAGGATTGACCTAGGACTCGCCGGAGGGATGGCGGCGGTTTTAGCCGCACGCGGGGAAGATGAGGCCATCCGCAAGCTGTGGTCGAGGGAACCCAAAATTAATTGGGAGGAAAGATGGAGGAGGACCTAGAACATATTTTGACGCGAGTAGCTCGGGAAGGGAATCACCTTGTTGTTCAGAATGACATGTGGGGGCGACGGCTGCGGACGGGGTGTCGTCGGACGGAAGGGAGAAGAGGCATGTCCTCGGTGCTTCGGCTGTGGAGAGAGAAGGGGGAAGTGAGCGCAAGGTCGAGGACACTGAGACGAAGGCAATGACCCCGGCAGGGGTGGTTGAAGCTCACCATGCTTTTGCGCTCGGTGGAGAAGGGGAAGAGGAGGGGAATGGCGGGGGAAGATGAGTGTAGTGTGCTGAGGAGAGTGAGCGCACACAGCGTGGTTCGTGAGGAGAAGCTAAACCGCGTGGTTCGCGAGTTTTTCTAGAATGAGATGGTACAACATCTATGCCGAATATTCCATCCAATAGAACGGCTTAGTACTGAACCGATTGGTTCCATTCAGCGAACCAAACACGTGAACATGTCCATTTTCCAAACCATCTGGTACAGGACCACTCCATTCACTCATCCAAACGGACCCTAAGAGTACCAGGACGGATGGATCATGACTAGCTTGAGCATGGGAGAGCCTTCCTCGACTTGGTTGGTGGTGGCTTCTTGGTTTCACTGCATGCAATTTTGTAATTTTGATCTTCTGCTGTCCTGAAACATTACAGTAACTCAATCGTGTTCAAGCAATACAAGTATGAAAAATGAGTTGAAAAATAGAAAGGAAAAAGGAAACTGATGGATGGTCTAATCTAAATGAATCAATCATGTTTCTCCCTTTTGGCTATTGACTTGCTGGAATTATTATTTGCCTGTCGATAGGGAAAAAAGATGCCTTTAGACTGGGTCCAATACATGACAGTCCCATACGAAGCCCATTAGAAAGAGACGAAAGGAATTACCTGCTCCCTGTTTGCTTGAACGCTTCTGAATCCGCAGTTTCCCTCCTGTATCGCAGCCCCTCTCCTCTCCCCTTCCATGTGTCTTCCCCCTCGCGAACATCAAACCCTAACCCTCACCGCCATCACGTCCCCCAAATCGCCTCTTGCCCACCACGCCGCCGCAATTCACCTCGCCGAGGTTGACTCCTGTCGATAGTTTAGTATCGATCTTACGAATGAATACCGGGGACTTTCCTTGAGTTAAACAATACAAAAAAAAAGACACAAGGATTTTACAGGTTCGGATCTTCTCCTGAGATAATAATAACCATATTCATGTGTTGTTGTATTGATTATACTTTACAACAGGGAAAAAATCACTATAACTAGGGCTTAATGACTTTTGTCTATTGATCGTTGTCGTTGTTCCTCCTATCCTTTGTCCACCGGCTTTACTTGTTATATAGTGCGTGAAGGGGTGACAGTTGTCCCGTACCAAAAGGTGTCTCATCGTTTGATGAAATGCACACGTTCTGTGATGGTTATTATTAGTGACTAATCCTCCCACGTCACCTTGCAGTTATGTCAAAGACAGAGGCTTAATACGTGTAGTTATCCTGGAGAATAACAACACATATTGACTATCGTGTGTATTAAACACAACACTTAAGTGTCCCTAGTTATTGGACCCATATGTCTATAGGCTTTGCTGACTATAGGGTGATCGTAGTTGACCTATTCGTAGTAAAGCTTACGACAAAGAAGTGATTGTAGTAAGGTTTATAATCATAAGGTGGTCGTAAAAAATCTTACGACTACGAGGTAGTCGTAGGAGTACTTACGACCATATAGGGTGGTCGCCCATTTAGCAGAAGTTACTCACCCTGCACGAAGTCTATTTGGCCATTTGCTAACATAAAAGGCTGAGCTGGCAAATCACCATGAGAGAGATAAAAGTATTGTGCCCCTGCTTTGGTACTGGGAATGTATTTCTATCTCTCTCACGGCCGACTCAGAGGAAGCAAGGGTAAGGGCGAAGGCAAGCTGCGACAGTGGAGCTCTGACGAAGACGCGAGCATGGTGAGGGGGCGATGAACACGGCCTGAACGGGGCGGCAACGAGTTCACCTAACTTGGAGGAAACAAAGTCGTCGGCATCGCATTCGACGAACTACGCTTCAACGCAAGTTCAGGGAGCTAAGTGGCACAACCTTGCAAGTTTAGGGGGGGCTGAGAAAGTAAAATGCAAGTTCAGGGAGCTAAGTGGCATAATCTCACAAATTCAGGGACATACAGTGCAATTTTCTCTTTAAGTTTTAACATTATGACTACAAGCTAGGTGTTGAAAATGTCTATGCGTAGGTTGAGATAGAAAGTAAGAAATAGTTATTGTTACCTCAAAATATTGTTTGATAAATGAACATATGATACCACATACTGATTGTGTTTTTCCATATAGCCTTCATTTGAACATGAGACACCGATTTCAGAATTGTTGTCATTGTGATGTGCATATCATGCTGTAAATTTACTGATGTTATATGCTCTTCTTAAGGTTCATAAAATGTAATATATGTGTTTTTGTACATTCTTGGAATTTACAGTTCTTTCCATGATATATTATGCTAAATGCACATAGAACAGTATTTTCTTAATGATTGATGATTGCAATGGGTAGTATAGTTACACTTTTTTATTCAGGAACATCAGTTAGTTGCACTTTCTTGTTCACTTGCTTCTATAGATTATAAAGTTCCATCTATGCTTTTGCATGGTTCCACTGTCAATGTGCATATATGGCTATATTCTTCTCCATTTCTTCGCTTTTGCGTTCTGATGTTACTATGTTGGTTGACGTGTGTATATTCATAACATGTATATTTACATAATAACTCACGTTACACCTTAGCTATCTGCAAAATTGTTTGTGTACTAGTCATGTGCTCGTGCGTTGCAACAGAAAATCAATTTTTACATAGAATATATTGTTGCAGCTCACCAATCTCTCTATTGCCATTCATAAGTTAAAACTTCCATGTCTTGCAGCAGAGCCAAGAATTATCATTGCATCATATCACAAAGTTATATTCAGCTCGTCATTATTGATCACCTCAGCAAGCTATCTTCGTGACTGAATCACAGTTTTGATGTATATAATCTTAGCAATTTCATGGCATATCTACCAATCCAACAAATGTATGAAGTCAACCCAAATCATTTTATTGATAGCATGAAGTGCTAGTAATGGAGAACCTATTGCATGCTATAGCTTATACAAAAATAGTGATGAAAGAAATCATGAAAACAATAGTGGCCAGGGAGCCACCATAGTCCATATTTAACAAACTTCTGTACATTGCAGAAGGTTCACAGCAACCAGGGACAAATATAAAAGTTGAACAAAGGTAGCCAATGGAAATGACTTATAGTACATCAAATGATCAAACTAAGTTCACATAAATCTGGAACCAAAGACACACTAGCTTCAACAAACTTCTGAATAACCAGCACATACAGTATCTCCTAAAGTCCTATGCTCCGTCTTCATAACCTCAGCAATCTGCCTATTAATTTAGAAAAAGAAGAACTAGCAAGATTTCTCTAACTCGCACTAAATCATTACAATTAATAAAGATACTTTCAGTGGAGTACAAAAGGAACATGGATTTCCTTCCCAACTTGAACGGTGAACTACAATTCTCATATATGGACTATGGTAACTCCATTCAAATTAAACAGTCCAGAAGTTTGTTAAAAGGGGGATTGGATCATATACCCTCCCTGAAATTCAGGATTTCAGGATTTACCCTCCCACCTCAATGACATGTGGGGTCACCATAGGTCAATGACATGTGGGCCAGGAGGGTAAATCCTGAATTTCCATCTAAGGGGAGGGTATATGATCAAATTTTCCTTGTTAAAATGGTATAGGATACTCAGAACTGTCACTTTCATGACCTCCTACAACAATTATCCTAGTGTCCATGCTATAAAGGTTCTACACGATAATTTCTGAACAATGTGCTTAACATTGCACCTTGCAGTAAATATCAAGTATTTCTTGACTAAGTGGTGCAGTCTGGCACGCACATAGATGCATCCAACAGCTTAAAAACTTAAAAGCATAATGAATTTGCATAAATAGGGTACAATTGCTTTTGCATGGAGGTGAAGATAGTTGTAACATTCCAAAATTTGGCTTTTCAAAAATCTTTTGAGTAGTTTAGGTCCCCAAAAAATTTCACCGATTTTATTTGAATTAATAAAGCTGAATTGGGATTTTTCCTAAATTCAAAATATATATTAAATCAAAACCAGTGTTATTTGGTTTCCTTGTGTTCCAAGGAATTTTCTGGGATTTTTTGGAGTTTTTTTGCTATTTTATTTGGTCTCCTTGGTTTTTGACCTTTTCTTTAATTCTGAAATTCATTTTCTCTTTCTTTATGCCATGTCACATGCACGGTACATCTTCCCCAATAGAACTGCGTACAGAAGCCATGCGCAAGCCAAACAACCTCAATTTCCTATCTCTCTCCACGGTGCATATAAAAATAAACCAACCATGTCAATACGATCGTCTTGATCTCCTCTTCCAATCCCCCAAATTGGTTTCCTCCGAATCGCTTTAGTTTCATCGCAATCTGCAAAAGAACCGAGCTCCATCAAAGGTCTTCTCCGTCGAGTTCCGTTGCCATCCGACGTCCCCCGGCGAATCGTCTGTGCTGTTAAGTTCGCCTCACCGCGTTCTACGTCTACCTTCCTTCCCCATCGCCCGAAGACCACCGAAGCACTGCCGGGCATGTCAAGCCATATTGTTGAAATGTGTTCGTCGCATTTCCCGCTTTCTCGGTGAGTTTTTTCAAAATCCAATCGTGTCATCTTGTGTCCCTCGTCACGATCTATTTTCCCATATTTTATTTTCAAGTTTCATCCACCGTACATCAAGAATCAAGCTTTCTCTCTCCTTTAGGCCAACTTCCCTTCTCCAGCCAAATACTCGCAACCGTTGAGCCCTGCCTTCATCCCCACCACCGTTGGGTTCGCGTCGTCACGTTCTACGCCATGCTTCCCTCTCTTTTCCCAGAAAGTCGCTAGAGGCGCCACGCCACCGTGAGGCCGGCGCTGACCGCTATTCTTGGCCTCGCCACCGGCGACTGCCACCTCACCTCACCATCTGGACCGCGTCACTACCTTCGCCTCATCGTCGCCATTCCATTTTGGTCCTTGGCCGAAGCAGCCTCGCCACCGACACCATGCGCCAAAAAATAGCCTGTAGTCTCTGTTGAGTTTCTACGTTCTGTTGTTTCTCGGTTCTGTGATGCTTCTCTGGTTTTCTCTCCTTTGTCTGATGAGTGGGCCAAGCATTTTCTATTCTCTCTCTTTGTTTTGCCACTTCTTGCCATGCTAGTGCCATCTCATGCCACATAGCCACCATCTCCTGCCAGGCTGCCACCATGAGCCAAGAACTGGCCAAGCAGTTCTCTGTCCTGATTCGTTTTTTGTTCTCTGTTGTCTCTATTGTTTTCTTCTCTGGATTTTCAGTTCTCTGTCCTGATTTGTTTTCAGTTCTCTGTTGTCTCTGTTGGTTTCTTCTCTGGACTTTCTCTCTGTTCGCTAGTTGATGAGTAGACCTCATGTGCCATGCAAGGAAATAAATCTCTTCTCACTTCCATGGGGACCCCATTTGTAATCCAATCAATCCAAGCCATATACCCATCTTCTCTATTACACTTACATGTGGAGCCCACATGTTATCCACCCAACTCAAAACCATAATTATTTTCCTCTCTTACATACGGGTCCCGCATGTCAGTCAAACCTTGGTCAATCCTGTTCATGAGCTTGGTCCACCGTAGACTAACATCTCTCTGTGGACCTGGTGCATATACTAGTGGCCCACATGTCAACCCCTAATCCTATTTTCTGAAATTGATTTAATTCTTGAAAAATTCTTTTATCTCAGTGGCCCCACATGTCGCGCTCTCTACCTTTTTCTGGAATTATTTCAATTCTGGAAATTCATAAATATTAGTAGGTCCCACATGTTATACACTCAGCCATTTTCCAATATTTCCGAAATAGACTATTCTGAGAATATTCTATGGACCCACTTGTCAGTTTCTCTCTCCATTTTCCTTTTTCAGCATTTTCCTTTCGCATCGAACTTTCGAGAGCTCATTCTTTCTCATACGAACTCCGATTGAACCCATTCAAGTTTCTAAATTCATATAAATTCAATATCTACCTTCTAGTACCTTTCAATTTCAATTTGGAGTTTATTTGATTTGTATTTTTGAATTTTATTTGTTTTGCGCTTTGTTTCTCGTTAGACGTTGACGTTCCAGAATCGTCCGAATGAGCTGAAGGTCAAAAAAAGTAGAAGATTGAAGATAAAATAAGAACATCATTGCTACAGCAAGCCAAGTTATACCTTTGACCATGTTGAACCTAGTTTTCCAAAATTACTTTGATTCAATTAGTGCATTTACTTTAAGTATTTATTTAAATACTTTGGGGTTAGTTTTATACTCATTTGATTATATCCACCTTGCCTATTGTATTATTACGATCTTTTTTCACACTAGCTTGGTTAATTATTAGTTGGTAATATAAAAGCACCAACGTGAGTTGGTTAGATACGAATAGTTTGCTTAGCCATGCAACGAGTCATTCATATCATTTAAGTTACAAATATAAACTTGAATAAGTGATTATGAAACTTTGTGTAAAACTGTGTGTTATGTGCTATTACTCGTTGATAGCATGTGTTGCTTTTAACCAACAGGGTAGGAAAAGATTTAGACTGAGGTGAGTGGTGGAAACTGTGTGATATGGTGGAGCTTAGTGCTTGGGATATGGAAAAATGATTACTTAGCTAGAAATTGACAATCTCGCCTTGGTCAATTAAGGACTTAACTTTATGCGTTATTAAACTGAGCCACAACTGTATGGCCACATGCCTGGTATGAGACATGCCTAACCTAGTAAGTTATAGAGTCTTGATGTTGATTGCTCAGGCAGATAGTATTTCTGCCTCCATGGTGATTCACATCGATTGATGGTTCGCTGCTTCCAGGTCCAACGGTATGCGATGGGCTAATTTCCTGTGTAGGCGTTGGTGCCGTGAGTAAAACACATCAGGAGTGTCAATTGTTGAGATGAAGTTTCGAAAAGGTTTTGTTGTGATCATCTCTGATCTAGTTGATTGCATCTTATGGGTAAAACGTACAACCTCTGTAGAGTGTTAAATAATCTATACGAATAGCCGCGTCTGTGGTCATGGACATGCTCGGGGATTTCACACGAGGGGTAGATTTTCATAAAAACAATTGGGAAGGGACAGCTGTGTGATTTAAACTCGTATGGCTATGTGAAAGAAATTGATTAAGCTTTGTGTCCTTTGTGAAAATATTTGTTAAACTATTATTATTTGTTTGTTTTGAATTACACTTTCAATCTATTATTTGTATTCAATTGCAAATACCGCTTTATTGCAAAATAACTACAGAAGTCATTTCCTTTGGAATAAGCCATCATCTATAATTGCATTCTGTGGTACAACTTGTTGAGTACTTGGAGTACTCATTCTTGATGCAATCATTTAGATAAAGTAGATGAATCATCGGTCAACAAGGTCTACTTCAAGAATCGTGGAGAACTAGGTCGCGCTACCGTAGTCGATTGTCTGTGGGCATATAGATGGGCTTCACTGGAGTTATTCCGTTACCTTCTGCTGCAGCTTAATTGAGCTATTCGCCTCCGAGGCATTAATTGTAAGTTTTGACCTTAAGGTCGTTACTCTGATAATTATAGTTATTTGTTTATTTATTAGTCATCTTTGTATATAGAAATGATATTTCATCGATGTTGCCACTGTGTACACTAGCGTGATCCTTGACTAGTGCAGTATACACAGAGGGTCCAGAATTGTATTTTTGGATCCCGATAATGGTAAATTACTTAGCTACGCTAGCATATTTCAATGACCATGGAGCAATGAAATTGTTTATTTTTTCAATTCAAACTTACGCTAGCCAAACCAAAGCTGAGTACATGAAGTTATAGTACAATAATGATAAACCAAAAAAATGAGAACAGTAGTGCTGAAATTGGAACCCACACAAAATCTAAAAACTAAGTACAATTATCTAATAGAAAGAAGAGATCATTGCTGGCCTAGAACTAAAATGATAATTTGATAAACCAGCTAAGGCAAAATATGCCATCCTCGTTCTACACAAATACGAGGCAGATGGCATTCAATCAGTAAAAATGTATTGTACTTGGACCACCAAAAGGAATAGTTCTAACAACATGTCAAAACAAAAAACCAGCAATAAATTCAATTCTTATTCCATTCAGAGTTTTTTTACCACACGCACCATAAATTGCATGCAGACATCAACATACATACAAACTAAAATTTATAGTCATGCATACATTCACATCATGAAAAGGAGAGGAAAACACTACCTGTTCAGGGTGCGACCTCGAGTGCAAAGGCATGCGAAAGTATTGGTGGTGCAGGTTGCTGATAAAGCAAAGAGTCTGAAGAAGCAAACCTTTTGGTCTGTTAGATGCACAAATCAAAACAATAGCATTCAGCCCTCAAACAGATAAGAAAGAATTATACAGGGAAATATGTAACATCCCAAAAATTTGGTCTGTTTTGAAGTTTTAAAAGAAAAAGAACCATTTGGATTTTTCTGCTAAAGTTAAAAGCTTAATATGGATTTTCAGAGTTCAAAAACAATTTAATGTGATTAATCTCAACATCAACTATTATCAAAGTTATTTTATTTGGGTTCTATGTGCTTGGATATATTTTCTAGATTTTTCTAGAATTTTTCCGAGTGCATTTGCTATTTTCTATTTGCCTTCTTGCCTTTTCTGCTATTTTCTAAAAAGAAAAACCTATATTACATCTCAGATTTCGTCTTGGGCTGAATTCCTTTGCTCGGCCTAATCCTATTCTGTTTTCAACCCAACCCGCTCCCTATTTCGTCGGCCCGGTTCCCTCTTCACCTCGGCCCATCTCCTTTGCGCCAAGGCCTGGCCCGCACCTCCCGTTTTCCTTCGCTCGCGCGTGAAGCCCAGCCGAGAGCCAGCCCAGCCCGAGCGGTAGCCCTCCCCTCTTTCTTTGTCTCCCTGCCGCGTGGGACCGCCCTTGCCACCTGTGCATCGTCTTCAACCCGAGCTCCTCCTGGAGTCCATGTCCAGCACGCGCAGCGCCGGCCGTGCCCCTTGCAATCTCCCCATCCGGTGCTATTTAAAGGGACCCCTCTGCGTCAAAACGTGCGCATCATCCACCTCTACCGAAACCCTAAAGTGTCGCTTCCGTTCCCTTCTCCGTCGCGCCGAATCGAGCCAAAGAACAAAGCCGGCCATTGAAGCCTTCGCCGCCGAAGTTCGTCGCCATCAGTGCATCTCCGATCGCATCGTCTTCGCCGCTGGGACCGCATCATGAGGAGCTTCGCCGTGACGCTGTTCTCTTCGCTTGAGGATCTCCGAGTCGCCATTGTCGTCTTCGTCCGAAAACCGAGCGCCGGCCATCTTTTCCGATCTACACCTCCGGTGAGCTCCCCGCCCTTTTGAGTGCGTCATCTTGTGCTCCGAGTTAATCTCATCCAATCCCCACCTCCCTTTTGTCTTTTCCGCCGTCGAGCCGTCGCCGCCGTGCTTCTCCATCTTCTCCAGCCATCTGGTCCTTGCCGCCGTTCCGAGCGTCCTCCGGTCTCCTTGAAGGGCTCTCAGTGATCCTCGTCACCTTGCCGCCTTGGTGCTCGCCTTCGTTTGCTTCGGGCATCATCTCATCGCCAAAGCCGTCACATCCGTGAGCTCCTCCGCCGCCAAAGTCGTCGCTGTCGCCACCTCATCGCCGACATTGATGCGCCTCCGCCTCCCAGAGCATCATCAAGTTCTCGGTGTTCCGTTTTGCTTCTCGGACGGACTCCTCTCGCCGCGGATCACCGTCGGTGCTGCCAATCTCGTCGCCGGCCATGGCTACCGCCTCCCTTACACGTTTGCTCTATGCCGAGTCAGCCACCAGCTAAGCCGCCACCTCACCCTTTTGGTCCACTCGGCATCCAATCATCAGCCACATGGAGCCCATGTGGTAAACCAAATCCCCACCCAATCTAAAAGGTCCATGGATCCAGTTCTTCATGCACCAAGTCAATGACAGTGGGTCCCACCTGTCAGGTTGTTTTCATCCCAGTCCGAACATCCTCTGCTGACGTCAGCTGACGTCATAATCATCTTTTCCTTCAAAAAAATAATTCAGTAAATCCATAAATTCTGATTTTCAGCATTTTATGTGATTTCAATCTTCCGGAGCTCATATCTTTTGCATCCGAACTCCGATTGAGTCAATTCAAATTCCTAAATTTATCTAAATTCAAGATCTAGTTATCTGAGATTTTTATTTAATTTTTGGAGTCTGTTTTCTCTCTGTTATTTATTTATTTGTGTTATTTGCTTGTTTTACGAATAGACGTCGATACTTCGGGAAGCTTTGAGCAAGGAGTAGCATACCAAGATCAAGATCAATCACTGGATTTATTCCAAGGCAAGTCGTGGTTCTTTGATCATATTGAACCCATGATTTCAAAAGTATATTATTTTATATAATTGTATGCTATCTTTATATAAATTGTTCGGGGATTAGTTATTACCTGTTGTCATTATGCCTCCATTGAATAATTGAATACCATGAATCCTTTGTCACCATAGCGTGGGAAATTTTAGTTGGATTTATATTTATATTACCAACATGGGTATCGTACATATGCTTAGTTCAGCTTAGTTACGATGGGTTTGTCATCATGTGTATCTGAATAATTAATTTTGACTTAATGATTTATGGAATCATGGTGGTGAGTCATTCTTGTTAAAATTTGGGTACCATGACAGGGTATGTCATAGTTGTTGGTTAAACAAAATGGTTTTCGCTCGGGCGAGTGGTTGGTGGATAGTGAGGATGTGGATTTAACATGTTGTGAGTTTGTGGTAGACTCGCCTGAGTAACTTGTCAAGGACTTAATCTTGTGCGCCATTGAACTGGGCCTTAACTGTACAACCACATGTCTGGTATGGGACGGACCTGACTGATTAATTAGCAATGTCTTAATTTCGGTTCTGTCATGTGAAGTGTGAGTCGTGGAAAACGTATTCTCATAGTGGCGCAAGAGGGGGGCCCTGTCTGGTCGGAAAGACATTCAGTGTTGAAACCTTAGCGCGTAATCGGGTTAAGAAGGAGCTTTGTAAAAGCCTTGTGATGATCACTTAGTCACACGCCTACGGAAGCGTGAAATGCCTGACATTATAAGTTGATCTGTCTCTTGTGAGTCAAGCTGTACAACCTCTGCAGAGTGTAAAACTATTCGAATAGCCGTGTCCGCGGTTATGGACGTGCTCGGGGATTTCACACGGGAGATAGAGTTTCTTCAAAAATGTGTCGGAGTGTGGATGGGAAGTTCACTTGATGAATATAATGTTCGTTTGGGGAATAGGTCATTCACTTGGTGGGTTGTGTCGATTGGTGAATGGGGAATTCACTTATCTTTGGTTTGGTTGGGAGTGAATGGGAAGTTCACTAGTTGTTTCAAAGAAAGTGTTTAATTACTTATTGTTGTTTTCAATTGCGCATTTCAATCTATTTATTGTATTTATCGTAAATGCTGTTTTTTTGCAAAAGAGCCCTACAGCTAATCTTTGTTCAAGCCCTGCATGAATACTATTTGCATACATTTCCCCACGGCTTGCTGAGTACATTCAAAGTACTCATGGCTTTGCGCCCTGTGTTGCTTAATCTCCACAGAAGGATATCAAGCTGCTCAAGAGTTTTTCGCCCAGGAGGACCATGAAGGTTTTGTGGATTAGGATGCGTTTCTTCACTCGATTGCCTGTGGGCATGTTGATTGGTCATTGAAGAGTTTATTTCCGCTGCAAGAATTCATTTGTTTCTTTAGCCCTGTGTGGCAAGTTAAGTAAACGTTGACCATAAGGTCTAGTTATTATTATTATGTGTTACTCTGAGATCTTTTTAGTTAAATTGAATAAATGGATGGTATTTCATCACTGTTTTCCTGTGTGAGCTAGCTACTGATCTGGGACTAGTTCAGAATACACAGAGGGTTCCTGAGATGCATTTTCGGGTCCTGACAAAATAAGACCAAAGATTTGGTGTTCAAAGCTTCGGTATTTATCAGGCACTGCAGATCAAAGGAATTAGAAATATCTTGGTGACTAACACAGCCAAAGCACACGAAAATACTTACTGATCGGCTGCCCTCCAATCTTATTCTAATGGGAAAATCAATGAATTCACCTACACATCTAGAATAAAACTGCAAGTAAAGCACTCACCATTTCTCTCAAACTCCATACAGAGCACTTGCATTCTAATCGCCTGAATCAGGTCGCTCTCTAGCATGTTCATCTGAGAGCACTTCAATTCCAATTGCAACCTCACTGCCAAAGCACTTCAATTAGGAACATATTAGATAGATGTGTGTAATTTGTGTTACAATAGAAACTCCCTTGTAATTTTCAGGACAATTAGCATGCTTTTGTGGACAAAAATAACCACAAATTCTAGTGAAACATCATCCAACTATTGAAGATCATTCAAGCCACTCTAGAGCCTAAGAAACCTATATTGCAGTTAATTGCCATGCATTGGAACTCCTCAACAGAAAATGTATGGAGGGAACAGCAGAAAGTTGCCTCACAAAATCTATATGAAATTGCACAGAACACAGAGCTTGTTATTTAGTGATCATTAGATTTTTGGGTTCTATTCAACTCTTTTGCTTATTTGCTAAAATTGTCAGCCAACACAGATATAAAATTGTTCAGTTTTTTTTTTCTGAAGAGAAATATCGAAGAAACATGATTCAGTAAAATAACAAACTATATAGTCATCATTGTCCATAGGGCAGCGAAAAATAAGAGACCACAGAAACTTGTCAAACCATTTAACCATATCCTAAGAAAATACAAGTGATCTTGATTTAGCACTACCAGCACACCTTAAGTTCAAGGATGCTCAATTAGGAACATAATAGATAGATGTGTGTAATCTATGTTAAATTGAAAAGCACGAACCAAATATAAGGAAAATAAAAGTGACCCTACACCAAATCTCACCTTATATTTAACCCTTTGTTCATAGAGTCCCTTAAGTGAATACATCCTTATTTCCTTCTCTGAAAGGTGCACCCAACATAACTACAAAGTAAATTAAAAGAAAAGAATGATGGATCGACAAAATTCTATGCCATTTGAAAGGTGGTATCCTTTGGTACATCCACCATATTATAGACTTAGTGCCATCAATACAAAGTGGGCACTTAAGCATTAGATGAGCTATTGATGTAAAGCATGACTCTGACCTGAAATTTGTCAGTGACCAAAATTGATAAGCATGGCAAATGCCTACTAAAGCACACTCCATGAATTTTGTCGGCAAATGATGTTACTGCGAGCAAACAAAAATCATAATATCAGTAGCTAGTTACTTTGATTTTCAAGGAACTTAGAACGAAAGATAAAATTGTAAATACTATAGGCCAGTGTTAGAAAATCATAATATCAGTAGCCAGTTACTTTGATTTTCAAGGAACATAGATAAAATTGTAAATACTATAGGCCAGTGTCAGCATCATCTTTATTGCTATCAAAACCACTAACAATGGTAGAGTTGTTCAAGAGGCAGACATAAATAACGTTACTAAACCATCATGCTCTATAAGAGCAAGTGCACAAAGCAATACAAAGAGTGTGTTTGATAGATTTTGAGAAAAAACACAAAGAATTGAGGTGTAGAATGAACTAATCGACATGGAATTGCACACCTATTAGATCTTGCTGGGTGAAGTAGCTTGTGCATGGTCCGACAAAAATAAATCATCAGAAAGCAAAAGCTGCTTTAGTCCGACAAAACAAATCATTAGGGAGGGGTATCTATGAAACATACATAGAACAATAGCACCCACGTTCATTGCTTGCAACCGTCGTGCAGTTAAACTTGGCGGTTTGAATGCATGTTCCTTCGTTGCCAAGACGATCTTAATTTGTGTAGGGATTGGGATGCCCATTCCCAAATGCACCCTAGTTGAAGCCCATGGAAACGCAGGGATTAAAGTCAAATCTTTTGCGGAATGGAAGGGGAAAAAACAAAATTTTCTGAAGCCAATTTAGAAAAGAACAACATTTACTAACAATAATGCAATTGACGACTATAAACAAAAAATGCCCCAAAAGCCAACCTTTTCTTTATGCCTTCTTCAACTGTGAATAATGGAGGCATTGGAGTGAGAAAATACAAGCACTCGATCCGGCGCTCGATCTGGCGCGCGGAGTGGCGGGCGGCATTGGCGAGGTCTGGGGCGACCAGATCCGGCGCAGGCATCGGGTACCGGCTGGCGCGTCGCCACCGTCATGGCCTCGTCCCCTTCCATTCCCGACTACCCCCCTCATGCAAACAACCTCTTCCTCCCCCTCCTCAGCGTCCCCGTCACAACCGCCACCTTGAGGTTGGGGGACACCATATCCGGTGTGGGCATAGAGAGAGAGGAGAGGGAGGGAGGGCGGCACGAGAGTGGGAGACGGGCGGCACGAGAGTGGGAGGCGGGCGGCGCGGGTGGGGAGCGTGTGTGGTAGGCGGGCGGCGCGAGAGTGGGAGAGGGAGGGAGGGCGACGCGGGTGGGGAGCGGGAGGCGTGAGAGAGGAGAGGAGAGGGAGGTCGGCACAGGTGGAGAGGGACGAGGGCGGCGCGGGTGGGGAGGGAGGGTGTCGCGGGTAGGGAGTGAGAGGCGAGAGAGAGGAGAGGGAGGGAGGGCATCGCAGGCGTTGTTGTGCGCGCAACGCAATCTGGACCCTCGGTCGTCTAACAAATCCAACACTCACGGAAGAAGGTGAGAGGAAAGATAACCACCGATTCGTATTTTTAAGTAGTAGAGATTGTCGATTGTGAGGAGCATAAGATGTAATTTGTAAAACCCTGCGAATGAAGATAGTTGCGTTTGGCATGCTTGACTTTTTAATTGTTAATATACTGTTTGAATTGTGTTTGGCCGTTGATATGCAGGTACCCGAAGATCGGGACCAGAAAATGGCCAACGCAATTACTCATCCGAAACCGTTATGTCAGTGCAACTTCATAAAAGTTCAAAGTGAAATCATATACACAGGTACAAGTTTCATTCTTCTATATGTAGCTATATTACTCATGTTAGTTCTTCAGATAAGTCGACTTTTAAACTGATGAGCTTGTTTAATTGTTATATTTATGGTGCTTCCTGTTTAGCTTTTTGGTCCAAAACCCTTACCTGTGAAGTTACTTCTTATGTGCAAACCTCTAGGTGAGGCATTAAAATATTTGCAGTAAGTTGCTGCTATTATTGTTTTTATGGTCATGTGTAGGTATTTTTTTTCATAATGTATGTGTCTATAATTTTGGAGATAACACATGATTTACTGGCATTTCATTTCTTAAGCAGACAGTACTCTATTAGCATGTAATATTCATGGATCATAGTATCTATTACTTCAACTTGGATATTTTCGGCCGACCTTAGGCCCAACACAGTATCTTGCCCACCTTAGGCCCAACATCGTATTATCGGCACATTTCAGGCGATCTTTGGCGGATACGGCTAGTTTACGAATCGTATTTACACTTCTGACCATTCGCAAACGGTATTTGCAAAAATAGCAACGCGCCGACGCCACCCTGCGCGCCCCGGCCCCACCACACACAGCGTAGCGCATGCTCACCCGCGCGCGCGTTCAGACGTGTTTTTTTTAAAAAAAAATTCTTTTTTAATTTTTTTTAGATGTAGAAACATTTTTTTTAAAAAAAATGCTACAGTGGTGGGCGCGCGCTCACCCTGCGCCCACCACTGTAGCATTTTTTTGTTTTTCTTTTTTTAAAAAAATCATTTATGTTTTTTTTAAAAAATCATTTATGCATATTTTTTGTAAGAATTTTTAAATATAGTAAACAGGGTCCAAAAATTATGAATTTTTTTGTGGAGCCTTCTGACACTGTGTATTTGCATGTGTAATATTTTCAAAATTTTATCCATTATGAATTTTTCTCGAAAATTCATTTAAGTATATTGTAAATAGGGTTTCATCATTTCATGTGACTTGGAATGTATAAAAAAAACGTTGCATTGCAACTCCATTGGAGATGTCGATATACAATATGACAACACATATTATACCACAGGCTAGATAAACTTGTACATGAACCAACTGAGGAAAATGCGTGGCATGCAGATCATATAACAATGGACCGTAACCTCCGACTCGTGTGCGTTTCGAAGGCTACGGTACATCGTTATATGATCTGCACGCCACGTATTTCCCCTATTTGGTTTATGTACAAGCCTATCCAGCCTGTGGTGCGATGCAGTATTAAAGAATAGTATCCACATTAGGGTTTCATCTTTGCATCCCGAGCTTGTCTGGCTCCCTCTCTACCGTGAAGTGATAGGATATGTCTCCTCGTAGATGGCTCTTCAAGTAGACGGTGACCTTGACGCGCCACATTTCCTTGCCGTACTTGTTGATAGTGAAGCCATGATACTCTGGTCAGTGGACGTAGTCCAAACCCTAAAGTATGCACCACAACTCTGCACAGAAACCCACCTCCTTCTCAACGTAGGTGTTCATGAAACACATCTAAATTTTTTTTGAAATTAAGAGAAGATAAGTATCGAATTTAAGCCATAACATTTTTCTACATACGACTAACAAAGTTAATTACCACTAAACTAATTCATTACTACTAAACTAATTCATTACTAGTCAACTAACTAATTACGACTAATTAATTACCCCTAAACTATCTAATTACGACTAGCTGACTAAGACTGACTAATTATGACTACAATAATAACGGCAAAAACATAGCACAAATTACCTGTCATTTGGAGGAAGTAATCAATCAAAGCTGAGCGACGAGCGAGTGCCAGAGTTCGGTATTTATAGCCGAGCGGAGAAGGAGTCGCGGCGTTGGCGCCGGGAATTCCGTCAGATTTGGCGCCGGAATTTCTGGACGAAGCGATAGATGTGCGGAGTAGGGAGGAGGGACGGTGGGATAATGGACAAAATTTCATGAAATCATTACAAGTCACATGAAATGATGAAACACTATTTACAATATACTTAAATGAATTTTTGAGAAAAATTCATAATAGATAAAATTTTGAAAATATTACAAAAGCAAGTACACAGTGTCAGAAGGCTCCACAAAACATTTCATAATTTTTGGACCCTGTTTACTATATTTAAAAATTCTTACAAAAAATATGCATAAATAATTAAAAAAAACAAAAACATAAATGATTTTTTTTAAAAAAAAACAAAAACAAAATGCTACAGTGGTGGGCGCAGGGTGAGCGCACCCACCACTGTAGCAATTTTTTTTAAAAAAAAAATATATTTTTACATCTAAAAAAAAAGAAAAAAAATTGAAAAAAAAGCGCAGTAGCGGAGCGCGGGGTGGCGTCTTGCTGGCTGCGGTGGTGGGACCGGGGAGGGCACGGGGTGAGCGCGCGCCCACGCCCGACGTGGCGGCACAGCAACATGGGCGCAGGGTGACCGTGCGCCCACGTTGCTATTTTTGAGAATACCGTTTGCGTATGGTCAGAAGTGTAAATACGATTCGTAAACTTACCATATCCATCAAACATTCCATTTCAGGCCCAAAACGGTATTCCTGGCCCATTTTTATGCCCAACAGGTGCTCTTGGCCCAATTTAGGCCCAACACAGTATTAGGCCTAATTCGATCATTTAACGGCTTGTAACAGGACCAACTGTCAAATACTTGCAGCGCGTGCCCAACGGCCAACACTCATATTTTAGGCACAAATTAAGCGTAACTTAGATAAGATATGAGCCACGTAAAAACACACTCCCAGGCATGTTACCACCCAACAGTTAACACCATCGCGCGCACATTTTTTTAACGAGTTTAGCCCATTTGGAGGCCTGTTTAACATTTACAGCAACAATGTAGTGGCCTATTTAAGTACAAGGCACATTGACAGACTAACAATGCAACCACAATAGGGCATGCTGAACATCCAAACAAATAAGCAACCATCCAAAACGATTACACGCCCACTAACGGTCCAACTATGTACAAAGCAGAACACTCCAAAAATTACATATAGACGCCATCGTAGGAGCTGCAATGGTAAACGAAGGAGCATGTATCAGAGATACAGAGTCCCTCAAAACCACAGAAACATCCCTCAAAAAGGAATGTCTAGAGTCGCTGGAACAAGGAAAATAAAACATGATCCAGCGAAACGACAGTCGATATCTGTAACACATAATCAGTCCCTAAACTTAGTCCAGTACATGACCGTTGCTGATCAACTGACACCCAGGCGCGGCATACCGTATTACTACAATCCACCGAAAGTGTAGTAAAACTTGAATGCAAATATGTGTCAACAAATGAAAACTATGCATCCAGAAGCTCCTTCCATCCTTACATAGAACCTTCATTTTTTTTAAAAAAAAAAAAAAAGGAAGGTCAGGGCAGATTGGACATACTTGTTACAAAATCTCCTTCACACCCCCGTTTGGCTCCCTAGCATTGAATGTGATACATTTAATTAGATTCCTAATTCATCTACACAACACCCAGCCCCTCTCTTATCTTATCCCCTCCCGTACCCGTTCTCAGCTGTAAGAGCCTAACTCCCCCTACGATTTCTTCCCCCAAATACAGCACATACCAGTCTTTCCTGTACCAGTGACCTCCACACGATCTTGACAGCAGGCAGCAGACGCGGGGCCGGCGTTGGGTGATCAGAGGTGGGGATGACGACGCTCAGGTGCTGAGTCAGAGTTGGATATGGTGAAGCTTGGAGAGAGCGGATGCGGTGGTGACAGCAGCAGTAGGAGCTGGTTTTACGCGTGTGCCTAACCGATTATTTTGAAGAAGAAGAAAAAAATAAAATATTAAATAGAGAATAATTTAGGAGTTAAACTTAGAAGATGAGATTTTAACTGCAGCAATAAGACTTTGTAATATACTAGCGAATTACATGGCACACAATTTGGTTACATGCATTATAATTGCAGCGACGGGTCAACCGTAGCATTTTGTGGGCCATGGACCCCCAAGACCCCACGATAACATCACGTGGCAACACGAGAATGGCTAGGGCTTTGACAAACGAGCAGTCTAGTAAAATCGGTAGTACAGTAAAAGCAGCCACGTTTGACAATAATTTGGGATGTATACAGAAAGTAAATGCTATATATATTTTTACTGCCAAGCAACCCACATCCGTTTTAATTTTTCTGATCTTTTTTCAGGAATCGCCATTGTAGGAAGTTGCATATATTACGGGGGATGGGCTGCAGCGTTCGAGATTCTTTAACACCATAGCAAATTTAGAATTTCTCTCTCCAGTGGCGCTACAACCCTAAAAAACCGCGGTGAAATCTAGGCTCTCCGCAACCACCCCATTCCCGACAGGATTAGAGGTGGTCTTCGGCCACCCCCCCCCCAATCTAGTACGTACCTCGGTATGAGAAAAAAATGTGTGCATTGTTTCATTTTTCTCACGGCGAGGAAATAATTAGGGTTCCAGCCAAAAATTTCTCCAATTCTACACAATAAAGTTATCCCTATCGATCCCCCCAAAATTTTTGTTTTCAAAATGCCGGTGCGTGCAGAACCACTAAATCATGGCATGAATACAAGCTCTGAAGTAAATACACGACATTTGTACAGTAAATATCCTAATTTTTTTTATATTTTTTTTGTTGTGACAGTAAATGAGGACATATGACGAGATCCGCTCGAAGTTGAGGAAGATCACCATAGAGGACAGCAAGATGGCACTGGCGATTTTCATGGACCCATCTCAACCTGGACCTGCTGAAGCATAAACATTAGAGTTGCTCATGCGGATCCACGCGCTGGTTTTTCTCGGAAGAAATAGCGAACAAGAAGAGAAAGGTGGTCGAGCCAGAGAAAGTCGTTGCCCTGACGTCCTCCCCAGAGCCCGCAGTGGAATCCATCTTGGCCTCAACTCCGAGGGCCTCGAGAGAAGGGACCTACTATGCTTCCTAATGGATAGGATAGACCCCAATGACATGGTGCTTGGTGTCGGCGGCGGTCGAGCATCCCAATCATGCTCACGTCGTGAAGTGTGTCCTTGAGCTCCCGTGCGGTGGCAAGGACACACCGATGGTGTTCCTAGCCGCAGGAACTGTCGAGCTCGCCAAGCTGAAGTGACTTCTCGGGGTGCCACCGAGTGGCAAAATGAAAAATGAGGTGTTGCAGAAGAGGATATCCATCGGGGTACCGATAGACTGACGATGAGGTGTTTCTTCTTAGTCGTCTTCAGTAAGCTGCTGTTCTCGACGACCAACAACAACGTCATTAGTAAGGACCGTGCTGACAAAGGACCCTGACAACTTTGGCTACATTGACTTGTGCATGGCTGTCGTGGATGACCTAAGAGAGGCTGCATATACCTAGAACAAGAAGAAGAACAAGACCACCAAATCCATCTTCTGGTTGATCGGTCGTACGAGCGACATGGGTTGGGAAGGCTCGAGTCCTAGTTTCTTTGGTTGGCTTCAAGGAGAGCCTTTGATCTTCGGCCAAGTGCTCCGGCCGGTAGTGTCACTTATGACTAGTTTTTTATTAGTTGTCCTCTCATGTCTGGTCTCAACCATGGATGGCAACTTAATTAGCATATGACAACCGTAGGCAATGAAATCCTTCTCCTGCTCAAGTTTCAAAAAACTAGAGGATGATATCACTGCTAATAAAAGAAGAGGTTTACTCCTACGCAGCGGGAAATCGTCGCATCCATTCCTCCTGTGACTCGCGAGCGTGTCCATGCCCTTCCGCAACCGCCAAAATTGCCACCGCCCCACTTCTTCTTCACATGCACATAACGAAATTCATCGTCGTCCCACTCCTTCCCGTCTCACACCCTACCCCCCTTGCACTGCGACTAGTCAGGTAGTGGGGAGTGGAGGCGGCGGCACGGTAAAGCGATTTCGGGGACAGGAAAAGACACCAAGAGGGAAGGGAGGAGAGGAGGCGGTACCTTGGAGGAGAAGCGAAGACGTCGGGGAAGGGAGAGGAAGCAACGAAGGTGCATGAGGTACCCACTCCCATCCCTCTTCCTCAAAATGGGATGAAACCAAAAGCAGAGCAAAACCCCTGAGAGACCCCAGTGTATGGGTACTACCGTGAAAATAGATGGATGGTGGACTAAATTATTGATATATGTGGAGTAGCCAAATACTTTAGAGGATAAGCGGTGGCGCCAGGGAAGGGAGGGAGGCAGTGATGGTGCACGAGGAAGAGGCAGAGATGGATGTGGCCTTTCCTCGCCGTGCCGCTGTCTTCGTCCTAATCCTCCCTTGTGCCATCGCCTCCTCACTTATCACTGCAACACCGCCACTGCCTTTTCCCCGGGTCTCCCGCCTCCTTGTCACGATGTGCCTGGTGAGGGCAGAGGGCAATGGCCGTGAGAACCGAGTCACGGCTTTGGTTCAGGGTGGAAGAAGATGCCCGTCGACGCATAGCCCTCTTCCTTGCCAACCGACAATAGCTGAAAATGGGCAACGTGTCATGGAGAGAAGTCGACATCAACTTCAGCTTCCAAAGGTAAACAATTTATAAGCTCAAAATTTTAGTTTTCATGTAAATAGTAGTAGCAGGTGATGCAATAGACGGAGTTAATATTTCTGTATATGTATGTGTGAAAGAAAATTGGTATTTATTATGCAGTTTATGATCTTATCTGCTGATATGTATTACTCTATTTTAGAGTTTTGTTGCAACACATCGAAAAATGAATCGATCGTGTCTCTTCCTTATGGCTTTTGAAATGCTTCAGGGCATTTTCGTGATTTTGATTTGCGTGGATTCACGGACCAATTGAAGTGTTCAACTAGTGTCCAATGCGATAGGTCTTCACCATGTTATTGCTCATTCGCTTGGGATAGTGTTGTTATGGAGTTGACTTTCACGAAAGGAGGAAAAAAATGTGAGAACGCGAAAGCTTCGCGTACAACAACGACAGACACCAACATAGTTTTTGACGGAATAAATTCTACAAGGAGATGATGTCTTTGACCATCTGACAAGTGCTCCGGCGGTCAAAAAGACATCCTCTGACATTGTAGCAATGTCATATGCTATAGTGTCACGTTATTACATAGCAGCCGTTGGATCAGAAAGGAAGAGATCGTGCTTTACACTGTAGCAAAAATCTTGTAGCATCAGTAGTTTCACGAACATTGTAGCATCGTTGTGCAGTTGATCTGCCCGTTCTTCCGGATCGAACAGTTCAAATCTGCCAAATGTCATGGTACTATGCTCCTCTGTCATTGTCGGTGTGTATGTCAGCTGGAGGCAATCAGAGCCCTCCAAGCATACTAACGTAGGAGGCAGTCCAATTCTGACCAAAGTGACCGGCCGGATTAAACGAGGATTAATTACACGCCTTTTTTTCCAAAGGGGGGAATCCAGATTCCATTACCAAAGATAATGGAGAAGTTATACAACCAGTGTCTGAAGGTATTTCCTTATTACACCCCAATATTTACAGAAATGAAAGGGTCTAACTCAATACAACTTGTTTTCTGTTTTTCCACAGAATGAACACCGAGTCATCTAAAGAAGAACAGGAAACTCAAGAGCGAGAATCCAACAAAAAACCTAGACTACCAGATCGACAAGCAAAGTAAAGAAACTAATTAAAATAACTCCTTTTTCACCCAACTTCAGTCTCTGAAAGCGCCAACACACCATCATCTTGAGCCGGTCCAATTTCAACCACAACCATCTCTTGCCAGCAAAAAGTTTCATGCCACCACTTGACTTGCAGAAAGTTTCATGCCACCACTTGACTTCCTTGCACATCTTCTTCTTTGCTCACGTGTAATCTTAGTGCCTCTTCTTGTAGTACATTCGCTCCAACTAGCAGCTCCTCCTTTTCTCCTTCTTTCTAAAAACATGTCCAAAATTTTAGAAATACACATATAGCAAATGACCTCAGTAGGAGATCTGTTTAGCTTGTTTTCAAAACTTGCCCTGTTTCTTAACTTCCACAAGGCCCAACACATTGCCGACAAGCTAACAATTTGAAAATTAATTTTGCCTGAAATGTAAAACTTAATTTTGCCTGAAATGTAAAACTTTGCCCACCGAAGGTACTGATCAAAAGATCTGGGCCTTCGATCGGCCCCAAACACAGAACAAATTACCCCCAAACATACTTGGCCGCAACACAATCAAAGAAAAGATGCTTAATTGTTTCATTCTCATGACAAAAACTACAATGTGGATCACCTTTCCTATTTTTATTCAGCAAGACGTCCCTAGTTAGGATGGCATTATTCCAGATTAACCACTTGAGTGTTATTTTAGCTTTCCACAACAAATTAAGATAATGATCAGGTAACTGGTTATTAAGGTGCTTGTACATAGATCTCACCGAAAACATACCAGAAGTGTTCCAATTCCATCGAGGAGTATCATTATCATTGGACAAAGCAACAGTCACTAGAGCATCTCTAAGATGACTCAACTCATCTTGTCTCTCTTCGTTCAACCACCACCTGAAGGATAATTTTCGTCCCCCCGATGCCATCTCATGTACTGTACAACCAACATCATTGCTAATTTCATAAAGATGTTTGAATTGGATACATAAAGGGGCAGAGCCACACCACAATCTTCCCAAAAGTCAATGTTTTTTCCATTACCCACCATGAAGCATCTACCTTTGATGTAGTGATTCTTGATTTTAAACATGTCAGCCCAACAAGGAGAATCAGTTTGCTTATGCCTAACATTAGTAACAGCCTTGACTACCATATATTTGGCTTTAACAATTTCTTGCCAGATGCCTTCCTCACTTTCTAATTTCCACCACTATTTGCACAGCAAGCTAACATTTAAAGTTTGAAGGCTTTGAATACCCAAACCCCTTTTTTTCTTAGGCCTACAAATCAGAGACCATTTAACTAAATGATACTGCCTCCGGTTTAAAATACTTGACGTCCTGTAGCTGTTGGAATTAGCTGTTGACGTCAAATAAAAAAAACTGGAGGGAGTACTTCTTTTTCTTCCCCCCACCTTGCCAAAAAAACATTCTTCTGGTTTTATCCATCCTATCAAGAACAGATTTGGGTAACAAATACATTGACATATGATAAATGGGCACACTACTTAAACTAGAATTAATTAAAACATTCCTTCCCCCAATGGACAGAGACCCACTCTGCCATCCATCTAATCTTTTAAGCAGTTTCTCTTCCAAATTACCCCAATCGGCCACACGCAATCTGGAACTACTCACAGCCTCACAGGGACCCCCAAATATCTAAGGGGCCAGTTACCAATTTGACAGTTAAACATGTCAAAATATTGAGTAATTTCCTCTTCTTCACCTCCTATGATCAAAAATTCACTTTTCTGGAAGTTGATTTTTAGCCCAGAAATGGCTTCATACATGTATAGAATCAGTTTCATGTTTCTGCATAATGCAGAATAGATACCCCATTTTGGATCAAATGGGGCACCAAACCTGTCACAAGGCCATTCCTTTGAGCTTTAAAGACCATTTTTGCAAGGCAATCAGCAACTAAGTTGAACAAAAAAGGCGATAAAGGATCTCCATGTCTCACCCCTTTACAACTTTGAAAGTAAGGTCCAGTTCTATTGTTTACTTTTACAATAAGATTAACCAGATGCAGCTTCAGACCGATCTGAAACAAGGTGATCGGCTCTAAAATTCTTCGATCTATTTGTACCTTGCACAACTAAGACGGAGAATACAGACTACAGGGAAGAACAGTCAAACCCTGTTTAACGCGTCGACATCGGAGTTCTCCTTCTCGTCCCCGCCGGACCCGGACCCGCTGGGCCTTTCAACCGGAGCTCCGGTCACTGGAAAAACCCGTTTGCTGCCGCCGTGCTCCTCCCCGGTGTCTGAGTCCGCCCGGCTCTGCCGATGCCACGACATCGACCGCCAGAACGACGCCAGCCAACTTGGCGCCTTCTCCACGGCGTCCGGGTACCCGGCGAGGCTCACGGCACGCCGGTGCCTCCGGACGGTGGCGAGCTCCTTCATGACGTGGTCCGGCAGCCTCAGCGTGTGCCGGTCCGGCGCTTCCATGGCCGACTGCGTCCTCCGGTAGTGGTAGTACCTGGCACCCAGGATGTCATGCCCCCGTGATGCACCGAAGCTGATGGCGGATTCCGGCGTGAAAGAACCCACCAGGCAAGACACATCGAGATCCTCCGACTCCTGCACCGCCTCCTCGGGCGCCGTCAGGTCGCAGCTGTCCGCTGCCGGGAGCGCGGGGGTTCCTGTGAGGTCGGCGCGGCAGAGCGGGCACGTTATCGCGCCGGCGAGCCACGGGTCGATGCAGTCCGGGTGGAACACGTGGCAGCACGCCGGGAGGACACGGAGCTCGTCGCTGTCCGCGAACTCGGAGAGGCAGACAGCGCACTCGAGCGGCCCCGACTTGGCCGCCATGCGCGCCTTCACGTCGCCGTAGACGGCCGTGGGGAAGGCCTCCACGAGCTCCTTGTCGAGGCCGCGTGGGCAGCGGTGGTCCAAGTACGCGGCGCCGTCGACGGTCTGAACGGCGGCGCGGAACGCCCGGCGCGGGGGAGCGCGTGCCTGGGCGCAGCGGTTGATGTAGATGGAGAAGAGGGTGAGGAGGACGAAGGCGGAGATGAGGATGACGAGCACGATGACGGTGGTCGGCGTGAACCCGCCGGCGGTGCTGGAGTGGTTGCCCGTGCCGTTGCTCTGTTGAGCCAGAGATGGCTGCATGGCGGATAAGAGCAGAAGCTGCAGGACGAGGGGTGTGATCTGGCCGCGATTCATCGCCATCTCCGGCCAGGGGTGAACCGCCGGCGGCCGGAGAGATTTACACGCGTGGTGTGGGGAGGGGAGGAGGTTTCGAAGGAATGGGAGGTGTTAATTACGCCGGGTGCAATGTGTAACGTACGAACGATAGGGATGTACCTGTGGCGAATGTGTAGAGCGGGGCCACCGGTCAGGGACTGGGAGCGTACGAGCGGGGTGCGACGTGCAGCTCGCGGGGAGTGGGTGAGTGCGAGGTGGCGTTGCCGATGACTGATGGCTGGTGACGTGTGCGCGCAATGCCTCGGTGGAAATCATTTACTGCTGAACAAGAAAAGAAGCGTAGTTTTTGCTCTTGGTCTGGTGTGTAATCGTGTTGAGGCGGACGAATGCCGATGTATTTTTTTTATTTTTTTAAGATAATAAAAAGAAAATATCTCGATCTCCGTATCCAAAGATACATACAATTTATTTTTTTTTACGACGGTTTCAATTCCTGTTTTATCGTGCCTTCATTTGGTCAGAGTTCTTATGTACAAATCTCCCGTCTACAGAATCAACGCTCCCGCGATATAGTATATACTAATCGTCCAGTCGTACCCTCTGTCAAAGTCTAATTGCCCCAAGATATAAGTAGATAAGATAGCTCTGTACTTTGTTCTTGCTTTGATAATGTGTTTGTTTACGGTGATCATGGCAGGAACGCAGGTAACTTATTCTTTGGGTTCAATCCGTGGTTAAATACAGCTGCTGTTTTTTGTAAACGTTTTCACCCGCCTCACCAAAGACGAGGAAAAGTTCCGACCGAAAGACACCAAAAGCCACGATTGGACGGCGCGCGGTGTTGCAAGGTTTATCTTGGGAGTCCGATCACTTTCCGACCGACCTGCCACCCGCGTCATGAATCATGCGTGGTCTGTATCGCACATATCTAACGTAAAATCCCCAGACAAACGTAGCAAGAGACATGTCAACTTGGGGTTTGAGATTATAAGTGATATACTTCGTGAGTGCGATCGCTCATATGGTTATGCATATCACTGAATTCTGGGTCACACTCACGCGCAGTGTTTTTTTTTGTGTGTGTAATCTCGGATGCTTTCCTGGGCAGTATGGACTCATCTAATTCCGGTTTCCCCAACTACCACTGGTGTGTTGTTGAGGTCCTCCTATAAGCGTGACGTGGTCATTTGGATTTTGGGTCGTTCAACGTTGCAGCGATCAATAATGTGCAGTATTCAATATGAATTATGGGTGGCGGTTGCTTTAGACTAATAAATCAAGTACATGACGCTGTGTTAGAATGACCTCTTCTTTTCTGACGTTGTTTTTACAATTGCAACACGATTAAGAAGAGTAGCCCATGTGAACAACTGACCTCAGACCACCTACTAGCATTCTTATTCACGAAATTCCTAAACTAGCATTCTTATTCACCTCGAGTTCTGGACATTTTTGGCCTCCTACGCCACCTTAATTCCTAAACTAGCAAAAATGAAATTCTGAAGCTAACGAGGTTACTTTAGAAATTAAAGTAGGGCTAATTGAGTCCAAAAGTCAGATTGCTCACGCATGCAGAAGCTATGCTGTTTTCGATCTGCCGAATAAGGCCGCTTCGTGTTTGAAGCTGGATTGAGTGTCCTGCTCTGGCAGCATGTATTCCAGAAGCCTCAGCGGCTGATCATGGGCCGGTGAGATTTTCTTTAGAAAGAGGCCCAAACTTACCAAGGGTAGGTTTCTTTTTTTCGTTTTTCTCTCTTTTTTGCCGTTGCTATATACACTATAGCGCGCACAAAACATATGTATATCTGTTAGGTGCTAATTTTATGTTTTATCCATTCTTTTTTTTTTCTACTTACAAAATAGTGGCATGACAAGCTTCGAAACTGTTCGTGTATATTCCAAAAGTTAAGTGGTAAGGTTAATACGGCCAATATTGTGGTAATATATAGTAACACAAAACATTGCGCAGCACAATAACGGCTCACGAAAGATGATGAATGCGAAGAGTAAATCCCACTTCCTTGGTTAATTAGCACTAACTAACTAAGAAGTGTTGTCATGTTGGATCTTTGCACAGTGCACACCGCAACTTTTTCAATAAAAGTTGAACATGCCTGCTACTACAAGTTTTCATGCGTGGTTAGTTAATTTGTGAATCCTTTAATTTGTTCTTGCAGATAACTCATGATAAGTGTGGTAACTCGTCGCCGCTAGCAGCATTGGATCAAACTGAACGTACAAACCTATGCAAAGTTCACCGGCCAAATAAAAGGGGCCCCAGCATGCACATACTGTCATGTACCCCATGTATGCGCCCAACTTGTCTAATAACCGGAGGATAGGCCAAAGCATCATATTACAGAGGATGGACGAACCTACATTCGCATTGCATGGTTCAGACACCTAGTGGCGCCACGTCACGAAATGCCGCTCGGTTTGTGCCAGAGTAGCCAGACTGCCAGAGACCTGGCAGAGCATATATTTGTCACGAGTCACGAGAAGTACTGCATATACGCAGCATGCATGACCATCTTCCCTACTACATTGCATGCAGAAGCAGAACACAATGCTGGAATCACAATTCACAAAAGCCCTAGCTTATTACTTAGGGTCCAAGCGCCGAACGATCATCGATGTGGCTCTGTCGTAGGCTCGTAGCCAATGGTGTGATATCAGATAGGTGCATGTTTGACGCGACTGGCACGGAGCCCTGCACGTAGGAACAACATTATATATGTAGAATTGAACTGGCCCAATGTGTGCTCTTTTCTTTTCTTTGAGATGGACTGGACCAACGTGTTCGATCGATCGGGTCCGTCGGTCTATCAGTGAATCTCCGTAGCTAGAAGAACAACATCGCTAGCTTGCATGATAGGATTTTTGCTTATAAAATGCGCGAGGTGGTAGGTGCTATACGCTGCGAAACATGACCGCGTTAATTATTCCGTAGCGCTATTATTCGGATAGCCCGAATAATTTCACGCTGCCCGTGCGACCTGCTTGCAGCTGCCTGCCCTGGGAAATTGTAGCGGCATACGTGCTGCAGAGCTTGAGTGAATCGCATCGGCCGTCGCTTCACTTCACTTCCTGTCTCCGGCCGGGGCTCAGGTCCCCAACCCCACGTTACATTTGCCGCGCAAGTTGCTTCTACGAAACCCAACTATTCCGACGGTTTATTGCTCCCCCTTCGGTCCATCATCCAGCACTAGCTACGAGCCTCGGAATCTAAAGCATTCGGCATTCCTGAAACCCAGCATGACCCGGGCCGTCCCGTCTCGTTGTGGCATGCACGCACGGTCTACTGTTACACTTTTTTTTTCAAACTTGGCGTCCATCACGCTATATTGTTAAACATGGCAGCACGAACGTATCTCCATTACCACGTGTCCTCCATCGCTCTCCCTTAGCTCAGACATGTCAAATTCCATACGTCTATAGCCCAGATTCGTGTTGCGCCTGATATGTGGCTGCTCCAGACTCTCCTCGTCCGGACAAGGCCTTGTTCGAGCACCCCTTGCCCGGACGCGGCGCTGCCGCACGCCCTTGGCCCAAACACCGCATGTCTGCACGCGTGTCGCTCGGACCGTCCGCCCATGTCCCGGATGCAGTCGCTGCGGTGCGCCCATACACCGGACGCGTGTTGGGCACACGCATGTTGCCTAGGCAGTCGACGATGCCGCATGCCTATGGCCCGGACACGCCGCGTGTCCCTCGTCCGGGCCTCCCTGCCCCGGCCGCGCTACCTTTCCCGCGCACCCTGCTTTATTCCATGTCATCCATCCATCTTTCATGTTGCACATGATCGCTCACGGACAAGGCTCTGTTCAGACCCCTCGCCCAACGCCACCACATGGCCCACTCCGGCACTCCTACGCCCGACAGCGCCTCCGGATTTCCCGTTGTGCTATCTGCAGGAATTCCTTTCGTGCTCTATAAATACGAGTCGCTCGCTCTCGCTCTCACGCTCATCGCTGAGAACACACAGAATAGAATAAAAAAAATTGGAGTTTAAAGTTTGGAGCAGTTCTTAGGACCGTATCAGTATAGAACCATCCCCCGGAAGGGGAGGTAATTTTTTGTCCGCTGCACTTGTCGTTATTACTGTAGTAATAGTTAATTAGTCTTAATCAACTAGTCCTAATTACTGTAGTTTGTAGTCGTAATTAAATAGTTGTAAATAATTTAGTCGTAGTTTATTACTGCTTATTATCAAGAGGTAATGAATTAGTTGTAACTAAAGTATCAGTTATTAATTAGTGCTTAATAATTAGTGATAATTAATTAATCGTAATTAGTTATGATTTATTATTTAAGTATGAATTAGTTAGTGGTAAAAACATTAGTGGTAATTAATCAGTCGTAATTAATTTAGGGGTAATTATTTAGACATAATTAATTAAGTGAAAATTAACTAGTCATAATTAATTAAGTGGTAATTAATAAATCATAATTATTTAAGTCGTAGTTTGTTAGTGCTAATTACATTAGTACAAATAGAGTGGTCGAATTTACGTGACCATAATTAATTTGTTGGTAAGTAATGGCTCATAGTTAATTTGTGGTAACTAAAGAATGCAATTAATTATGATTAATTATGTATGTGTGTAGTTAATCATTCTTAATTAATTAATTGTAATTAATTCATTGAGTATTACTTAGATATAATGAATTACTTGTAAGTAATTTTTTTAACTAATAATCAATTTTTTTGCTAGTTAATTAATTAATCATATTTAATTACTCGTATTTCATTGATTACTTCCATGTAATATGTTATAATTATTTGTGTCATGTGTAATTAGTGACGAATAAATTACTCATAATTAATAGAATTAATTAGTTTAGTCATATTTAATTAGTGCTAATTACATACCATGTTTGTTATATCACGTACCGTAAATCGGGTTGTTGTGGCTTTAGGTAATTTTGAACATGCAATACTTGATAGTATTTTTTGGCGACGGTCTTGTACAGAGAGGACCCGATGGGATGGACCTGTCAAGATGCTAGTACAAAATGGTCCAGACGGAGGACTCGATTGTCAAACCGGGAGCGAAGGATGAATGTTCAAACACGAGATTTCAGAAGTACGATCTCACAAAAATGGACATCACATTCATTCACGAAACGTAAATGACATTGAATAAATAATTGTTTAATACAAACGAGTCGAATAACAATGTCAAATGTCAAATGATAAACAGTGGAAACATAATAATAGTGGAGCCACACGATGCGCCGAGCAATCGTGCGGTCAAAAGGCCTACTCGTCAGGGTCCTCACCGTCAAGATAGCAGTCTTCTCCTGAATAAGATTTATTCAGCAAGGATGGGCACAACTTCCGTGCTCGCAAGTCACCCCCAATATTGAATTTAAATGCATGCATAGGGAAACAAGTGAGTATGGCTGGGGTTGTTTTGCATAAACAGCATTTTCAGTTTAAATAGACATAGTAATTTCTAAGGCAGTTTCATACTATGGCTAAAATCATATTTTAAAATGACAATGAGATAATGTGGATAACCTCCAATAATAAAGTAAAGGATCCCCTCCTAACACTTGGCTTCCCGCCCAAATTTTCATAAGGATTGACCATCCTCAGCATTTAATAAAGTGTTTTAAAAACCAAAAATAATTCTAACTTTAAGTGGCCCGCTAGCATGTCCATGATCATGACGCGCTATTCGAATAGTTTCTACTCTGCGAGTTGGTACAACTTTACCCACACGAGGTGATATGCTCGTTATGTCGCCAATTCACGCCCGTAGGCGTGTGGTGAGCAATTACCATGAGGCCTTTACTATGTTGTCCTAATATATTCATGCCCGCTAAGGTTTCGCCCTTTGGACTAACCATCCTCGGAAGCCCCTCTTGCGCAAGTGGGCGTCTAACCGACACCCACATAATCACATGACATAAATACACTAGAGCATCACAAATTAATTAGCCAAATCCTTCCCATACAGGACATGTGGTAGTACGATATGGCATAGCAATAAGCGGCTCAAAGACCGGTCCTCAATTGACTTGGGCGTCATTCCTACAAACCATAGGCCTTAATCTTAACCAGATCAATCCCGTGCATAAACCTGTACCCACCATTCCGACCATTTCGCCCAAGTCTAAACCCATTTTTGATTGTATTTTGAATAAAACTCCATTGATAAACACATGTGGTAAGACAATACCACAATATCAAGTTTAAAACAAATTTATAGAAATCTGGTGTAAACCCTCCCAAATTTTGTAAGTGTGAACTAAGCTTGGCTAAGCATATGTTTAATTTTGCTAATATCTTGCCTATGGTATCAAGGTAGTCAGATACAACATTCAAATTGGCCATACAATAATACATGGAATTAACTATATGTAAAACAGGATATTAAAATATTTATAACAACATATGCATGCAATAAAGAATTTAAAACGAAAATAACTTAAAATCTGGGGCAATATGGTCAATGGTGTAACTTGTCTTGGTCGATGTCTTGGAATTCTAAATCTTGATTTGATCGAACTCTCCTGAGTCGTTAATTCTATCTAAAATACGACAAATTCAATATTCAAATTCAAATAAATTCAAAACATAGTTCAAAATAACTTTAAATTAAAATATTTTGGTTTAGTTAGCTAGATTATAATTTTATATAAATTTTGCAATTTGAATCACTCAATTTGGAGTTCATATGCAAAAGTTATGAATTTTAAAAGTTTAAAACCTAAATCTGAAATTTAATTGAATTTCCGAATTATTTTTCTCTGAAAAATCTACTTATTGTAATCTTGGCCGTGTGAGGATTTTCGAATTTAAAAGAATTAAAATGATTTCGACATGCGGGCCCACGTGCGCGTGGCTCGGCTCACGGTGAACCAAGCCCACCGAGCTAAGGAAAACTGGCGCGGTGCACTCGCGTGGCGATGACAGCCGTGGCGGGAGGTTTGCGTGGTACGGGTGACGGTGAAGTCGGTGCTCGAGGTCCTCCGTGACGAGGTGGTGCGCCGGGTTCGCGGACGCGCGATTCCGGAGGTGGTGACGGAGAGGACGGCTTCAACGAGGCGCCGAATCGAGAGAAGAAGCGGCGCGGAGAAGCTTGATCGCGATTCCGCGACGCTAGTGCGCTCACGGGGAATTGGGGATCGTGCGAGTCGGTGTGCGGCGACGAGGTGGATCGCGGGGTGTCGGGGCGTTCGAGATGGCGTTAGCGGGCTCGGGCGCGTCGCGATAATGGCGGTCGTGGGATTTGAGCGCGGAGAAGAAGGCGGGAAGAAGACAAGTGCGAGCCGTCGGTTTTGATCCGACCTAATCGCGAGCGTCTTGTGAGGAAACCCTGGTTTTCTATTTTCTATTGATTTTCTATTTGTTTAAATTCGATAATTCATTTAGGCTTTAGAAAATAGCAAAATAACTCCAAAAATTATGGAAAAATTCACAGAAATTCCCATTCTTATTTTGAACTTAATAAAATTATTTCCAACTTTATGTTGGCTTTTAACTTTGCAAATAATTTTATTCTTGACTTTAAAATTATTATAAAAGCTTTCAAAATTTCCAGAAAAATCCACAAAACTTTAAATAAATTTTGATTTATACTAAATTTGAAAATTGGGCTGTTACATCGATGCGATGAATATTCATGAGGTTAGAAGCTGCATCCGGGGGGACTTTGGTACGGAGCCAACGATTAAGAAACTTGTCATCGATAGGATTACCTGCACGAACAGGGGAGCGCAAGGCGTGTCGGGGCTGGTCAATGTGAATGGAAGCGTAACATGGGAAGCCGTGGTGTACGTGAATTTCATACGCAGTGCACCTAAAACCCTAGATGATGTTGGTGCCTCAGGAAGTGAGCAACAGCAGGTGGAGGTTGAAGAGGGTAGCACAAAAAGTGCTATTTTGGAGGAAGTTCACGATAGAAGACTTGCACATACTTTTATGTAAAATGAGGGGCGGGACTGTGGTGGTCGGCCCGTATTAACTGTCACAAGTATTTACCGGACCAACCTCTTGGGTTGGAGTCGACGATGACATCGACCCAGCCTCGGATGGTAGTGAGGAGGATGCACTCCAGGGTGGTAGTCCAACTGGCATAAATGTGTCATCGGAGGTGCCTTATGTGACACCGAGACTTAATGATATTGTGGTACGTTCGCTCGTACTGCCACAAGAAGAAGGGTCCCAGTGGCGGTTTGATGCCGACACCCTCTTAGTTGGGTAGTACTTCTCTAGCAAGGCGGCCATATAACGATTTATAGCACGGTACGCCTTGTCCATCTCCCACGTGTACCGGGTGCACCTGTTTAACTCAGGACATTACGTAGTGAAGTGTGTAGTGGAAGGCTGGCCTGGCAAGGCCAGCGCTCACCGAGCAAAGTTCTTTGACTCGATCTTCACGGTCAAGGAAGTGACCAAATACACTTGCGAGCTTAGTGAGCCCCTATGGGAGCATCCAAACATGACTTTCGCATACGTGGCAAGCCTCATCAGCCACCTAGTTGCGGAGGACGTCTCCATCTCCCCCAAGATGCTGCTGTCAGAAGTCGTCAATCTGGTTGGTTATTGAGTCAGGTACATCAAGGTCCGACAAGCTAAGCAGAAGGTTATCGAGTCCATGTACAGGACATACGAAGGGGTGTATAACCTTGTGCCGAGAATGCTTCACCAGATTGCCGAAGCAAACCCCGGCACATACATAAACAAGGTTGAAAGTAAAGATGCTGATGAAGGCCCCAACTGGTTCACACTAGACCGGGTGTTCTTGGCTTTCGCCTAGAGCCATAGAAGGATTCATGTTATGTCGTCATGTGCTCACGATGAATGGCATTTTCCTCACTAAGAGGTACAAAGGGCATCATTCTCATAGCGGTGCGCGGTCGACGCAAATGACCAGCTTCTTCCAGTTGGTTTTGACATCATAGAGAATGAGAACACATCCGGTTGGTTGTGATTCCTGTCGAATGTGAAGCAAGCGGTTGTGGGAGACGGGTCCAACGTATGCTTTATCACATATCGCAATACTGGGTTGCTGTCGGAAAGAATTGGACAAAACCCCTAACCAGTGGAACGTCGTACAAACTCGGTGGTTCACGAGGTATCTTGCATCGAACTTTTTCACACGATTCCGTAGTTAAGAACTAATGAAGATGTTCAAGACGTTGTGCATGTAGAACTAGATGCGGAAGTTTGAGTCCATCTGGATAGACCTCGAACATTAGACTACGAGGTATACAAGGGAGTCCCCTTCGGAGGCACAAGAGGGGCAGCAGGCCACGAACGGGCAATGCAAGAGCACCATAAGTTTTACACAATAGATTAATCTCGACGCTCCTAAGTTGGAGAAATGGTAACTGTTTTATGACACATACGGTGTGAGGTATGGAATCATAACAACCAATATGTATGATGTGTACAACAACGTGCTGAAAGGGGTGTGGTGTCTCCTTATCATCGCGATCATTGAGGAGACATGGACTCACACAGTCGGTTCCTTCGTCAATAGAGCCACCGCAGTGAGGCAACAGCTGAAAGAAAGGAAGCAGTGGTCCGGAAACATGCAGAAGTATATGGACCAGAAGATAAAGAAGGTTTGAATGCACGACATCTGGGTGATCGATGGCCTTAAAAGGAAGTACGAGATCAAGTTGAGGTAAACATAGGGATATTTGGCCGAACATGGTAAAATAGAGCCCAAACAAGGCTATGAAAAGTGCTGACGATCTCCCCACCGAAAGCGGAAGATTTGTGTCTCGGGTCTCTACCTGTCTAGGGTGAAGACGCGTCCGACCGAAAGTGGAAGCGCGCGCATCTGAACTACATGTGTGTGGACACGCGTTGTCTGTCCAGGGCATGTGGCAGCGCCGCGTCCAGGCAAGGGGCGCGCGACAAGGCCTTGTCCGGGTGATGAGAGTCTGGAGTAGCCACGTGTCGGGCGCACACGAATCCGAGCTATAGGTGCTCGGAATTTGGCGCGTTCGGGCTAGGGGAGAGCGGTGGAGGACACGTGGCGAACGGAGGTATGTCTGTACTGCTATTTTTTGTAATACGACGCGAGCCGCTAAGTTTGAAAAAAAAAGGTGGCGCAACAGTGCATCTAGGGAAAAATAACTCCGCGCGAGATGCCTTCCTAGTTTGGCGTCGGCACTGGCACGGCGCACGTACAACCACAACGATCGGACAGGAAACCAGGGCGCGGTAAAGTGGTATCTGCGGCGTACGCGCGAGGGCGGGGCCCGGTGGCGCGGCTACCATATCACGGCGTCGCGAAATCGCAATCTGGCGCGCGTCCGGCGTCCGGCCGTGGGAATCGCATCTATCTGCTGATCAGCTCGATTGGGGTCATGTGGCGCATAGTGCGGGACTGCAGGAACCGAACGCGCGCGGGGGCAGACACGACGCGACTCCATGGCGCAAAGAGGCGAAAGGAGGGACCCGGCCGGCACGGCTGCCAACGCGACTACTGGCAGGTCAGGTTACGATCGAGAGCGTTTTGTGGCTCGGAAGTGCTCCGTGTACGGCACGGGCAGACTCGGCAGAACAATTTTGTGGGGGGGCACTGTTTGACACGCTGGGCTAGATTCTTTGCAAAGACGGAGCGCTACGAGTGTTCCTCTCCATGCAAGAACCAAGTCTTGGACTCGCAGCCGTAGAAGACAGCCGTAAAAACGCATCACTGGCTGGTCATCGGCGCAATGCTGGCATAATGAAACGGAACCCTATGCATTGTGAGCCACACAAGTCCTAGAGAATGTAGGGGACATAAATGCGCACACATGTATGAATGAACGCTAGCTACTACTAGCACTACTTTACTAGGTTCGAAGCATTAGGCGCTCGAATACAAAGGCAGGTTAATTCCCTGATGTATACATATATCGACTCAGTCCTTGCCAAGACAAAATTCTCTCTTGATTTTTGCATGTGTGCTGGCTGAGCTATAGAATATAACAGGAATACAGGATTCACATGCAGGCTGAGCTATAGAATATAACAGGAATACAGGCTTCCCGTGCCGACATCGATTCTAGTTAAGAAGCAGTCTTGCCTAGTTAGTACTGCTCAATTAAAATTAAGTGAACTAGGTTTGCTTGTCTATTGCATGACTTCATGAGATTGTTTAGATTGATTAGCTGGCCTGCTATGGCAGTTTTCTCTACCTATAGCACTGTATTATGCATTGTAACTTGTCAGTATCACTTAAACTAAGGCAGTTTTCTTTACCTAGGATGAATTGCTCCATACCATCGCAAAAATCATTCGAGTTGGAGAATATTATCGATATGTCAATAATATATGGTCATAAGGTCTACTTGTCAGTATCACTTGTGATAATATTTTTCAATTTATACATCTTTGTGATGCTACCAAGCTAATTTTCTCTGTCCATTTTGCTTGTAGCACTAACCAAGCATACCCACAGTTAAACATCTATGATAGTGGTTCATATCAAAAAAAAAGCTTATAACTTTACGTAAGATAGTGTCTTTTCCCATTTGTCGTTAAGTTGGAGTTACGTAGACGGAGAACAAAGGTCCTAGGTAGTTTCTGGAGTAGTAGATTGATTTTGCCTCATTAAAGGCTTTGATATTTCCAGTTAAGGGTATGTTTGAACATAGTAATTATTTTACAAGAAACAATACAATTCACATATAAATCATAGCCTATGAAATTCCTATTTTCAAACGGAGCCTAATTGCACCACCTATGCCACATATGTCCAGCTCAAGGAATTCTCTTGTTTCAGAACTTTATACGTATGTACTCCCTCCGTTCATCAATACTTGACGTAGTATAGAGTTAGAAGAAACTAACCAACGTCAACCTTTTAAAAACGGGGGATTGGATCATATACCCTCCCTGAATTTTAGGATTTCAGGATTTACCCTCCCAGCTCAATGACATGTGGGGTCACCATAGGTCAATGACATGTGGGCCAGAAGGGTAAATCCTGAATTTCCATCTAAGGGGAGGGTATATGATCAAATTTTCCTTTAAAAACGGAGGGAGTACTTTGTAACTGGACATGTTTTTTTTCCCCAAGAATCATGTCAATCTAGGGAGTTGGCATATATAGCACTATACCAGGGGTCCTCCTGATGAAGGCCATAGGAAGAATCTTTGAAATGAGCAAGTACGGCAAAACATTTTCTGACAAGTTGCAATAAACTTGTGGTAAAACGAAAGGTTGCAATAAACTGGATAGCAACTGCCCAAACGAAGAACACCAAATCCATTTGTTTAAAGAGCATAGGACCCGGCCATAGGACACTGACCGGAGACGGCAGAGGTTAGCAATGCTTCCAAACTTTGCATTTCACACTTGCAAGACCATCATCAAATCGATCAAATCCCCCTTTACCTATGCATCCAAATTAATCCCCACACGAGACCTCTCCAAGATTTGCACTAATTAACGATCTTGTTTGCACACGTCGTACTGCCTCCGGTAATGCGGCGCAGGACTATGGTTTTCGCATTGGAATGCAGAAATAATGGTTTATCAGGACCATATTGGAACTTTGTTTTTGCATGGTTTGGTACAGAGTACGTCATGAGCAGAATGGAACAAGATTGCCGAGAATTACGTAAGGATAAAATAATACCTACATTGTAGGAGTTGCACGATCGAATTGAGCCATTGTATGTGCCAAACAACAAGGTGTATGCATGTCTTCTCGCTGCTTATCTAGCCATCCTTTCGTGATGGTACACACAGAATTAAATGAAGAAGAAACAAGATGGACATTTTGGCCTGGCCGTGCTTGTGAAGAAACAAAGACGTTGTTCTGCTGATACAATAATGAAAGCAATGATCATGCGTACAGATGTATACTCGTCAATATTTTTCCGGATTCGTACATGAGAGAACACTCCAGCAGCACCCGATGAACGTAATATGACAAGTGGAACAGTTGGATGATTTGTTACTTTATAACCATTCTTTGACGTCGTGTCATGGTGTATCAACACTAGCTCAGTACTAAACTACTAAGATTCATTCTAGATGGTTATGGAAAAGAGCATTTTGTATGAGAACAACTTGCAGGCTCTGATTTGTTAACCTCGATTCGTATCTTTTCTCCGATCGCACGTACAAGGAGACCATTGATGTTACGTCGAGACGAGGACCAACGACCACGTAAATTCCGCGTAGGCGAGTCTTGTCACCCTGTGATAGCTTCAGTTTTGTCATAGAAATTAACGTTAAGCTCCGAGCAGTACTTTTTTTTTCCTTACGGTTGTACAAACAGTGTCGGATATACATTTCTCTATCATGTATTCGCTTCGCGAGGTTCCTGTCGGTCGATTGGATGGATATTATCCACTTCTTTTGTACCCCTACACAGAACATTAGACAGTAGGATGTAATCAGAGCGAGCACGGAGCGACTAATCGCTGAGACGTCGAAGGGAAAACACTAAGTATCTCCTACCTGTTCAGATGCAGCAACCCACCTATCTATTATTATGTCCTAAGTGAAGTCACAACGGGTTTTCCTCGTACCACCTAATATACGGATACATACGGATGGATATCGCTCATCTCGTATCATATTCCGTATTTTTTTCCTCGAAGTCGGAGTCGGATACGGATAGTATCGGACAACCATTTATCTCTTCTGTATTCGCTCCGCAAGTTTTCGGACGATCAGACGGTCGGGAATTATCCGCTCTGTTTGCACCCCTAGCTCGGAGTAGTGTTAGAGTCTTACCTTGACAATTCTTGGAACATGTCTGTTCCTACAATCCTACTGGGCTAGTACTAGCTAGCCAATTACATACCAGTGGGGTTGGAAACCTTGCAAGTTCAGCTTTATCAACATTGGGAAGAAGTAAGTTATAACAAACATGAAGCTATGGTATCAAAATTCACAAAGGATTAGGTCACAATAGAAAAAAAAATCACAAAGGAAAACTGAAGCAATAAAAAAGTTCAGAATGAGTTATTTATGGACAATAGTACGGCTCTAAATATGTGAGCATTTCAGTCCCGATCTGTGCAGATTATCAAGAGAAACGCATCCAGGGCTCCAGGCCTTGGTTTTTATCATCTCTTCACAGAGTAATCATCTGCATTCAGAAAACGGATGTGCATAGAAGAATTACACCATTCATTCTTTTTTACTTGACTTTTTTTTTACGGTCTTCGAGATACAACTTTGACTGCTATTTTTATACCTTTACATTAAAATTTGCTAATAAAATTATAATATTATGAAAATATTTTTAACAACAAATCAAATGATGTATTTTTTATATAGCAATTCTATATAATTACAAACACATTAGCAGTCAAACTTTAAAATGTTTGACAACACATATTCTAGAACGTCAATTAAAAAAACGGAGGGAGTATGTAAGTAGTATTTAATTAATTTGGTCTCGTTAGATTCCAGGCGTGCAATGGCAGCCAAACAAAAACTAACGTACATTCGTAATTCTTCCATGCAATACCTGAAGAACAAAACAAATTGTATTAGGACAATCCGGTGTTCTGCCGCTGGTTTCACTGGCTCGTGGGAAATAATTTTGGAGGGCGGTTTCAGTTCCCTTCGTGGACTTGATCTACCGTGTGCTTGTCAATAATTTACAAATTGCAAGGAAAGTTTCAGTTCCCTTAGTGGACTTGATCTACCGTGTGCTTGTCAATAATTTACAAATTGCAAGGAAAGTTTGTTCTTTCTCCAACATATGTAACGAGATATAATAATCCTTAATTAATTAAATTATTTATCTGTAATTATTATTATAGATAGCAGTACCTTCATGTTATTCATAAAAATACCCTTTATAATTAATAAAATAGAAGTTTAGCCGAGTGATCGTAAACCATTTTACGACCACCCTATATGATCGTAAGTACTCGCACGACTACCTAGTGGTCGTAAGATTTTCTGCGACTATCTAGTGGTCGTAACTCGTAAGCCTTATTACGATCGTCTCATGGTCGTAAGTGAAAGCATCTAGGCCAAGTGCTTCTACACTTACCCTTGAGCCAAGAGTAAACTCTCTACAGTCTTATGTGCATGTGTTGCACTTAATAAGATGTGAGAGGCAAATCACAGTGCATGTGTTGCATTAGGTAGTGGATTGTGTATCCACTTGAGCTTAAGCACTTGATTGATTCAAGTGAGAGTCTTAGGCTTATTACTCTTGGTGTTTGCCGACACCTAGACGGCGTGGAGGCGTTGTGCGCCGGTGAGTTTCTCAAAGAAGATTGTGAGAAGACCAGAGCTGTTTGTGAGTAGTTTGGTGCTTGCCATCTCCGGAGTGGAGGAAGAACAACCATAGTGCAGCGAGGTATGGTTTGATTTGGAACCAGTCCAATTGGTTTGGGCTTACCTCAATGTCGATTAGGGGAGACCGATAAGTCTCCGAACACCACGGTAAAACATCGTTGTATCTCCTTGTGGTTTGCATTCACCTGTGCTTTACTATATTGCAATTTACATACTTGCACTAATTTGCTTATCGTATCTTGTATGATTGCTTACTTGTATGCTTGACTGCTATCATTTCCTTTAGTGAATTCTTTGTTGGTGCACTTAGTCTAGCCTAGTTGATTTAGGTTTTATTTGGACAAAACCGATTTAATCTTTAGCTTCCGCATTAAACAAGTTTTTAACCTAAAGTTTTAAAACCGTATATTCACCCCTTTCTAGTCAGTCTCCTCGATCTTACAGTAAACCTTACTACAATCAGGTCAACTACGACCACTCTATAGTCAACAAAGTCTACAGACATATGAGCTTAATCGACTAGGAACTCTTATGCGCCGTGTTTAATACACACAATAGTCAATATGTGTTGTTATCCTCTAGGATAAATGCACGTATTAAGTATCTGTCTCTGACATAACTGTAAAGCGACATAGGAGGACTATCATAGAACGTGTGTATTTCATCGAGTGTTGAGACGTCTCTTGGTATGAGACAACCACCACCCCTTCATACGCTATATAAGGGGTAAAATCGGTGGACAGAGGAGAGAAAGGGAGGAACAATTTGATTAGAGACACAAACAACAGACATAAGTTATTAAGTTCTACTTCTAGTGATTTATTCTCTGTTGTAAAGCATAGTCAATACAACAACACAGGAGTATGGTTATTATTCTTTCAGGAGAAAGCCCGAATCTGTCTAAATTCTATGTATCTTGTTCTGTGTAGATCTAATTCAAAAAAGGTTCCAGCATACATTCGTAAGATCGATACTAAAACATCGATAATATGTAAGAAACAGTATCAAGTTGTCGCTTATGGCCTGAGTAAATGATTAACATACCTTGTCAGCTTGTCTTCAATTTTCTTGGGGAGATTCCAACTGAACTTAGGTGCTGTCTTCCTACTAACTTTCAGAAACAAGTACACGTTCTTGTATTTTATATGCAAAGAAAGAGTTCTTGAGTATTAAACTATAGTTTGGCCCAGACACTTTTTCCAAAAATTGCAATTTTAGTCATCCAAAAATGCTCATTGGCGTTTTCGCCTAAGTCCTGGGCATTTCAATGGAACTTAGGAACGGGACGGCCTTAATTTCACACAAGTCCTGGGCATCAAGTTCCTTGAAATGTAAAGAAATACAATAGCAAAAATTTCCCATTTCCATTAGACAAAGAAAAAGAAAAGCATTAGAACGAAAATGACACCCAGATTCGATCACAGTTCGAGAGAGTATGCATGCATCTTTCGCTTTCCTTCTCTTGTTGCCGACATGGCTATGTTTGTTCATGTCGCAGATGATTGGGGAACAAGTTGAGATCCGTGCGCAGCTGTTTTCACTGTACGTACCTGCAACTAGCTGTAGCTCCCTACCGTGTCGTGAACTAATGATACATAGCATCGGGGCGAGTGATCGTGGTGCTTCGTTCATCTCATGATGGCAACGCTTGATCGACGCGTACGTGGCAATACATCATGTTGTGACGACGCCAAATAGAGAGGAAAAAAATTCTATAGTATTGGATCTATAATTTTATTGATGTGGATCAATTTCATCATGTGATACGTGTTTTTTAACGAATCTCAAAACGCACAGCCTCATAAATCTCTGATGTGAATTTTTACGAATTAAATACTAAAAGCTACCACGTCACGCTTTGAGATTCGTGAAAAGACACGTATCATGCAGTGGAGTTGGTCCACATCAATAGAGTTGTGGATCAAATCCTATATGATTTTTTTTTCAAATAGAGATACACAGGTGGCAATATAATAAAAGCTTACATGACTTGCGCGACGCAAACACGGGCTTCGATCAAATCATTCGTTGGAAGACCAATAGAGATCGATTGCACGAATTTGTACCTTGAACTCCCAACAAACAGTAACACTAGTATTTCCTCTTTGTGCTGACAATAAATTAATACATTATGCCTTGTATTGAGGGCACCCACTTGAAATATATCGTGCTTTTTTGTACATTGTTCCAGTCCTTGCACAGTGAGCCGTTCCGTCGAAGGAGGAAAAAAAAGATTATATACAGATAGAGATGCTTGTACTAGGATTTTTTTAAATAATATTATTTTAAAAATATTTACAAAAATAAATAATCGCTCCAAAAAATTACAAAAATATGTCCTTATCGTCAATTCCAGTTGAACTGGCGACAGAGACCCTGTCCCCACCCTGTCGCCAGTTGAGGTATTTATCGCCAGTTGAACTAGCGAGGAAGCTATCGCCAGTTCAACTGGCGACAGGAACCTATCGCCAGTTGAACGGCGATATATATCTCAGCCCTAGCCAGTTTTTGATTTTGCCTATTCCACTTAGGCAGTTTGTGATTTACATAAATTTTAAACGGTACGAAATCTGTTAGACTCGCAATAACATTTTATCAACGTCGTATGTTGTTCTACTACGGTAAAATTTTAAAGAATTTAGCGAGGACGTTTGAGGTATGAACGATTCGTAAAGAGGAAGGTAAGTGATATTGCGATTCGCTCGGGAATTCATACACACTGATATTACAAAACTTGCAGCAGAACATCATAACACTTAATTGAAATGATAATTCAGAACATTGATAATAATATTTTTCCCGTGGTCGCGACGTCAACGTCTCCCATGTGGACTACCTCTAGTCGGGGCACCAGATGAGGTCCCCGCGGCGACGTCCGGAATGCCGATGTCTCCTTGGTCCTGAGTATTTCGCGTGGGGCATGTCTTGAAGGTGTGCCCAGACTCCCTGCAAATGGAGCACTTCTTCGTGCGACGTCCGACTTTTGCTTTGTCCATATCGTTCCTAATGCGCCGTACCTGTCGCTGACCAACCTTTCCCTTGAGCCTACCAATGTCCGCGGCCCAGATTAGTTGCCCTCAGGTTAGATGGCCAGTGAAATGGCCAACAACGGCGTAACCATACATCTCTCCACTCCATGTTTGCATCACCGCCTCCTTGGTGAAATAGTGAGAGAGGTACTGCCCGGGATGCTGCACCATTGTCGAACAGGCGGCCATGACATGGAAGCAGGGCCTATGCAGAAGAAGGGGCTTGTTACAAATGCATACGCAACTATCGCGGCGTAGCGTGCACTCATGGGTGATCCTCTCGCGGTTAGTCCCGCGACGTCCTTTATCCCTACACATTATGTCGAAGCGAAGCTCCCTTGTGCCCATCTTGAATGCCCGGAACATCTCACCCTTCTTGCTCTTCTTCTCCATGTATGCGGTGATCATGGCGGAGTAGAGCACTCTGTCATTTGCCATGGCGAGTGACGCATTGCTGCATCTGTTAACAAAGTAGTTTGTGGTACCGCGGAGAATTTGCCTCCACAATACCAACCAAAGGGAGGCACCTGGCGCCGCGCATGACCCAGTTGTAGACCTCAGCTACGGTGACGCGTGTCAATCACTGAGTCAAGCAACTCGTAGTGACTCGCGTTTGCCATACCTGAAAATGCAACAAAAAACAAAGTTCATATTTTTTTTCATGCATCTTTACATAGCCTATGTAGCAACTACGAATTTTCTTTACAAATTTAATACATGTCATTCTATTTTTCTAGTTTAAATGGTATTTTCGGCACTAACAAGATATTAACCGCGCACTAACACAATAATAACAGCGCACTAACAAAATAATAATCACGCACAAATATTCTCATTGCTCTTTTGACCTAATCAGCTACTCTATGTTTTTCTCACAATTTAAAAAAGTGTCATGCAATTCTCCTAGTTTAAAAGAGAATTCTTGCATTAATTATATTACTACAGCGGTCAACCAGCGCTATACTCAATTCTATGTCGCTATTGTCGCAATTCTATGTCGCTACACAACACAAAATATGTACTACACAGTTCGACTACATTTATGTACCATACTCAATTCTATGTTGCTATTGTCGCAATTCTATGTTGCGGGGAACACCCAGCTGCTGGATCGCAGGCGCACGTGATTGAATCACGGCCTGCGGATGACGTGGAGCTAGTGCCGAAGGCCTCGGTGGTGGTGCGGCCTGAGAATGGGCTCCTGGTGCTGGCCCAACGCGAGGACGAATAAGGCCGGCCCGAGCCTACTGATGGGCCTCCCACTTGCGCTTGCGGGACTCGCCCAACGCTCTCGCCTTGTGCTCGGCGACGATGGCCTTGTCTACCAAGGTCTGGAAGTCTGCAAAGTCAACAATGGAAAGCTTGTCCTGAAGCTCCTCAGACAAACCCTCATGAACTTCTCCCGCTTGGCCTCATCAGTGGCCACCTCAGCAGGAGCGTACCTCGCAAGATGGTTGAACTCATGGAGGTACTCAGTCACAGATTTGCGCCCCTGTTTGAGCGCAAGGAACTCCTTCTTCTTCAGCTTCATCAGGCCAGCGGGAACATAAGCCCGACGGAAAGCTGCCCTGAACTCCTCCCACGAGACCACGTATCCTGCGGGCTGCATGGCTAGGAAGTTCTCCCACCATGAGAGTGCCGCACCCTCCAACTGATGGGATGCGAAAAGTGCTCGGTCCTGCTCCTGGCACTGAGCAACGTTGAGCTTCCGCTCAACCAGACGCAGCCAGTCATCCGCGTCCAGGGGATCCTCGGACCGAGAGAAGGTAGGAGGCTGAGTACGGAGGAACTCCGCAAGCCCCCCACGAGACTGATGCCCACCACCTCCAGATCCAAAGGCGCCAGAGGGAGTGGAGGTGTTCCTTGCGATGACCTCTAACACCCTGCGGTCCTCCGAACGGTTGCATTCGATCTGCACAAGGACTTCAGCCATGGTCGGAGGAGGTGGAAGCTCCTCATCGGGACTACCCGGCTGATTCCGACCACTACGGGTCCCTCCAGCCATCCTGTTTCACTAAGATAAGTTAGGTGCAACTCGAGATCCAAAAGCACGGAATCCAAACTCAATTAAAATGACCAAAGAATAACCACAAGAGAGCATAAGACTACAAGTCACCAAACCGACTTCCCGAAACGACTAACCCGTATGGAAAGAACGAGCAATCGTTTGAGAAGACCAAAATTTCAGAACTCATCTCTAGCCCTAGCAGCCCAAAAATCAAGGTATAACCACCTAATAGAGCATTAGGTATTTAGCTAATTTCATATCACTTCTTACCCTTTTTGTCCCACAAGTTTTAGTTGAATTAACCCCTCATTTCCTACCTCCTTTACTAACCACTAGCTAGCTGTCCAAATCTGTTCCTTTAAGCTTCTGGCCGAAATTTCCTGCTCCAGAAGCTCCCAATTTCATTAATGGACAACCAACCCTTCAAATTTCCACACTCATGGTTTTCTCAAAACCAAATTTAATCGATAAGTATCTAGCTTTTGAAAGGAAGAGAGAAACAATTTTTTCAAAACTTAACCAAGAGCAAGGTGAGATGAGCAAGCTAAAATAGGTAAGGAGTAAAATCTGAGAATTTACTTAAATCTTCATGAACCATTTGAAAGTAAGTTTTTAAAATATCCTAAAGGCGACCAAGCTAGGGGTTTCTACACAAGATGGCTCGATACCAACTCGTGAGGACCGGGTATTTAACTTGTAATACTTAACCTCCATATGGTTCTAGCATTACTAATTAAATATCCTAAGCCTCGATGGACATGTGCTTCCCAGAATTGCAGCACATACTCATCATCATAAAATTATACATCATTTCCATACAACATTTAATACTAAGTTCAACAACGACATACATAAAGTAAAGTTATTACAAAAGAGCCGACCGGCCAAATAACCAATATACAAGAATGACAGCGAAAGCAAAAATATCATAAGATGGCTAAGAACAAAAGTCGACCGGTTAGCCAACACAACCCACAAGGCAACCGACCGGGCCGCTAAGCTAGTCGCCCCAAATGCTACCACAACACAGCTCACAAAAGTGAGGCCCTTCGAGCTCACCTTCTTTCTCTGCAACAATTTATATTTAAGCAAGAACAATGAGTACACAAGGTACTCGCAAGACTGACGTGTGGAATAGCAGACCTATTCATATGCTACATGCCAGCTTTATTTAAGTGGAGGTTGTATGTTTCATTTTTGCACAAAGCCAACTTTATTTGCAATAATGTAATACATTTAAACGCAAGTTCGCAAATCTGTTTTGGTGTTGAAATAACAGTGAAATAATGATAAATACAAGTAACCACCTGGAAGTGACTATCCCAATAGCCACCACAACATATCACGAATCCCTGATTTGTACCACCCATCAAGTTTTAATTAAAAGGTTGTAGTCTAACTCTTGAAAAGCTTACCCAAGCGTGTCCATAACCTAGGACGAGGCTATTCGAATAGTTTTAACCATGCAGGGGTGTACCAATGTACCCACACTTCAGACCGCCTTTAAGCCACAAAAGCACACTTCAAGGTATGCAAGCACGGCTAAGTCCTCGGGACATTTCCAATCTTGTGCATTAACTACGAGCCGCTCGTATGGATAGAAACCCATACGCTTACATTGCAAGCTGAAAGACAACAAATCCCATCACGGGTGAAGTCTTTCGGACACTACAATGCTCCCAACACCATCCCTCCTGCGACTCTCTGCGCCCCGAAGCCAATACACGCCAAAGTACTAAGTCAAGAGAGGTCTCAAACCCTCTAGTGTGGTTAGCACACACAGATTGCCTGGATAACAGGTACTCACAAGATGTTCGGTCCTTAATTAACTTGGGCACCAATCTACCACACCCAAAAATCACACCGTCTTACCATTGTGCCCAAGTCCAAATCTTTTGCTTTTAGTTTTGGTTTTGCAATTAAACATAGCATCAAGCCAAATATAGATACATAGTAAGCATTTGTGTGATCAAGGTTATCGACAAGTCGATAACCGCCCATTTCTACCGGAAGCTAAGCATGGCTAAGCGATTAGTCCGCAAAACTACTAAGTGACAAGAGCTCATCCACGAACCCTAAATCACAGCAATAACCTAGGCTCAATGGTAGTAAAGGATAATCATTTGCCTGAGGAAATGCATCTACTAGGTCAACTAACGACAATAGTTTAACACAAACTAGCAATGCATACATAGAATTTGTAAACAACATAAATACTTGAAAATACAGGGATTAACATGATCAAACTGCTTGCCTTGCTGGAATTGCTCTTGCTGCAGAGGAGGATTCTCAGGTTCAATATAATCTTCGGAACCTAACGCAAAAATACGATAAAACCAATAAGAACGAAGAACAAACAAAACCCAACAACAAAAGATACCCAAATCTAATGAAACTTATACAGCAGGTAGGTGATGATTTTAGAAAATTTTAGGAACAATAATCATGCAATTTGGAGTTAGGATGCAAAAGTTACAGCCAAAATACACTTTCTCAGCCTATTAAATCACTAAATTAATTATTGGTACTGTTCATGGCAAAATTTTCTAGAATGATCTAAGCTCTGAAATTTTTATAGCAAGTAGATTATGACATCCTAATGACAGTAAAGTTGAGTTTACTAAATTTGGAGTTATGATGATTTACTTATGATTTTTCTAAGTTGTAAACCTAGCACAAGTTACTTCACAGAAAAATAACCATGTTCAAAACCTATTTCATATTAAAGTACACTAACAGAAGAATCTAACAAAATTGATTTTGCACATTTTGGAGTTATACAAGAAAATATATGCATTTTACAAGTTTAATTCTATTTTGGGGATATTCAAAATTGTCAAAAAATAAGTTATTTGAGTTACACAATTTTCTGCGATAGAAACATGCTCAATTGCATTTTTATGCTAAACTACAGAGGCATAAAATTTTATTACAGTTGGAAACATCTAAAAAGGATTTTAAATGAATTAGTTATGAGTTTCTAAAGTTTTGATACAAATTTTAGTTGATAATTAAATACTTACAGAAATGAAATCCAACCCAAACGGAAATAAACGACGTGGACGCACGAGAGCCCACGATCTAACATCCTACGGCCCACGCGCGCCGGGAACAGTGCACACGCGCGATCTCTAAAAGAAGCCCACCGTTGGATCAGGATCCAACGGCTGACGAGGAAGGATGCATTCGGACGGTGCGGCTGCCTCGGCCAACCACGACCGCAGATCTAAAGATGAACGGCTCAGAACACCCCTCCCTTCGGAGGGTCCGATTGCATTCACGATCTGGACCGCAGATCGAGCGATGGACGGCCTAGAACGACTTAGGCAACCGGATGGTCCGAACGCATACCAGATCTGGGCCGCAGATCGCAAAATGGACGGCGGTCAAAGATCGACGTGCAACCTGGAGTGCTGACACGTGGGGCCGCATGTTAGTGACTGTAAGTCACACACGCGAGCTTTAACACACGTGCACAGGGCTCGGGGCCCACATGGCAGTGAGACGCCCGGAGGTTTTAGGACAGCTAATTAAATACTAATGACCAATGATTAGCGATGATTAGAATTAATGTGTCCTAAAGATTTCCACAGAGGTGGACTTAGGGACTGAGGGCCCACCTAGAAGTGGCACAGGGGTTATCTCCGACAGCCATTAATACCGACACTAATTAACCTATGATTAAGCATTAATGATGTCGGAACAGCACAAAAATGCGACAGCGGGTGATTACAGGGGATCGGGCCCACATGTCAGTGAGACATTAGGCCAAATTAGGACATAATTAATACTTCTAATGATTGACAATGATTGGGTATTAACTGTGTCCCAATTAAATGACGAAAACGGGAGCTCCCTGCTGACAAAATCCCGAGCGCAACCCACGGCTTGTCGCCGGCGACTCCGGTCGGGGCGGCGCCCATAAAATACCAAAATGGGTTCGCAATAGTGTTGCGGACCCAATAGTGATGACCTCACCGGCGGTGGAGGTCTAGAACACCGGCGAGCCGGAAAACACAGATGGAGCTTTTTCGGCAAAACATGAAAACAGCAAAATGCTCCGCTGCGGTCCAAGAAAGCGAGTGTCGCGACTTCTAGGGACTAAATAGAAGCTACCTTAACCGTGGGGAGCTTCAAAGATGGCCGGAGAAGACTTGACCACGATGGAGTTCACCGGAGCCGAGGAAGATGATATGAAAATGATAACCTGAGCAGAATGAACACCGATGGGTGATCAAAATAGCTTCATTATGGTTCCCATAAGCTCCACAAGTAAGTAATTGCAAAAAGAACCACTTACCGGAGTTGGAGAAGAAAGGGGGTGAAATTGGCCGAAAATCTCCAAACTTAAAATTAAGTGATTCCTGAGAATGCAACCCAAAATCAAGTTAGGGGAAATGCAAAGGAAGTTGAGGAGCTCAAAGGGGTACAAGAAAGATTGAAGATGAACCACTGGACACCAAGATCACCAATGGAGCTTCTCGGGTCAACAATGGTGTTTTGATGATTTGAAGTGGTTTTGAGCTCAAAACACAGAGAAGAGCTAGGGGTGGTGTAAAGGAATACCAGGAGGAGCTAAGGGGGCTATTTATAGAGGAAGGATTAGGGTTTCGAGCAAGAACAAGAGTCTATGGTGGGCTCAGTTCAAGGCACGGGCATGGACCAAGAAATGATGGGGGCAAGTGAGACTCGGGATGGAGGAGCCGAAAGCCTGATGCACATTTAATGCCCCGCAGAGAGACGTTGACGAGAGCAAGCTCGAAGTGACAAAAAGAACCCGCCCTCTCTCTCTCTCTTCCTGCCATTGCTCGCCCGCACTGCACGGAGAGACCGAGGAGGAAGAAGAACAGAAGGAGAAGCCATGACCGTTGGATTGAAAATGGACGGTCAGGATTAAAAGGATCCGGCTGAGGGTTTCTAACACTCCAAGCAATCAGGGCGGTCCAATTAAAAACGAACGGCTCAGATGGATGGAATGTTCATGGCGGTCCGAATGTTCCTGCGAACACGGGCCGTGCGATTTAAATCCAACAGTTGATAACAATCGCGCGCTATGCGTGAGCCCGGTGCAGTTAGGTGGTTCGACCGAGTCAAGTGGCTCGAGCTCGAGCCCGACTCGAACCCAAGGAACAATAGAACCAGGTTTTAGGTTTTAAATAGACAGAGACTTTTGAGGATTTATTAGGGATAGCAAAATAACTCTAAAAATCTTGAAATTTTTACAGGAGCTTGCTGACTTAGATATTGACCTTGTGTAAAATTTTCAGAGGTTTTTATGCAGTGTATTGTTCCCCAAAAATTCTGCAAGGTACTGGTTCAAGGTTTGACTGAAAGTCAAACACGTTTTACTGCCCTCAAAAATATTCAAACAATTTCTAAAAATTGTGAAATTTTTCAGAGAATCCACATACCATCTCAAGAACTTAGGAAAAATATTTCCAGAAGATGATCGAAAGATTTGACAAGATTGTTCTAGAAGGATCAAGATTTGGATCAAAACACTTGTGACTTTGTATTTCCATAACTCTTGTACAAGAATTGTTTAGTACACACAGGAAACACATGATGTAAGAAAAAGTTTTAATTCTACTCATTTTCTTACATTTGAAACACAAGTCTGAAACGGGGGATGTTACACTGATGCTCTGTAAGAAAAAGTTTTAATTCTACTCATGCTCTTGTACAAGAATTTAGGATGTTACCTAGATCAAGCAAGACTGCCTATAGTAAGCTAGTGAAATGGAAAATTACAAGACAGTAGATCAAGCAAGATTGCCTATAATAGGCCAATGAATGACACGTGCATGCAAACTTTGTTGTGAAAGATCACATGAGCTCCAAGTAAAGAGTTCGTTCTGCACTGCCCGATTGCACAAGCGGCCAAGGAGAGGTGAACGGTAAAATCACCACAATGCTGGCTAGCTAGTCCGACACTTACAGGACTGCACAAGGAGGGTGCATTGCATGGTACAAGTGTAGCCTACATATAGTACAATCTAAGTTGCCACTGAATTATTTGCTTCTTTTGTGTGGAAGAGCCATCTAATTATTCCAGCTATAATACGTTGATAAATACTCAAATACAATCTATCTATTACCTTAAAGCATAGTCAAAAGAAGCAACCCCATACATCTCAAGGTCTAAAATATCAAACGTTAATCGATGGGAAAAGAGAAAGATCTACAGTTCAACACCGTCGATTGTGGTGGATCCAAATAATAACGGTCTAAATTAAAAGAAAGAGTTCATATCAAGTACAATCCAGAAATAACTCAAATTAGAATAAAAATAAAATAAGCAATTTCATTTTCATACAAATTTCAAAGTAAAATACCTGAAATTTGAAGGGAAAAAAACAAAGTTTAGCAATAGGATTTGTATACGAATTCCAACCAAAATAACTGAAATTTGAAGAAAAAAACATCAATTTGATCTTGATACAAATTCTAAAGTAAAACCCTAAATAGTTATAACTCAGAATAAAAATTTAAAAAAATAGCAATTGGATTTGTATACACATTCCAAAGTAAAATCCATAAATATCTATAATTTAGAATAAAAATTAAAATTAGCAATCTAATGATATTTGCAATTCCAACAAAAAATAATTGAAATTCAAAATAAAAAACAAAAGAATATTTGCAATTTGATTTCCATACAATTCTAAAATAAAATCCCTAAATAACTAAAATTGGGGGATAAATTAAATAAATTAGCAATTTATTTGAGGAAATGGCAAAATATTGCAAGTGTTGCATTAAAGAAGTAGTAAAGCCAAAAACAAGAGTCAGTTTGCCCAGATTAGCCGCCAGGCCAAAAATATTGCCAGTCTTGATTCCTTCCCTTGCACCAGCTTCTGACAGCCTTTGTCCGGCCTCTTGAGTGCTTCTCAAAGTCTGCAGCTCAACCCTGGTAAGATGTTTACCTGGGTATTGATGGTTGGTGCATAATGGTGTGCTCTAGGTGGTGCCGAGTGCTCCACGGATGCCACAGGAGCTTGATTTTTGCACTGGAGATTGCCAATTTGCCATATTGATAGAGCTGCACATACAAGTTGGTAGTTAGTCAAGTTGGAAGGTATTCGACATGCTTCCCACTGGTAAGTACAACGCTAGCTTTGTCGCACCGCTTATAATCCAAGCACAAGCTTCTTCTTTTATTATTGCCATCGTCCCAGCGGGATCATTCTTTTGGTATTGAAAAATCCTCATATTCCTTTCTTTCCAAATTTCCCAGAGAACTAGGCCAAGTATGTCGATTTCGCCGAGTATTCTCCCGGGGATGTCCACTTCCCAGTAATAGTGTATGGAATCTACGGCGTTAGAACAACCCTGTCAAGCTTTGTAAAGAGGTATACGAAGTCCAGCACATGGGTCTCCATTATTCTTCTTCTAAGATTGGCAATTCATTTCCTACCGTGTAGCGCCTCCTTGACTGTTCTGTTGTTTCTGGCCACAATTCTAAAGAGGCCAGATGCGATCTCCCTAAAAGGCTTAGGGTGTAACCAAACATCCTTCCATAAGTTCGCCTTGGTTCCATCCCCGGAGGCTCTGAACAAGGCCTGCTCTGTTTCATTTATTGGGAGTCGCATCCCGCTCCATTGCTTCTGTGGTGTTTTCCAATGGTGTCATAGCCCTCGAAGTCATAGCGCTCTGCCGAAGTAGTCTAATTGTAGGACTCCGAGCCCTCCATTGGGGTGGCACACTATGTTCGAATTTACCCAGTATTTGCCCCCCATGCATGAATTGTTGCCACTCCAGGACCATGCCCTTCGACATTTATCGATTTGTTTGTGTGCCCATTCAGGCAAGTCTTCCACCTTGAGTTGGTAGATAGGTATGGCCATCATAATTATCTTCAGAATTATTAGTCTACCAGCTCTACAGAACATGCTTCTCTTGTAGGTTACTAGTCTCGCTTTGATTTTGTCTATCATGGGTTGCAATTGTACTTTCCAAAGTTTGTGCAATGAAAGTGGTAGTCCAAGGTATGTGCATGGTAGATATTTCCTGAGATTTGGGAAATTTTGAAGTATGTCATCGAGATCAAGTGCTTGGCATCGGATGGGTATGCCATCACTCTTGTGGATATTTATTGTAAGTTCGGTTACCTCGCCGAAGAACCCAAATAGTTCTTTAAGGCTTTACACATCGTCTTTGATCGGCGCTAGGAAGATCATTACGTCATCCGCATACATACAGATCTGTGATTTCGCTGCCCTCCTAAGGAGTGGTGTGAGCCAACCTTGTTGTGTTTCACCATCAAGAATGCATTGCAAGATGTCCGCAAGAATGAAGAGGTAGGGGGATAAGGAGTCGCCCTGCCTTATTCCACAAGACCACAACTGTGCCAAATCTTCTCCCCACTAGTGCCATTAAGTGTGATTTTTGAGCTCGACATCCCTAGCAGGATAGATATCCAATCTCTCCATTGGCTGAAACCTCTCGCTTCTAGCATGGCTAGTTATAACGAACATTTTGTATAAAAATAAAATTTATGATAAGGATAATACGAATGGTATCGGAGAAGACGACCGAAGAGTGCAATGGTGTCGCTCTGTCCCGCAAGAAGACAATGACCCATGAGAAAGTGAAGAGCCGAGGTGGCAGTGGCGGCGAAGATGAGTACAATTTCGTGATGTTCACCTAAGCCGTTCAATGAGAACAATGTCGTGCTACTCGGCGAAACCATTGAAGGGAAAGGCCAAAGTTGAAGGCAGCAAGGGTTGCAACAACGAGTGGTGAGCGTCGACATTGTTGAAGAAGTCAGTGGCAAAACAAGCTCGATGATAGGAAATCCCTAGCGGAGAGGAGATGAAGCTTTGTGTTCAAGGCAAGCTATAAACGATATAGGACCATCGGGTAGCTAGGAGCATGTATCGCTGGTGAGAGGCACAATGTCACCGGCGATGATAAGAAGATTCTCCATATTGTTAGATAGGGATTAAAGTAAACTTGCCAACATCAATGAAGATGGAAGATCATCGTGGAGGAAGCCACAATGTGGATTTGGCATCCGTCAAAGAAGAGGAACGATCAACTCGGGAGAAGAGGACATCGAACATGTTATAACATCGTGTATGTGTATATACATGTGTGCGTATGTACGAATAGAAGAACGAACATACAAAAGCAGATGCGCAAAGAGCTCAGAGTAGAGATGTTGTAGCCGTAGGGAATAGGCTTAGGGCCACCGGAGAGAGCATGACAGGTGTCCCAGTAGGGATCGGGAACGATTGCACATGTAGGCGTGTTTAATATCGCAACGGTCAATATTAAGTAATAATTGGAGAGAAGTGAAAGATAACTATATAGTAAAGTGTTGCATTAGAAGGGGTAGCAATTGAGATGGTTCGATCTAGAATTGGATTTGTTGTTGAAGGTTGATGCGAAAAAAAATATGGCAACGAGGAGAAACAGAAGATACACGGTTTGGTTGGGTAGCCGGGATGTGAGGGAATATAAGTTCAAAGTAAATCACTCATAGTGTATCGGTATGTGCATGAGGAAAGTACTCTGATACCATGTAAATTAATAAGATAATTTGTCACACACATAATCAAAATATTACTTTGAGATTAAACAAATGTATACGTGCATGCATATATTTTGGAAAAGGGTAGCTAATAGAGGAAGAATAGATACATGCCGCTACATGATCTATACAAGAAGGAGAGTGATTACGTTATTATGCTCAATAAATTCCTTCCATCAAAGGTACTTCAATTATATTCTTTAAGTTGTATTTTCTTACAAGCTTTTATTGTAATTTACAATGTTTATGTTGTCTTAAAAATCTAAATAGCCTTAACTAAAAAATCTAAATGACCTATAAGATATGTAAATTTATTCTCAAATATCTAAATTATATCGCTCGATACTAAAAATTTTGAAACCAAGTAAGACGTATAAATGCACGGACCATCTTGCTAGTTTACGTAAAGACAGTAGCATTATAGCAAATAGGGAGATTTTGTGTTTGCTTTTAAGTGTACATTTCGACAGCAACACGCCACGATCAAATTTAACAAGCTCGACAGCGACTGCTAGCCACCTGCGTGTGCAAACCTGGCGCTGCATGTTATTGCCACGCCCCTCCGGTCGACGTGCAGAATCGCTCGATCTGCGCACACGCTTTGACCATCCCACGTTGCCCCAAGAAAACTAAAAAAACCGCGGCCGTACATTCCCTTTTGCAAATACACTTATCGGAACCCCTACATTGCCAATGTTTTCGTGGCCTATGTGCTACCCAGGCGGCACAGTGTGCCGTGCCTGTGATCTCTCGATCTTTTTTCTTTCTTTCTACACTGGAGATAGTCGCACGTAATGAGATAATAGATGTAATATTAAAAGATTGAGGTAAGAGGAGGTTTATTTCTAGTGCTCGGAAATAATAATATTCCAAAGTTTTGTACGCCGTTCGCTAGTTTGGCCAAGTTGCCGCCGAGCCGCTGTTTCTGCAACGAACAAAACCACCAGGCCCCTCTCTTGTTTGCCCGGTCTCTGTATCTTAAACCATTGCGTGTTTGCATTGCATCTCCATTAATCGCCTCCCATGCGTAAGCACTAAACACCACCACCTCACGTGGCCCCTCCGCGCGCGTACGTGTTCCGCTCGCCCCACCTCGGCACCTCCTTATAAAACGCGCACCCGCCTCCCTCATCACACGCCGGTCTGGTCTCATACTTGTGTCGTGTCCGTGTGTACTGCCAGCCGTTTGTGTTTGTGGCAACCTATCATTTTCCGGTCGTCCGCGTCCGTCCACAACGGGCAGAGAGGCCATTTGACAGTGTGCATGGCGTTGGAGGCCGTGGTGTTCGCGCAAGGCCATTTCGGCTACGGACCGTGCAGGAGCTCGCCCTACACGCTGCCGCCGTGGTGCGACGTGGGCGGCGGCGGTTTCGGTGAGTTTTTTGGGGATTGGGATCACCAGCTGGCCGCTTCCGTGGTGCCCAGCGCGGAGGAGTGGGAGGCGGTCTCAAGGGACCAGTCGGATGCTTCCACAGAGGGCAAGGCGGCACCCGAGCCGGCGCCGGCGCCGGTGGCCGCGAGGAGGAAGCGGAGGCGCACGAAGGTCGTTAAGAACAAGGAGGAGATCGAGAGCCAGCGGATGACCCACATTGCCGTCGAGCGCAACCGCCGCCGCCAGATGAACGAGTACCTCGCCGTGCTCCGCTCGCTCATGCCGCCATCCTACGCTCAGAGGGTACGTACTCCTACTACTACTACGCTTTCATCGATTTTAGCATCGCAAGTTCACCCGTTCGTCCCAAGTTTCGTTCTTGCTTTATCAAATGACTAATTACTGATTAACTAACATTTGCTGTTAATGTAATGATAAATGCGTATTGTGTCATTTTGCTAATTTGTCAGGGTGACCAAGCATCCATCGTTGGCGGGGCAATCAACTACGTGAAGGAGCTCGAGCAGCTCCTCCAATCGCTCGAAGTTCAAAAGAGCCTCAAGAACCGCACCGGCCGCACGGACGCCGGCCACTCACCTTTCGCCGGCTTCTTCAGCTTCCCACAGTACTCCACCTCGTCTCACAGTGGCTGCGGCGCCGCCAGCTCCGGCAACGCGAGCAACGTCAAGAGCGAGGCGGCCGGCTCCGCGGAGAGCGGCCCGCCGGCGGCCGTCGCCGACATCGAGGTGACCATGGTGGAAGGCTACGCGAGCCTCAAGGTGCTCTCCCGGCGGCGGCCGAAGCAGCTCCTGAAGCTGGTCGCCGGGCTGCAGCAGCTGCGCATCCCGCCGCTGCACCTCAGCATGACCACCGTCGACGCCATGGTCTTGTACTCCTTCAGCCTAAAGGTAACTTCTTTTCTAACATACTTAGTTTAAGCTAATGGAGACAAATCGAGCAATTAGAGCGCCGTGGCACTGCGACTATTTGTTTCCATTTCTATATAACAGCGCCGGTGATGGCATCGATCGCTTTCGTTTGGATGGTAGGTGGAGGATGATTCCAAGCTGGCCTCTGTGGAAGATATTGCCACCGCTGTGCATGAGATCCTGGGCAGCATCCAGCGGCAGGAGGCCGGCCTCGGCTCAGCCTCAGCTAGTTGATGGCGCCTGACGCCACTGAGGAGACCGTCGTGCATGTGAAGCACTGCACTCCACTGCACCCGCATCTGCACCTGCATGCCGTGTGCCTGCCCGTACGCCCTGGAAATGGAATCCATCCTAGCTTTGTATGTGAATTTGTGAATGTGATTGTACCCTACTACCCTGCATGCAACCTTGTCCGGGGCCAGAGGGGGAAAAAGGAAAATAATATCAAAACTGGCGCTCTGCTCTGATCACCTCTTTTTGGAGTAAAGTACTTGTAGATTCACGGATTTACATGCATGCAATGCAGCTATCTCGAATTCATTCACGCACCCCTGTTTCACTATGGTACATCTGTCGAGAGATACGTTTGGATGAACAGTGAGCTAGGCAGGCAGAATGATTGCCCGATGATGTGATGAGTTCCTTTTTTTTCTCTCCTGGATAATTATCCTGCGTGCTTAGCTTGGTTCTATGGGTGGGTCGTAGGTGAATAATGCTCCCCAGAGATGCGCTCGGGGTCGGGGTGAACTAGCTTACACAGACAGCATGAGCGATGTGGTAGAGATTCCCTTGGCCGGGAAATAGTTACTTCCGTTATGCATCAGGGCTAACTGGTTGCAGTTGTTTTTTCATGTGTCTCTAGATGTCCAAAGGAAATCGTCGTGCTATCTACTTATTGTTGGAGTTTACGAGGTTGACCTAAATAATATTTTTTATAAATCCTAAAAAATTTCAAAGCCTCCCTCATACATAGTGGAAGATAAAAAATTTAGTACCATACTGCTAGTTTAGGTGAGAGGAGGCTAACTTATAAGGTGAAATTACTCGTTTGTCATACCACGTCGGCGTCTCTCGTGATTCTGTAGAGTTGGAATTAAATTAATCACAATAGTGAACTTATATATAACACCTATGTTCCTCCCGAAACGCAGATCGATTTCATAAATACTCCCATCAATTTGCTTGAATGGTCTCCCAGACAGAGAAAGAGCAAGCGAAATTTTGGGTGCATGATCGGTAACCACCCTTGTTCATCTTAATGTTTTGATTATCACACATATGTTTGCAAGGAAATTACAAAGAAATCAATGATTCCAGAATGGTTCGGAGAGGCCACGTGAGCGGATAAGGAATAAGGAATCGTTTAAAGATATCTCAATAATATCGTCTCTAATTTTGTTATATCAACATTACATCATCGAAAAATAAATTTAGAGACAACATCTCCAATAAGCTATTTCTAGCATGTTGTCTCTAACATTTATGCCAAACTTATAGTATTCTCACTCCTTCACCCATCTCTCACATGCACTAGTTGTTTTATCTTAGTTCGTGTGTAGTTGTTTGAGAAAGAGACGGCTTCTTTTCTCTCCGATGATTCTCTCTCTTTCACTTAGAATTTTGCTGACATCGCAGGAAGAATCTACGCTGATATAACACTGTTGGAGATGCCCTGAACAAACAATTTTTCAAAGTTAAAATCGTATGAACTTGACTGCTGCCGCCTGCGGCCGTGCACATCATGTAAGTTTTCTAACGTGGACACGTGGTGACAACCACGCAGAGTAAGCACTCTGGTGATGCCCCACTTCGGCCAGGTGTTGCCAGGATCTGGGGCCGAATGGTGATGCAAAGGCATGAAACCCTGTTTGGATGACATGATTTTGTAGATAAGCTTTGTAGAATCCAAATAGCTAGCGGAGGGGATATCATGCAACACTGCACGACTCCATGAACCATTTGGCCCTTAGATCTTTAGCTCCGTACATCGCGAGATGTGTGCAACTTCGCCGAGGCAATGAGCTGGGTTACTCTCCTCCTTTCTTGCAAGGTTCAATCAGTAGTGCATCGATCGATTCATTCCAGAAACATCGATCGATTCATTCCAGCTGTTTCTGCGTAACATTGCAGCCGATTGACACGTACATGCGTCTACTAAGAACTTCGGTGCTCACCTGATGCATCGTTGCCTTGAAAGCTAACACCACTTCAGTTCCACAGATCGAATGAAGGGGGCTTCATCGTGCAGACTATCAACTCTCCTTGAGCAAATTGCACGTATAGAAACATGGAATGACTCGGAGAAATTCCAAATAATTACAACTCACTACTAGAACTCCACAGTATCCATAGGGCTTCAAATTTCCCCTACTGCCAAAATTGTTACCCATGGGACAATAAGTTTCTCTTGGGGTGGGAATAATTAAACCAAGGGAACTGAAATGTTCCCTAGAGTTTTTGCGTGCCACCTAGGGAAACTGGAACAGTGGGCACAGGTACGCGCCACTGGAAATTTTGGATGTGCGCCATGTCCCACATCTGATCTCCAGTTTAAAATAATAAAATAAGGGATTGTCTATTCATCAAAATTACAATCACTTTTCTCAACCCTTAAATGGAGATCTAACCGCTCTCGTAACACAGCACTTCCTATATATAACCCACCCACTCACCCCTAGACCAAAGAATGAAACAAAAAATTATTCTAACCTAGAAAAAAAAATGGTGAACCCCTACAAAATACAAAGACAAAAAAACAAAGAAAAAACTTTCTAACCTGGAAAAAAAAGAAGGTGAACACTACAAATACAAAAATAAATAGAATTAAAAGTTACAGTAAAACTATGCTAAAATTGAACATCATTTGGCGGTGCAATTTTAGGCTTGGTGCTATGAAATTTTAGGTAAGTGAGAGATAAGAAAATTTCAGACAACTGAAAATTAGCAAACCCGATAAAATAAACCCTAATAGACCCGCTTTCCACCATCTTGCTCTCTCCTCTCCCACCCCATCTGGCCACCCGTCGTCTTCCCCAATCTCCCACACGTCCTCATCGGCTCACCGCGCCGCCCTCTCCATCACCACGTCAGACCTCTCCCCTGAGGGTGCTCTCTTTCCTGACGGAAGTCAATGGTGGTGTCCGAAATCGACGGCAGCGTGCCTCCACTAAGCTCCCAACGTCTGGCGGCGGCGCGCCTCCACCAAGCTCCTGGTGATAGGATCTAGCAGTGGCACATCTCTACCGAGCTCCCAGTAGCCGGATCCAGCGGCAGCATGCCTCCACTGAGCTCCTGACATCTGGATCGGGCAGCGGCACGCCTCCACCGAGCTCCTGGCGACACGATCTAGCAGTGGCACGTCTCTACCGAGCTCCTTGCAGCCGGATCCGGTGGCAGCGTGCCACCATCTGCTCCCTCTCCAGTTTCCACTAGACCACTGCCAAATCTACCCCCTTATGTCTTCGTGTCGATCAGCCGAAGCCGGCCTTTACACAGTCGGTGGAGGAGCTGCATCTGTTGCACAACGTGGTTGCGACAGGGGAGTAGTCAGCAAGGCAGTAGACATATGGCAGTGTGGCGGCATGCCTCCGTACCGGTGCAGTGGTTGTGAAGTGAGCAATTGGTAAATAAAATGCTCTTGGATCCTTGTTTCAGATCCATATTTTGATTGATTCGGTTCTTGATGCAGATTGGCACGGCTGAGGCCAAGAACAAGAGCGTGTATGCAGATTCAAGATGGATGGATATCGCGGTTAGAAATCAAAATTCTATGTGTTATTTTTCCCTTTGATGGCACTCTTGCTTAGTAGCTCCTCTACTTTGACAACTCCGGATGCTCTTATTCGATTTAATTTCTTATCTGGGCTCATATGCTAATTATGTTCAAGAAATGGAGTGACCCAAATAACTGCAGATATCTACCTTTGTACTCATTTTTCAGCTTACTGTCTGCCTGTCTTAGTGGAGGGAGGAGCTATTGCGTACCATTTGCGGTGAACGCAGTTATTGGAGAGGCCCCACCAAACGTGAATCTCAATACACTTTGGTTTTTCATTGGTGCTTTAATTTGTATTTTGAGAGTGAGCTCAATCCACTGAGTATTTTCTCGTTAAACTCTTCATGTACTCATCATGCGAATTACTGAGATTTATTTTGGAAAACAAATTTTGCAGCTACTGTTTTTACCATTTTAGTGATGCTGGAGAATATTGTTCGTGTATTTAATTTGTTCACGTGAGTTGAAAAAAAAACTATGAGAAAAAGGATGTGTTTAGAGTGCTATCTGAAATAACGGAAAGCTCATAACAACAATTAATCGAGAATGGAATTAATGTGTACTGACTTCTGAATGAATGAATAGAAAGGTTCCCCCCAGGGTAGATGTAGCCAAGGGAAGCAGCCCAAGGGAAGGGCTCTTTACACGTCGGATAGGTCGTCCAGGTGGGATTTCTACCGCTTGCAAGGGAAAGAATCTTTCGCTAGGTTCTCCCGAGAAAAACCCAAGGGAACCCGTTTTTTCCCGTGGAGTGCTTCCCTAGGGTTCACACTAGCGGAACATATTTTCTACGGTGTTTTGTCTGTTCCTTAGGCTTCTTAGCACTGGGAAACCGATAAATTATAGAAGTGATTCTGGTAGCATGTCAGCAGGTGAACATCTCGGCTAGACTATCGCTCAATTGTGAGCGACTTTTTTTTAAAGAGATCACTGCCCGAATTATTATATGTTCGAGGTATACTCTATCTTTCTTTTTGGTCGATTTTGTCGTTTTAGAAAGCTCATGTAGTTATGTTGGAAAAAAACCCAGAAGAAGAAGGAAAAAAGAAAATCGGGCTGGTTATGACCCCAGAGTGAAGTACTGGACCAAGGCCCAGCTAATTTAAGGCCGTCGGGTGTGGAGAGCTCTTCCTTCCAAAGCCTCCCCTGCTACATCGGGCCTAACAGAACTCAACAAAAATTGACACAGCCAATCTATGGAAATTCTGTGGAAGCACCACTTTTTGTACAAACGAATCCATCTGCGGGTAAATCTTGAACGAAACAACCATGTTCAGCCTCCAGTGTAGATCGAAGCCGGTAATCATGCCCCTGCATGTACTCTCATAATTTCCGATCAAACTATTGTACTAATCGTATCTTAGTGATGTAAATGCAGACCTGTAAGAGAGTATAGTAGTAGAGAGGAGATTTGTCGATCCTTCGAGTTTTGCTCCATCCAGTTCTGGACCTTCGCCTTGCAGATTTTACCAAAGTGGGCGGTCGGAAGCAAAAGCGTGTTTTGCTCCAATCCAGTTCAGGGCCTTCGCCTTGCGGATTTTACCAAAGTGGGCGGTCGGAAGCAAAAGCGCGTAGCCGCATGCCCTGGCGGCGAGCATATTTTTTGGCGCATACAACAAAGGCAGGCAAAGAAAAAAGCGCAGAAAACTGAGATGAAAAAAGTAGGCAGCATCTCATCATGATCACGCGACCGTGTGCCTGTATGTCTGCACTGTGCGGACGCCGAGAAGAACAGCGCGCGCAGGCAGCACATGACTCCTCTCCCCTGCTAAATTAAAAACGGCAGCTCTTCTTTGCCTACAGTTGTCGTTCTAACTTTTTCCCACCGAAACAGCTGGCGTAAGTGTCATGTCACTGCGAGATGGGCCCGGATAGGTAGCAAGTTCGACATTGCAGAGCAAGTTGCTGGCAGAGTTGTGGAGTAGTCTAGATCAAAATGAGCTGAGAATTGAGATAAATACATCCATGTGAGGGAGGAGATGAGGTAACAAATGAAAGAATTCCATTAATAATCATCTCATGCATGTGTAACAAGATACTAGTACTAACGATGTCCCGCGCATCACTCTCTCCCCGGTCTCTAAAAAAGAACAGAAAGAATCTCGGAATATGAACAATAGTAAAACAGAGTCCCACAACGAGCGATCGAAGATCAATCACATGATCCTCGCTCCACCTAGAACACGACGGCGGCGGCGACCGCAGCAGCGACGGCTACGAAGCTGACGGCGCAGGTGTACCCGGCGGAGCTATTCTCGGCGGGGGTGCCGGTGGGGGCGCCGGTCGGGGCGTCCGAGACGGGGGAGGGGGTAATCGCGGAGGGAGTGGAGGCGGTGGGGGCGTCGGTGGCCGGGGGAGAGGCGAGCGGGGACGGCGCCGCGGCGGTGGGCGGGGTGGCGACCGGGGCGGTGGCCGGGGACCTCGCCGGGGGTGGGGGCAGCGGGGCCATCTTGGGCGGGGGGGTGGTGGGCGCCGGCTTCGGCGCGGGGATGGGAGCCGCGCCAGGGGCCTGCGCGGCGGCGGTGACGGCGAGGAGTGCGATGATGGCGGAGACCACTGCGAAGCGAGCCATTACGGCGGTGTTGGTGGTGGAGACTGAGCTAAACTTTGGGGAAGAAGAGGTGGTGGTGGTAGTAATGGCGGCAAATGCTTGGGCTCTGTGGGAAGAGCTAGAAGATGTGTGAGACTTGTAATGCGAGTTGTGAAATGGAAGCGAGGGGAGGGGCGGGTATTTATAGCGGGAGAATCGCTTCTCATGTCGGTTAAGCAACAGCTGTAACGTTCGAACCTCACAAGAAGCCGTGGCATCGCGGTCGCTGTCATGTAGGGCGACATCGTGTGGGGCCATACCGTCAGTGTGCGTGGCGGGCTTTTTCCGCGGAGCGGCGCCGGCCAAGTTGACCCTTGGGCAGCGAGACCGCGTCGCTGGACGAGTAGGAGGCGGTCTAACGACTAGTTCCGGGGGCACGTGGTGAAAGCTGCACCGTTGGACGGCGCACGGACGCGGCAGATGGATCCGCGCTCTCTAGATCAATGCGACTCTTGGGTGGTGGGCCGGCCAGGCCAAAGGCCGACTAGCCGTTGTAGTCTGTTCGAGAGGCGTTGCCCTGACAGATGGCTACTATATGAGCCGCAACATCGGGAGGCGCGACGATTCCCGAATATTGTAGCTCATCCGCCATGTGATGTGATCCGTCGTTCAACTCCGCGTAGAAATGCTCCGATCCATGCAAACTTATTCAAAGCTGGAGTACGTCGGTACGTGCTCACGCGGACTTGTTCGTTGGGTATTTGGGCGAGTGGGTAAACTGTGCAAGTAAATGTTGGCCCGGCAAATACGACTAGTAGCAGCAGTCTAGCAGGCATTTGCTTCTGTTGCACTTGCGTTACCGTTGCGTAGCAGAATTTTTTAAAAATACTACAAGGATCATATATATATATAGTTATACAAGTCGACAAGCAGTGGAAGGACTCCTATGTTAGTTTTCCCCCTTTGGAAGGTGTACCAATTTTTCGTGCTAGTGTTGAGGAACATGGGTACTACACACCAAAAAACAAAAACAAAACAAAAAAACAGTGTGGTCGGTGCGGCCGGGAAGGTCAGAACGACGAAGGGAGGAAGACGAACAGGGAAAGCAAACTTTTGGCAAGGCCTGCCTGGAAAGTAGGGCATGTGAGTTTGGCATGAGCTGTGAAGTATGGAACCTCTCAGATCCAGCGGCAAACAGACAATGCTGACACAAAGGAGCCGTCTCCAAGCAACCGCGTTTCATTTGTACTTACGTATGGGTAATTAATGTGTTCGTGTATGTACACTAACTTCAGAGAAACGAGAAATCTAGCTGGAGTGGGCGCACTCTGACAATTCGGTCCCGTGCACACACATGCGTACTACACAACTCAAACGGCAAACATCTCAAGGCAAATTTGCTAAATGTTACAGTGTTCGCAGACACGACTGCTCCAAGCATATCCCGAACGTGACCTAACCTAACCAAGGAACCAATTCCATAGAAGACTTACATAAAAGGCAAGGCCAGGTCGAGAAATGGCAACGTTCGAACATGGACATTGGGTGCCCGGAGGCCCATCAACCGCGTTTCATTTCTACGTACGGCTCGGGAGCCCACGCAAAGTCCTTGTTACGTCCACAAAGGCACAAACACCCAGCATCAAGGCCTTTCGATGAGATAGGGCCAATGGGCCATAGAATCACAAATGGACGGGCATTGCTGCATTTCGCAACAGCGCGTCGACTGGAACCTCGCGCTCCCACAAAAGTGCCGATCCTACACAAACGGGAAACAGAATTCTGACAAGAACAGCTTCAGTTTGTTCAGTATTGTTTCTAGTATTTTGGTGGGATTATGGTACGCCTGATTACCTCCTAAGGTACCAGAAAGTCCTAATGTAATACCAGTAAAAATGCAATAGGAGTAAAAGTAATTGAGAATGAATTTTACCATTTTACCTCCCACAGTAAGAGGGCTTTAGAGAGAGAGAGAAGGGGATAAGACCAAGCCCACATGCCAATCTCTCCTCCCATCCCATTTTTTTCCCCACCGAAGGCAACCTAGGGGAGGAGCACTGTGAGGACTCCAGTTTATTTGGCTTGTAATGCTTAGTCTTCCATTGACCCTAGCATCACAATTCAAATAAACCAAGCCTCAGGATATGTATACTTCCCAGAAATGCAGTATACACACCCCGTTACAAAATCAAGCATCAATTCCGTACACGAGAGGTTACAATATCAAAACTTCATAAAATACAACAGATTGAAATTACAAGATAAATAACAAACTACACAGCGGAAGCAAAAGCCATAAGATGGCGATAAATAAAAGAGCCAATTAGTGTGCCTTTACCCACAAGGCAACCAACCGGGCCGCCAAGCTAGTCGTCAAACCCGCAGCACATCACACAAAAGGGGAACCCTTGGGGCTCACCTTCTTCCTCTGCAACAAAAACATTAAGCAAAGCATCTGAGTACAAAAATTGTTTTTGTACTCGCAAAACTAACGTGTAAGGGTAACAGAACTATAATTTAACTACATGCAAGCTTTATTTAAGTGGAGGGGGCTCTGGACTTATTTTTAGCATAAAGCCAGTTTTCTTTTGCAATAATGTAATAGTTTGAAGGCAGTTTTAACAATTCAAATTTTATTTGCAGAAATAACAGCGATACAGGAATAATAACAACAGTAAAGACAACCTGGAAGTGACCATCCCAATGGTCACCACAACAATAGTATGAACATCCATTCATACCAACCCATTAAGTTTTAATTAAAAGGTTGTAGTCTAACTCTTGAAAGACCTCCCCAAGCGTGTCCATAACCTAGGACGAGGCTATTCGAATAGTTTTAACCCTGCAGGGGTGTACCACTGTACCCACACTTCAGACCGCCTTTAAGCCAAAACACACTTCCGAAGGTATGCTGGCACGGCTAAGTCCTACGAGACGCTTTCCAATATTGTGTATTAACTACGAGCCGCTCGTATGGATAGAAATCCATACGCTTACATGGTAAAGCCGAAAAGACAACTACCCACTCAGGATAAAGCTTTTCGGACAACTACCATGCTCCCAACACCATCCCTCATGCGACCTCCTGCGACCCGTAGCCAATACACGCCAAAGTACTAAGTCAAGAGAGGTCTCATATACTCTAGTGTGGTTAGCACGCAAGAATGCTTGGTTTAGTGTAACAAGATGTTCGGTTCTTGTTGACTCGGGCACCATTCCATTCACACCCAAAAGCACACCATCTTACCATTGTGCCCAAGTCCAAATCATTTTGTTTTTATTTTTAGTTTTCACAATTAATCATAGCACAAAGGCCGAAATATAACCAATAATAAGTTTTGTGTGATCAAAGTTATCGACTAAGTCGATAACCGCCCAATTCTACCGGTATCTAAGCATGGCTAAGCATCATGTCGTAAAAGCAATAAAAAGATCATAAATCATTCACCGGGCTCTAATTCACCAGTGAGAATTATATTCCTAAGGTAGTGGCAGGGGTGAACAATTTCAGGGCAACAGTGCAATGAGATTAACTACCTCTAATCGACAAAATTACTTTGACACAAAAGCATGCATACATACAAGTTAAACAAAATATTAGACTTGAAAATAATGGGAATGAACTGGATATGATCAAACTGCTTGCCTTTGCTTTGCTTGAGATAATTGACTTGCTGTAGAGGATCACTCTCGTAAACGACGTCATATAACGATAAAAAACTGCCAAAGCGAAAAACAGCAAATAAACACCCGAAAAGCCAAAAGGATCCAAAAATAAATAACAACACAGAAGAAAAGAATATGATTTTAGATAAATTTAAAGACACAAAAACATGGAACTTGGAGATGATTTGAATTGGTTATAAATTTTGAAAAACAAAAATGGCATAAGGTCTACTGCTAAAACTTACTTTTCAAGTTAAAGGCTTAGGTATTAATTACTTTAATTAGGACGCAAGTTAGGGGTTCAAGTCATAAGATATCATTTACCTTAGCTACAATTGACACCTTTCAATTATTCAGTGATATGATTCATTTATTTAACCTATGGTCATGAGCTTCTAGTTGGACAAAGGGTCATCTACTTACTCATCACTTAACTTAGGCCTATCATTTGCTAGATGATCATCTGCTAGCCAAGAAGTATGCTACCCCATTTTAAATAGCTACTACTCAATGTAGCGCACTGACATAACCTACTGGCTTAGGAAACAAAACTCCACTGTCAGCTACCAAACCTCCAAATAACATACATCCAAATAACAGACCAGGCTACACATATGTATGATGACATACTACTAGCATTCTCCAATTAACCTTAATGGGCTATTTACCAACAGAGAGCAATCAAATGAGCCAGGTAAAAATTTTGGTACTGCCTAGCCCTGCAAAGTATTCAACACCATTCTTCATCATCAAAAACCATAGCCTTCATCTAAACTAACTAACCTTGTCTTTGCAATTTACTCTACAAAACCCTTACTTAACTAAATAATTTCTTGCTAAACACTACTTCTTAAAGGTTTCATTAAGTACTAACAAGATCTAATAGCATAAGCTTTCTACCTATTTCAGTTTACTGACAACAGAGAAAATTACAGAGAGTTAGAGTCTAACTTTCTCTCAAAACTCAACTTCCATCTTTGATAATGCAAGTGAGTGAACTAATAGCCATTCACAAGATTGATTAGCAGCACAATATTTGGCTTAGGGAGTGGACCCCACTTTTCGGTGAGACAGAGGAAGACATAGTGAAACAGGGGGCTCTGGGTGGACTTTGGGCGGCAAATCGCGGCGGTTGGAGTGGCGGTGAGGTGCGGGCGATGTCGAAAATGGGTTGAGGAGACTCAAGGAAGCTAGGGGTGGTCTCGAGGTGGCGGAGAGGCACGGTGTGGCGCGCGGCGGCGGCGGCGGCCGAGGGGTGAAAAGAGGCGGCGGCGTCGGGTGCAAACGGAGCAAAACTAGCGAGAGCATGAGCACTAGTGAAGCTTAGGAACCTACCGGTGTTGTCGGGAATCCGAGATGGCGGAGTTGGCTTGGCGGCGTGAGCATGCGGTGGCGGCGGGTTCACCGTGGAGGGTCCACGGAGAGAAAGAGGGCACAAGTGAGAGGTATGGGAAGATGGAGGGAACTAGGGAATTCTCACGGAGAGAAGAATCGAGTGGAGCTCTCAGAAGAAAGCGCGGCGGAAATGGCGAGTCGGCGAGCCAGGAAGAACAGTGCGCGCGACTCCACAAAGTGGTGATAGCTCCAAATTGGTAGAGCGTTTTGTTTCTCTAGGCGAGGCGCCGTGACGCGGTTGGCGGTCATCGGAGTTCGCGGAGCGGCCGGGCGCTTGGAGGCGCGCGCGGGATGATAATGGCATTGAGTGGTTTGATTGGAGCTCGGGAGAGACAGGAAATGGAGGAGAGTAGGGGAGAGTGGAGAAGGGGTTACGGCGGCTCGGACTGGCCTTTGAAGGAGAAGGCGGAGGCAGCGAGGTGGTCGGCGAGCTGGCGTGGCGCGCATGCGACGAAGTTGGCGAGCGGGCGCTCGGGCGGGAGGCGCGTGGGCGAAGCGTGGAGGAGGTCTTGACGAGTGGGGCGGGCGGTCGACGAGGGAGAAAGCGGCTCGGCGAGCTGGCGCGGTTGAGTCAAGTCAAGACAAAATGGTCCGGTCGGACTTGGGTTCGGTCGGAGGAATAGTGTACGGGCTCGGGTTAGGTTTTGAATTTAATTTTTGACCGAAGGCAATAGAGTTTGACCGGGCAGTTTGAAATAGAAATAGAATTCTAAGAATTCTGAAAATTTTTGTGGGCACCCTTAGGTTTACAAGGGACTAAGGAAAAATAATTCCAACACTTTTCATATTAAAATTTCGCTAGAATTAAATCATATTCAAATCTGCCTTTGGGTTTTGTTTTGAATTTTGGGGAAGGCAAAATGACTTCTAAAAATTTGGTAAAAACAATGATAATTCAAGATAAATAATATAGTATTTTATTAAATTATTTTTGGAAACTTTTATTCACACATTTTTCTGGATTTCAAATAGAAATGAATTTTAAGTTTAAAAGTTTTGAAATTTCCAACACAACTTTAATACAAAACATCCAAAGTTTAAAATTGTGCACAAATTTTAGAAAACCAAGAGCATGACCAAGAGATACAACAAAAGTTTTTAATTTTTAATATTTTTATATATTTAAAATACAAACTCTAATTTGGGCTGTTACAAGCACCACCCGGAAGGAAAGCACTGACTACCACGGGCGTCATCCTCGCCTTCACTGCCGTCCCTTTCTAACCAGTGGAATCAGGTAACTCACCCATTTCTCTCCAAGTCTCTCTTGCCCAAACCGAACCCCCCATCATCAACCAAATCACCACAAAGCAAAGAGGGTAGAGGAGAAGGGGAGGGAAGGGGGTATACCGGAGGTGAGGTCGCCGACAGGGCCGCGGCGCTTGGGCCTCGGCGACGTGTAGGAGAGGCGCACGGTGGCCGGAGGCCAAGCCATGCGCAGGCGAGCCAGGATCTCTAGGGGATCTGGGTCGGCGTTGGCGGTGGGCCGGGCGTAGGCCGGTCGAGCGACGTAGGGGAGGAGGCGGCGCCATGAGGGAGGAAGGTCCAGAGGGTGGCGGGTCTGGCGAGGCGGCCGACGGGGGTGGCTTCGGTGAGGCCGTCGGCGGGAGGACCACTGAGGGAGAGGGAGGAAAGAACGAAGAGAAAGGGAGAGGTGGGAAGTGAGGCTGGGAGCTCGGGAGGCTTCGGCTCAAAGAGAGAAAAGGGGGAGAAAAGAGAGAAGAGAAAAGGGGAGGAGAAAAGAGAGAAGAGAAAGGAGGAAAGAGAGGAAATAAAAGAAAATAAAAATTAAGGGTGCGCACCTAAATTTTCATTCGCAAGGTTAGACGATTCGAACTCTAACCCATTGTTATTATTTATTTTGGCACCGGGTTAGTGGAATAATGCTGGTGAGAGGGGTTGCTCGCGTCGTTGTGCGCGTAGGATCAGCAAGGTTCATATGAATACATGTATTGCTACCATGTGTTGAGTTTGGTTGAATGCTTGTTCAGGTGGAGGTTCGGGAATGGTATCACCCGCGCGTTACTCCGCTCTGCTTGATTAACAGGCAAGTGCATGGTAGAGCGATAGCATGTTAGTGCGATGAAATATGTGATGTTTGCGCGATATGATAATGTTGACATGATGATGCTGATATGGTAATGTTTATACGATGATGCCTACATGGTAATGTTTAGGTGATGATGCTTACGTGGTAGTGTCTAGGTAAGGATGCTTACGTGGTAGTGTTTACATGATAATGTTTATGTGATGATGCCTACATGGTAATGTTTACATGAGGACGCTTACATGATGTTATTAATGTGATGATGCTTATATGGTTTCAATGTTAAATGATGATGCTTACATGATAATGGTTTCATGTTGATGGCAATGATGATGGGACAAGGTGAGCAATGAGACTACCATGTTAATGATGACAATGATGAATCATGTTAGTGACAATGGACATGTGCATTTGCATCATGACAAGAATGCATGAGCCAGGTCGGTGAGAAAGTCATGTAACTATTCCGGTGAGATCGGTGAGAAAGATACATGACTAGTCCGGTGTGCTCTAGATAAACTCTTACATCTGTAGGGACTGGATAAAGTCCGACAATGTAAGGACCCCATCCTAACGAAGATGGAGGAAGAGTGTGTCATCTACGGGTGACCACTCCGTGATACCGGTATCAACTGATGAGATGCATATGAGCATGAGCATGAGCATGAGCATGATGGTGCATTCACATGTATGAGCAATGCAATGATCAAATGAGCATGTAGAATGGTGATGAATGGCACTAATGGAAAACTAATGGTGATAATAATGACATGGTTATGTTTGTTGGCATGGCAGTGTTTATCGTCGCTATTATGTGTTTGCTGAGTCTTCGGACTCACCCTTGCTTGTTAATGTTTTTTTAGGTGATCGTTGCAAGTGACATGCTTCGGGAAGGGAGAATAGATCATCCACGTCACCTGTAGTTTCTAATGCAACTCTTTCTCCTTAGATAATCCATCTTTTGTTGTAAGATGTTTAATTGTTAAATTTGCTGCGCATAATTGGTATTATGTTATGTATGGTGGTAGCATTTCGAACCCAGGTGGCGGGCCGGGGTGTTACACCTAAACCTAAAGGTTGCAAAATTGCAATATGTTCCTTTTTCATATCAAAACCTTTCTTTTTTAACTTGCCGAGTGACCCGCACAATTGCGTAGCTAGTAGGACGATGCTCCTACTTATATTTATATACCCATTCGAATTATGTTGAATCTACAAAATCAAATGGAGATGTTTTTTAACGTGGCAAAAGATTATGTATAGGTACATTGTGAATGACATTATTACTCATTTTGGTGAGGAGTTCTTATTACTATGGAAAACAAAACAATAAAACTTTAATTTTGGCAAATAATGTCATTTTGAATATTCATGTTGGCATATAAAAATAATATGCACAGACTAGTTCCCAGGGAGGTGATCGAGCACAGATTAACTTTACGGCCTGGTAAAAGCCTGCAAAACAAAAATTATGAAGACTTATCCTACGACCAAGTCAACTTTTGGTCAAAATAAATACTGGTCAGAAATGTTTTCCTTCCGACCACTATCTTACGACCTCTTTCCATGTAATTCATTTTCACTTGAAGTTGAAGGGATAGATGACGAGAATATAATAATCCTCAATCAAATGAAACTATTTATCTGTAATACTTATTATAGATAATGGTATCCTTAACCACCACCAGAGATACCCCTTGTCGTAAGAGTCTACAACAACAAGGGAATATTACGACCACTTTGTAGTCGTAAGGTCTGCTATGACCAGGTCAACTACGACAATATTATGATCGATAAAACCCACAGACATGTTGACCTAATCGACTAGGGACTTTGTACACTACGCTCATTCACGTGTGGTAGTTAATACACATATTGTTTGTCTTTGGCATAACCACATGACAAGCGCGAGGAGAGTGTCTCTTTGACAATAACCGCTGTCAACGTGCGCAATCGGCCAACCGTCAAGACACCTTCTGATGCGCAGCAACCGCCACCTCTTCAAGAACTATATAAAGGGTTACGTCGATGGATAAAAATACTACTACAAAACAGGTCATAGTAGACGCCTCATCACAGACGGTTCCTTTGGAACCGTCTGTGTTGTCTTATCACAGACGATTCTTTTTTAAATCGTCTGTGATACGTTATTATCATAGACGGTTCATATTAAGAACCGTCTGTGAAGTATCATAGACGATTCTTAATATGAACCGTCTGTGATTTTACCTTGGTTTAAGAAAAAAATTGAAGCCATAGTAAAATCAGAAAGTCACAGACGGTTCTTAATACCAACCATCTGTACTTATCACAGACGGTTCGTGATATGAATCGTCTGTGATTTGTTGTCACAGACGGTTTTTGTATGAATCCGTCTGTGATTCGCAACGCGGGAGTTCGAAAATTTTGAATGCATGCGCGGGAGGCAAAATATTTTGGTGTTGTCCTTATATATTATAGCCGAGTCCAGGCGGGACGCGCTCAGTCTCGCACTCCCGTAGTCCCGGTTCACCTCTGGGCTCAGTCCTCCCTTGCTACTGCAGTCCTCCTCCAAGCTCCGGCTGGTCGCTGCTCCTACGGTGCTCCCGTAGCTCTCGGCCCCCCACTACTCCTCCGGGCTCCGGTCCATCCTTGCTCCCACAGTCCCCAACCTCTGACGCGGTCTTCCTCCCCAACAGCTGAGAGTCGACGCCGACACCAACGCCGACCTCCTCTAGTCCTCCTCTGACGCTGACCTCCTCAAGTCCTCCTCCGACGTCTTTGGTATATGAGGTTCTGTTGGTACTTTTGTATATGAGCTTATGTTAGATTCAGATCCAAATTTCTATGTATGAGCTTGTGGTACTTGTGTTAGATTCATATTCAGATTTCTGTTAGATTCTCCTCCAGATTCTACTTCTGTTTGTACTTATATATATGATCGAGTGTATGAGTGTATCTATGGCTTGAGAAATTTATTGGGAGGCTTGGGAGTTGGGAATCTGTCGACGATCAAGACGTCGATCTTACAAAAAGAAAAGGAGAGAGTGACATGGGAAATCTAGAGTAATAATGGGACTGCTCCTTTATTAGTATGAACTGGGGTTTACAGGGGATGCCTTCTGACTGGATGATGAATTACTGCTGTTAACACTGAGAACACTACTTGTTATCTTACAATGCTAGACTTAAAACACAAATCTAAGGTCTATGCTTTAGTCTGATGAACATATCTCCCTTTGCTCCTTCCATGCTCCATCTTTAAATAGCCCTTGAAGAGGTGGCAGTTACTTCTGGAGAAGACGTCTAATGTGAAGCGTTGCGACTGGTCGGAGTTAAGTGACGGTTGATAGAGAGTCAACCGTTCAACGGTTGTATATCTATGAGACATATAACCGCATGGTGGTTATTCATCAGTGCTTCTGGATAAGAAACGTCGTATGGTATGGAATATGCACGTGTTCCATTCATCACACGGTAGAGAATATACTTGTAATCAGTTCCAAGTATCAGTTCATACCTTTTATGAGCAGTTCTCCTGGTCGGGAGCTTGGCATAGGCCTTCTTCCGACCAGGGTACCCATTATGTAATCTCTGGAATCTCTACGACCAGTGAGGTCGTGCACCTCAGGGGTTACGACCATGAAGACGTATGGTCTGTTATGTATTAAAAATAATACATAGAGGTTTTAATCCTCGTCAGAATCTATATATGTGTATCCATGAATCCATGTTTGGGAGGTTTGGGAAATGGCAGTGTATGTGTATGAAATGATGGTATTTTTTTGCAATAAAAAAAACTATCACAGACGGTTCTGAACAAGAATCGTCTGTGATAATTACTATCATAGACGGTTACTGTTCAGAACAGTATGTGAAAACAGACTATCACAGATGGTTCTTGTTCAGAATCGTCTGTGATAGCTCTTTTCACAGACGGTTTGAAAACCGTCTGTGATGACCGTCTGTTATCACAGACGCATAAATACATACGGTCCACAAAACCGTCTGTGATGACGGTTTAGAACCGTTTGTGATGACGTTTTTTTGTAGTAGTGAAAGAGGGAGAAAAAACAACCAAGTGATCATTTCTAAAGACATTAGCCTTAGTTTCAGTGTATTGTTCCACTCTGTAAATACATTCAATAGAAGAACACATGAGTAGGGTTATTATTTTCCCCGAAGAAGGCCCGAACCTGTCTAAAAAACATGTGTCTCCTCTTGCATGATCTTGATTATAGTGTTCCCACCATTTATTTCATAAGATCGATAATAAAACATTGACAGAGGTTACTTTAGAAGTCGTATGGAAATCAAATTGTTGAATTTTATTTATTTTTAATTCCAAATTTCTCTTCGATGGTGATCCAATAATACTCAATTAATTAAATTATGTATCTGTAATATTCATTATAGATGATAATATCTTTATACAACCTTCAAGGGTACCCCTCACTATCAACAATGAGGAAGAGTATAAGCACCTAGTGGTCGTAAGCTATTATATGACCACTCTATATGGGCGTAAGTCATCGTACTACTACTTCATGGTTGTAAGTTCTTCTCAACTATCTATTGATCGTAAGTCCTACTACGATCATCTCATGGTCGTAAGCCTTACTACGATCAAGTCATTCACGACCACCCTATGGTTGATAAAAACCATATACATATAGACCCAATCGATTAGAGACTTTATGCGTTGTGTTTAATTGTACACAGTAGTAAATATGTGGCATTATCATTTAATATAACTGCGCGTCTTAGTTTTTGTCTCTAGTATAACTGCAAGGCGAACGTGGGGTGTTGTCTCTTTGGCAATAACTACCATCAACGTGCACCATTCTTCAACCGATGAGACGCCTCCTGGCATGGACAACTACCACCCTCTCAAACGCTATATAAGGGATAATGCCAATGGACAGAGACAGAAGGAGAGATACAAGCAATAGAAAAGGTAGGAGACATTAGTCTTAGCCTTCAGTGACTTCTCTCCTGTTCATGAACCTAGTACAAATCTCACGACCAGTAAACAATGTACTTTGATGGGTCACTTACATTAAGTGACTCGGGGGATGGGGTGGTCTTAGTATCCCATATCGGGGAAACTTTAAAATATGCTATTTCGTTGATCTTTCCTGCTACTAACAATGTAGCAAAATACAAAAGTTTATTGGCTGGCATTCGAGTAGCGAAAGCGCTCGGGATTCGACGACTACTCGTGAATCAGGTCGAAAAAGAGTATCAATGCTCTAATACGACCATGTGGAATTATTTGTCGGAAGTTAGAAAGCTTAAAAAGCATTTTTTCGGTCTGGAGGTACAATATATCCATCGAGAGGATAATTTCCTCACAGACCAGTTTGCTCGAGCAGCTTCTTCCCGATCCCCCATTCCACAAGGAGTCTTCTTGGAGCAGCTCTAGAAGTCATCTCTGGTCGAAGAACCAAAGACTACTCCGAGTGAGATAGTCTTTATAGATAGTCTCTATAGAATGCGAAAATACATGGATGAATCCTATCTACGAGTATCTTCTAAAGGACACCATACCCAACAACGATCTTGAGGCTGATTTTTTATCCCGCAATGCCAAAATATATACTTTGGTCGAAGGAGTCCTCTATAAACGAGGCACTCGAGGGGTACTCATGCGATGTGTATCACAGGAAAAAGGATTAGCACTCCTTAATGATATACACGAAGGTATCTGTGGAACTCATGCTTCCTACAGAATACTGGTCGGAAAAGCTTTTCGACAAGATTTTTATTGGCCAACAACACTCCATGACACAAAAAGAGCTTATTAAGAAATGCATACAATCCAAGTTCCATAGCAGGCAAATACACCAACCAGCTCAAGCGTTGCAAACAATATCTTTTTCTTGGTCTTTTGCAACCGGGGATTTAGATATCCTAAGATCGTTCCCCGAAGCACTCAGGGGTTTCAAAATTTTTTTGTGGCTATTGATATGTTTACAAAATGTATTGAAGTTGAACATGTTACTGGGATTACAACGGAAGCAGCCAATAAATTTACGATGAATTTATGAGATCTAGGAAATCTTATATCTGAGTTTGCACATATCTCATGGTTATGTTCCAATGTATGCCTTGGTTTTTTTTTTCATAAACCAATTTTTCAAAGTTTTTGCCATTTTCTTGACTAGCCTATTCATTTGCATCATCCTATAAGAGTCCTCGTGATATTTGTCACTTCCTGGCTTAGCTGATTGTGCAGCAAGTTGTTGGACTTCTATTATTCCAGAAGGCTTGTGTGATGAATCTGTTTAGAACAAGATAGATTGCTTCCTTCTGTAATACTTGACCTGTGATGTGCTGCCTTTTCTTTTTGCAGATAGATTGCTTCTTTCTGTAATACTTGATCTGTGATGTGCTGCTTTTTCTTTTTTCAGATTCCGGTTCCTTGGTTCATTGTTTGCACCAACGATGGTAGAAGAGCTGCTCACTTGGTGGTGGTTTCAATCTACCCACGAGGACATCCTTTCACAAAGAAGCCAACATATGAACGTAATTGAAATCTACACTTGAAGATACACCATCATTGTTTTCCATCTTCCCATCATGTAGAGAGACAGGTTGTGGACCAAAATAGGGAGGCAAAAGATCGATCATGGATTCCATGGAAGAACAAGATATGTGGAGAGTATTGGGGGAAGAAACCAGTAAGTATATCAGTTACATGTAGGTACGTTTTGTCTCCCATGCTTCCTCTTTGTTTCTACGAGGTCTTCCTACATCTTTTTTTTTCCTGTCTTTTCGTTTACAAATCATGCCGAAGTGTCTTGTTGCTGTACTATTTGTGTTTGCCTTATGACATGTAACCAGTATCCATTGTTGCGCTACACCTTCGTCCCCTAAAAACTCCCGCGAACTTAACTTGAAAGTTTCGGCCCGTTAGGTCATTGGTTTTTTTGAACAAACCCTCGTTAAATCGCGGGCCTGTTTTTACGAGAGCAGCAAAACTGGAGCGCGTGGTGGTTTTTGATCGGACGGCTGTTTGATTTGATCATAGGGTGTAAAATGTGGGTGTTTTTTTGTGACAAAACATCCGAGTGATCCCTGAACACACGCAACAAAAAAAAAAACTATTGTAGGACAACTACCCAGTTCTACTCCTACAAGTACACGAAGCACTGGGCTGAGCACAAAGATTGCTAAAACTTGTTGGTAAACCATGGGTTTGACCCTGCAGTCGGCCCATTAGTGGGCGCCTCATCCCAAACCCTAGCAGGGTCGTAGCCTATAAATAGGGGGTGCTATTCATTGTAAAGGATCGATGGATGAATTAATAAAGAGAAGCAAGAAGTCCTCCTACATCTCTGTGTTCATCTCTTGTTCTGTTCTTGTGTTCTTGCATTGTTCTTACGATTCTCTATTTGTCTACGAGGTAATCGCTCGGACTGGACTTGCCAGCGACGGTTCCTCAACACGTTATCAGCACGATCGACTCTCCTCGCATCGAAAAGGTAACCGTCGATGAACGACGCTCGTAGATTGAATCGTTTTCTAGATTGCTTTCAATTCTGCAAATTTGGCTTTCTAGATTGTTTTCCTACGGTGCAAATCCGCTCTAATCTACCGCGAGCCGACTTGAAGTCGCCGGCCAAGCCGATCGGTGGATTGCATGAAAGAGTAGATGATGATTGTACCGTAGGTTGTATATGCAACCGCATGAGAGGCACCATGTGCATGGCACCGCCTGCAAGCGGCTGTTACTACTTCTGCGACACGTTACCGGTCGGCATAGTCCGCCATCACGTATCCGGAGGTAACAACAGTGCCACGCCGCTAACACGCGGCAAGCACGCACATGACGGCATGAAGCCGCGCCTCCGTTGCGATCTTGTACCGTATTACACCAGATTGCATCGCATACATGAATAGTATTGAAAAAGGGCGCCGGCGCTGAACTCGCCGTCCTCCTATCGCCATGGTCGCGCCGGCGCCGCCATGGCCGCCACCGTAGCGGCATCCGCGCCCGAAGGTGCCACCGTCGCCGCCGCCATGGCGCCGGCGCGCCTTCCCGCGGTTTGAAACCACCGGAACTGCGCCACGCGACGGCCGGCCGCCTCCCCACATGGCGCGCGCGCGCGCTAGGAGCACCGCCGCGGCCACCTCGCGTCGCGCCGCCGGAGCCGTCGGCCACGCGTGAAGCTCCCTCCTCCGCCTTGCGCGCGCCTCCCGCACCGGCCCGACCACCATGCTCCACCGCTCGGCGGCCGGCCACTTGAACGCGCCGCGCGTGCGCGGCTCGCGCGCGCCACCTCGCCGCCGCCGCGCCGCGCCTCGCTCGGTCGCCGCCGTTGCGTAGCGACTCCACGCGCGCCACCTCGCCGCCGCGGCCGCGCTCTGCTCGCCGCCGCCGTAGCGGCACCGCCGCCACCTCCGCCGCCGCGGCGGCCGCCTCGGCTCGGCCTCGCCGCCCTCGCCCGTAGCGGCTCGCGCACCCAGCCCGCCGCTTATGGCGCGCGCCATGCCGGTCAAAGGGCTAGAAACCCTAGCCCCCGATTTGAAGCGGAAGGAGCAGACCTGTTTGGGCCGGTGGAGGGGGGGCATAGGCAGCCTGGCCCGAGAGGCCAAAGGCCTATTTTTTTCGGAAAAAAGAAAGAAAAAAAACGAAAAAAGGGCATTGTGGCAAAAGGGACCTTGAAGTTTTTCACAATTACGCGATATGTTTTCAGATCATGAAATTTTGTGAAAACCCCCTCGGAATTCTGAAAATTACGTGGAAAAGAGTGCGGGTGAGGGAACTTTGCAGAAAGGGCCTCGGAAGATATGAAAATACGCGCAATTTCTCTCAGAACTGAGTTTTCGCGTTTTAACCCCTGAAACTTGCAGTTTTCGCCGAAAAATTACTTTTCCAGCAGAAAAGGGCCTCGGGAATTCAATTTTTGAATCTGTTTTTGTATTTGAAGCATGTTTAACTTTGTTATTATTATTTCTATGCTTTATGTATTGTATTTACTGTTTTTGATTATCTGTGATTGTATATATTGCTTTTAATCACTGAAAATAGCAGTAAATAATGAAAAATGCATAGAAAAATACGGGATCACGAACCAGGAGTTCGAAGAGCATTATGAGAATTTTGCAACCATCTTACGCAAATTACCAGCAGTAATCTTATGAATTTTTGCATGAATATGAATATGACTGGCATCACAAACCAGTAGTTCAAAGTACTGACCCAGTATGGCCAGAATTTGTATAGAATTTGTATCAGTCTTCAATTCTGTGGTAATGTAATCACGGATGAGCAGAAGATGGATAAGACTTTCTACCTTTCACCCGAACGCGGTGTAATCCGCATGCAACTATTGTCAAGAAGGCTACATGCAGTATGTCGAATTAATTGATATCATGTAAGTTGCGAAAATTCAGGATGATGTTCTCAGAAAGAACTACATCTCGCAGCCACCTAATAGCAATGTTGGCCATGAAGCCACTGCTAGCAGCTACAAGGTGATGAAGCCTCTCACGAATGAGAGGAGCAAGAAGGGTAAGGTAGTGCGTCGCACGTTATTGATGCTTTCCAGTCTAAAAAAACGGGGGGGGAAATGATAGCATGAGGCACACCTCGCCATTGCAGGCACAGAGGATTCACATCCATTAGTTGCACTTATGAATGTGGATAGCCCAGTAGCAGCCCCCATCATCCCTCCTTTGGACATCGCAGCGGCCATAGCCGTAGCTGCCCAAAAGGAGAAGATCGCGCATGAAGCCGATTGAGACAGAAGTTCCTGAATACTTCGTCTATTAGATCTAGTGCACGCATTGCACTCGAATCTTTTATAGTAACCTGCAGTTTGCAATTGAAGCAGAATTTTGAATTATTGAATAATGGTTGCAAGCTCTAGCAGAGCAAAACATTAAATTCTTATCATGAGTCTGCAAGGCTTATTTTCCGTTTTATAATAGCAAGTTACGTTCGATATCCAAGTACTTTATTTATGTGTTGCTTGCTTTACGCTACATATTAATAAAGTACATTATATTAGAACGCGTGTGGCGCCCTATGGAGGAAGTGTGCTTAGCAGGTAGCAGCACAACGAATACCATCCTGAGAGAAATGGAAATTTTTCCAGTCAATCAGCAAGAATGCTGATAGTCTTACGACAATCGCTGACAGCGATACTTGTATAATAGGCTCAGGAAGGGTCATAATTATACTTCCAATGGGCACAACTTTGGTCATTGAAGAAGACTTGTTGTACCCAGAATCGACTAGAACTCTCAAGGATATTTGCGCTAACAGTTTCCATGTAGAGACTGAAGAAGAGTATGGTACAGAATACCTACTCACTACAAAGCATGAAGAAAGTGAAAAATAGCATTAGAATATCTTCCTTCATATGAAACTGGGCTATACTACACTAATATTAAGGCACTGCGGCTGTCTTGTCTGAAACCGTATTCAGAAGCTCTGAACTTATCTATCTCTGGCATGATAGATTATGCCGCCTAGGTCTTAGGATAATAAGAGATATAATTAACAATTCACAGGGACATAATATGAATATAAAGAATTTCTCGAATCTGGAAGATTTTGTGTGCCCCGCATGTGCCACCGGGAAATTAATTATTAGATATTTTGCTCTGAAAGTGAAGGATGAAGTCCCTGCATTCCTGGACCGTATCCAGGGAGACTTTTCGCGGTCCTATACAGCCCCTGTAAGGGTCAATTAGGTATTTTATGATGCTCATCGATGCTTCCTCGGAATGGTCGCACGTATGTTTATTGTCTATGAGAAATCATGCTTTTGTAGAGCTAAATCTCATGAGATAATTAAATTAGAAATATTTTCCCTTATCATTATGAGAAGTCCACTGAATGGACAACATTTGGAGAACTTACTCAGAAAGCATTTAATGATTATTGCATGAAAATGAGAATTAAAAGTTGAGCATTACATCGCATGTCCGCATCCGAATGGACTAGCGAACTTTGAAGAATTGTAATTTACCAACTATATGTTGGGGACACGCTGATCTGCCGCATGACATCTCTCATCATTTTAGACCGTCGACATAACATCCATCCAACTATACAACTAGCGCAAGGGTCGAAAGAAAACTACTCATCTCCGCAGATTGGTTGCAAGGTTATATACCTATACCACCACCACGTAACGCAATGGACATTCTCGAAAGTGCGGGATATCGTTGGTTATGAGACAAGCATCCATAATCAAGTATTTGGACCATATGATTGGAGATTTGAATAATGCCCGATTCGATAATACATTAAATGAGGTTAGTTTCCCGTCATTAGGGGGGAAATCAACCCTTGATGATAATGTCGGGAAATAATTGAAGTCTAGAAGACATTTGAAGTCCAGAAGATAATTGAAATCTATGCATATGACCCGAGCACTAGTGAAGCAAATAGAGAAGTCCAGAAGATAATTGAAGTCCAGAAGATAATTGATTTGCAAGTATTAGCGAATCAACTGCCAGACTACTTTAGTGATTTGAAGAGCGTGAATAAGTAGCATTTGCCTGCAAGCAATGCACCGGAGAGGGTTGAAATACCATTGAAGGTATCCCTAATCCCGCCCGAGGCCTCGGAATAAAAGGCGAGAACTCCGGTCCTCGAATCCGAAGTAACCGGGGCGCTGGTGAAAAAGGATAAGAAGGACTTGACACAGCCGGTCACCGAAGTGCCCCAGAATTAGAAGGGGAACCAGTTGAGACCTGGCATCGGTATGGAACCTTCAGAAAGGGCATACCAGAATTGAACATCCCCATGAAGGGAGACATCAGCATGAATGTGTGCGCACACATCGGAGCTGAAAAACTAAAGGGACTTGCCCCGCAATTGGAAGCAGCGGTGAACAAGTAGAAACATTAAAAGAATCGCCACTTGAAGAAATAGTTATAAACTTTATGACCTCGGGAGAATATTTGAATATGACAACTGCCAATGTCGACATTTACTTTGCAAAGAAACTTGCCACAATCATCAATCTTGATCCAGAGCCTGCATCGCTCGATAAATAAAAGAAAAGATCAGATTGAGAAGATTGGGAGAAGGCAATCGAAACTGAATTATTCTTTCCGAATAAAAGAAAGACGTTTGGGCACATAAGCGCACGTCTCCCCTTGTGCACCCGTAGGGTATAAGTGGCTATTTGTTCGAAGAGAAATGAAAAGAAGCAAGGCTCGTTGTACAAGGTTTCATTGGACATCCAGAAGATGATTATGAAGAAACCTATTCCGGTCATGGCGGAACTCCCTTTAAATATTTATCTCAATGGCAGTGAACTTGAAGTTAGAAGCGAAATTGATGGATGGGGTACCAACATACCTTTATGAAATATTGGATTCGGACATTTATATGAAGATACCGAATGTATCAACGTCCGAACCAAAGCAGAGCAAATAGAAACATGTGCATGTAAAACTCGAGAAAGTCATTGTGCGAACCTAACAATCAGCGAGAATGTGGTATAATCGCAGGCGACTTTCTATGCATGAAAGGCTACACGAACAATGAGAATAATCTCGTGTATTTATCGACGATCCCGAATGGATTTTGTATAATCTTAGAGTATGAAGATGATCGAATATCATCGGAACCCTAAAGGATATTAGGAAAGCAAGCTCTTACAGAGTCGGAGTTCGAAATGAAAGATTTGGGTAAAACCAAATATTGCTTAGGCTTGCAGCTTGAGCATGCCCCTGAAGGGATATTAGTGCATCAGTCAGCCTACACTCAGAAGGTGTTAGAAAGGTTCGACTTTGCAAAGGCATACCCCTTTGAAAGTGCTAATGGTCGGGAGATCTTTGCAGCAAGACAAAGACCCGTACAGACCTAAAGAAGAGGGGGAGGAAGTCCTGGGACCGGAACTCCCACACTTAAGTGTAACAGAAACACTCATGTATTGAACAAACTGTACTAGATCGGGCATTGCATTTGCCGTAAACCTACTGGCAAGGTATAGTGCAGAACCTACCAAAGGCATTGGCAGGGAATAAAGGACATCTTCCGATACCTCTAAGGAAGCAAAGATCTTGGTCTATTCTACAGAAAGGATAAAGACTTAACTATGAATGGCAATGCAGATAACGGGTACTTGTAGGACCCGCATACAGCAGCAAACAGGCTATGTATTCCTATGTGGTGGAACCGCAATGCCATGAAAATCGTCTAAGCAGAGTCTTGTACCGACTTCAACGAACCACTCAGAATAATAGCATTGTATGAGGCCTCACAAGAATGTGCTTGGCTTCGGCGGATGATTCACCACATCCAGCAGTCATGTGGATTGAATACCGCACCAACCCCCACTATTATCTTTGAAGATAATGCAGCTTGTATTGCACAAATGCGGATGGGTTATGTGAAGAGTCCTCTCACAAAGCATATCAACCCCAAGTTCTTCTATGCTCATGAATTGCAAAAGATGGACGTAATCAAAGTACTGCATACTGAGTCATGTGAGAATCTTGCAGATTTATTCACTAAGTCACTTCCAGCGTCTAGCTTGGAAAGATGCATACGTGAATTGGAATGATGAGACTTAAAAGTGCAGAATTCAGGGGGAGAACCTTCACGAACTCATTATTAAAGCTTGATCGCGAAGATCAAGTACCCAAAGAATAAATCTAGGAGATTAAATGAAATTGGGTGGATTGTACTCTTTTTCCCTTGACGAGTTTTCCTGAAGTTTCTCGGCTAAGGTTTTTAATGAGGCAATTCGTGCATCACAGCAGAACGTGTATCATGTACTCTTTCTCCAAATTTTTCCACTTTGGGTTTTATGGAGTTTTGACGAGACATGGACATGATGGATGGGTGCCCAAGGGGGAGTGTTGGGTAACCATAGGCCTGACCCTGCAGTCGACCCATTAGTGGGCGCCCCATCCCAAACCCTAGCAGGGTCGTAGCCTATAAATAGGGGGTGCTATTCATTGTAAAGGATCGATGGATGAATGAATAAAGAGAAGCAAGAAGTCCCCCTACATCTCTCGAGTTCGTCTCTTGTTCTGTTCTTGTGTTCTTGCATTGTTCTTACGATTCTCTATTTGTCTATGAGATAATTGAAATAACCCAAAATTTCAGATTTCAAAATTTCTTTTGAAGCTTCGTTTGAATTCAAAAACTTGCCCAATTCGCAAGTTCTCTTCCTTCCGCTTTCCCATTTCGGCACTTCCGTTTTCCTCACCAAGACGCCTTTCCCCTGGCGCCTCCTTCTTCTTCCTTCTTCCTTCTTCCTTCCGTCTTCCTCACTCCACCGCCATCGCTGCGATTTGCGGCGCGCGCTTGTTGACCGCCAAACCACATCATCACGCCCAGAGCTTTCCATCACCATCGCCGCCTCCACCTCACCCTGCCACCCTCCTTTCCCGGCGCCGCTCCGCCTCTCCCGGTCGCCCACGTCGCCGCCTCCCTATTCCCGCCGCCTCTCTAGCGCACCGCCTCTCCCCGAGCTATAAAAAGCCACCCAAGGCAAGCCTCCAACCTCCCTTTCTCCCTCCGACACCTCCCCTCCGCTTCATCTTCTCCGGAAGCGGCGAATTTCGAAGAATCGCCGCCGCCACTTTTCCTCTTCTTCGTCGGACCCGTCACCAATTCACCGCCTCCGTCCACCCAAGCTTCGAATCAAGCCCACGGTGAGCTCCGCCTCCCCTCTCCGCTCCTTTTCCCCACCTTACTCACCTCCCAAACCCACCGGAGCTCGCCGGCGCCATGCTCCACCGCCGCCTCCCCCACGGCTCATGCCGCCACACCACCTCGGACCTCCTTATGCACTCAAACCACCACCCCGAGCTCCTCTCCACTCACTTTGAAGCTCACCACATTTCCGTTTGGCCAAAGCAAGACCGAGCGCCGCGGCATCGTCCCTCGCCCGGCGTGCACCACCTCCGCCGCGCCCCATTTCCAAACCTCCTCGGTCCGCAAAGCCAAAAATGGGTTCCTTGCTTCCACGGTGCTCCCGCACCACCCACTCCGCCGTCGACCACCACCGCCGCCGCACGCGCCGCCGCCGCTCGGAGCCTGAAGCGCTCGGCCTTTGGCCGAGCGGCTCTCAAGGCTGCCCGACATTTGGCCTTAAAGGCTCGGCGTTTTGGGCCAAAACCCATTTGAATATTGGGCTTAGCCCAACATCATTCACAACCCGTGAAGCAGTGAAACCGCGATCGTTCACTCATTCGCCCAAGCACTTATTCACAACCAAAATACACTGTTCATCCGAAAATTCAAAACATCGTTCCAAATCGAAAAATAAGCAAGAAATTCTTTTACTGTTCATTTTCACCAAAAACAGTGAAACTCCTTAATGTTCGGGTTATTTCTTGATCGTTAACCAAAAATAATAAATCCTATTACTATCCATCGACTCATTTTGGGCATGAATAATAAAATAGTACTATTCATCAACGACCCTTTTCGCTGAAACCCTAATTTGACATTACATGTCAAATTTGATCGCCTCGAACCCAGAAAACCACTTTCACTGTCTATTCTATTAAATCGGCCCAAACACTAGCCACTACACAGTAAACCCTAATTACTGTTCATTACCCGAAAATGGATTATGCTATTCATTTCCATCCGAAAACAGTAAACCCTATCTACTGTTCGCTTCAAACCAGAAACACTGATTCTAGTCATTATTCACTGACCCATTGTCGCATATGAATAGTAAAACAAGTACTATTCATTATCCGACGCCTTTTCGCTCAAAACCCTAAATTGACATTATATGTCAAATTTGACCGATTCGAGCCCATGAGCCCAAATCTCAACTCCGCTCAACCATATGAAACTCCAAATAAATACATGTCATCACGCACCACCTTTCTTTGTGATCCTTTATCCATTTACAATATTTTTGTTGTACTTGGATCCGAATCTCAATTCCATACAGATCAACCAAACACCAAATAATCTCCACCACTCCAACCTACCATTCTCTGTGTTTCTTTTCTGGTTTTATTTACTTGCATGTTGTTCCCAGCTCATTCCTTGTCGAGCCGGATTTTATTTGAATTTGTTTTATTGTATTGTTTCGCGTTAGGTCACGACTTCAACGACCAGACTCCATAAGACGCAGGACAAGATCAGAATCAAGAAGAATTTGTGCAAGAAGGCAAGTCGCATTCTTTGATCATTTTGAACCTACATTTCATTTATGTATTATTATTTTCACTACTGTATTTGTGCCAATTACTTTAAATGTTAAAATAATACTTTTGAATGCCATGACAATTAGATAAATCCTAAATACCCCACAAACAAACCCATCCAACTCTTGTAGGCCATATTCACCTTGACAAATTTAGTCCACATAAAATATTATCTATACAAGGTAACTTTATCACCAAAAATGTGATCATCAATCAAAAGCAAGTATTGGCTATAGGCCAGTAGGTTTTGGTGGAGAGTTGAGGATTATCCAGGAAGTTGGATAATTCAATATACTCGTTTAAAGTGAGTCATCGGTGAGATCCGAGATGGTCACCACGAGTTGGTGTTAGGCCATCGCCACCGGATGACGTGTAGGACAAGAACCTTGTGCCAAAGTAATGCATACGTAGAACCGCTCAACCACAAGCGTGGTCATTACTCCTAGCTTAGTACACTGCTCATCCGATTGAACATCTACAGGATGTCAACTGTTGCTTTTGTAATAGAACAGCCGCGGATTGGGGTGGATCAGGGGTGGACCGTTTAGGACACCCTCTGAATTGCACAACGGTATGGGCCCGTCAGACTCGGATTGCGGATTCCGCTATTGGCCGGTGGTCTCCGAGTGTATGGATGTAGACCTACCGTAGAGACTAGAAAGGTTGGGCAGTGAAAAGGCTTTGTTATCTCAGCTCAGTCGCACGCTAACATGTTGCGTGTCTATGTTCTGACAGTATGAGCGTGAGATATCTTGTGGGTAAAGTTGGGCAACTCTGCAGAGTGAATAATTAAAGGTATTCGAATACGCCGTGCTTCCGGTTAATGAAGCTGTGTTAATGGGTGATTCCAGTACAGAGGCATAAGTAGAGTTTTTGAGATGTTAAGTTGGTAATTGAGTTTGTTGAGAAACCCCTGATACTATTACTTATTATCGTTTCTTGTTTTATAAATTGTTTAAAATGCAAAGTGCATCAACATACACCGTATGGTAAACCTAACCATCCATTGAACTCCTTGCACGTAATTAATTAGCATTTCCATGCGGCTTGTTGAGTACGGTGGTAGTACTCATTCTTGCAAAATCTGCAAACAATCTCTGAAGGAACTTGGGAAAGTGCGAGAGGATCCCCTGTGAGCGAGACTTGGGTGGACCACAAGGCGGTGACTATCATTATTAGGTCTCGACTGCGCTCAAGCGTACCTGTGGTTTGTTCTTCTTTTGCCTTGTATTATAGTTAACTTTGGGGCTTGGATGCCTGTGTCAGGTCAAAACAGGTTGTTAAACCTTAGTTTTATTTAATAAAAGTCTGGTTTTTGTTGCAATTGGAAGCTTGCTTGAGATACTATTTGCTTCGCAACTGTACATCCTGGGCGGTTGCGAAGGGTTTAGCAGTCCCGAGATTCGGGGCTGTGACAGAGTGGTATCAGAGCATAGCTTGACCGTAAGTTGAGACCTTAGGTTTGCTTTAGGACTTAGGAAGTGAAGACCTTCAAAAATCCTAGTTTGAAAAATTATAAAAGAATTTCCGAAAACAAAAATATAAGTATTATTGCTTTCTTTTCCCTTCTATTGCTATCTTATCTAAACTTAGATTTACAAAACCCTGATTTGTTTTATAAAAGGATTTGTCTCTTTCTCAACTAATTTCAACTTTTCGCTGGAAGTTGTAGTATAGGAGAAGCAGTGTTTAGAATACGCTAGAATAGTGTTAAATAAAGTAAACCCTAAGTAGACGATCTTTTGATTGTAACACAAGTTGTATTATGTGCTCTAAGTAGTACGTATACAGCTTGTATAAATATTTGAGCTAGGTTATTTATTGATAATTTGTTTTTCTATCGAGATTCGTATATCGTCCTTGTCAAAATTCAATTCCTTCTTTTAAATCAACCTTACCTTAATCTTTCTCCACTTAACTTAATTCTGGACCTTACTCACCTATCTGTATTTGGTCAAAATCGCTGCAGAAATACATTCCCAAGATGTCTGGAAATAGCAACAACAATGAGGCTGAATCAGCAGGACGACAACCAAGTTTGGCAGAAGTCATGGCCATGATGGAAAGGAACAGATACCAAGCTGAGCAAAATCAAATCAGAATGATGGAGCAGCACACTAAACTCCTAGAACAGATAGCTACCAGATCACCAGTACCATCAGGACCTCATCCCGGAACAATAAATGGAGGAACTACCACAGGATCAAGATGGGCAGATTTTCAGAAAACGAAGCCACCAACCTTTACAGTTGCACCAGAACCCCTAGCAGCGGATGATTGGATAAGAGATATGGAAAGAAAGTTAGATACTATCCAATGCACAGATCAAGAGAAGACTCTTTTCGCCTCCCATCACTCTGAGGACAAGGCGCAAAGCATGGTGGATGAATCACCAAACACTCCACCCTGGAAGAGAAATACCATGGCAAGAATTCAAGGAAGCATTTCATACGGCACACGTCCCCACTGGCGTGCTTGCCTCCAAACGCCGAGAGTTTCTTGCTCTCAAGCAAAGAGGAAGTACTGTGACGGAATATCTACATCAATTCAACTACCTGGCCCGATATGCCCCAAACGATGTTAATACTGAAGAGAAAAAGATGGAAAAATTTTCTGAAGGATTACAGAAGTCATGAAGTATCATATTTCACACGAATTTTAAGGACACATCGACTATGGTGAATAAACCGCTAATATCGGAAGAAGCGAGCGAGGAATTACAAGATGCCCGAAAAGAAGAGCAATGCGATGACACCTCAACCAAGTGCACCAAGAAAAGAATGATGATAGCACCACGGTACAATTTCAGCAGGACCACGCCAATCCAGTTCCAAGACCACAAAACAATATGAACGACCAACCACGATTCGATTGCTACACATGTGGAGAAAATCACTATCAAAAGGATTGCCCACAAAAATCAATAAACTGTTACCACTGTGGACAATCTGGTCATATCAAATTTCAGTGCCCCTTAAGGAGTATGCGTGAGGCGACCAAAGCTCAGGTGAAAGGTCAATTACATATCAACAAGACGCCACCAACGATGCAGGTTAATAAAGGAGGTATGCTACGACCTAGAGAACAGCCAAAATTTCAGCAGCCAGGACAAGCTCAAGGCAAGATCAATTATATTACTACCAATGAAGGTGCAGAAGCCACATATATTACCGACGGTACGTTTTTCATGTAAGATCAGTATTGGTTTTTGTTCAAAAGTTGCCTTCCGAGGATCCTACAAAAAAAAACAAGATGGAAAAGGAATCGAAAATGCAACAGAACTTTCCAATTTGTCCCTGGTTTTGAGTGAATCTCGGTCGAGATTCTTTTAAGGGGGTAGATTGAAATAACCCAAAATTTCAGATTTCAAAATTTCTTTTGAAGCTTCCGTTTGAATTCAAAAACTTGCCCAATTCGCAAGTTCTCTTCCCTTCCGCTTTCCCATTTCGCACTTCCGCTTTCCTCACCAAGACGCCTTTCCCTGGCGCCTCCTTCTTCTTCCTTCTTCCTTCTTCCTTCCGTCTTCCTCACTCCACCGCCACTGCTGCGATTTGCGGCGCCGCGTTTGTTGACCGCCAAACCACATCATCACGCCCAGAGCTTTCCATCACCATCGCCGCCTCCACCTCACCCTGCCACCCTCCTTTCCCGCGCGCTCGCCTCTCCGGCCGCCCACGTCGCGCCTCCCTATTCCCGCCGCCTCTCTAGCGCACCGCCTCTCCCCGAGCTATAAAAAGCCACCCAGGGCAAGCCTCCAACCTCCCTTTCTCCCTCCGACACCTCCCCTCCGCTTCATCTTCTCCGGAACCGGCGAATTTCGAAGAATCGCCGCCGCCACTTTTCCTCTTCTTCGTCGGACCCGTCACCAATTCACCGCCTCCGTCCACCCAAGCTTCGAATCAAGCCCACGGTGAGCTCCGCCTCCCCTCTCCGCTCCTTTTCCCCACCTTACTCACCTCCCAAACCCACCGGAGCTCGCCGGCGCCATGCTCCACCGCCGCCTCCCCCACGGCTCATGCCGCCACACCACCTCGGACCTCCTTATGCACTCAAACCACCACCCCCGAGCTCCTCTCCACTCACTGAAGCTCACCCACATTTCCGTTTGGCCAAAGCAAGACCGGAGCGCCGCCGGCATCGTCCCCTGCTCCGGCCGTGCACCACCTCCGCCGCCGCCCCATTTCCAAACCTCCTCAGTCCCGGCAAAGCCAAAAAATGGGTTCCCCTTGCTTCCCTGGTGCTCCCCGCACCACCCACTCCCGCCGTCGACCACCACCGCCGTCGCACGCGCCGCCGCCGCCGGCTCGGGCACAGCCGAGCGCGCTCTGGCCTTTGGCCGAGCGCAGCTCAAGGCTGCCCCAGACGCTGGGCCTTAAAGGCCTGGCCGTTTTGGGCCAAAACCCATTTGAATATTGGGCTTAGCCCAACACTGTTCACAACCCGTGAACAGTGAAACCAGTTACTGTTCACTCATTCGGCCCAAGCACTGTTCACAACCGAAAATACACTGTTCATCCCGAAAATTCAAAACATCGTTTCCAAATCGAAAAATAAACAAGAAATTCTTTTATTGTTCATTTTCACCCAAAAACAGTGAAACTCCTTAATGTTCAGGTTATTTGCTGATCGTTAACCAAAAATAATAAATCCTATTACTATCCACTGACTCATTTTCGGGCATGAATAATAAAATAGTACTATTCATCAACCGACCCTTTTTCGCCGAAACCCTAATTTGACATTACATGTCAAATTTGATCGCCTCGAACCCAGAAAACCACTTTCACTGTCTATTCTATTAAATCGGCCCAAACACTAGCCACTACACAGTAAACCCTAATTACTGTTCATTACCCGAAAATGGATTATGCTATTCATTTCCATCCGAAAACAGTAAACCCTATCTACTGTTCGCTTCAAACCATAAACACTGATTGTAGTCATTATTCACTGATCCATTGTCGCATATGAATAGTAAAACAAGTACTATTCATTATCCGACGCCTTTTCGCTCAAAACCCTAATTTGACATTATATGTCAAATTTGACCGATTCGAGCCCATGAGCCCAAATCTCAACTCCGCTCAACCATATGAAACCCCAAATAAATACATGTCATCACGCACCACCTTTCTTTGTGATTCTTTATCCATTTACAATATTTTTGTTGTACTTGGATCCGAATCTCAATTCCATACAGATCAACCAAACACCAAATAATCTCCACCACTCCAACCTACCATTCTCTGTGTTTCTTTTCTGGTTTTATTTACTTGCATGTTGTTCCCAGCTCATTCCTTGTCGAAATGGATTTTATTTGAATTTGTTTTATTGTATTGTTTAGCGTTAGGTCACGACTTCAACGACCAGACTCCAGAAGACGCAGGACAAGATCAGAATCAAGAAGAATTTGTGCAAGAAGGCAAGTCGCATTCTTTGATCATTTTGAACCTACATTTCATTTATGTATTATTATTTTCACTACTGTATTTGTGCCAATTACTTTAAATGTTAAAATAATACTTTTGAATGCCATGACAATTAGATAAATCCTAAATACCCCACAAACAAACCCATCCAACTCTTGTAGGCCATATTCACCTTGACAAATTTAGTCCACATAAAATATTATCTATACAAGGTAACTTTATCACCAAAAATGTGATCATCAATCAAAAGCAAGTATTGGCTATAGGCCAGTAGGTTTTGGTGGAGAGTTGAGGATTATCCAGGAAGTTGGATAATTCAATATACTCGTTTAAAAGTGAGTCATCAGTGAGATCTGGAGATGGTCAGCCACGAGTTGGTGTTAGGCCATCGCCTCACTGGATGACAGGTAAGGACAAGAACCTTGTGCCAAAGTAACAGACACAGAAACCGCTCAACCACAAGCGTGGTCATTACTCCCTAGCTTAGTACACTGCTCATCCGATTGAACATCTACAGGATGTCAACTGTTGCTTTTGTAATAGAACAGCCGCGGATTGGGGTGGATCAGGGGTGGACCGTTTAGGACACCCTCTGAATTGCACAACGGTATGGGCCCGTCAGACTCGGATTGCGGATTCCGCTATTGGCCGGTGGTCTCCCGAGCTGTATGGATGTAGACCTACCGTGTAGAGACTAGAAAGGTTGGGCAGTGAAAAGGCTTTGTTATCTCAGCTCAGTCGCACGCTAACATGTTGCGTGTCTATGTTCTGACAGATATGAGCGTGAATAATTAAAGGTATTCGAATACGCCGTGCTTCCGGTTAATGAAGCTGTGTTAATGGGTGATTCCAGTACAGAGGCATAAGTAGAGTTTTTGAGATGTTAAGTTGGTAATTGAGTTTGTTGAGAAACCCCTGATACTATTACTTATTATCGTTTTACTGTTTTATAAATTGTTTAAAATGCAAAGTGCATCAACATACACCAGGTATGGTAAACCCTAACCATCCATTGAACTCCTTGCACGTAATTAATTAGCATTTCCATGCGGCTTGTTGAGTACGGTGGTAGTACTCATTCTTGCAAAATCTGCAAACAATCTACAGAAGGAACTTGGGAAAGTGCAGAGGATCCTCGTGAGCGAGGACTTGGGTGGACCACAAGGCGAGTATGACCATCGTTATGGAGTGCTCGATCGCATTTCAGCGCACTGTGGTTTGTTCTTCTTTTGCCTTGTATTATAGTTAACTTTGGGGCTTGGATGCCTGTGTCAGGTCAAAACAGGTTGTTAAACCTTAGTTTTATTTAATAAAAGTCTGGTTTTTGTTGCAATTGGAAGCTTGCTTGAGATACTATTTGCTTCGCAATGGCATTATCATCTGGCGGTTGCGAAGGGTTTAGCGATCCCGAGATTGTTTGTGACAATAATCATTCGGATGAACTCATCGCGACGGTTCCTCAACAAAACTAACTCCCGGTGGATTCCGCCGCAGCCCGCGAGGCCACATCGACCGGGAAAAAAGCGCATGTCGGATCAAGCGCCGAGTGGCCAGGATAGCGTACGAGCAAGGCTGCGCTTCGTGCGTTTCTTTTGCTCCTGCTGTGATGCGCGTCTGATGGGCCTATCACGCCTCACTCGCCCGCGCCAAATACGCCCGCGCTAGATGGCGCAGGTGAAGGCGGGGTGAGCTTCTGGTATGAATAAAAAAAAAATCAAAGAGAAACAACAAAGCATGAGCGATCAGCGTTCCGTGCCGAGACGCAGACCGGGAGTTAACCAGAGCTGCAAAAAAACGCACGTCCTCTCGGTTCTCGCCCCAGCTCAGGCTCAGCGAACGACGCTAAAACCGGTCCCGATCCATCAACTCTGCGACCATGCCGCGAAGGAGTATTCGCACCGTGCAGTGTCGCCGAAAGCGACGCGTGCAGAAAGACTCCAGCCCGCGGCGCGATTCACTGCGCCGCTCTGCGCCTCTGCTCTGCTCGTCTCGTCTCCCTCCTCGATTGGTGGGCGTGGGACGGGACGACCGTGCCGTGGGACGTGCGCCCGTGGCGACGAGTTGCGTGCCCCGTACGCGTCGCGAAAGCCTCCAAGTGCTGACGTCTTCCTGGTCGCCACACGTCGCGGCGCTCGCGCGATCGGCCGACTCGCTTCCTTTGAAGCTGCACGGCCACTGCCGCTTAATTCGTTACATTGTGCCGTGATCGTGCAACTGGTGGCCATAAATAAACCGAAGTACAGAGTTGGTGCACGCCGTCCTCAACGCATTCCTGTGTGCTTCTATGTCTGCTCCCACAAACATCAGTCGTACATCAATGGGCCACGCCGTACCATGTGAGCGGTGTTGGCGCCGTTATATCAAAAATAATAGTCATTGACTCGTCCGGTTGCAAAAAATGACAGTCAGCACGTGTCGTTCACGGTCCTTCCCCTCGTACACGGATTCCATCTCCACTGAACGGGTCCCACTACTGCCACATCACCATTATCGTGCATCTTGCGCACGAAGAAGCCTCGTCCGTGAGATCAACACACAGACGCACATCCACCGTCCCCCTTGCCAAAGACAAGCCTCGTCTACACACATGGCGCGCGGACACCCCCCTCTGCTCCCCTTTGCTCGGACGCACCACGTCGCCGCCTCCGCACCATCGAAACCCAGAAGCCCCTCTGCCGTGCCACCATGGCATGGTGTTGCGCCATGTCACGTAATTGCCTCTTATTTAATTATCTATAGTAAGAAGCAACTGAGCACAATAGAACTTCAGAGCTCTGTTAGTGAAGGTGGCGTACCACTTCGAACTTTCCTATTCGGTACTAAGCCGAAGAAAGCATCACTCTTTTCATGCATGAGTCTTCCAGTGCCAAGGCCTTTTGTTTCTGACATGAGACCATGGCTTTTTAGATGAGACTGGTTAGACCATCAGCTACATTTTCTTTTTTAATGTTCAATACAATTATACAAATGATATCTCCTAAGCATACATGTTAATTCAAATTGTATGTTTAGTCTTTGTAGGTTTTAAGAATGTAAAGGATCATGTAATCCCCTGACTTTTTTTTTTGTGAAAGGAAACTATGTAATCCCCTTACTTGATTTTGTTTTGTTTTGTTTTACATTGTCCTTGATTTGTGTATTGATGTGTAGCCTATAAATCCTCACTGCGAAGATACTAAAAAAATAATATGAGATACATGTATAATGTTGACACTCATTTGTGACACTATGCAACTTATGGGGGAAATTGTGCCGAATTTCCTGGTGCTGAAATATATTCACTTGACAAACTGAGAGTTAACTAGTAACATTGATTCACTATTTGCCTACCTGCTAGAAAAAAGTAGTGGTGCAACTATTTTGCTAGTTTACCTATTATCTAGGAGAAACTTTAGACTTCTTAGTGCATTACACTGTCTTTCTAATCAACTATTTTATATCAGTGACTTCTTTTCACCTTTTTAGGTTCTGTTAGTTAATTAATTACCTGTTGTTTTGGATGAAATATGCACCTTCTTCTCTGTCATATGCACAAAATATGTTGGTAAGTAAGAAATAGGTTCGGTATGGAGTTAAATCAAACTAAAAGTTACTCTTTCAGAGGAACACTGAAAGCTGTTAGGATGCAGCTACATGTAATGTTCTTGTATTTTTTGATTGTAACATTTCATCATTATCACTTGCCTTTCCATGCAGTGCGATATTGGATAAGCTTCATGGTCTTATCAACAGTCTTACTTTCAAATGTCAAAGTGACAATGTCTTTCTGCATGCCGGGCATCTGTAAAGTAGCAATGCTAGAAATAAGTGTGCGAAGGCTTCATCATTTTTGGTTGATGTCCCATCCTAAGCTGATTTGCGCAGCACGTCATGGTACAGGGGACGTGACGCCGCACCGTGCCACGGTGGAGGGCCTCGTGATCGCCTTCTCTCTCTCTCCGCTGGTGCCATCACCACCGGCCATCTCGCCGTCGTTCGACGGAACCGCCACAACTCGAGTTGCCACCGGCTTTTCGCTGATGTGGCTGCCCACATCACCTCCACCACTACACCATGACATAGTATTAAGGGCAATAATCTGCCGGGAAAGAATTAGGTGAGAGGCAAATTATGTGCCGGCAATGTTGAAGATATTACGGGTCCTATTATCTGCCGGCAATAACTATTATGTAGAACAATTTATTTGCTGGCTATATTTTTATTTTAGCTACAATATATCTGCCCTAGAAAAAGTAAACTAGGTCAACATAACTGTCGGGAAAAATATTAGACGGGAGTTGAAAAAAAGTAGTCACATGAATTCTTGAACCCGTGACCTCCTATCTGCCGGGCAAGATCCGGGCAAAATAATAGTGCCAAATGTATCTCGGGCAAACGAAAAAAGCAGCGCCAAACGAAAACCTAGCGTCAAACGAAAATACGAACGCGCGATTCTCTCTCCACCTTATCTCATTACCCTCCCAAGCAATCCTCTTCCCCTCCCAAACATCCTCCCGACGGCCGCCTCTCCTCCAGCGGGTAGCGCCACCCCCGTTGCCGCCCTCCTCCCCGGCTGCCACCCTCCCCGCGCCTCTCCTCCTCTCCTGCCGCCACCCTCCCCAGCGTCGTCCACCCTCCCCGCACCGCCCCCTTCCTCCCGCGCCGTCCCCTTCCGCATTGCTCCCCAGCACCGCCCCTCCTCCCCTTCCACCACCCTCCTCGCGCCTCCCCTCCTCCCCGGCTGCCACCCTCCCCAGCGTTGCCCCTCCTCCCCCCACCGCCCCCTTCCTCCCCGCGCCTCCCCTTCGTCCCAGTGTCGCCCCTTCCGCCACCCTCCCTAGTGCCGCCCCTTCTTCCCCGTGCCTCCCCTCCTCCCTGGCCGCCACCCTCCCCAGTGCCGCCCCCTTCCTTCCCACACCTCCCCTCCTCCCCGGCCGCCACCCTCCCCGCGCCTCCCCTCCTCCCCGGCCGCCACCCTCCCGCGCTTCCCCTTCTCCCTGGCCGCCACCCTCCCTGCGCCACTCATGCCCATCTGCGCCTCCCTGGTGAGTTTTTCTTCCCCAAATGCCTTCTTCTCTGCCCCTCTCTATCTCTCTCTTCAATTTCTCCCCTGGCCGAATCCACTCATGGCGCCTCCACTGGCCCGCTGGCACGGCGCCACCGCCGCCCGACTTGCTGGCGTCGCTTGCTCCCTCGCGCATGTGCCTCCGGCCTCCCAGTCTACTCGGCCCACCACCGGCGCCTCTCCCCTAGGCCTGGCCCGCCCCTGGCCATCTGCACCTCCCTATGCCGCCTATGGTCGGCTCGGCCTCCAGCCGCCACTGCTCGGTCCTGCTATTGGATTTCATTCCCCTATTTCCCATTCCATTTTTTTTCGTTTTTTCGGTTTTGACTTGGTTCACTTTTGATTTGTGGATTCTGGTTGCTCATGTAAGGTGAAGAGGATGGTGGGTTGCTGTCTATGCATGGTGAATGTTGTGTTGGATGCGGGCTACTACCGCCATGGTTTTTGAGGTTTGCACTGAGGTGAACCCTGCTCTATTCTCTCCACTTACTCGTGCTCTGTGATGCTTGCATAATGCTACTGAGATCCGGTGCTATGTGTGAATCATTGTTTCTGATTTGATGCATGTCTGCATGACAAGGTAGGCTCCTCCCCACGCCGCCCCTCCTCTCCGTGCCTCCCCTCCTCCTTGGCTGGCCCTTCCTCCCAGCGTCGCACCCTTCCTCCCAGTGCTGACAAGCCCCTGTGTTTCTGGTGAGTTTTTCAGAAATATTGTGGTCCCTTGAATTTTTTAAGGAGGTGAATATCCATGCTGCCTTAGAAGGGATTGCAATATGAAAGTGTCATGTAGCCAGATCGAGATAAGTGTGGTGTGCTACTTAATTGGGCAAATTAAGTCGATGTATATACTGCATGTGTTTGGCCGAGTGATTAAGAGGGGGCTTGCCCTGATGCCTCCATTTATTCACGTGGCTAGACAGCTTGTAGGTTATTGTGACATTTTCATTGCATGATGATTATTTCCTTGTTCTCTTTTCTTTTTTGAGTTAGGTGTATGCAAGATAGCAGTTAAACTGAGTGTTAGGCTTTCTAGCTCCTTTACTTGCCATTATTTGAGCTAGTAAAGGAGCTAGATTGATGGTTCTTGTTTATGCAAGGTGAGATGATAAGGTGGATTGTTATATGATCCAGCATGAGGAGAATGATGGTGGTGATTCGGCTGTGGCTAGCACTGAGGTATCACCCCCTTTCCTTCCTACCCCCTGACTTCCTCCCCTTGCTCTGTGATGCGAAGATCTGGGGTTAGATTAAATGGGGAACTTTGGATGTGCAGGGTTGATTTATGCTTGCATTAGTGGGCTCAGCATGATGTCTTACTGATTGTGTACAATATTGGTGGCATCGATAATCGCGGCTTTGCGGCAGATTTGTGTGCGAGAGGAAGTTGATTCAAAGACTCTTATTCAAGATAGTAAGTTGATCATGATTTGTATGTCTTTTTCAAGGCCCTCCGCTTTTGAGCTTCGTAGTGACATTTGAACACTATTGTTTCTGATTAATAGGCAAATTATGTATTATGATGACTCATTTTTGGTTTTGTTGAACTGACTTGAGCATAACATGTCATTCTTTTTGGAGGTTCTCCTAAGTATAACTTAATTATTGGTTCATTTATGTTTATTTGTATGTCGATCCAGGCTCTTTCTGCAAAGTGATTTAGGCAATTATTGTTCTGTGCTTTAGAAAAAATTGTTCTGGACTCTTTCTGGTGGTGCCCCAACTAGCTCACTATTTTGAAGTCCCACTGTTTTTCAACATCCGTGATGGTCCTTGCATGCCAACCCTGCGGCTTCTTCATCAATGTAATTTTCCTCTCCATTTTCATTAAAGTTATGAACATGGTTCATTAAATCTCGGTATTGTTTGTGCCAACAACACCGAGAAAAGATTTCAAAGATTTCAAAGTATGGTTTCCTCCCATTCTTCTACTTGTATTTTCCTGTTGTGAACTGTTATCATCTATATGAAATCATTGTTTGCTATGTAAACAAGGAGTTCAGCAAACGAGGGCTTACATTTTTCCCCTTTGATTTAGGTGAGCTGGCTACCAGCTTTGTTGTATTATTTTCCCACCCACCGGGCTCGAACCCGAGTGCCTACCTTCTTGCTAAAGTGAATGCCAAAGCTCATGGACAATTTTTTTATAAAAAGTTTTACCCACATGATATTAAATGAATACCTGGCTGTTATTTTGCAATATTTACACAAATCTTGGCAATCCTTAAGCTTCAATTTTTAAAACAAAATATGACAGGGTTTGAACGCTTGAATAAGGTACCTCATGTCATGGATGAGACCTCATGTCATGGATGAGAACTTCCGTGTAGCTGATATTGAGGTAATTGTGCTAGCCATCTTTGAAGGGTTATACACTTATGTTACATGATAGAGCAAATGCTGGTTATGAGCTATTTACTTTCATCCCATCCTTTACCTTTTTTTAATGCAGTACAGTATGCCATGCCAAAAAATGGTTTGCATATTTATAGATGACCTTTGCATGTCTAAGGCATTCATATGTGACTCACTAGGTGGATCAGGTTAGGGCCTGTTTCTTTGATTATTGGACAAAATAGAAAAAAAAGACCAATGCAAACTGACACTCTTAACTTTTGTTACATAGAGGTTGTAGAAAACATTTTCCATAGTATAAATCTATGCCAAGCTAACCTAGAACCTATTTCTTTCTGTTATAATGCCATAAGTTCCTTTCTCAATTCAATTCACCTAGTTGTTCATGGTAACTGCAAATACTAGTTGCTCGAGGGATTTTTTTGTTATTTCGTGTATACTTTAAATTCTAATAATTTGGAAACAAACTATTTGTATATTAATTTGTTAAACCATATATTTTTGCCTCCCAAGCCGCTAGATGTCAAATCTAATTGTAATTTTTGCCTCCCCTGCTATATTACTCCACAGTTGTGCTAGGAGAATGGAGTCTATGTATACAATCTGGACATTATCAAAGATGATGCTTGTGTTCTGCTACTTTCTACATCCGAGGTAGATCCCTGCCATGGAAGTACCTTGATAATATTTTGTAGCATGATAGTGTTTTGTTCTATTATCTATGAAGCTCTTTCTAGGTGTGCCTATGATACAATTATACCATACTGATGTTTTAGAATTAGATTAGCTAAACAGAACCCTTACATTTGTACCATCACCCATCTCTCCTCCTGCACCATCTCCCTCCTCTTTTTACTATATACACACTATTTATATCATGTGTTTGTATGGTACATCATTAAGAGTTTACTGAAACTATCGTCATCTTAATTCCATATCATTTTAATTTACCCAACATTGTAGAAACTAACTATTTAGAACCATTGTAGAAGAGTAAAATATAATGAAATTTTGTTTCTTGAAGGAATTCCTATAAGAAGGAAATCTATTTTAGAAGTTAGAAGTGCTTGTCAAGCAACTTTGTGTGCCTTCATTAAGCCATTTAAGGCGGCTGGTGGGATAATTTACTTCTATTCTTCAGTATGTATGTAACTCTGCTACTGTACTTTCAGGGCTAAGAGGTATCCTATAAAATTGGAAAGCAAGGAATCTGAGGTTTATAATGGAACCAAGATATGCACTCTTTATGCTGACACTTCCTAGAGAAGGAATCATGGTGTAAAGCACTTCGTCTTGCAACTACGGTTGACAAGGAGAAACTGATACCCCCATCTGGTCTGCTTTATGCATCATTGGGATCTTTTCCTGTTATTGATTCCTTTAAGTAGAACTTCAGTAAAAATGAATAGACTGTCGTCATACATTCTCTGTTTTTATTCAGCTTTTCCATCTGACCATTGTACCTATAGTTCGAAAACATCTATGGAGTTAATAATAATAGTTATTTGATGTTACCTTTCAAGCAATTGTCTGAACTTTCACTCCTGTTTGATTCCTAGTTATTAAAAGTGCATCTATTTTAAGGAGGCATATGTGTTATTAGTTCTAGCTAGTGTCGGCAGCACTTTACCGGGCAGGCCATAAGTGCTAGGAAAACTAATTGCCAGCAGATAAATTGCCTTCAAACGCAGTTTTTTCCCGGTAGTTGCATTGCCCTTAATACTATGCCATGGTGTAGTGCACCTCGTCGCCATGTCAACACCTTTGGCCATGTGGTAGCGTGTGTTAAGCCCAGTCACCGATGACGTGTCATTTCCCCTTTTCCCGTTGAGAAACAATTCGGTCGAATTCGTCATTCTTCTATTGACGTTAGCATCACTCAATAATTGATTTTCCTTTGGAAAATCAATTCCATAAAATCTAAACATTCACAATTTCATCATTTCATGTGATTTCAAACTTTCGAGAGCCTGTTCTCCTAAGTTCGAGCTCCGATTCAAGCTATTCAAATTTATAAATTCATCTAAATTAAATATCTATATCTCAGAACTAAAATTATTTAATTTGGAATTTATTTTAATTTTGTTTGATTTTGGCTTCTTTTCGCCTATAGATTACGATGACTTCGGTGAACCCGATTTCAACGTCGTTCGAGAACAATAACTATTTAAGCAAGATAAGTTATATCTTTGATCATGTTTGACCCCAATATTTTAAATAATTTAAATTCCTATTTTAAACTTTATAGTTATTCCCAACTCCATTATATAGCCAATTATTGTCAAGATTGGTAGTATGTAGAATCATGCCAAGTGTAATATATTTTGGTGTTAGAAATTGAAAAGATTAGATAATACTTTAGTGAATTGAAGGGAACAAAGGTATATTTGTGGATACTCTTTGATTGAGAAGAATTATAGACATATAGTGTTGTTGGATATTGGACCATATGATTACGTTATTGTTGGATTGTTGGAATATATGTTGTTGGATTATAGAAATAAATCTCGGATGGATTATAGAAATAAATCTTGGTTTGATTATAGAAATGTATCTCGGTAGGAGGATAAAATATATCTTGGATTATTGGACGATGGATTATAGAAATAGATTGTTATTGGATATTGGATTAATGAATTTTGGATTATAGGACTACATTATCGTTGGATATTGGATTATTAGAAGTACATGATTGTTACATATTGGATTATAGGATTAAACAATTGTTGGATATTGGATTATGAGAAATACATAAATGTTGGATATTGGGTTATTAGAAGTACATGATTGTTAGATATTGGATTGTAGAAATACATTATTGTTGGAGATTGGATTATAGAATTAGAATATTGATGGTTGTTGGATTACAGAAATAAATCTAGGTTGGATTATAGAAATACATCTCGGCGGATTTAAATAGATTTTAGTAATTGTTGGAGAACTAGTATTGAGAAATTGATTCAGTAAAAGTGGTGATTGAAATACAAAAGGATGAATTTTCATAACAATTTATGATGGTGATTTTGGTGGATTGGTCGAATCAAGAAGTACGTGTAAACTTTGTGGAATTAATAGGATAATTTGGTTATATTGGATGTATGGGTTATGGTTGAATAATTGGATTTAGAATAAATATTAAAGGAAATGAATGTATTAGTGGTGATTGTTGGAAGTTTAGTTTCGACAAGATGATCAGGTGTAGGTGATGTATAAAAGATGAAGTTGTATTATTATAGTAAATTATGAATGGATTTCAGGTGCATTGGTTGAATTATAGAGAATTGATGAGATTGGTGGAGTTAATTGAATACTAGTGTATGGTTGATATGCAATTGTTGGTGGATTAATGTAAATAATAATATGATGGATCAATATACATAATAGATTGATTTGAAGATTATGATTCTAATATTGATTATCGACTTACTGATCTTGGAATTGACATTTCTTGAACATCAAACCCTCACACCTTGTCATCCTAGAAAAAACTCTGGTTAATACAATAGTATTGACATGATGCTTTTGTTTAAAAACTTGGCACTTAGACAAAGCTTAGACTAAAAATATTTAATTTGTGAAAGTTTAGCCAAATGTTCAATTATGATTTAAAACGAGGCTATGATATTGTTCTTACCGTAGACATCTTTTAGCAAATGATTTAACTTGGAAAATAAATAATAATTTGATTTGGACTTGGGTGAGATGGATGTTGGATGGTGCTTGTTAATGCACAGGCTCAATTCGGGAATGGTTGAGGCCCAGAGGTTTTATTGGAAGTCGCCCAAGTCAGTTAAGGATCGATCTTCGAGCCGCATCTTGCTAAGCCCCATCGTACTACCACAAGTCTGGTGTAGGCCGGACTAGGCTAAATAATTTGTAATTTTCACCATGGTTGTGTCATTCGGTTGCGTGGGTGTCAAAATGACATACTTTTATATATTCTCACATAGCGCAAGAAGGGGCTTCCGGCGAACTTTTCAATCCAAAGGAAGTGAAACCTTAGCGGGCGGGACTACGTTGGAATGATGCATTCTAAAGTTCTTGTGATAATCACTTAGTCGCACACCCACGGAAGTGTGTTAGGCAAACATTATAAGATGACTATCTCTTGTGGGGAAAGTTGTACAACTTCTGCAGAGTGTAAAACTACTCAAATAGCCGTGTCCACGGTCATGGACATGCTAAGCAAAGATACTAAAAATTAGAATTTCGTTTTGATTTCAAAAGGCTCTATCAAATGATTTTGGATAGTTTATCCAACTGGGAAATTGGGCAGATTGCAATGTGATAGGAGGGTATCCTTCACCACTCCAGTCTGAAGGTTGCTATAAAACTTGAGATTTTAGAAAATGAATTTTACTTATAGAATATCTACTTTGGAAGTACAACTATTTAAAGACAACATTGCTTTACGCAAATTTAACCATATAAGCCTTCCTTTGGTATATCCTGCATGCATTATAATTCTGTTATTGGGTGTAACTTACGGAGTACATTTTTGTACTCACCCTTGCTTAATAAAATATAATTCGGAGGAGAACTTGTAGCTGTTGAAGATCTCGACGATTAGGCCGCTACCCCAGTCGATTGTCTTTGGCAAATTATTTGGGTTGTACTACTTTTTCTCCGTCTTCCGCTGTGTTCTTTATTATTGGCTTGTAAGCCTTTTTGGTATTAAACTCTGATATTTATTGATAAAGTTTTGCGAATTATGGCTGTTACCATATTTGTTTACTGTGTGAACTAGCTACTGATCATGGTACTAGTTCAATATATACATAGAATTTAGGGGTGTTACTCTCGGGTCCTTACATCGCATCCTTTTAGCGGTACTACTGCAGTATAGTAGTACCGATGTTTATATGTCGGTACGTAATTTTCAGATAGGGTGTTTTTCTTGTTTTTTATCCTTTGGAAATCGGTAGTTTCGTTCTAGCTAAGCGGTGCTACCGCTCTGCGGTAGTACTAGATCTTGTGAGGGCGGTAGTGCTGCACCTTTTTGTAACGGCTAGTTTAGAAGCATTTAATGAACATCAGTCGACTGTTGAATAATAAGTGTGGTAGTACCGGGTTTGTACAGCGGTACTACCACAAGTACTAAATTTTTAGGATTTGATTCAAACGGCTAGTTTTGTGGTTTGGGGCTGTAAATACCCCCTCATCTGCACCAAGCTCAGAACCTTGGACCTCATTGAATACATTTGAGTCTCTAGTGCACTCTCTACTACCCATTTGCTCATATTTCTCATTTTGATGTAGTTGAGAGCATTCAAGTGTATTGTATCATTAGTTGATCCTTTTGGCAGTTGTTTTTGTTTAAGCAAAAGTTGTGCTTTATTATTCTTGGTACTTACTGGCACCTAGATGGCCTAGAGAAGTGTTCACGCGTGATATTTTCAAAGAAGATTATGAAATGACCCGACAACGATTGTGAAGTCGTGTTGTGCTCACCATCTCTAGAGAGGAAGAAGAGCAACTCTAGTGATCGAGGGAAGTGCTCTTGTGGAGCCAACTTGATTTGTTTAAGTTTTCTCAATGTGGATTAGTGAAGACCGACAAATCTTCGATACCACGGGAAAAACATTAAGTGTCTTCATTGTGGTTTTTCTCTCTCGACTTTACGTTTCGCATTTACATTTATAGGTCTTTGTGTAGAAGTCTTGCTAGAAGTGTTTTAGTGTAGCCTTGGATTCCTATAGGAAAATATTTGAATATAACTTTTAACTTGTGCTAGAATTCCTCAATTAGTCAACTATTGCTAAAATTGTTAATTAAAGCATAAGATTTTTAGAAACTGCTTATTTACCCCCTCTAGTCAGCCATCCTTGATCCTGTAGTTGGGGGAGGAGGAGGGGGAGCGCGGCGGTGCGGCTCGGAGGAGGGGTGCATGGGAGGAGGGGCGGCGGGCGGGACAGGGTAGGGCTAGGGTTGGGGCGCGGGAGGAGGGGCGCACAGGAGGGGCTTTTGCTCGGTGACAAACGTGGGTAAATACCACCTAACTTCGAATGTAAATTCGGAAAAGGGTGGTGGGAAGCCGCAGGAACCTGCCCTGTGGGAGCTTTCGGCTTTATGACGTTATATGCGGATTCCGGCTTTCGAAAAAGTCGGTAGGAAAAGCCCCCCGTTTGAAACGGTTTCTGGCTTTTTCGAGCGAAAAGTCGAAGCCGAAGCAGGGCATGTTTGTTTCAGCTTCGACTTCAGCTTTTTGGTCGAAAGATTTTCCCTCCACTTTTGTCGGAAGCTCGAAGCCGTTGAAGGATCGAGACCCGCCATTATATGTTAATGGAGTATTTTGGTGATTAATGACAAATCTACATATGAGACTAACACTTTTATCGTTATACTTATTGTTTAGTCTCAAATGGATAAAGAGGTGAAAATCAATAAGGTATGCATTCTTAATGACAAATCCTCATATGAGACTAACACTAATATTTGTTATATCATGTCTAGTCTTGGCTTGCATACAAAGAAAAAATCCAAAGAGGTATACATTCATATTGATAAATCTATTTGTAAGACCAACACTCTTATTGTTATATTCTGATTAGTCTCAGCTTGGATATAAAAAGAAAAATCCAAACAGGTATGCATTTATTAATGACAAATCTATTTGTGAGACTAACAATTCTATTGATTATCTATTGCTTAGTCTCGTTTGGATATAAAGATGAAAATACAAGAGTGACGAGGATCCAAATAATCCTCATTTATTAATCAGGAAATATGACGTCACAAAGCATACCCCGTGAATATTATAAGGGAAGAACGAGTCAGGAAGTCGTAGGTTATCCTACGACTACCCCCTAGTCGTAAGCTCTTCTACGACTATGGTATAATCGTTATGACTACCCACTAGTCGTAAGTTCTTCTATGACTATAGTATAATCGTTATGACTACCACCTAGTCGTAAATTCTTCTACGACTATGGTATAATCGTTACGACTACGTTTGGTCATAAGTCCTTCTACAACTAGCTCTGCTACAGATTCCTCACGATTTACTGGAGCCACCCGTCAGAAGACCCACTAAATAGTGACGATCCAAACAGCCAAAATACGCAGTTATGTTTTGACATAACTATTGATAATTCCGCACTATCTCTGACTGATAACCGTTTGACAGCATGGGGAGGTTACTACTCTGGTAATTACTCTCATTATTGCGTAGCAATGAGAGTAATTAGGCTGGAATGACGACGTCCGCCACTGCTTAGTATAGATAGGAGTCTTTTAGAGATAGTAGGAGAGAGGGACCCTTTTGGGGACAAAGAGCGCCTTTCCTGGAAGACAGTTAGGAAAACCTTCAGTCGATTGTAATCCAGAGGGCAAATACAAGATACACAGGAGTAGGGTTATTATTCTCATCCGAGAAGGCCCGAACCTGTATAAAAATCCCCGTGTCTCCTTCATCTGCGTGATCAATTGTGGAGACCCCCCGAATCAAACAATCTTTACGTAAGATCGGTTCTAAAACACCGACAAAGAGGTATGCATTTTACTTTATTTATATATATATAGTTGCTTTTCTCGGATCCAAAATATATGTTGAACTTCACCAAAAGGTTAACTTAGATATGTGCATATGTTTTCATTACACATTTGTGTATGCACACACTTAGGGGGAGTTCATTCTATATTTTGTGGTTTCATTAGTATTGATCCATATTATGTTTCCACATATATTAAGGATCTTTACTTTGAAACATATCATTGAATATATTTAACTTGTGTAGTTAATATATTCATATGAGTATTTGAGAGCATATAAGACTTGTGTAGTTCATAGATGCTCATATATCCTTGAATATATTCAACTTGTGTAGTTAATATATTCATATGAGTATATACAACTTTTGTAGTTCGTATACACTCATATTTTGTATATATAACTTGTGTAGTTCATATATACTTGTTTGTGAGTATATATATAACTTGTGTAGTTTATATATACTCATGTTTATCTATATTCAATTATTTGAGATTGTGTTGTGGGACTAACATGTGTGCTAAGATATTTAAAGGCTTAGTCCCAGTTCATGGATGACGACATGGTAAGGGAAATGCATGACAATAGAGGGATCATGACTAATAGCTTGATAGCATGTTCTTGTGCCTTATGGATCAAGTTAGGATCATGCATGCTTTTGATTTTGAAATTATATTTAAATTTGAAAGTTTTAAGTGCATTGATCAGAAATCGGTCGTACCGGAGTTACACTGCGGTACTACCGCATTGCGGTCATTCCGATTTCTAGTTAGCGGTTGAAGAAAACCAGAACCGATGCATTTTGGCTCAGAGCTCTCTCTGATAATCGGTCGTACCGCTTTTGAGACACGGTTGTACCGATATGCGGTTGTACCGAAGTTTGTATGACGGTATGATTTTTCCAGAGAGCATGTCGTTTCGGCAATTTGGAAACCCTGCAATCGGTAGTACCGCTCTTTCGTGCGGTACGACCGGACCAAGCGGTAGTACCGCAACTTTGTTGGTGGTTGTACCGGTCCAGGTTTTTCAACAGCTTGTTTAGAAGCATTTTGCAGGTATATCTTGGTAATTAATGTTAATCATTATGGGACTAACATTTTCCATGAGTTTGATGAATATGTTATATTCCAGGGTAATGGAGACTTCGGATGACATCATGAGTTGATCGTCATCAAATAAAGGTTCAAGAAGAGGATGCATCATGTGTTGATGCATATCAAGATCTCGAAGAAGAAATGATCATGAGTTGATCATCAAGTCAAGAGAAGACTCATCATGTGTTAATTGAGGTCAGGTAAAGGATGCATCATGTGTTGATGCATATCAATACTCGGGATGAAGAATGTCATCATGTGTTGATGAGCATCAAGTCAAGATCCCGAAGTGAAGAAGATCATCATGTGTTGATGAGCTTTTATGTCAAGAACCCAGACTTGAAGTGAAGATGTGCGTCATCAAGCTTCAAGAAGATGCTCAAGGCAAAGGTATGACTAGCTAGGGCTAAGGATGTGTTCCTAGTCTTTTACCGGTCTTGGTGTTTGGTTGGAAGACCGGATTGCTAGTATAGGTTGTCGTACTATTAAGAGGGGTCTTGTCTAGTAGCTTGAGTCTCATCATGTGTTGATAGCTCAATCTCACTTGCTCTAGCTCACCGTGGCATGATACTATTATTTACGAATGTGTTTTGCAAATAGTCGAGGCTCATGCATTTAATTCTTGTAGCATGTGACTATAATTTGCAAATGTGTTTTGCAAACGGTTGAAGTCCATGTACCTACTCCTTGTGGCATGATCTAAGTTTGCAAATATGTTTTACAAATTGTTGGGATTCATGTATTTTCCCTTGACATGTCTAAGATTGTTTGTTGCTAACACTTTGGACTTAGACCATGGTAGTAGCTCTTTGAAATTGTGCTTTTTGATTTGATAAAATGTGTTTGAGATCAAATCAAATAGGTGGGTTGTGTATCCCTCTGAATAAGCTTTCAATAGAGTCCAATATCACTCAATTCTGACATCGGAGTCAAAAGTTATGACCTTTGTACCGAGGGTCGTTTGTGCTGATTTTGAGCTGCGGTACGACCGTCATGTAAAGGGCGGTACGACCGCCCAGAATGGTTGTACCGGCCTTTGTGAGGGTGGTACGACCATAAAAGTCTGTAACGGCTAGTTTTTGGCTGTTTCGTCTCCAAACGGCTAGTTTTTGGTGTAGGGGTTATAAATACCCCCTTGGCCGGTTGAGAGGCAACCTTTGACACTTCATTTCACTCTCTTGAGTTAGTGTGAGCCTCTCCTCTCAATTGTGCATGTGTTGCACCTTGTGAGCAAGGATAGAGGTCTCTAGTTGCATGTGTTGCATCTAGAGGTGGATTTCGTATCCACTTGAGCTTGTGCATTCGTTGCATGTGGTGAGAGTCAAGTAAGGGGCTTGGCTTATTACTCTTGGTGTTTGACGACACCTAGACGGCGTGGAGGCGTCGTGGTCCGGTGATCTTCTCAAGTGAAACTTGTGAGAATGCCCGGTGTTTGTGAGTGGCTTGATGCTCGCCATCTCCGGAGTGGAGTAAGAGTAACCCTAGTGGAGCGAGGTGTTGATACCTCGGAGGAAGGCTTAATTCATGGAGCCGGCCCAATTGGTTTGGGTTTCCCTCAACGTGGACCAGGGGAAACCGGCAAGTCTCCGAACACCACGGTAAAACATCGACGTGTCTTTATGGTGTGATCTCTAGTGCCTTATTATTGCATTTACATTCATTGTGTATGAATGATTGCTTTACTTTGTGCAATTTATATACCTTGTATTAAATTGCTTATTCATTGTGTATGATTGCAATAGTATCATCCATGCTTGATTTATTATTATCAATAGACTTATATTGTTGGTGCACTTAGTTGAACCTAGTTGATTTAGGCTTTAATTGTGTAAAACCGTATTTGTATTAGCTTCCATATTAGAAATCGGTTTTAGCGAATATAAGTTTTAAAACGCCTATTCACCCCCCTCTAGTCGGCTTTCTCGATTTTACAGCCGTCTCATTGAAGCCGGAAACCGATCGTGAGAGGCTTCCCACTGCTCATCTTCCATCTTTACCCCTCAAGTTGGGGGTAAATTAAGTGCTTTGCCATCGCACAAAATCCCCGAACCCAGCACCCGAAACCCTGCCACCGCGCTTGCCCGCCCGTTGCTCCCTCCTCCTCCGCTGCACTGTGCCCCTCTTCCTCCCCAGCCACGCCTGTCCTCCTCCCCACGTGGTCGGCGGCGGCCCATCTCCTCCACTCGAGCCGCCGCCGCTCTCCTCCTGCCGACGCGGCTGCTGCCCCTCTCCTCCTCCTCCGTCGACGCCCCACCAACTCCCTCCTCCCTCGCTCCTCCTCCTCCCCTTGATCCGCGCCGGTGCCCCACCTCCACCTCCCTCCTCCCAACTCCTCTCCCAATCCTTCTTCCCTGTAGCCTCCTCACCCCTTCGTCGTCTCCAGATCGAACCGAAGGGAGGGAGCCACAGCCACCACCCCTTCCTCCTCATCCGGCCACCTTCCCGCATAAATCCGGCGTCGCCTCCTTGTCCAGCCAACTTCCAACATAGATACGACGTCAGCTCCTCCTTCGCTGCCTCCCTTTTTTTGTTTGGCAAATTGTGCAAGTCTAATGCTTTTCTTTGACTACGAAGTGCAAATCTAATACAAGGGAGCTTGAGGTCGAAGTGAAGCTACTCAAGAACAGAACCTCACCCCAACATTGTTGCGAGTAGATGCTACATTGTAAATTACTTTGATGAGTTGATCACTGAAGAGTGGTTTTGATTCAATTCATTTGTTTATCAGATCATCAGGAAGTACACTAAGTATCTTTAGCATGCCCTGAAGTATTTACAACACAATGGAATCATACACAACGATATAAAGGCATGAAAACCAGTCTAGTATTATAATTTTGTCTCCTTGAAAGCTTTTGTTGCTCTGGTTATAATGTGGAATTAATGTGATTTCGTCATATTTCGGGGAGCAAATATACTAGATTACTAGTTGATAACACATGAAGCATTAAGTTAGCACATCTAAGCAAGTGGAGAAGTTGGTAAATAAACAGATTACATGGTAGAGTCAAGTTGGTACAATTAAAACTTGATCTAAAATGTTATCAGATTGGTTTGTCAGCAATTATTTATGTATGAATTGAATGAAATCATTGAATTCAAAGTGTTCTTTTTTTTTACTCGTTTCAAGTAGGCTAGGCTGCAAAGAATTTTGGTAGAGTATTAGAAAGGCTACCATTTATTTAACCGTGTGCATCCTGTAGGTTAGAGCTTATCTCAGGACATAAGGTAAGTTGGTTACCTTTCAATTTTTTGATGATGTACTGTTGTGGATTATGATCTTCCCTTTTGCTCAATCAATTCACATAACCTATCTCTGAAGTGGCTTTGTAATTATTCTTTACTTATGATTTATTGGAAGGTAGTGTGGATGTTTGAGTAAGTCTTTGTGTCTTAAGATGGTTGCATGGCATTGCAGATGCCATGACCAATGATATTCTTGCATACCATCTGTTTTGTTATTTTAAGTCTCGTCAATTGCCATTCTTGCATTGCATAGCTGACACTATGATTTGTAAGTTGATCACATAAGATCTCTGCATTTTGCCACTAGGGATGTTTGATGCGTGCCTTACTCCTCGAGGACTGCCCCGCTAGACGTGCTAGTTGTCAGTGTATGTTGGCATGGCCATCTACCAGATTTTGCATTTTTTTTTGTATGTCACCAGATTTTAACCTTCAGCCAGAATGTACATTGACAACTAGAGTTAGGATTGCATTGGAAAAGAAGTTACTTGTGTGTATTTTCAAGATAATATGGGTCGGCTAATTGCTTTTTTGTGTTGTAAAGGTTATTTGAAGTAGTAGGATGATGATGTCATCTACTGTGGTAAGTAATAAGGATTTCAAAGGATTTTTCTAGAAGTGTTGAAAGCGCATGATACTAATTTGTAGGAAGATAATCTTATTTTGGTTGTGCTATTTTGATTAATGAACAATTTTTTTGATTGCTTGTACACAAATGACTGATGAGAATATGTCACAGATTGCTACTTGTGCTGTTATGTTGTACTGATCAGTGTCTTAGTTTTTTCACCGTCAGTTCATATGCATAGTTCATAGGGGGAATTTATTATTTGCCCTCAAGATAGTTGGGTTTTTAGAAAATACCCTCCTTCCCGATGCAATACATATTTTGCCCCCTCTTTAGTCTATTTCTTCGATTTTTACCATCTTTGCATTATTTTAATCATTTCTACCCGTTTTCTCCAAACACGATACACGAAAAGACATTTTACCCCTTCTCTTCCCTTTCATCCACCGGCGCCATGCCTTGCCTCATCTCTTCCCTTCTCTTCCTTCCCCTTCATCCACCGGCAACCAGGCGTCGCGCACCATCCCGTCGTCCAAGAACGCGGAGCCGCCCACCTGGTCCCTCAAGATGGGTGAAGCAGCTGCAGGGCATGCCGGCTACCGGAGACGTGCCGGCCACCGGTGGCGAAGAACACGCTGGTGGGGAAGGCCATCGAGGACACCCCCTGGGAGGCGCTCAAGTCGTGCATGAAGGGCATGAACACCTGGCTCTTCGTCCACACTGAGGAGGTCCCCGCCGCACTCAAGCCCTACCGCGCCTCCCAGAAGGAGCAGTGCGTCGAGGAGACCAACGACTTCGTTGGGGCGGTGTTCGAGGGAAAGTTCTATGGGCCCAGGGACTTCAAGGCGCTCGAGAGTCGAGACCATGCCCAGCCGCGCTGCAGGGGCCCGCCTCCTCCATGGTCACCACGCTGCAGGCGCCAGAGGAGCAGGTCGGAGGCGCGGTGGGGCGGCCGGAGACGACGGTGCCATGGAGGGCCGCGGGTATTAGGTAATCTTTGTATTAGTTTCTAAAGTTTAGATTTTTGAGTCCGAGTGTTTGCCGAGTCCGTTTCTTTTCATCTTGTTGGTCAAAGTCGTATCGTGTATTCGACCTTTATAAGAAGATGAGTCTTGAGTCTTGTAACGTGAGAAAAATAGTAAGAAGAAGCAAAAGAAATCATCTTGTTTCTTATCTCGTGTTTGTTCTCTGAAGAAGCTGGCGGGACGCTACTATACCCAAGTTTTGCTAAGCATCACTTGCAGTCTTGGGCAAAGTTCTTGCTTGATATCTCGTGAAAGATTGAGAGCGTGAAGACCGAGAGGAGAGGACGTTGCTCGGGCCGGTCTCACGGAGGGTCAAGTCGAGCTAAGGCGGCGTGTTCCTCGGAGAGAGCCGAGTGCGCGCGCAAAAGCTCCGATCGGCTTCTTCTATCGAGTCTGTTCCAACAATTGGTATCGAGCGAGGTGTAATCATGTCAGCGGATACCGTCCTCGCAAAAGTGCGTGGCGATGGCGACACCTCGGACACGCGGCATCAAGGCGTTGGCGAAGGAGAGTTCGGTAACCCTTCAATACCCAATGCTCACCGAGATCAACTATGGCTCTTGGCGGTGAAGATGAAGGTGTTCATGCGCGCACAAGGGTATGGGCGCGGTGGAAAGCAAAGAACCGGTCGATGGCGCAAGGACCGAGATGGCTCGCCGCTATATTCCAAGCCGTGCGAGGCCATGATGATGGTCTTGGCGAACATGAGACGACCAGGAGGCGTGGGACACCCGAAGGAGATGCGTCGGTCTTGGCCGTGTCAGGAGGCACGAGCACAAACCCTCATGAGTGAGTTCGATGTGATGCGTATGAAGGAGGCGGAGTCCATCAAGGACTTCGCCATGAAGTCGCTACTATCGTCAACGAGATTCGTGTTCTCGGAGACAAGATGGAGGAGCGCACCGTCGTGAAGAAGTTTCTTCGTGCCGTCCCGATAAATTCTTACCGATCGTCTCCACCATTGAGCAATTTGTCGATATGAAGGCGATGGCGGTTATGGAGGTGGTTGGACGATCAAGGCGCACGAGCGAGCGAAGGGGCGGCGACACGGCGAGGAAGGTGAGCATCTACTACTTACTCGCGCGAGTGGGAATCGAGTCCAATAAAAAGGCGCCAACAACTCGGCATGAAGAATCACAAGGTTGACAAGGCGAAGATTCGATGCTACAATTGTCGGGACTACGCACGCCGCTCGAATGCCGTAATCCCGAGGAAGGAGAGAGCGGGCGCATTTAATTGCGGTGATCTGAAGATGAACCGGCGTTGCTTTGATGTTGAGTTGAGTTCGGGACGTTGAAGAGATGTGTTCACCGTCCTGAGTCGAGTCTGTGTGTTACTCAAGTTGAAGTTGTGACCAACTTGAAGTGTGAGTACGAGTTGAGGTGCAAGTCGTAGTTGAGACCGACTGCCTCAATGAGTAAGAGTCCAAGACGTGTTCAAGATGTGCCACCGTCTTCGGACAAAGAAGTATGAGCCAAGTTGAAGTTGTGTCCAACTTGGAGCCCAAGACGTGTTAGAGTTGTGCCACCGTCTTCGGGTAAGTGTGTGGGAGCCATGTTGAAGTTGTGTCCAACTGGCAGCACACGAAATATAAGTAAGTATACAAAGATTAGGGAGTGATTATTAGGTAATCTTTGTATTAGTTTCTAAAGTTTAGATTTTTGAGTCCGAGTGTTTGCAGAGTCCGTTTCTTTTTCATCTTGTTGGTCCGAAGTCGTATACGTGTATTCAGCCTTTATAAGAAGATGAGTCTTGAGTCTTGTAACGTGAGAAAAATAGTAAGAAGAAGCAAAAGAAATCATCTTGTTTCTTATCTCGTGTTTGTTCTCTGAAGAAGCTGGCGGGGCGCTACTATACCCAAGTTTTGCTAAGCATCACTTGCAGTCTTGAGCAAAGTTCTTCGCTGATATCTCGTGAAAGATCGAGACGTGAAGACCGGAGGAGAGGCGTTGCTCGGGCCGGTCTCACGGAGGGTCAAGTCGAGCTAAGGCAGCGTGTTCCTCGGAGAGCCGAGTGCACGCGCAAAGCTCCGTCGACTTCTTCATCGAGTCTGCTCCAACAGCGGGAGGCACGCAGCGCAGGAGGAGCCGAGCGCGGGTGCGCGAGGGGCGGCGGCGCCGGGCCGAGCCAATGGTAGGCCGGGGCGGCGCCATGAGCATTCAGCCAGAGCAACTCCACTAGAGAAGAAATATGGGAGAGGAGAAGAACCAGGAAGAGAATGGGGAAAAGAAAAAAAACACAGGGAGCCGGAGGGAGAAAGAAGCTAAGGTCAAGGGCAAAGTTGTATTTTCGTATGGTCAAAATGGGGAAAACGGTTGGATAGTAATAAAATAATACAAAGAGGGTAAAAACCGAAGAAATAGACTAAGAAGAGGGCAAAAAATGTATCGCATCGGGAATAAAGGTATTTTCTGAAAACCAAACTATCTTGAGGGCAAATAATGAATTCCCCCTAGTTCATATTGTGCTCTCATTGTGACTACTAGCCTATTGTTACTTCTCCTTCTACTAATCATTGTTCTTTGTATGAAACAATAGGTTGTCATTCCCCTCACCCAATTGAGGTCAGTTAATCCTTCGACAAGCAGAAGAAATGCAACTGAGAAATATATGCATCTGTAAAGAATCTGCAGGAAGCACTTCAAGAGGGTAGAATTTACGAGACAGATGATGTCTATAGACTGTAACTAGCATGCCTTATAAATTATAGTTATGATATACTATGATTCGACAATTTGGCAGCCCTCCCTGAGTTGTCATTTGTTTCGATATGTACCAACTTAAACAAGTTTTTGATATGTGAGATCGAATGCATCCTGTCTTGTTTGCTCTCTGTTGTATATGATTAGAGCCCATTTTGCTTCGTGGGGTTTTCATTGCTATGATATGAGTTTGTCTGATGGTCTTGAGAAATTTGCAAAAAAAGAAAATTCCAAAAATTTGCTTCGTGAGGTTTTTATTTGCTGTGATAGGAGCAATGGTCATCGTCAAATGCGATTAATTGCAGAAATTGAGGTAGTCGTCGTCAAATGCGACCAATTGCCCAAATTCCGGTAGTGGTCATTAATTATCGTTAAATGTCGTCTATTGCGGTAGTTATCGTTAATTGTGCTAGTTATTCATTGTCTTTAAATGTCGTTAATTGCGTTTAGCATCGTTAATTATCGTCAACTGTCGTTAGTTTTTGTTAAATGTTATTAATTGTGTCAAACGGCATCAAACAAACCGTTATTGTCCTCTGTGGTATTTCAGATATTTTTCATCTCGAAAGCTACCAGTCTACTTAAATGCCAGACAGCTAAATACCAAATCTCTTTAGAGCATGTACAATGGGCTTATGTCAGCCGTGTATAGCATTGTATGGAGTCTTTAGTCTTGTCTATAGGTGACATGAAGAGTTGTTATAGACAAGAAATTGTTTACTCATTATTGTACATACCCTAGACCGGTCGTCGACCTTACAAAGACAATCGAAAGTCACTTTTCAGAAAAACTATAACCGTTTCCAAACATAACCTTAGCACTGTTCAACAATGCTCCATGGTTAAAGCTGCCTGCCCTTGCTGATCATCCGGTGGCACTCGTGAGTTGCGGACTGCCTGTCAGTTTTTTTTGTTGTTACTTGGGATGTCCTTTCCAGATTTTATGGTTCGATAATGGTGGAGTCGGGACTAGATTTGACCCTTACAGTGTGTAGCAGCCCATCACCCCAACGACCAGATCAACTAACGCTAGCTTCCAACATTAAATCGCCGACCGAACACAATAGGTACTGTACAATACAAGCTGTGAGAACTCCAACGGACAAGTACTACAACGGGGTTTTGTCCTTCTCGGCTAGTCCAGACGGCGCATTGTTCGCCGCACCCGTGCCATCCACTTGAACGCTTATCAGAAATCTGGACGGTCGATATGGAGGTGTTAACTCAGCTGAACAGCAAACGACATATGTACAGTCAGTGGAAGTAGAAGTAGAAGTAGAACCACATCAGCCAGCCACTGATTGAACAAAATATTCCTAACAAGACAACTCTGTTGGTATTTTATTCTCTGCTCCTGCCACGGCCATACTGCTCGGTGAAGACGGCTATCTCGTCGCCTCGCCTTTTTATCTTGTTTTCTCTGTGGTAACAGAGGCCGCGACCAGCTTTTGTGTGCACAGTGCACGAGATCAAAATGCCGACCCCTTCCTTGTGAAGGCGGGCGGGCAGGCAGGCAGGCCACTTTCTGTCACTCGCACCCGTCGCCTCGCCTCAGCTTTCCCGGCCGCAGCTTCTGCCATGCACGCCTCACTTTCCGTTTTTTCTACTCTCGGTGGATGGACTTGGGGATTGGACCGGAGGGGGGGTTCCGTCGTGGCCGATGGGGAAGGTCGGCTTCAGAGACGTGGAAAAACCACGCCAAGCGCAAGCAAGTCGCTGTCCTAGGCTCCTAGCACAACACGGATGGTCCTTGCGCTAGTGCGTGTGGGCACTCTAGTTGTTTGGATGTTGATGCGTCCATCAATCAAGCGCCTGTGCCTGCGACTTTCTGGGCCAAAAGAGGTTGCTTCTCCGCCCTGCTTTTCAGAGCTCTGGAATAGATTCCCGGCTCCCCCAGTTTGAGGGGCTGGAAAATGAGAGGGAGTGGTTTGGTTGGTCTTGCTTGCTTGAGCGACTTGTGCAGGTGGGTGTATGGTTTTGTTCATTTCTTTTATGTGGTTCCTAGCTTCCTAAGATTCATGGTGTGGGGGGTAAATACTTAGCTCTAACAAATACCAGTCTCCTATTTTCTCACCTGTGTTTGTTACTCATAAGTTTGTTTCATGAGATAACAAGAGAGGGTTTGCATGGAATGAAAAGTACGTAGTACCTCATTGCAACACGTCGCTCGAGAAGATGAGAGTTTCCGCACTTTCTGCAACATCAACCCTAGTGTGATATTATCTCCAATTTCGTCAGATACAAGTACAACTACGTTATTTAAATGTGCCTGTCGTCCAAATCGGGAACGTACCATCACCAAGTGACCACTGTATTAGCATCATGTGCTAGCTCGAAGTAGCATGATCGTCCAAGTCAAAAGTACCATAGACTACAAACACGGCACTCATCATCAAGAAAGGCATAAATCATCTGCGTGGAAGAATAAAAGTACTTTTTAAGAATGCAAAACCGAGCTCCGCTAGTGCACGGTAGAAAGGTTTTTTGTCGTCATATTTGTGTCGCACAACGTACATGGACACGATCCATAAGATTACTTCCTCGCGGCCTTCTAAGTTCTAAGCCCAAAGATACCGTCCTAGTCTCCTAACTAGTCTTGCGTTTAACTCTTTTACACAAAAACGTACGTAAAAGAATGCAAGCAGCGTCGGTATGATGTTGATCTCTCAAGTTGAGTGCTTGAGCTGTGATGTTGATCTCACTAGCAAAACGGAGATTGCTTTGTTGAGGATAAGCAAAGCACGGCCATGACAACAAAATGTTGGCAAAGGCTATCAGATTAAAGATGACACGCCACTGTTGAACTCTTGGTGATAATTTTGCCCGCTCCTAGGATCTCGAGCGTCTGGGTGGCACATGCGTGGCGACGCACGGATACAGGTATCCGGATAGAGAACCAAACGCATGAATAATAATTTCAGTTCCGCCGTCAGCAAAACACGATTTAGATTGCACTGTAGCAATCAACCTCATCCGTCAATGCTTTCTCCGACGGCTAGGGATCCTTTAACGCAGATAATATTGTGCATGGCTAGCGGCAATAGCAGAGGATCACGATCGGAATACGTGAACTGAACCAAACTTTTAAAGCTAGCTTGGTAGCCTTTTGGCAAGCTGCAACGTCGCTAGCCTCACTTTAGGACCTCCAAGTTTTCCTTCTTTTAATTTGTCCGTGGGCCCCGGGCAAAGCTGAGTTGTGAGTTGGCGTGCCGGCTTAGTGGTGGTGTTTTCGCCAACACAGTCGCTGCCACGTTTCGCCACCAAAGCAAAGGGAAAACAATGCAACAAACCTCCTTTTTTTTCTCCTTTGATATGTCATATGTGTGAGCTTAAATTGAAAATGGTGCCTGCAGAACATGCATCTTGGCTATACAATTGTAGTTTAACTACGTACGAATTAGCTGGTGTTTTAGATACCATGCATGCACCTCTCAAGCAGATCGCTTCGTTTGTATCAGAAGTTCAGAACTACCTGATATTTTCGAGGTTTGTGTAGGAAGCTTACGCACCAAGAACGGTGTTGGTTTTTTTTGTGGGAAATTTAGTTCGATGAGCAAAAAAAAACCTTACGTAAGACTATTATTGCAGCTTGAGTTCACACGTGTAAGTTTACGTTTCTTATATGATTACGTGCCAGTTGGTACAATTGACAGGCTTTTGTGCGACCTTACTTGCTTGAAAGGGCAACAACCCTGGACTAGAAAAATATTAATTTTGTGTACATAGGACCAGGAAAATAATTTTGGCGAAATTCACCCCCTCCGAAATATTTTTAATTTGGAAATATTTGAATTTACATAAATTACATTTTAAATTTTATTTTGGTCAAATTTTGTCCAAATTTTAAGTCTAGATTTCATCTGATTTGAAAATTCACCGAAATCTCGATGATTTCGGCCTCCAACGATTTTTTTTCAAAAACGAAATAAATTTCCCTGCATGGGACTAAGTCTCACAATTCCGAATTCTTTAAAAAAACTTTTTAAAAAAGACTTATACAAAGCTGTCGACAGAAATGTTAAAATATTTGGTTTGGACTCAATTGCATGTTAGCGAAACCATAGACATCTTAACCATGGTTAGACTATTTGGTCCTTCTTGATACTTTGTGGTTATATGGCGTGCATGATACTGTGAGGTTAAGCCATTGGAGACATTTCCTGGTCTTATATAATATACAACGTCGTTGCAAATTTTCCACGAGAAATTGTTTCAGATATTTTCATTGTCAGTAACTCTTGAAGTTGTCTAATATATTCCACCAGACATATTCACCGGTCCAAATTTATTTCTTTGGAAAGTTGTTACCACTAGTATGGAAAAACCTGGTTGAGGAATGATAATTTTGGCAAAAGTTGGTACTTATATGCACGTGTCTTTTAGCGAGAATATAATTAACATAGATAAGGTGCCCCGTAAATTGCTCGTCAAAAAAAATGGTAGCCCTGTAAACGATGGGAATGAAACTCATTTTGACCAGAGAGAAATCGGCCCCAACGGTCGACACCAATTGCCAACACATGAATCACACAAACATCTCTGCCACATGACATCTCGGCACTGCCCAACCAGAGTGCCCGGCCAGGCTAGCTGCCGGCTTTTATTTATGCGCGATCCATGGGCTCCTGCATCAGTTGTTGGCTCCTGCGAATGACCTCACCTCCCTCCTCTTTGCGATCAGTTCATCTTTGCTATCACGACTCCCGAAGCCGGGCAAGGCCATTGCCTCCTCCCAGCGCTCTATCCCACACCTCGTACTCTCACAGACAAAAGGAAAAGGTGTGCTTGCAACTCCTCCCAGCACTCTATCCCCCACCTCGTAATTAGAATCATCTCCATTTCCGAGTTTCCGTCTCGATCGTTCCTTCTTCCTGAGCTGCTAATTGCAAATGAAGAGGCAAATCAAGAGGCCCACAGGCAGCCAAGAATCCTCGGAATCAGGTACGATTGCTGGGAGATCTCCTCCGTTTTTTGTTTACTTGTTGCATGGGTGATGATGTATGTAACAAAATGTCAAGCCGCTTTTAAGCTTAAAAATGTTAGTACAAAGTATGCGCCCTTTTGACATACAGGACTATGCATCTGTATCCCCATTCCCAAATTTGCATTGAGCAATAGTACTTAGCATGAACCTTCCCACTCTACACTCTGACAGCATGGATGCACTTCGCATTCTGGAATCTAAGCATTTACGGAGTACAAGAGTAATTGTTAAGATCATGTGTAAAAGAAACAAGAAATATATTCTACCAGTACAAAGTTAACCATGTTGGCCTTTGCGCATATTGCAGGAGAGAAGCTGGCGTTAGCTGAGAAAGATAGCCTACTCGCGCCGTACATGGAGCAATACGAACCAGAGCTGGAGGTGGACGACGACGACGACGAGCTGGCCGGGGGGCGTGGAGTGCCTTCGTCGTCGTGCGCGCTGGGCGAGAAGAAGCGGCGGCTGGCGCAGGAGCAGGTGCGCGCGCTGGAACGCAGCTTCGACACGGACAACAAGCTGGACCCGGACCGCAAGGCCCGCATCGCGCGCGACCTCGGCCTGCAGCCGCGCCAGGTCGCCGTCTGGTTTCAGAACCGCCGCGCGCGGTGGAAGACTAAGCAGCTCGAGCGCGACTTCTCTGCGCTCCGCGCCCGCCACGACGCACTCCGCGCCGACTGCGACGCCCTCCGCCGCGACAAGGACGCCCTCGCCGCAGAGGTACTTGATTGTTTGCTGTTGTCACGCGCCGTCACGTCACTTGTTACTTACGTGTGTTTGTGCCACGCGGTCAGATACGGGAGCTGAGGGAAAAGCTGTCCAAGCCTGAGCCGGAGGTGAAGGTGGAGGCCGGCAATGACGCCGCGGAGGAGCGCCAGGCGACGCTCGGTGCGTCGGCCGCGGCGATCTCCAAGGACGGCTCCTCGGACAGCGACTCGAGCGTGGTGTTCAACGACGAGGCGTCGCCGTACTCTAGCGCGGTCCTCGAGCAGCCTGGCTTCATGGGATTCGGTGCGTCGTTCTTGGACTCGTCGGCGGCTACGACGGGCTGCTCATCTCTGCCCATGCTGGAGACCAAGTGTCACGGCACATACTCGTACGGCTCGTACAAGAGCAGTGTCTACGGCTTCACAGAGGAATGGCTCTCCGGCTCTGACGCGATCGGCAACGATGGCGCCGGCTTCTTCTCCGAGGAGCACGCATCCAACCTCAACTTTGGTTGGTGTGGGAGTGGCACCGAGGGTTTTGATCTCCACGGTTAATGTAAAAAACTAAAAGGTGGCACTGTACATGTACGCATGAGGTTTAAAGTCTCCGACTAGTCGTAGTGAGTACGAGTAACTTTTTACTGTCTAGCTAGCGGACAAGAAGGGTCAAGAAGGGCAATGAGCCAAGGAGAGAATAGGGAGGAATTTGAGAAAAGTAAACGGAGGATGCTAGTGTTAAAAAAAGCCGTCCCTAAGTTAATGGAGGATGTAAATGTTACAAACAACCGTCCCAACGTCCCCCCATCACTCCAAACTTTTGGCGTGCAGCACTTCGATGCAGCGAATAGCCTATGTACATGGTAACGGGGGCTAGGTGAAAATGCTAATACATGATAATACATGTAGTCTCTACAACATACTCTAAAACAACAACAGCTAGAGACTCTCGGCAAAAGCACTTGCGGGGATTTCCTGTTGGCGATACTCTGTCGCTCTCGGAGATACAAATACTATGTTAACTCGATTGTATTTATAAGATTAAAAAAACAAATTCTAATTCATTATTAGAGGGTGGCATTCTCTCCACGTATCGCCCTTGTTCTCCTCCACCTTGCCCGCTTTATTCTTCCATTTTCTTTTTTTGGCAATATTGGTTCCGCTGGCATCTGGCACACGTCCGGGCGAAATCCACCTCCAAGCCCATGCGTACGCACGTTTTGAATCGCGTGTGACCTGTTCGGGTGCCTACGGAACACTGCGGACGCTCGACAACAGTCGAACCAACGCGGAGGTGCCAACGCAATGTCGTACCGTAGCGACGGTGCTCGTCAGCGGTTTTTTTTTTCTTTTGGATTGTCGTAAGGTAATTGAAATTTTATTAAGTATAAGTCACATATTCTATTCATTAGATCAATATCCAATCATATGACACATCAATCTCTACACAAATTCAATTGTTACAATAATTAACTTAAACTTAAGAAAATTTCAGGCGACTTACAAATAGCAAATCCATTTTTTTGCCAGCAACAGTCGTGGTTGTTTCTATCCCAACAAGGGGGTTGGGACCCACTGGCACCACTGTGGGTGTCGCATGGGCGATTTGCGTGGTGTTTCTTCTGACCTGGGCTGCCAACATGTGGCGCATGGCAAGATCGAAATCCACCTCCATGCCCACACGTATGCACGTTTTGGACCACGTATGGCCTATCCGGACACCTATGGAGCACTGTGGATGCTCGACAGCGGTCGGACCGGCGCGGAGGTGCCAACGCAGCGACGGTCTCACCAGTGGCTTTTTTTGGCCAGTAGCTATTGGGGTGTTTCTATCCCAACAGTGCATTAGCTATGTCACCTGGTAACGGAGGAAGATAAGCAGGTTGCAAAGTTGCAAATCAAGATTCATGACATCGTATAAAATGAAATAATTCTCAATCAAAATAATACTATGCCCCAACTGAATTGGTTGGAGAGGAGGGGGCTAATGATTACACTGTTGTTTTGTTTAGTTTTGAGGCTTCGGCTTGGAATCTCTGGAATTTAGAAACAGAATGACGATTGAGAAGAATTTTTGTAAGCAACCGATAGAAGTTATTTTCAAATTTCTGTCTTGCTTGCAGCATTGGCATATTCTCATCAAAGGAGCAGTAAGATTGGACTAAAGTCTTTTGCGCTTTGGATAAATCTGAATCCCTTTTTGTGATAGTCCAGTTTAGGTTCTAATGTAGTTACTTTGTTCCTGCACTGAGAGCTGCGGGTGTTCCCAGCGTTTCTGTTATAACTTTTTAAGGACCTTTATATGCTTTCTATAAAAAGTTGGGTTTCCCCTTGTCGAAAAAAATAATACTATGCCCCCACACAAGTATCTGAAGTCCAGAAAAGAAAAATGTGAAATTAAGAATGGATCGAAGGCATGTAACTTCAACTTATACTCGCTATTGGTTGCAGCCCAGCGCTCCCAGCCTCTTCTGGGTTCAACGGTTCAACCCCATGGTGGACCTGGTGATACGGTCGATGGTGAGGCAACGTCATTGGTGGTGTGAGGTGTGATAAGGTTATGGTGTAGCAGTGCAGCTGCTGCATGGGTGGCAGCGGCTATAGCCGGGCAAAGGAAGACAAACGACGAGGAGGGTCGGCACCGGCGTTGGAGTAACAGCGTTGACGTTTACGGCCATGGGGACTCACTATTTAATCTTCATCAGAGTTGTCTGATAACTCCAGTAAGTAGACTTTTGTGAACTCTGTCCTTAGGTAAGGGTTGTCGTAGGTTTAAACAATTAATCTCTCCCTAGTTTTTATTTGTTGGATTTCTAGACAGGCCAAATGGGTTTATATCTTTCAGTGCGATTCATTAAATAATAGAGATTCTAACACATGATAATGTGCATATTCCCCATTGTTTGTGGCAGGGATCAACAGCTTTGTTACCAGAAAAATCAAGGCGGCCTAAGAAAATTGTCTAGCTTTGTTAGTCTATTGATGGCAAAGTTGTGCAAGATTCGTGGCATCTTTGGCAGCTAAGAGCCCTAGACTACTGGCTGGCCAGCATGGTGGCATGTTCCCCTTCCACAACACAGCTAACGTATCCTCTTAAAAAAACGGAAAAATGATATATGCGTTGTAGCAAATGCAAAAGAACTACTTTATATAGAGGATCAAAAGCGAGCCATAAAAGGCAACTTTCCTTCAGAAATTGTTTATCACCAAAGAAATACTCCATATATTAAAGGCAATTCTGTTGGGCCGGCCATCTCCTGTCCTCTGTAGAGGCAACGGGACAGAATCACAGACTACAGTAGTGGAGTAGTGATCAAATGGCACCAAGAGGCAAGAGCTGTTCGACATCGGGATGGGCGGATGCGATGATGGGATGAGTTCGTATCTACTGTGAGCTTGCACAGATTTTTACTACTGAGCTAGCTATTGAACTGAGAAGAAATGATAGGTCCCCCTTTCCATTTTAGGAAATCTTGAGAAAAGTCCTCTTTGCAGGTGTCATTTGCAAGAAACAAAAAAAGTTTAGTTGTAATTTAAAAAAGTGCATCGGTGGCTTTCAATCGTGTCAAGTCATCTCCACGATGAGCCGATGAGCAGGAACTAATGATGCCAAGGTTTGGTACGCGTCCTTTTCGCTTGCAGGGCACAAGCATCGCAAATAAGAAAAAGAATCATATTAGCACCAGTAGTGATATTATCAATACGGAGAGACGTCACGAAATAAAGAAGAAAGAGACACATCACATCGCAGTATCGCACACCCATGGTTATGTGGCCAATTTTATATGCCTCCTATTATTCTTAAATCAGACTTGGTACAGTACGATCGTAGAATAGGAGTATCTTTCCTGGGAACGGCCCCTAACCGGGGACTGTTTTTTTTTTTTGGGCGTACAAATCATGGACTGCAAGTTTCTTGAACTGCACAATTAATGGGGTCGGTGCAATGTAGTACAAGATGCAATACACGGGACCTGGATCGGTACTTTAGAAACATCGTAGCACCAGCGAAATATTTAGTTCAACTAAAAACGTTGTGAACTCTACAATGGTACTGTACCAATACCTGGTAGACTATGGCTATTGACCTCGATCTTTGTTTTATAATCGGACGGTAGAGACCACTGCTAGTGCTATGCACTGTAGATCCTCTGCGTTGAATCCTTCAATATAAAGGATCCCAATTTGTAATACACACAACAAAAATCTTCACGTTGCTCCGTTTACCCTTGTGCTGTGACCACTCTCCTAGTTTCACAGATGTGTAGATTTGCCATGCACAGCCAGCGCAGGCACGACAAACATGTATGCTACCAACCACTGGCAAATGTGTCGTGGAGATTGCAGGGTTTTTTTTTTTGCTTATTTAGCCTATTTTTTCAAGCAAAATTGTAAAAATGGCATATCTCAACGAAATGGCAAAAATGACACCCCTTCCATGCCCCCATCCGCGGTAAGCCCCCTGTCGTGGACTTTGAGCGCATCACGGATGCCATTTTTTCCAATTCGTTCGAGGGGGTTATTTTTAGTATTTCGTCGTGCAACAATGTCATTGTAGCTACAAACTCATCGCAGTGAGTGAGTGACAGGTCCAGATGCGTGACATTTTGGACCTGTTTGGCATGGCTACTGCTTTTTTGAAAAGTAGCTTATAGCTGGGCTGAAGAGCTGAACGGCTGAGCTGAAAACATTTGATGTTTGACAATCTAGCTTTTAGGTAGGCTCGCTAGAGCTTCTGAGTTGAGAAATAACTCAAATGCCCCTAAGGCAAATGGTGATAATTAACGATAACTAATGACAATTGACGACAATTAACTGCGATTAACAGTAATTAATGACAACTAACGATAATTGATCGCAATTAGTGACAACTATCAACAATTAATGATAATGAACTGCAATTAACGACGGCTTGGGAGGAGGAGGGAAGCCGGGGTGACGAAGGCGTGGGAGATGGAGGTCGGGGCGACGTCGAGGGAGAAGGAGGTAGGCGGGGCGACAACACCGAGGGAGGAGGCCGAGGCTGGGGTGGCGACGGGGGAAGAGGACGGAGGTGGCGTCGGCGAGGAGGATGGAGCCGGTGTGGACAATGTCGACGGCGAAAACTGAGGTGGCGTTGGGAAGGAGGATGGAGGGAGGAAGAGGGAGGCGGGGCAACGGCGTAGACGACGGAGGCAGCGGAGACCGAGGGGGGAGGCGCTAGAAAGGGGCGATGGCGCCGAGGTCGGAGGGGGGAGGAGAGGAGGCGTAGGAGTAAGGAGGCGGTGAGGGGTGGTGTGGACGACGTCGGAGGAGGAGGGAGCTAGTCGGGGGCGGTGTGGACGGTGGAGGTGGCGTAGACCAGGGGAGGAGTTGGTTCGGCCCAAAGAGAGTGGAGATAAACGACTAAACGAGGAGTGGTTTGATGATTTTGGAGTTTATATACGATTATATTGGTGGATAATTTCATCCCAACTTTTGTAGCAAAGTCTCAAAACAAACTCAGTGGAGTTGTGGAGAGCTACCTAGGCCGGCTTCCACACGTTGAAAGCGGCTTCGATTTTTTCCAAAATATCATGGTTTGTTTGGAATAACTTCTGGCTTTTACTAGACAAAGCCGAAGCCATCCCAAAGATACCCCTTTTGTCTTGGAAAATAACAAGGTCGCGGCAGCCTGGCGGTCGCTGAGTCGCTCCTATCTCCGGCCGCTAAGCTCCAATGTTGCGGTCGCGTGCGGTGGTTCACGGCTCCGACGGCGACCGTGTCGCTCACCCGTCCGACTGTTGGATCGGAACGTTTTGTTTTTTTTGATCGGCGACAACCTTTTCTCTCCCTCGAGCGCTCTATGCTGTCAAGCTGGACTTGGTTGTGGCCTAGGCCCGTTACGCCATCCAGGCCTCCTCAAAATGTTCAGCTCTTCAAGTGACTTGTTTCGGTCTTTCTGTTGTAAGGCTTGGTCATCTCAAATTCTCGGGCCGTTTTTGCTTCGTTCTCGTTGTACAGGCGCGGAAGTGAAAGACAGTTGAACATCGGCAGCAGTCAGCATCAAGTCGGTCATTGTATCAGGTATCAACCCTCCAAAATTCAAGGCCACTGATAATTTTGGCCCACATGGCCGAATGCGTTACAATTAGCAAATCGCTGCATTTCAACTCAGCCGTTACTGTAATCTTGCTGACGACTTCTGGCCTATTGGCCTGTACTCATGTACTCAACAGTCCGGACATACAGCATTTGGTTTTCCACTCACAAAAAGCAAACTTTGTATTCCCCCACAAGAAGAATAAACTTTGTCCCAACCCCAATTATGACTGTTTTTTCAGTGCGATTTACCCCCCGAGGGATGCATGTTGGTTAAACTAATCCAAACATTCGGGCACGACCTGCCCAGCAAGCACATGCGTTCAGACGATCTCAGCATTTCTTAATGGCAAACCCAAGACCCTGTACAATCGCTTTGCATGGTTCTTTCTTTTTAAGCTAACAACATGAATGCACGTCAATGTTGAAACAACTGGCTCACCGACCAAGTGAACCGTGAGATTTCTCACAGGATCCCAGAGCATAATTTTCGTGAAAACAAACCCTTCTTCTGGTTAAGAAACATAATTTGGTGGACAAAAGACTAAATTGTCTATCGGAAGGGTTCACCTTTGACTATAAATATAAGGACCCGATATACAATAACACATATGAATAAAGATATTGGATCATCCTCTATATTATGTCTCTCTATTTCGTGCTCTATTGTGTAATTGGATTGAGATTTTCCACTGACGAATTCTACTGTTTAACACCTCTCATAGAGTGCGGCGATTCTCGCATGGTCGACTGCACACCGAAACGGACTCGTGTAATCTTGTTGCCGAGAATTCTATTGTTGAACACCTCTGACAGCGTACGGTAATTCTCGCATGATCGGCAACACGATATACCGAAACAGACACTCGTAATCGTGTTGCCGCTCAATTGCGTGAAAATACTCCACATTCCGAGCACACGCGCCGTTGCCTAGATTTAATCATCCAACCGACAGAATCATGCCTTCAAAAAAAAAAATGCCGACACAGCCAGAGTCATCCAACCGACGGAATCATGCCTTCCAAAAAAAAAGACACAGACAGAAATGGTATGCACGGGTACCTGGTTCGTACAACGTATGCGAACGGCCGAACCGACGGTCTGAACCCATGCAGAGCACGAGCAAACGACCAACCCAGCAAACACCGTCCGTCGCGCCGTGCATCCTCCAAGCGAAGGGAAGCTTGCCTGAAAACGCACGGCACGCGAGCCACACGCGGCCCAACGCGCGCGCGCACGAACGCGCCAACGTGCACATCGCAGCGTGATGAAAGCACGTTGACCAGTCAGCCCGCAAGTGGTGGCTCGTAGCGCCACTCGTTAATTCTTGTGATGGTCTACTTGCATCCCCAGTTCCATTAACGAGGCTTTCGCGGGCCATGGCCATTGTCTCCCACAAGAACTCGACCCTATTGTCCTTCTCTCTTTTCTTTCAACTTTCTCTTTTCCTACTTTTTTTTTATGCGTAAAATACTTCGTTGTAGAAGAGGAGGCGGCAGTCACGACCAAATCCCACTGGAGGAGACGTGCAACTAAAGAAAGCTACTATCTTCTTTTGACCATCGTGGATGCGTGGGCAGCTCTTATCGGTTTCTCTTTATGATTTTAGATTTGCTATTTTTAAGTTGTCTAGATTTTCTTAAATTTTAGTTAATTGTTGTGACCAATGAAATTGTATAGAGATTGATGTGTCATATAATTGAATATCGATTCAATGGATAAAACATGTAACTTATGTTTAATAAAATTTCAATCACCTTACGAATAGACAATCTCAATTTACCTTTTCGTTTTCGTCACCAGGGCTAGAACTAGAATCTTTGTTTTCGCAGAGGCGTGTGAATGTGTGATGACGAAAATAAATAACGATAGAATGGACTATGAAAACTGGTACGACATAGCATCCAGATGGATGACCGGTTTCCATCTCACAATATGTTGTGTGGAAGTTTACAGTGAGTGTTATTTTCAGTATTGCCGTCACAATTAACTGTTAGGTTTCTAGTTTATGTAGGATTTTTGCTGACAAAATAGGTTTCTTATCAATTTGTGATGTGTTGCTAGATCCAAAAATAGCTTATATTTCTAAAGAGCCACAGTAAAACCACACTAAATTTAAAAACACATAATCTGTTGTACCGTCGGAGATAAATGCGAACATATAGCCATATGGAAGAAATACAATTTTTTAAACAAAAATAATATTAATTTAAAAGATAATTACAAAAAAAATAGTCGATTTGTTTTAACAAAAATGGGTGTATGTCGTCATTTGGAACAGCGACAAGCACCTATTTACTGTCAGTCGCCGTTCAAACTGTCTGTCATCATTTCAACTATCGATTTGCATTGAAGAGTGTGCAAATCACCAGTTGAAATAGTGACAGGAACCCATAGGTTCATGTCGTCATTTCAACTAGCGGCAGGAACTGGCTATATATACCCTAAAATTCGGTGAAAAGTCATTTTAATTCCGAAAAAAAAGAAGAGATAGATGAGGAGAGAGGAGGAAAGACGTAGCAAAGCCCTGTCGATTCCTAGTGTAGGAAAGAGAGACGAAGCAGCAGATTTGGTCGCTCATTTTGTAGGTAAATGTTCTTGCAATTTTGTACATATATTCGCAAACAAAAATAGCGGCATAGAATTCAATGGATTAGATAATTTTAGCTGTATCGCTGTTTGATGTAGTACATCATTTTAGCAGTGTATAGTTCAGTTCATTGTATAGATATTATTTATGTTATAGTACTCGAACGATTTAGAATAAATCCATGAAAATACCAAGAAAACTTTGCAGGTTTTTATTTTTACATAGTAAATATTTTTGTTAATACTGAAAAAAATTAAACTAGGAAAATAGGAAGACACTTCTAAAAATAACAAGATATCTATTAAAAATCTGTAAAAATTACAGAGTAGCTAAATAGGGTATGTATAGCTTAATCAAAATAATTCTAACTTAATTTTGGTTTCCATTTGTGCACGGTAAATATTCTGTTAATGCGTAAAATACTTCTTAAACTAGGAATATAGCAAGACACTTTTAAAAATTCTCTAAGAATCCAGAGTAGGTATATAGGGTATGTAGAGATGAATTAAAATATTATGAAATTAATTTTTGTTTCCATTTATACACGGTAAATATTTGATAAATACTGGAGACTTTTGAAACAAGGAAAATAGCAAGATGCCTATTAAAAATCTGTAAAAATTACAGAGTAGCTAAATAGGTTAGGTAGAGCTTAATCAAAATAATCTCAACTTAATTTTGGTTTTCATTTGTGCACGGTAAATATTCTGTTAATGCCTAAAATATTTTTTAAACTAGAAAAATAGCAAGACACGTATAAAATTTTTCTAAAAAATCCAGAGTAGGTACATAGGGTATGTAGAGCTAAATAAAATATTGTGAACTTAATTTTGGTTTCTATTTATACACGATAAATATTTTATAAATATTGAAGATACTTTTTAAACAAGAAAAGTAGCAAGATACCTATTAAAAATCTATAAAAATTCCAGAGTAGCTAAATAGGGTATGTATCCTAACTTAATTTTGGTTTTCATTCGTTCACGCTAAATAATTTGCAAATAAGGAAAATAACAAGGTACCTATAAAATTTTTATAGTAGATAAATAGGGAATGTAGACGTTAATTAAAGCATTATGAACTTAATTGTACTTTCCATATGTACACGGCAAGATGCCTCTAAAATTTTATATGTCGATACAGTTGTGTGCAGATTAGTTTCCTATGTGTCGCCAATCGTGCAATAATTGAATTGATTAGATATGTTGCTTGTTATTACTTTTTGTATATATTTTGTAGTATTTACAATATATGCACTGAATTTTTAGGTATGGCGAACCCAGAAGACGCTGCGCAGTGGCCATATGAGTTGCTTGACCCGGCCATTGACATGCATCACCGTAGTCGCCTCAGTACCATCCCCCCATGAGGGCAAGGCGGCGACTGAGCTTGGCGTGCATCACCGATGGCTCGCCAGGACTGATCGATTACGCTCCAATCAAGCATTTTTCGATTCCAAAAAGATGTATATGTATCGTAGGTGTATTTCAGATTGTTGATTCGTGCATGTTGGTGTTTCTAATGTATGTAACCAAACCCAGTACGCCATGTATTTCACAATTAAATCATGAAGTCTTTCAAACTTAAATCTCTTTTCCCAAATATTTTGACTAATAAATATTACGTAATCTTATTCAAAGGAATTGACTCCACGAACAATATAATCGGGACAACAATCTGCATGGCAACCCTAAACCCATTTTTTTTTCATTTCGCTCCGAAGGGGCCTATTGTGTTATTGCGTCGGCGAACTCGTGCTTCAAATTGCGTCACCGATCTCACATTCTCTACTTCACATTTCTTTATCTTCTCCGATTTCGGATTATGAACTACGAGAACACTTCAAGGTATTAACAAAAAATTTATTGAAATACACTAAATCTTTAGGTTAAATTCTCTAGATATAAAATTTTAAAAAATAAATATAGGGTCCTATCGCCAGTTCAATTGGCGATAGCAACCTCTCCGCACTATTTCAATTGGCGACAGAGATACTGTCACCAATTGGAATGACGAGACACATATTTTTGTATTTTTTGACTATTTTTTGAAATTTTATTTTAAATTAATATTATTTTAAAAAACATTTGAAGTAATACCGTTCCTTCTTTTTTTTTTCTCTAGAGATCATAGTTTTGTTGGCTTTCATTATGGTGCTAGCAAATAGCAAGTCCTGTTCGGTCGCAGCGATCAAACAATTCTACTTAGGTAGTAATACTACTAGCGTACAATTACAAGAACAATGTTTTTTTCAGATATTATACAAAGGAACCGAAAATTAATCACCAAAATGCTTTTTAGGCAGAGAGGTAAAAGAAGATTTTTTTAAATAAAGAAAAGCAGCAATATCTTAAACAAAAATAGTACTAGCACAAATGCAACTCCACCTTTTGCAACAAGCCAACTGCCTTTCCCCTTTCCTTCCTCGAGTCTCTCCTCTAATCTCCTCTCTGGCTCTCTCCCCGGCCCTGTCCCCATTCACCGGCAACCACCACCGTGACGCCCGTCTCCAAACAAAAACACGCACGTAAACCCTAAACAGCCAACACGCAGGACATATACTCAAACACGAGCACGCAAATCGAGCTAAGACGCTTCGGCCATGCGGCGGTCGGACTGGGAGGACCGGTGCAAGCGGCACCCGGAGCACCGGCTGTCCAAGGGCGTGTGCCCGTACTGCCTCCGCGACCGCCTCGCCCACCTCTCCGCCACGTCCTCCGCCACCACCACCACGCGGGCCTCCTCCTCGGCCAGCACCTCACCCTACTCCTCCGCCAGCTCCCCTCCGCCCCACCACGCGGCCCTCTCGGCCGACGTCAGCGCTGTCCACGTAGTTGGCGGCGGCTCCTCCTTCGTCAACGTTGCCGCCTTCTCGCAGCCGTTGATGCCGACAACGGTTAAGAAACCAGGGAGGCAAGAAGAGGCGAGCGGTAGGGAGGCTGGGAAGGGGAAGGAGGAGGTGAAGAAGAAGAAGAGCGGCAAGAAGAAGAAGAAGATAGGGAGGTTCCTGTCGAGGCTAGTCGGAGCGGAGAAGCGGCGTCAAACAGGGGACGGCGACGGCGGCGAGCTCTTCCATTCCAAGACCATGAAGGAGAAGACGTCGTCCAAGTGGGCATTCTTCTGATCAGACGGCGCCGCGCCACGCATGCAAACTATGTTTGCGTTTTCTCGGTTTTCTTGTTTATTGTTCTTTACTCCCTCAATTATTTTCAAGTATTTTTGTGCTTGATTTTGATTTTTTTTCCCCCGAAGATTTTTCGGGTCGTGTATGCGAGATCAAGTAATTAACCTGTTGGTGATTTTGTACTTAACCATAAGGAGAAGCATAAGGGGGGAAATTACATATGCTTATATTCTGTAAATCTAGAAAGCTTAAGAATTAAGCTCAATTTATATATGGATGTAAACTAAAACAACATGTTTGTACAGCGTTGGGTATAGATTGTATTATACGAATGATCTTTGGAATCCAGTGATATCTGATAGCTAGCTTTGTTTAGTTTGCTCAATAGTGTAGTGAGATGTCCTCCGCCTAGCGCCCTGATCTATATAGTACTACACATGCCTTTTGTCTCCATATTAATTAGTACTCCTTATTTATTGTTCTGACTGATAGACACTCGTATAAGACAAGATAAACATATGGTGTTCTTTCGCTTTGACGTGAAAATGTGTGCACTGATATAAAACACTAATTTCTTTTCTAAATGCTTATTTGCTGCTCCAATTTTTACGTTCTAAGATTGTCAATCTTCTCTCTTTTGCTTTTGATCGTTTGCTTTTCTGCATGCGTCCATATTTTGAGCGGCTTGAATCCTCTTTCCTTTCACTCGTTTGCTTTTGATCTTTTTGCTGGTGTTCTCTCGCTTTGACGTGAAGTTTGTTTGTCCTGATCCCGCTTTGTATCCATTTTCGCCAACTCCGTCGGCCCATCCTGCTTTGGTTGGCCAGGGCAGCTCAACAAAGCAAAACCAGTCGGTAGTCTATTGGATTGCCTCCCACACTGCCCTCCGGTAGTCCCCTACGCTGTTCAAGAGGGTTGGACCTAGGATTAAATGTTAGGTATGACGAGAATCGCAAACGTAGACTAAAGAGGGTTATCTAAAACTAAATGTTGAGGCAGAGTCAATAAAAATGTTATCATTGCACTAGAACTTGTGGTTCGATCACACATTGCTGATGAAGATTTGGAACTCCCAGACGTCGATGGTTGTGGGCTATCAACTTGATGAGCATCACCTGGCAAAATTTGGTCATAATGTTTATGATGAAAAATAACTTCAGCTCAGTTTCATACATCAAGGGAAGAAAAATAACTTACCTGGGAAATGGTCCTTTATATGGCCATTATGCACTCCACCACTGACACCCCTACCAAGACCAGGGCTACATTTTGGTAGTGCTAACACACATGGAGCAATAGTGGTGTTTATTAGGCTTTCAGGCCTCCGTTTAATTTTATCAGCCGATGAACGAGCAAAGTTAGCAGCAACCTTACGGTGGTCCTTTGGTACATATTCTGCCAAAATCAAGCTAATAAAGAATTAAAATTCTGAAGGTGTACTGCAAGATAAAAGTAAAAACTCATCATCTCAACTCACTCTGAGAAGAAAACACATTATGTGTTGATAAGTCTCTTGCACACAAGGGCAGATTAACAGAACAAGGATCAGCTCTACCAAGTTGTACACTTAAATCTGGCACCTATATGCCAGCCAGTTGTTGTAAGATCGAGGAGGCCGACTAGAGGGGGGGTGAATAGGCGGTTTTAAAAACTTCTATGCACTAAAACCGATTTCTAATGCGAAAGTTTATAACAATACGGTTCTGCACAATTAAAGCCTAAATCAACTAGGTTCAACTAAGTGCACCAACAGTATAAGTCAATTGATGAATATTGCAATTAAGTAAAGACTTGTAAGCTATTCAATTCTAGCAATGTAAATAGCACAAAGCATGGTAAGCATTCATACACAATGAATAAGCAATTTAATACAAAAAAATATATAAATTGCACAATGTAAAGCAATAGAATGCAAACCACAAAAGACACGGTGATCTTTTACCGTGGTGATCGGAGACTTGCCGGTCTCCCCTAATCCACGTTGAGGGAAGTCCAAACCAATTGGACCGGCTCCACAAATTAAGCCGTCCTCAGAGGTAACCAATACCTCGCTCCACTAGGGTTGCTCTTACTCCACTCCAAAGATGGCGAGCACCAAGCCACTCACAACCACCGGGCCTTCTCACAAGCTTCACTTGAGAAGATCACTAGACCACGACGCCACCACCCCTTGCTTGACTCTCACCACATGCAACGATTGCACAAACTCAAGTGGATACGAAATCCATCTCTAGATGCAACACATGTAACTAGAGACCTGTCTCCTTGCTCACAAGGTGCAACACATGCACAATAGAGAGGAGAGGCTCACACTAGCTCAAGAGAGTGAAATAAAGTGCCAAAGGTTATCTCTCAACCGGCCAAGGAGGTATTTATAGCCATCACAACAAAAACTAGCCGTTTGGAGCCGTTACAACCAAAAACTAGCCGTTACAGACTTGCTAAGGTACTATTGCAGTACAAACAGCGGTACTACCGCTGAGAAAAAGTATTACCGCTCTTATAAGGGCGGTAGTTCCGCAGCTCAATTTCAGTACAGACGACACTCGGTAAAAAGGTCATAACTTTTGACTCTGATGTCGGAATTGAGTGATCTTTGACTCTATTGAAAGCTTATTCAGAGGGCTACACAACCCACCTGATTGCATGATCTCAAACACATTAGATCAATGCAGAAAGCACAATAACTTCAGAGAGTCACAATCATGGTCTAATATCCAAGGAAATAACAACAAGCAATCTTAGACCATGCCAAGTGAAAATACATGAATCCCAACAATTTGCAAAACATATTTGCAAACTTAAATAATGCCACAACGAGTAGGTATAGTCACATACTACAAGGATCAAACGCATGAGCCTCGACTATTTGCAAAACACATTTGCAAATAATAGCATCATGCCATGGTGAGCTAGAGCAAGTGAGATTGAGCTATCAACACATGATGAGACTCAAGCTACTAGGCAAGACCCCTCTTAATAGTACGGCAACTTATAGCGCACAGAAATCGGTACATCCAAGGTGAGGTACTACCGCGCACACAGCGCCGGTACTACCGTGCTTCCAAGAGAGCAACAAATTCTTCTGGAAAACATGTACTGTCACAAAGGCCGGTACAACCAAGGCACGGTAGTTCCTCTCAAAGGAACACAGGTGCTACCAATACTGTTGAGAAAAACAGAACACCAAAAACAAGCTCTCTGGAATAAACATACCGCGATGTAAAACCCGGTACTACCGCACACCGGTAGTACTGCTTATCAAATGCGGTCGTACCAATTTCCACTGAAGTTATTACAGAAGTTTTTTGAAATGCAATGCATGACTCCTTTGTCTTGAGCCATGTCGATCTTTTATCACCTTTGCATTTCCTTTTTATGTCACCACTCAAACTTTGGGACTAAACCTCGAAAACATCTTAGCACACCCATTAGTCCCATAACACAATTGTAAATAATTGAATATAAAGCAATATGAGTATATACAAACTACACATTATATATACCATGAGTATATACGAACTACAAGTTGTATATACTAAATATGAGTGTATACGAACTTCACAAGTTGTATATACTCATATGAATATATTAACTACAGAAGTTAGATATATTCAAGGATATATGAGTATCTATGAACTACACAAGTCTCATATGCTCTCATATACTCATATGAATATATTAACTACACAAGTTAAATATATTCAATAATATGTTTCAAAGTAAAGATCCTTAATATATGTGGAAAGAGAATATGGATCAATACTAATGAAACCATAAAATATAGAATGAATTCCTCCTAAATGTGTGCATACACAAATGTGTAATGGAAACATATGCACATACCCAAGTTAACCTTTTTGGTGGAGTTTAACCTATATTTTGGATCCGATGATTGCAACAAGATATAATAAGAAGAAGTAGAATGCATACCTCTTGTATTTTTATCTTTATATCCAAACGAGACTAAGCAATAGATAATCAATAGAATTATTAGTCTCACAAATAGATTTGTCATTAATGAATACATACTTGTTTGGATTTTTGCTTTTATATCCAAGCTGAGACTAAACATGATATAACAATAAGAGTGTTAGTCTCACAAGTGTATTTGTCATTAATCACCAAAATACTCCATTAACATATAATGGCGGGTCTAGATCCTTCAACTGTTCTGAGTTTAACGTGGATGAAGCTGCTGAAGAAATCCAAGCATATCTATTGTTACCAAATGATCCAGAATTGAGCACAACACTCAACCTAACTTTTACAGTTTCGAAATCCATGTAGTGGACATGAGAGAAAAGAACTAGTTGTTAGCAAGTCATTCTGAACTAATGAGACAGATAACAATTGAATTCAAACAATCACATTCATAGGCATACCAAATTATTTGAAAGTACGAGTACCATGTAAGGAAAGCAAAACAAATTACAAGAATTGCTCAAACTTTGACTATTACTTTTTGTTCAGTAAAACACATAGCTAAATTCTAAAGATGATGTAACAGGAGAGGCTCGATAGCATAAATCACTCCAAAATAAAGAACCATGCGTGGCGCCTCACGCCCTTGTCATTTGCTTTGCATTGGCGTCGCTGTCGCCTCCGCCCGCCTCACCGGCCATGCCTCATGCCCTCGCGGCCTCGCCCTCTGCCCTCGCCAGCCGTCGCTATTGGCTAGGGTTAGCGGCCGGGAGCAGGAAGGAGCTGAGCTCCATCGCAGCCAGCATCGCCTGGCCCGTGCTGGAGGGGAGCTCAGGTAACCGCCCTAGCTGGCCCGAAGGGAGGGTCCACCCCTGTTGTCCAATATAGAACCATGCGTGATTAATTTAGTGACCGTATAATAATTTGTACATGTAAGTAATTATCAAGAAGATGAAAGCATGGTTTCCATGCATGAAAAATAATCTCTATCATGGGGCGCATGGAATAAACTTGCCAAAATGCGAGATAGCAAAGAGTTTCCTTGTCATGTTTGTCCAATTATATTTTTGTTAGGTGACTTTGTGATGTTCATAGAGGCTTGTCCAATTGAGTTTTTGGACTAAATGACACTACCAGCACCGGTATTTGCAAAAACGGTGCTCTCACGGTCGTAAAGCCAAAAATGGCACAATAGACACGCCAGTCGTCGACATGTGTCGACGCCTGTGCCTCTGTCCCGCGGAGGTGATCTGCACCATTCCTAGGTAGCCCGGACACTTTTCGTGCTGCCACGATACCGCGTATGCGCCACTGTAGCCCGAACGCCCCCTTCCCGCGCCACATTGTACGCATCACCCTGGCCTGGACGCGCCAGCTGGCGTTCGGTCGTAGCTCCATGGCCCAGACAAGCCTTGGCTGTCGACCTGGCGCGCCTCCGCCCCCCCCCCCCATCGCCCAGACACGACGCTCACCCGTCCACCTGGCGCGCGGACAGCCTTCACTTCCGGTCCGCCAACACCCGAACGCGCCATGCGGGTAGCGCCGCGCTACCCTGGCCCGGACGTGCCACACACCTTGTCTCCCGTGCATTAATTTATTCGATGTCTCCCATCCATCAGTCGTGTCTCCCATCCTTCAATCGCATGCACACTGCCGGCGCGCGGGAGGGAACGGATTCCCTCATGTCGCTCGCTCTCTCATTCTCGCTATGAATTCCGAGCAGCGAGCGAGACTCTTCGCTCACACTCATCCTCGCTCGCTTGCTCTCTCGCAGTCTCGGTCGACTTACTTTTTGCACACGATTAAGAATTGTTTAGAACCGTCATTAGCGGTCATATTAATAGGTAATTTTTATCGCGTATGTATTGTCTTTATTAACTGTGTAGTTAGTTAATCAGTCATAGTTAATTAGTCATAATTAATTAGTTCTAGTTATTTAAGTGTAATTAATTTAGTTGTTATCATTTAGGTGTAATTAAATTTGTGTTATTTAATTAGTTGTAATAAATTAGGTCATAATTAATTAGTCGTAGTTAAATTAATCTTACGTATTTCTTCGTGGCCTAGTTAATTAGTTACGAATTAGTTAATATCAATTACTTAATTGGTTGTAATTAATTAGTTGCAATTAATCAGTTATAGTTCATTAAGTCTTAACTAATAGTCATACTTAATTAGCCATAATTAATTTAATCATAGTTAGTTAGTCGTAATTAATTTAGCGGCATTATTAAGTCATAATTAATTTAGTGGCTTTATTAAATCATAATTATTTATTTGTAATTAATCTGTGGTAATTAATTACTCAAAATTAATTTAGAGGCATTTAATTCATTATTAAGTCATGATTCTCTTTTTATAATTCATTTACAGTAATTTAGAAGTATTTAAATACTCGTATTAATTTAGTCACAACTAATTTAGTCCTAGTTATTTAGTCATACTAATTTAGTCCTAGTTATTTAGTCGTACTTAATTAGTCGTAATTAATTTAGTTGTAGTTAATTAGCACATATTATTTTGTTGTCTGTATTTAGTCGTAGTTTTTAACTTCTAGTAATTCATCATTATTATTAATTTATTTACTAACAACCTGTGTCTTTGATATCTTGCAAGTCATGGCTCTATTGGAACTATTGGAACCCTTTTACGACGAGTATCACTAGTGCAAGCTGTGGATCATCGGGGACGCGGATGACCCTCCACCCCTCGTGCTTTGGTCCGAGAAGCATTACTGGGAGCTCGATGCTTGCTACATCCCAATCCTTCGAGACACAGGCTTGTTACCCATTGCGAGGTTACTCTTAGTCGGACGCTACTTTACCTTGGACGGCAGTGTGATGTCGACACTTATTGACAGGTGGAGACTCGAGACTCACACCTTCCACTTTCGGTGGGGAGAGATGGCGGTCGCTCTCCAGGATGTCTTACTCTTCACCGGTCTTCCGATCAGGGGTAAGCCACTTGTTCCTGGCCGTCCGTCGGCGGATGGGAATGCCCGGTTGGGGCATCGGTTTAACATACCTGTCCCGGACAGTGCTCGTGGTGTCCCTCGGACCTGGCTGAGGAATTTTAGTCAATGCCCGCCAGATGCACCTGACGAGGTTGTTAGAGCACACCTCGTCGCTTACCTTCTCTATCTCTTCGATTGGGCCTTGTTTTCCACCACACAGGACGATTGGATGTACCTCAACTTCGTCTGCAACGCCGAGTTTTTGGCTAATGCGGAGGCTGGGGTGATACCTTGGTACAGTTGGGGATCGGTCGTCCTTTACGCCACATGCAGGGCGTTGTGTGACGCTTCGCGACGCGATACTGGTGTGAAACCTGTCCTTGCCTTCTGCTACATGCTCCTACAACTGTGGAGTGAGAGCACTTTCGTGTTGGGCGGTCCTCCTTCGGGAGAGCAGTGCACCCGTACCCTGAGTTGCACGACACGATCGACAAGCCCACTATGAGCTACTGGTGGACTGCCATCTAGTTACGTTGGGCCAAGGACTGACCGATGAGGTGCTACTCGTTGTTCCACAACGAGTTCGAGTCGTTGCACGACAATGACATCATATGGGCTACATGGAGCCCAGATTTTGTGAATATGGTAACGCCGCACGGATTGTCCGTGCAATGCGTGCAGGACGTCGGATTATGGGCAACGACCTGCCACCTAGTGTTTACCCATATGGTGGAGTCTTACGCGTCGTAGCGCGTAATGCATCAGTGTGATTTTGTACCAGCTTATGCCCCCTCCTGACGACAGGATCTTGCAGCAAGCCGTCCACTTGTGAGTCGAACTCCATCCGAGTAATGTTTTACATTTCATACCTACATTCCCTGATCTGACATGAATCCTTCTCGAATGTAGGTAATCGAGGGCAGACCGACACGCTGAGGACTAGCAAGCAGTACGATATGAGTGGGTTACGGCTTGGATGGAGATGGCGTACGTCGAGGTCCTACAGGAGCAGAGACCATACGATGTATGGACATACCGCTAGTACATGGAGTGGTATATACCACGGTCGGGCACTAGACTGATCCATCCTCCACCAGAGCGTTCGAAGCAGGTGATGCACCAAGAGAGGCTCAGTCACTCGTTTGATCGACACAGCACCTCGCGGTGTGACGACATCGTAAAATACTAACAATCTTTGCTCGTTTCATTGATAATTTTTGTACTGTTTGTTACTGAATATGTGTTGTTTGTCATTTTAGTTCAAGCGACTGCAGCGGATCGCAAGTGCATCCGAGACTGCCATCTGCAGTCCAGAGCACACCGTACCGAGGCTTCTGAGCACTTTGAAGTACATATTCGCGGAGTCGAAGAACGTAATTAAGAACATAAGTTGCGGTTGTTTGAGAGATGACGTCCTACACGCCACGCACCGAGTAGGCCGACCGTGCTCACCTGCTAGGTAGGCATGGCCTAGTCAGACCGGCGGTTGTCCTAGTGCTCCTAGTCGGTCATCCGTGCTGCGAATCGATGGGGAGGTAAGTTTTGTACAAATTTATATCTGCTTTTTTATTACGGCTTAGGTTGTGCTAACATCATGTCGTCCTACAGCCACATGTTTGTCAAGATGCATCTCTTCTACCGTCTGCACCCCGTACTCACACTGGCGCTCCCCCTCGGTCATCCGCACTACACATCCGGGAGGTACGGGATGTTTACTTTACGTCCCGAATTTTTATTTGGCCTGACATTATTCCATCTTTTAGCCTTTAGTTGAGCATGGGAGTGACGATCATCCGTCAATCGACGAGGAGACACTCATCCTAGCTACTGCCAGGGAGCAGTACATAGCGCCAAAGTTTGGACTGTGGCACTCAAGGCACCCACCCATATCGTACATTGGCCAGTACAGAGTACTGTATGAAGGGCAGAGCTCCTTCGGGGTCACTGGCACATCACACGGTCATGGTTAGAGCTCCTCCACACGAAGGGATTTGCAGATAGCGTACCTAGGGGGCGGACGATCCGAGCGTGGATTTCTTTATTCCTTCATTACTGACATGATTGTAGGTGGTAACCAGTTCAACATGACTCAGCTAGGCCAAAGTCAGCTTAGTGGTGCACCTTCGCTCACTCAACGGTCTCTGTACCCACTCTGAACTAATACACGCTCTCCGGACCGGTTAATATATCCCATGGGACATGCTCAACGCAAAACTAGGATGTGCACACAGACGCAGACGCAGCAAGCAGAGAGTGGCTCAAACGAGTAAGCCATATTGTATCCCGTGTGTAATTGCATTGTATAGATGCTATGCGATTTTGTGGTCCTATATTTGTATGCATATTTTGTGTGTTATGTGCATATTATCGGAGTTGATCGGTTGCGGATTAACATGAAATCATAAAACTCGGAGTGTCGATATTTCAAGTGGAGTTGCTTTCTAAAATTTGATAAGTAAAATTGACGATATTTTGAAATGCACATTATGATTTGCGAATTACATGCCATGCATTGTTTTGGTTACATGTGTTACAAACAACAGCATGCATGACTGAACAAACCAGAAAATACCTAAGATACACGCGTGGCTTTTTTGGAATCAGTAAAAATTAGGATCGAAACTAGTCTTCACAGCGCAATAGCCCCTTCGCCTTGTCTTGGGACTGCCCACGGTGATGACAAGTGTCGAAGTCATCCATATCTTGCGATTTCATGATGTAAGTAGACCGTACGACCAAATACATAACTAGGATGCAAATTGTATATAACTCACTTTTCGATATGGAGTGCACCTGGGCGACTGGAAACGCTACGACGACCACCGATCTCAGTAGCAAGAGCCTTCCCCGTGTCTCAGGACTGTCCACGTCGGTGGCGTGTGTTGAAGTCCTTCATGTTCTGCGAGACGGGCTGGACGATTGCGTGATGCTAGAAGAACGATGGACGAAATACATAATCATGATACAAATTATACATAACTCACCTCTTCGATATGGAGTGCACCTGGGTGCCAGGAGAAACTACGATGGCCGCCGGTCTCAGTAGCAGGAGCCTTCCCCTTGTCCATCGCGTGTTGTGCCCTATTGTACTCAACTTCCTATTCGGGGGTCCTCCACCACTACTCGGCTGCCCTAGGCTTCTCTGGTGCCTTTTTAATAGGGTCCAGTATGTAAGATTTCTATCACTGGAAGGTCTCGGCTCGTATTGCGTAGTTCAACATGTACTTCTGCTCGATGAACGCCCTATCGTACATCTCCGCTCCGTCGATCCATTGGAAGAAGTTGCAACGCATCTCGAGCTGCCATTACACGTGGATGAAGTTAGAAATTTGTGGAACTCAACGTAGGGTGTGAAAAATCTATGTGTGCATAAAATTCTCTTATGAGGATATTCCCGCACGTGTAGTACACCCGGGCGATGGTGGTCGGGTGTGTCGATTGAATGATCTTCGCTGAATGTTCGCACACACATTGTGGGCGTCGTGGGATGCGTTCTCCTCGCTACCATGCGAGCCAAGGTCGACATCTTCGTCGGATTCCAACTTGAGAGATTGGTCTGGTAGATACTCCTGATAGTCAATGCGGGCTGACCACCACAATATTGCCCTCTTATTTTGTACAAAATTATGTGTAACTCTTCTCTCGTGGACTTCCTTCAAAACAGCATATTCCGTGCTATCGTCTTCAAGCTCCGCCTGTGGTTGCCCGCTTCCTGAGGCACCAGCATCATCAAGGTTTCCTAGTGGCATGCGTACGAAATTCACATACACCATCGGCTTTCTGTATATCGCTGCCTCGGGCTGAGAAGCAATCTGCATGTATTGGCCCTATGCGTACTGGCCCTATGCTACGCTTACGTTCAACTTGACTAGCTCCCGTATGCCCTGCCCTCCCCTACTTGTGTAGGTGATCACCTCGATGATAAGTTTATTTGTCGTTGGCTCCGTGACGAACTCCATCCAGATGCAGCTCCTAAGGTCGTGAATATTCATCGTATCGAGCCCCTCCGCTCGGACCACCTTGTATTGTTATCTCGACAGGTCCAACCTATCGGGGCTAGCCCGTACTAGACCGTTGCCATAAAACACTGCCAAGTCTTGTATGTTTGAAATTACCTAAAGCTATGACAACCCGATTTACGATACACAATATAACAACACGTCAATGATTAATTAACTACACGTCATTAATTATTCATAATTAATTACACTTATTTAATTACCACTAATTAACTACGAGTCATTACTTACCAACAAATTAATCATGGTAAATTCGACCACGTAATTTGCACTAATATAATTAGCACTTATAAACTACACAAAATTTAATTATGATATATTAATTATGACTAATTAATTAATTAATACTCTATTTTCACTAATTAATTGTGGCTACTTAATTATAACTAATTAACTACGAGTATATAATTACAACTACTTAATTAGCACTAGTTTACTTACCACTTATAAACTATAGGTAAATTACGACTAATAAATTACCGTTAATTGACTATGGCTGAAATAATTACAACTAAAGCATAGAAAATAATTTTACCTTGGCTTGATGTCGACCTTACGACACTTATACGATCGTAACCATTGCTCTAAACACTATTTACTTCACAGGATAATCCGAACAAAGTTTTAGTTCAATTATCTTTATTCTCAACAATGAGCGCGAGAACGAGAATGAATTCCAGAATGAGAGCGAGAGAGAGCGCAGCGTCGGTTTTTATAGGCGTGCGAAGGCGTCTCACGCAGACGGGGCAGCGTGATTAGACATGCATGCGGGAGACAGCGAGGTGATGGATGGGATGGGGAAAAAGATGATGAGACAGATGATGCTTTCAGCGGAACACGCCCGTACCCTAGTTGTAGGGCAACACGATGTCGCAGGGCGATGTGCTGAAATCTGACCGAGGGGACAACGTTAGCGCCACATGGCGCGTGCAGAGCCGTCCGGGCCAGGGGCAACGGGGCGACTAGGCGCGGGACATGCGGTGCAAGGCCGTTCGGGCCAGGGGAGCACGTCATTGGGGCAGCCAGGCGCGGGACCCGCGGCAGGCGGCCACGGGGTGGGCGCGGGGCCGTCTGGACCAGGGGCACGGTATCGGGGTGGCCGGGTGCGAGGCGCGCGATAGGCGGCCACGTGGCGCGCGCGGGGCCATCTAGGCCAGGGGGCACGGACGAGGGGGCGACTGTGCGCAGGACGCATGGCAGGCAGCCACGTGGCGCCCGCAGGGCCATCTAGGCTAGGGGGCATGAACAAGGTGGCTGCCGTGGGCTGGACGATTGGTGTAGGACAAGTGTCACTCGTCGGAACGTCCGTAATGCTAAAAATAGCATTACACCGCCCAAGCAGTCAGATTTGCTTATACCGATATCAACAGTACCAAATAGAGAAAAACTCTGCCCAACTAGACATATATAAGAGCTATAAGTTAGGTAGTGGGGCTCAAATCAATGAGGGATGCATTTCGAAATTTAGATAACAATAGTCAATACTCAGTGAACGATGGTTTATATACGCAAACCTGCTGCATCCGCGAGCAAGAAGAAGAAAAAAGGAATGTGCGTATAAACGTGTATGACTGAAACAAAACCAAGAGAAGGTCAAAGAACAATGAACGAAATGGTTATCTTGGAGAGCGAGTACTAATCCTTCGTGTAAGCCTCTAAAAAACGAACAGATCAAACAAAACTCCGTTGACCGTACCTTGTATCAGATTAGAATGATTACATCTGATTGAACCAGATAACAAGAATATCCTTATCAATCGTGCCGTCCAGCTCGATCGTACATGGCAGCACACCAGCCGTTGGGACCTGTAAGAAGTTTTCCAAGGGGTGGTGTACCCGACTCCCAACTGTGGATGTTGCACCCCCGACATGAAACTACGACCGGTGGATGTGGACCTGGGAGCGACCTGACAATTCCTTCCGTTGACGTGGATATTTATGCCGAGGAGCCCAGCAGCGCACGGGCGCCCATCCCCTCGAAAGCTCACTTTTTTGGGCGTTTTCGCATGTGCAGCACAAGTGCCGAAGTGCGCAGCGCACGGCCACACGACCGGCCCACGGCCGCGGGGGTAAATTTCCGCGGTACGAATCTGCTTTCGCGCACGGCAAAAGTTGGTCAAAACGCGGCGTGCGGAGGGGCGCGGCTGAGGTTGTTTGCCGTGGGGGGAGAGGAGGGAGCGCGGAGAGGGAGGTCGCTGCCTCACCGTGTCGCCGTGCGGGCTGTGGGGGTTGCGGCCTTGAGGTGAGGGCAATGGGAACTGTCCGACCACGCGGGTCGGTATTTGGTCCAGAAAAGTTGTCCTTGGGGCTATTGGGTCCCGTACAGCCGGCACCGGAGGCAAACGTGGGCAGCATGCTACGGCCCAAACTAGGGCCTAGTTTGGGCCATTTAGCTTAAGAAGCTGCCTTTTGGGCGGAGTGGCGTACAGCTTGAAGCTACTGATAAGTTATGAAGTATTCTCCTCTCCAAAAAAAAACGTAGGAAGTATTCAATTACAAGTTTGGTAAAGCGCTTGTTGGTTTTTTTTAAAAAACTTGGTAAAACGCTAGCTAGTCTTGTCCAGATTGCCGTAACATTGTTGTTGGAGTATTAAAAGTAGTATAGAAAAAAGTAGTATACACCTGGTTGTCATCAGTTCGAGTGTACAAACTTTGACCGCCTCATCCAAGCTCTTGTCAACTTTACATACACTGCGTAACTTCGGCCCGAAAAAGCAGCGATTAGGAAACGGCATATATACACTTAAAGACTTAACCAAGAGCAACTCATCACCAGGCAGCCAAACCCGGCCCGGCCAACATATGGCACCAATCGATCAATCAAAACTGCCATGCACATACGCAGAAAACGCGCCATGCCGCTACGTGATTCCCATCAGCTATTTGTTACTGAAGCTCTTCCACCGGAACAAGCTGCCGACCTTGCGCATGACCACCCGCCGCCGGCCAGGCAATCTCGGCATCGTCGAGAACACGCCTAGCTCGCCCTTCTGGTCGTCCATCGAGCCAAAGATGCCGTACACTGACCCCTCGAAATTCTCCGACATCCGCCGCGGCCGCGCGAGCCCGGCCGGCGGCTTCATCTTCCCCTCCGATGGATACTTGTCCAGCCCCGGCAGATCGATCGCCGATTGCGGCGACGAGGTGTCCTCCAGATCCAACTTTCCTGCCGCGGTGGGGCTCGAGGACGTGGCGACGAGCAGGCTCTGCAGCTCCTTGACGCTGTCGCGCGCCGCGGCCTCGCTGACCCGGAGGCACTCGAGCTCCTGCTTGGTGCACTTGACGGCGTTGTCCTTGTTCCCGACCATCTCCTTGAGCAACGCGTTCTCGCTCCTCGCCTCCTCGAGCGCCTCCTTCACGAACTTCGTGTCCTTGACGGCTTGCTTCAGGATGTCCCGCAGCTTGGCGATCTCGTCCCGCCCGGAGCGCTGCGACTTGAGGAGGAGCACGTTCTCGCGCCGCGCCTCGGCGAGCTCGGCCTCCGTGGACTTCATGCATGCCGTGAACCCGGCCTCCTTGCCTCGCCACGCGGCGAACGACTCATCGGCGTCGGCCCGGAGCCGGACCACCTCGTCGGACAGGGCGCGGAGCTTGTCGTCCTTGCGCTTGAGCGACACGTGCAGCCGGTCGGACTCGAGCCGGGCCGTCTCCGCCTCGTGCTGCGCGCGCGCCAGCTGCTGCCGCGTCGCGTGCAGGTCCGCGTTCACCTCCTTGAGGGCCAGCACGAGCTCCTCCATCGCCTTCTTGCTCTTTTCCTCCGCCGCGAGTGCCACCCGCAGCTCGCCATGAACCCTCTGCAAGTCGCGGTCATACCGGCCCCTCGGCGTCGCGACGGGGACACTGGCCTCGAGCTTCTGGACGTTCTCTTGCAGCGTCGTGATCTCGAGCCTGGCCTCCTCGAGCGAGATCTTGGTGAGCTCGAGCTGCTTCGTCTGCAACGCCAGCGACTCGAGCATCCGCTTCTCTGATTCTCTTGACGCGTCCAGCTCGGCCTCGAGCGTCTCGATCGTGGTGCGGTCGTTGGCCGAGGCCAGCGCCTTCCACTCGGTCACCTCCAGGACGCGGTGCGCGCGGTCGCGCTCCTCCCGCGCCTTACGCAGCTCGCCGCGGAGCTCGGCGACCTGCTGCTCCATGTCCGGCTTGATCTGCTGCATCCTCTTTGCCTGGATTAAACGGTTCTTGGAATGTTGCACGGCTATCGGAGCAAAAATTCTTACGCCATGATGGCGTTGCGATTGGAAATGCGCTAAACTTTGAGGCATGTGGAGGAAGCAGAGGATAAAAAAGGGCGCCGCATGCGTTCATTCGCAGGTTTTGCTAAATATGTGGTAGGGGAATGGGAGTCTAAAATTGGGCGGTATTGACAAGTTAAGGCGAGGGTTTATCTGAATTGGTGGCTCCTGCTACATTTTGGACATGAACATGCTATATTTGGAGTGTTGAGTGCTACATACATGTGATTCTTCCACATCTCCTTGAATTATGGCACGATCATTTCAAATATATCAGATTTCTCTGTTGCCTGAGAAAGCACTGAAGAAGAGAGTCGAGTCTCAACTTATTTGACCGATTTATTTTAAAAAAAGAGATAATTGTGACAGGTACAGTTCAGATAACAGATGGTGCTGATTAGCAATGAAGTTTGATAGGGAAGTGTGGAACTTCGGCACAAGATGTTAACATGCAGTACACACAGGATTTCTTTTGGCAGCAGTCAAACCAATTATTTTGCACTGGAGTGAGCACCAAACTTCACTAAGCAGCTGATTGGCTCGGTTGCAAATTCATGTAGCAATATCATTTGTCCATCCATATGGTGCACCTGAGACTCTTCCCCTGGAGCAGCAGGTCAAAAGCCGTGTTGATGTCCTTCAGGCCAACCTCGTGAGTTATGAACTTGTCCAATTCCAGCTCCTGCGTTGACAGAGAAGTAAAAACATGGCATTTTTCTGAATCAAAATCTGACGAATCTACCACTGGGTAAAGGACTAGAGTTGAACGGTGAGTTGGTGACACTCTGATCAGTTTGATGAGCGTCTGAAGCTGACCTTGTTCAGGTACTTCTCGGCGAGAATGGGAATGTCCTGCTTAGGCTTCACCCCTCCGAAGAGCGATCCCATGATGCATTTCCCGTTGAGGATCTCCAATGAAGGTATGGACAAAGGGGAACCGTGCATTTCCACTCCAAGAATGATCGTCTTGCCCCATCCCTGCATCAAGAACGGTTGGACATGGCAAGCCAAGTCAGAAAGTGAAAGTCACGAATGGCATTAACAAATGAACCACTGATAGCACCCTGAGCTATTGGCCTCTAATGTAATCCTTGCATGACAGATGGATCAATGTGTGTACATACTTCTCGGGAGCTCCGAAATGCGTCGCTCATCAGCGCCGCCAGCCCTATGCACTCGAAGCAGTAGTCTGCGCCGCCGTCAGTCATCTCGATGATCACCTGTTTACCATGGAAGCACGGGCGTGTCAGTGCAGGATTTCGACATAAATGTTAAGGAAATGCTGAGATTCATGTGGTAAGAACATGGCTGATCACCTGGCTGACAGATTTCTCTCCAAGTTCCTGTGGATTGATGAAATGTGTCACACCGAACTTCTTTCCTGCAACACGAAACAGTGGATGAAATGCGTCAGACTTCAGAATGGCTTAAAATTCAGAGCCGTTTCACGGCGTAAACAGAAGGCCTTGCCGAGTTCATGTTTCTTGGGGTTTAAATCCACGCCGATGATCTTTGACGCCCCACAAATCCTGGCTCCTTCGGCTACCTGAAAGTAAAATATTGCACTGTTAATGCATGGCAATGCGCTAAACGTGTATGATAACGGGAATCATGGAGGAAGTGAAGTGTTTTTTTCACTAGTCAAAACAAGACATACTGCGAGTTATATTTATTCCATCGGGATTGGAACTCGAAATTCGAGAAGATGCTGATCCTAAACCCAGAATTTCTACAAAGGACTTGGTACATGAAAAAAGAAAGGGAACTGCATGTAGTATCAAATTACCGCCAATCCCACAGCGCCGAGGCCAAAAATAGCAACTGAAGATCCCGGCTCGACTTTAGCCAGCTTCCACGCGGCTCCGACCCCTGCCATTCGGGCGATGCTGAGGAAAATTACCAACGCTTCCAAGCAGCACATTTAAAATGCTCAACCAAGTCCCAAATTTGTACTTGCATATATTTTGTTCTTAACCGTGCAGTCTGCAGTCTGCACTGAAACGAGCGGCCGGCCTACCTTACCACACTTGGTACTAGTGCTTATCGAAGTGTGTGTGCTTGTACTAGTAGCTACTAGCTAGCACTAACCAGTGGTGGCACAGCAGCTGAGGAGGCACGCCGAGGACGGCGGTATGGCGGGGTCGACCTTGACGACGTTGTTCACGTCCACCACGGTGTACTCGCTGAAGCTGGACACGAACAGGAAGTGGTGGAGCGGGCTCCCCTGGCCGTCGCTGAACCGGGTGGTCTCGTCGCGCGGCATCCCCGGCCGCACCGCGAACCGGTACTTGGAGCACACGTTGCTCCGCTCCGACCTGCAATCCACGCAGTCGCTGCACTGACCCAGGAACGTGGGCACCACCGCGTCCCCCGTGGCGAAGCCCTCCACGTGTTCGCCGACGCTCTCCACCACCCTGACATGAGCTTACCTTAGATTGAAATCACCTTGCAATTTGCATACTACCGAATAAAACGATTGGTTAAATAGCATAAGGTCCTGATCGGAACGCATGAATTTCATAGAAGTTTCGTGGGTCAGTTTAATTTCTGTAGGATATTTTCTCACGTCCTAAACAGGACTAAATATTTGAAACACAGGAATTCAGCAAAGGTTGCACTCCATTTGCGCTTTGCAGCCGATTTCTACGTTCTAAACAGACCCAAAGGACAAGTTCAAGTGCTTGAGACACTCAGTGAGGCGTTTTCATACAATGGCCGAATTTATTATCTTTTTTTTTTTAAGATCATAATGGCTTTAATTTCTCACCATTTTTTATGAATGAAATTTCTCACCATTATTTACCAAATGAGTTGGTTTCTTCACGTATTGCAAGCTATTTGATGTGAGCCATAGAGGACATGCATGCATCCAAGCACGATTGACCTGCTTTCGTACTTTTCTACGTATTCCTCTTTCTTTTTCAATTTCTTTCTTTTTTCGGCAACAACGTTCAATAGCTTCTTGCCTTCTTCGAGTTGTAACCAGAGTAGCTAGGAATAAGTCAATGGCCTAATTTCACATATAAAGAAACTAAGCCAGATCATCTTGTCCTACTTTATAGAGATACCACGAATAGTCAGCGGCAATAGCCAATAGGCATCGATAACTTGAGACGAAAAGAATTTTAATCTGCTAAAAGATACGATTCTTATCAACAGGAGCTAACCAATCAACACTTGTTAGTAAATAAAATCAACAAAAAAAGTAGCCTTTGTACAAGGTCAATCATAAGTTCGAAACTAACAGATTTGATTAGCTGGAAGCTTGATCAATGATTCGTACCAGCGGGTTAATATTAACCATTTATCGTTAATTAATTAGTTAATAAATAAATAAGTGAACAAAGGAATAGTAGCATGGACATACGAGATACAAGATTTACTAAAAACTGCTTTTAGCCCGATTTTAGGAAAGCCTTGTTTGGATGATCTAATTAATCCGTGGATAAGGAAAACTTGTTTCCCCCAAAACCCATAATTTCGTGTTTTGTGAAAAAAGAGTATACTGTTAAATAATATAGTGGTAGCAGGGAGATAATCAACCAATTACCAAACAATAGACAATCGACAGATAGATAACAGATGGAAACATGATATGAATGAACCTCTTTATGTGTATAGAGGGATCCTATTTAGAGACTAAAACCCATCAGAGCCAGTTTCGGTATTATACCCATCATCCCTTAATCCAGGGTTTCTTAACATATACGTGGTTTTTACCGAAATTAGTTTCTGATATCCTCCGTCCAACTTATCGCTTTTTCTCCGCCCACTCTCTCCTCATCGAGGCACTGCCGACTACGTCGTCGACCCGGTGCGCAGGCTTCTCGCTCTCTCCTCCTTCCCTGAGATGAGCAACGACATCTGCATCCACAATAGCAAAGCCTCGATGGGGCCATGAACATTGGTCAGTTCCGTTTCCGAGGGCGAAGAACACAGTAGTGCGAGCCGCCGACATTGGCCAAAGCACCTATGCCTGCGATCTGCCGCCGACTAAGAATGGATTGGCAGCACGGTAGAACACCCTCAGCACGGCGTGCCCACGCGCTCGCACTTCAGCCATAACTCCGGCCTAGGATTGTGCAGCATACTCCGTGACTCCAAGAACAAAGGCCAGGAGGTTCCAGATGGTGTCGACGTGGTTGGAGTCGCCCCATAAGAAGAGCCACTTGTTGTCACCGCTACGCCGCGTCGGTCGTGAAGAGCTTTGAACGAGTAGTGCACAGAGTAAATCCACCCATTCCTATCCTGAGCACCCAGTGGTCCATCGGCTGTTGCTACTCTAGTTTACAAAATTGAGCTGAGGGAGAGAGGAGTAAGAAATTGGAAAAATAGAGAGCGATCATGGAGTTTTTTGCCAAGCAAGTGTTACGAGAACTGATTTTTCTGACTGTGCCATCCAAACAAAGTATTATAAAAAACTTTTGCTAACAGAAAAACAACTTAAAAACTGGTTTTTCTAAAATTTATAGATAAATATGTTTTAGGAAAACTGATTCGTATTCCTGAGATCCAAACAACCACTTAGTTAACTTTAAAAGACAAGCTCCTCGGCAGATTTGATGGTAAAGCCTTTTCAAGCGGGATGTGCAAATCACCGTGTAGCTTACTCCATGGAAAAAATTGCCGAAAAGCGTGCACGATCGTTTAGCAAATGTCATTTTCCGACTACTTAGTTTATCTGGGGCCTTTTGACAATCAGATAGTACTCGCGAATCGCGACTACTTAGTTTATCTGGTGCCTTTTGACAATCAGAATAGTAGTCGCATTTTCTGGACATCATTTGGGCAGTTTAGTACACAACTTTCTTTCGTTTGGTCTTATCAGATTCAGCATTCGACAACAAGCCAACAAATCAACAATAGAGTGAAAGGGTAAGACGAGCATGACGTATGTGTAGAGCTCAACACTTCAACCTCAACATCGATGGCCGACGCAAGGGTTTGACTTGTAAAATCGATGGCCGACGGAAGGCAGTGATATACTGATTATTCCCCGCCGCATGTGCAAATTTTTCTTCGAGTGCGATAGAAATTTAGAAAGAACGGTGGAAGTGGAGCACTCACCCGAAGGCCTCGTGGCCAAATATCCTCGGGAAAACGCCGGGGAAATCCTGCAACGTCACGGCAACGGTGTGCACACGTGTGAGGCGCTGTACAGGTCATCTAGTCATGGGCCGTCTGATCGAGGCCAGACGGCGGATGGTAGAGGAAACGGGCGAACCTTCATGCGCCAGAACGTGACGTCGCTGTGGCAGAGCGACGTGCAGACGATCTTGATCCGCACCTCGTAGGCCTTTGGTGGGTCCACGACGATTTCCTCGATGGCGAGCGGCTCGCCGGCGGCCCTGCACACGGCCGCTGCTCGTCGCCCGCCGGCGGCGGCCAGGAAAATCGGTTAGCCATGACGCACACACGAGCACCGGGGGAACGGAATCAAATCATCAGAAGCTAGGAAAGCAGGTTCTCTCTTGCGGCAAAGCCCAAGATTTTATTTTTAGCAGCGTACCTTTGCATCGGATGGGCTTGGGGCTCTTGTCCTCCATCGGAGAGAGTCGCAAGAGAAGACGATACCGAAGAGGCGAAGAGCAAAGAACTAGAGTTGGTTGTGCCTCCTTGGGGTGTACGAAGGGAGCTCAGTAATGAAACCGGAAATATATAGCGGGGTGCTGGTGCTGGGAGGAGCTTCGTCCAATCGTCCTTATGTACGAGCCAGCAGTTTTCCTTTCTTGTTCGAAAGCGCCAAGCAGGAAATCTGCGCTAGTAACCGTAGTTTTCTATGGCTACATGCTTTGACGTTTCGCTTCGAAGATACTCTCGCCCGGCCGTCCTCGTGACGGCATTTGGAAAGAATTTTATCGATGATCTAGTATCGATGTTACGAATGAATATTCGGATGTCTTTTAAAATTAGAATTACGTAGAGAATGATATAGAGATTTAGACAGGTTCAGATCTTTTCCAAAGAGAATAACAACCATACTTCTGTATGATTGTATTGATAGTGATGATTACAACCAGAAAGAAAACTAAGCCTAATATCTTCTCCTTCTGATTTGCTCCGATTTTTACTGACTTAAGCCTTTATATGGCGCATGAAGGGGTGACGGTTTCTTCTAGGCTAAAAGGCGTCTCAACGTTTCATATAATGAACATGTTGATCGGAGTTACTGACAGAGAGTTATCACCCTCGTCACCTGACTGTTATTGTCAGAGACAGAGGCGTATTACGTGCAGTTATTTTAGAGAATAACAGCGTAGGATAACTACCATGTGTATTGAACACAGTTCGTAAGAGTCCCTAATCGTTTGAACCCATATAACTGCATGCCTTATCGATTACAGGGTGATCGTGGCTAGCCTAGTTGTGGAAAGTCTTACGACCAAACGGTAGTCGTAGAAAGACTTACGGCTAGAAAGTGATCGTAGAAAGGCTTACGACCATAAGGTAGTTGTAGAAAGGTTTACGACTTTACGACCATAAAGTGATCGTAAAAAGGCTTACGACCAAAGGGGTGGTCGTAGAAGGGCTTACGACCTCTTAGTTAAGCTTCTCCCTTATGAACGCTACAAGGTATACTTAAGTACCTTATGATGGTTATATCTATCAATAATGAGAATTACAGATAAATAATAAATTGAGGATTATTAGATCCTCATCATCTAACCCCAGCTTTAAGTGAAAATAACTTGCTTGGAAAGGAGGTCGTAGGATGGTAGTCAGAAGCAAAGTCTTTCCGACTAGTGTTTCATTTGACCAGAAACGACTTGGTCAAGAAGATAATTTTACTTGAGCTGTAAAAGTAGCATCGCTTTTCCCAAACAGACAAATTAAAGAATATCAATCGACTCTCACAGACCTGTCTGATGAAGCGGTTCCCGAAGTGGTGGCAACTGTTAAGTTCTCACGATCTCCAGCTTAAGCGTGCGGCTATAAAATCTACCACGAGTAAGACTTGGGGTTTTTTACTTTTCCCATTTGTCTTGGTTGTTCTTCGAGTCTTTACCCTCTCCGACGCCAACCAAATCGGACTTTTTCTCAAACTCTACCCAAATCCAAATCAATCTCGCTTAGAGAAGATGGCCAGAACCGCTTCTAAATGGGCGATATCGGAGATGAAAGCTTTAGTCGCCGCTGAAAAGATTCCAAAGAAAGCCTATGTGAAATGGACCGACGCTGCTGGACAGCATTGGCCTTCGGGTGAGGATGGTACCATTCCAGTATTCCAAGCGTACTGCAAATGTGGCTTTCGATTGCCCTCTCACCCTTTCCTTACAGTTGTTCTTGAAAACTTTGGGGTGGAATTGGTGAATCTTATTCCCAATTCCATCATAATGTTGAGCGTGTTCGTGTACCTATGTGAAGCCTATCTGGGAATTCACCCAGATTTGGAGCTCTCCATCACAATGTTGAGCGTGTTTGTGTACCTGTGTGAAGCCTATCTGGGAATTCACCCAGATTTGGAGCTCTTCCAGTATTACTATAGGATGAGCAAGCAGGCCAGAATTGTAGAAAGCTGCGGTCTAAAGCTCCACGATGGGAAGTCGAAGGAGTACATTCAGATGTTTACTCGGTCATCATGGCCGGGATGAAAGAAGAGGTGGTTCTACTGGGAGTTATCCAAGGATGACGGCCTCTTCTTCGCAGAGAAGGCTGTAGAGAAGAGTACCTCTTGGAACTCGACTCCGAAAAACCTCAACTGAATCGTCCCCTACATCCGAGCCATCAAGGATTTGAGGGAAGAGGGGCTGACCGGATGGCACGTAGTGAGGGACTTCATCACGGGCCACATCAGTCCTCTGAAGAACGGAGCACATCCCATGTCGATGTATTCGGGAACTAAAGATTCGACCAGAGATTTTGAGAAAGGTGAATAATCTTTCAATTCAACTCTTTTTCTGATTAAATTTGAGCTTGATTGTTGAATGTTTTATTTACCTATGTAGATCTCTCACAAAAGGAGATTGACACCCGGGTCAAACTCGTTTGTGAAAAGCTCCATCACCCGCCACCAGGGTTCCTCAAATTTTAGTGGTCGTATCCACATAGGAAAGGGAAAAACGCCTAAAGGTAATCAAAAATTTATTTCATCTTTAGGGCCTCGTAGTTGTGGAATTTGACCATTAAGTAATATCTCTTTTCTAAATTTTGCAAAAAGTAGGCATGACGGACCGTCAAAACGACCAAGAGGTCGAATTGATCGCTGTCGTAACGGGGCTAGAGGTAAACAGAGTTCCTCCGGCCAAAAAGTGTCACCTTGTGAAGGCCGCTGATATGATGGGTGAGGGCTCAAGCTTTGCCCCTCCTACGACCATACCATCAAGCAATTCATTGCAGATGTGGTCGTTGCAGAGGAAATAGGGATAGTTGAAGTGCTTAAGCACAAAGCCCCCGAGACCAATGTACCATTCTGTTATGACAACAACACTTTTTTGGTTTCTGCTTCTCCTGGCTTTGTAAAACGATTAGAAAAGGAGAACTGGAAAAGTTTTGTGTCTTTTGTGAAGGATACTGTTGCGATAGCAGAACCTGTGGTCGAGGCAAGTGCTGTCCCCTAGGTTGTCGAGACAGGTCCCGATCACAAAAAGGAGCAGGGAGCTGTTGCTCTCGATGAGGATCTACGACCAGACGAGGTCATGGAAACCCCAATCCTTCAACTAGAATTTCGACCAGACGTGGTCGAAGAACCCTCGGCCTCTCAGGCTCGCGGTACTGACAGCCTTCTAGGGGCTGAAATTGTCGTGAGGACTATGGAGGTCGAAGAGAAGAAGAAGAAGAAGTTTTCCTTAGGGAAGGTTTCTTTTGTATTCAAGATTGTCTCAAGAAATCTGTAAATTTGAAAGCGCAACATATACTTTGAGAGATTGGGAAAAAATAAAGACAAAGACAAAAAAATAAAATTCTATACCAACAAAATACAACAATGTGGTGAACCCGTTATGTTCTAAAGAAAAAATCATAATAAATTAGGACCCAATTCATCCGATGGGAAGAAGTGCAAATGTCAAAGCATATCGGACAGATGAAAATTCGACTATTTTGACAAAAGAAAACAGTCGGACATTGGTTAGCAAAACGGAAAGATTAAACCGTCCCAGGAGGGCTTTCACCCCTGTGGCCTATAAATACGAGGACACCCCATGTACAAGTTACAGATAGACGAATAAAGATATTGGATCTCCTCTGTATGTTGTGCCTCTCTTTGGTGTTCATTGAGTAATTGGATTGATTGTCTCCAAACTACGACATCGATTATCAAACATGTTATCAGCATGAATTGTTCTTCTGGCCAATCGGTATGTCGTTTGGGATCCTCTTTTCCAATCCCCATAATCTATAATTTAGTCTCGTAGATTAAATTTTTAGAAATCTAGATTAGATCGTATTAATCGACTAATCTTCTATGGATTCATTGTTCATTGTCATTTGAGGTTATTGTTCATCGTCGTTGTTACTGTTCACACAACGGAGAAAAAAAGGAAAAAAGACACCGTCGCAGCGCAACACTGCCGTCTCGGCCACCGCGTGAGCCCGCCGCCCGCATGCTCGCATCGCCGACCTCGATGCGTCGTGTCACGCTGTGTCGTGGCCAAACCGAGCCTTTGCTTCACGCCACCGCCATTGCATGAGGGGCGCCATCGCCGCCACCGGATGGCCAGCAAGGGGAACCCTAAAGACCCCCCTTTCTACTCCCGCCAGGCCTCAAGTTTTGAGAAATTATGACAAATTTTAGATTTTTATATATTCCTACAGAATAACCCTTCGAATCTGATTTTTGCGACGGATTAGTATGTTCTAAGGTTATTTTATAATCTAGACACTCGACTTATGGTTATTTACTTTAATAATATTTATTTTTATGCAATAACCTTAAATTAATCCTAAAAACTGAATTTCTAAAGCATATGAGCTTCCATAAATTGTGAAACCTTAGACCTAGTACACCTTGGAAGCATTGCATTTTTATGGTTTAATTTCTGGTATCGTGTGTTTTGGAAAAATAATTAATGGGTTTAGTGATTACGAAAATTGCTCCTAGACCTTAAAAATTACCAAAAAAATCCCAAAAATACTAGGAAAATTATGGGAAATGGATAAAATTATCTACCGAATAGATAAAATTAATATTTACTATTTTGTGCTCGTTTTATGCATTAAAAATATTTTACCAATTGTAAATATAGGGAAAATTGTATAAATTATGTAGGATATGTTAGACATCACTAAATGAAAATTTGCTCGCCCTAGATGGCAGCAACTATATCACCTTAGTTTATCTCCATCTCATACAATTGCCGAGCTTGCCGCTGGCACACCTGAACCGCCTGTTTATGAAGGCAAAGGCTTAGCTGAAAAGGCAAAGGCTTAGCTGTTTATGAAGTACCGTCTGTACTCGGCCATTAAGAATGACGACGTGGTGACTTTATTAAGAAGGAGGATATTGGGCTTGTGCGGGATATTGGAACCTAAGAGGCATAGAACAATGTTCAAAACAAGAGTTATGGTAGGCACGATGACATATCCTAGGTCAAACCCAAAAGCAAATTAGCCCGAAGTAATAAATTAATCTGGTTTATTTTAGGAGATAATTAAAATAAATTGCATGATTATTATCCTAATCCTGTTGATATGAAAAATGACATTTACACCATTGTCGATACCCATGTTGTTGGCAACCACAATCATTGCTACCACAAAGGGCAATTGATTTGTGCCTTCAGCAATATGTTAATCGCAAGCATGCGGGAATGCACACACCAAATAGACGGCCGCTTGACGCGGTCGCACATATGCCATGTTTGGCTATGCACCGAAGCATGTCATACTCATCGGAAATGACACATGCATAAATTGGTAAGTACGGTCTGCAATTGTATCACCACCAAAAGCCATATCACTTGTTTGAAGTAAATATAACTCTCGAAATAAAATATAATAACCTATTAGACTTTGTTGATCCTGAATGATCTAAATTTGGATATGTTAATTCTTGCATTACAAAATAAAATCAGGTGTACAATTTATCACCCTTAATTAAATATGGTGTTCCTGTTGAGCAATAAATATTCCCATCGAATAATTATACTACTTAGGTGATTCAAGTATATTTGAAGTACAGAAGAAAAACTATTTTTTTCGTGCAGATTAACTATGGTCAAATATTTTATATTCTAGCATTATACTTATGTTCCTGAAGAGCATCCTATAGTTTTATGCTATTAGAACATACTACTTATGACTATAAAAAATATGTTGCATAATTATAAATTTGAAGTTTAATGATCCAAATTATTTAAAATATGGTATGAGTAATTGGATCAAAACTTGATCAAATAATAAAAGAAGCTAGTCTATAGAATAAGCCTACCAACTCTCGGAACCCCGTATGGGACATTCGTTGCAGATTAATAACCAACCAGAAGTTGGAATATCCTACAGAATGTTAGGATCATACAGCTTTTTTGCCACTGCACTGATAAAAGTCTAGATCACTGCATATAATTATCAAACCCTTTGTTGAAATAACTACGTGTTGGAGGAATCAAACATTTACCACATATTATCACCACTATAGCATAAACCTTTGGGTCACCACCAGTTGTTGGAGATCATGTTGGATCTGAAATTCAATCAATCATGTGCCCATGATAGGGAAATTTTGAGGTATGCTATTAATAAAGATTGAATCTCAGCATTAGAGGGAGAGAAATGCCCAAAAGTTCAAATGTCGTCATATTTTTTTTAGAAGGAAAAGATCTTTAGTACTAGACCTGTTCAAACATCGAGTCAGGTTGGGCTTTGAGCCGGGCCTTAAAAGCCCGGCCTCGAACGGACAGGCGTGAGCTCGGCCAAAAATTCATTTTTTGAATTAAAAAACATTATTTTAATTCTATTTTGGAATAAAAAGTAATGTTTAATTCATTTCAAGGATAAAAGAAATAGTTTATTATTATTATTATTATTTATTTCAGTAGGATTTCGGGTTGGGCTTTCAGGGCAAAAATCAAGCCAAGAGCCTGGCCCGGACTGGGCCAGGCTGGCTTAGGCTAGGCTAGGCCACCCGTGAACAGGTCTCTTTAGTACTAAGGTACACGCACTGGTCAAACTAAACTTAAAGTTTTGTTTATATTCATGTACGCCAGAAACAAGGAGCCTACCAGATACTTTTCAATTATGGAGGAGTTACCGTAGTGTTTACTTGCAGTAATTATGCCGCTAAGAGTGGAATACCCTAAGTTGAATAGTATATTCACCTCTGCGAAATTGACTTATTGGTTCTTGATCTAAAATCTATGGGGACGCCTGCGGGTCTAAGATATAATGATACTAGTCAAAATAATTATTAATTACTTCTTTAACTCTTTTGAAGAGAACTCACCTTGAAGGTGAAATACCTCATAAAGAGGTTCATCATGAAGACGAAAGCTCCATCAACTTGATGTGCACATATTACAATATTGGGAATACGGAACAACCTAGAATCTTTTGTTTGGGAAATAATAAAGATTTTGTTAACACTGAGATATCCTCAATTTGGAGGATATGGGAGAAAAGTTGTCTACAATCGCTTTGCTTCTGCAATTGCTAAAGTTTCTCTTATGAGAACATAGATCCGAAACTAAAGTACATGGTCGAGCGCTTCAAGCGTTCATATTGGGTCACATAATGAAAGTATATGAGGCTGAACCATAATTGCTAAATAAAAATCTTGGAACCAGGTTGTTCAGACTTGATGGGTCATTATGAATATAATAAAGTGGTGAAAGCTATAATTCAAAGGTCCCCATAGAGACCGTTACTCTCCTGTTATGAATGATATAATGTTCCGTTGTATAATAATTTTGGCAAATGATATGAACAAATAAATAAAATATGCAGTCAATGGGTTCTAAAAATCCTTGATAAGATCCTCACAGGACTCAAAATTCCTGTAAAAAATGGAAACAAAATCATAATGTATATATAACCCATACACAATAGTCTCTTACCTATAGTAAAAGCATCTCCCTAAAGGAAAATTATCTTACCAGTCGATCTGTTAATCACATCAATGATCATATAATCCCTACAAGTGGGCAAGAACCCATCAAGACCCGAAAGAATGAAATAAGGAACCTAAAGACCAGATGTGCGCCACACACGCTCTTATAAAGTGCATCTTCTACCAGAAGTTTGTACAATGGCGGTTTTCTCTAGTACTATGAAGGTACAATACACATTGGTGATATTGGCAATTAATTCTCTAAATACCAAAACTAATATTGATTATATTTTACTCTAGAGTGGTACAACCACACTTTATAGTTCTATAGAACATACTATTTGTTGTAACTTTAACCATCCAGAGATAATTATAAAATATTAAGACCCTGAAAGCTTTTAATAAATGTATCCGAAAGGCATACGACTTTGTAACTAGTATTACCCCATATCCTCTGCAAGGATAATCTACTTGTGTTGCACAATCGAATAGTGGTATTTGATAAGTTAAGCATGTTACTCCTGAATAGTGTTTATTCCAAAATCTCCAGATGAGTAATATAATATTTGTATGTTAGACTCTACATTGTGGTAATCCAGTAAATTTGATCATAATATACTTGCCTATATTCATTTTTGAAAAATGTATGAAAGGCATTAGAGCAACAAGACTTCAATAGAAATTGTCCTTAGGAGGAGCATATGCTAAACACTGACTATCACAGTTGAGATTTTGAAAGTCTTAGTCAAACCTAGAATGTGTTGATACGATGAATACTGCTTAAATTCATGTTGAAGGTTTTACCACTTAACAATTTAAATTTAGTTGGACGAAAATGCAAAGATCATGAAGATCACACATAGATCCTGATGATCATTACTAAATCCTGAAGATATTTGTCAAATCCCTATAGTGCAAAATTCCATAATGGATTTATATTACTTTGTGCTGGTGCAGCCATCCCTTGACGGCCATCTAAGCAGACCGTGGTAGCTACTTCTACTAATCACTCAGAAATTATAGCACTATACGAAGCCTCACTTGAATGTGTTTAGCTCAGACGTATGATTAACTACATCCAAAAGTATTGTGATATTAATACCATCAACACCCCTCTTAATTATCTATGAAGATAATGCTGCTTATATTACACAAATGCAAACGAGTTATGTCAATAGCAACATCACGAAGTGCATTGCTCCTAAATGCTTTATCCTCGTGAATCCTGCAAACAAAGTCTTATGAAAATCCAGTTGATTTATTTATTAAGTCTTTGTCTGCATCTAGTTTCCAAAGATGGATTCATGGTATTGGAATGAGACTGTTTAAAGAGTTGCAGAGTTCAGGGGGGACTAAATGCCTAGATCATAACCCTTATCAAATCTTGAAGATTTATCCAAAATCTTGAAGATTGGCTCCTGAAGATTAAACGTTATACTCTTTTCCTTGGTGAGTTTTTCTGAAGTTTTCTCACATGAAGGTTTTTAGTAAAACAAGTGTAATGCAATTTACGAATATAATGCACTATTTTCTCTATTTCTTTTTTTCACAATAGGTTTTTGGAAGAGGTTTTTGATGAGATATTTGTATATCGTTGTCTATTGCCTAAGGGGGAGTGTTACAAAACCTAATTGTATGTGCAAAAGATTAAACTGCCCTTGGAAGGCTTTCACCCCTATGAGCTATAAATATGAGGACCCCCATGTACAAGTTATAGATAGATGAATAAAGGTATTAGATCTCCTCTATACCTTGTGTCTCTCTTTGGAGTTCATTGTGTGATTGGATTGATTTTCTCTCTACTACGGTATCGATTATTTAACATTTTTTTTTGGAGAGAATGTTAGTCCTTGAGCAGTTGTACTAAAACTAAACTACGCCCAGGTTTAGGCCTATCTGCAATTTTGGCCCATAAAGCAGCAGCCCCAAGCCCAGGCCTAAAAAGTGATTTTCTCGTGTCTAAAAACTGGAGCATCACTTGCCAACAGAGTGGAGTGATCAGTAATGTTTTGCCTGAAAATTCCAAGAGCCTGCTGGGTACGGGCTGCTGCCCTACGGTTTTCCAAGCGTGTCGGCGTATCGCTCGCATGCCTTTTGAGTTGTTTCCCGTATAAACAACAGAAGAAAGAAAGAAACTGTAGGACACAACATATCACTGTGCCTATATAGGCCGTGCATTGCTCCCAATTATTCGAATTCGAGTGGAGCTCCGGCAGCATATCGTGCACCGTTCAGTCATTATGTTTTGGACATTGGCCGGCAACGGACAGAAACAAGGGCGGACGAATCCTGTGCCGCGACCAAATCCGAACCACATACCGCTAAAAGAGTTGTGTCATATCCGTACCGCTAAACAACAGTAATATCATTTATTCGATGTGCATAAATTATTGAGACGGCATTAATTTCAGTTCCCGTGCTTGAAAACGAAACGAAACGATACTGCTAACTGCTCATAAAAGTATTGAGCACAACACGATGATGTATGATGATTGATGGCTACAACATAACTTCCGTTTTCAGCTACACGGCTACACCAGCCAAAATAAGCACCATGTTTATTCGATCGCTCCATCAGCCAATTCTCAACCCAAATTTTGCCCTCGTTTTCCCCCATCACTTGTCCATCCATATGATGCATCTCAGGCTCTCCCCCTACACGAGCAGGTCGAACGCTGTGTTGATGTCCTGCAGGTCTACCTCATGTGTGATCAGCTTCTCCAGCTCCAGCTCCTGCATTTACATGAACACATGAGCACGCACTGTCGAGGCATATGCTAAGCGTTTAGTACCGTGAAATTCATCTGAAACCACGAATATGTATTACCTTGTTCATGCATTTCTCGGCGAGGATTGGGATGTCAGTCTTGGGTTTGATCCCCCCGAAGAGTGATCCCATGACGCACTTGCCGAACAGGAACTCGATGGACGGCAGGCACAGCGGCTTGCCGTCCTTCTCAACTCCCAGAATGATCGTCTTGCCCTTTCCCTGCGGCGGACACATGAATGGCATTATTCTCACTGCACTTTCATCTGAAGTGATCAAGTTGTTGGTGGTAAGATCAGGACCTGTTTGGTGCTTCTGAATGCATCAGTCATCACCGACGCGACACCAATGCACTCGAAGCTGTAGTCGGCGCCGCCGCCGCCGCCTGTCATCTCATTGATCACCTAAAATAAACAAAATTAAGGACACGCAGCAGTGAGTTATGATCTATACTAGTATATGATTTCGTTTATACTGTACTGGTACCAAATTCGAAGTGGACTGATGGGATGGGGATGGGGATGGGCCGGGTATGGCTTGGTGTCCTTACCTCGCTAACTGACCTACTGCCGAGTTCTGATGGGTTGATGAAATCTGTCACACCGAAAGTTTTCCCTGCAATATATAAGAGTGGACATTATTTTCTTCAGTTTTGAAATCGCTGAAAAGGTTTTTTTTTTTTGGTGGCCTGTAATACTTTAAAAAAGTAAAAAAGGACTTGCCAACTTCGTGTTTGTCAGGGTTCAAATCAACACCGATAATCTTCGATGCTCCACACATTTTTGCACCTTGTGCCACCTGAAAAATGGAAAGTTGATCACTGCAAGTTCAGTACCAATCAGCTGAGTTCTTTGTGTTAACAAGATGTTCATGAAGATCACTTTTGAGCAAAGTTTAAAATTCAGCGGTCATGTATCAGGACAAGCAGTGACACCGGCTTACCGACAATCCGATCGATCCCAGTCCGAAGATAGCCACTGACGATCCAGGTTCCACCTTGGCCAACCGCCATGCAGCTCCTACCCCTGCACAATGCACTAATATCAGTGTACTTTCATTGATCAGTAAAACACCAATTAATGGTAACTCGACTAGTCGAGCAGCTATATACGCAATTCTACAGTGCAAGACACGGGGCATTCGAGGCCCAGTTTCGTTTGGGACGTGGTGTTCTAGGCTCACCGGTGCCGCCGCCGCAGCCGAGGAGGCAGGCGAGTTTGGGCGGCACGGCGGGGTCGACCCTGACGACCTGGTTCATGTCGACGACGGTGTACTGGCTGAAGCTGGACACGGCGAGGAATTCGTGCAGCGGGGCGCCCTGGCTGTCCCTGAACCGGGTGGTGCCGTCGCGCCGCATCCCCGGGCCGATGGAGAACGGCACCGTGGTGCACATGTTGTTCTCGTCCGACGCGCAGCTGGAGCAAGTGCTGCACTGCCCCAGGAACGTGGGCACCACCGTGTCGCCCACGGCGAAGCCCTCCACGTGTTCCCCCACGCTCTCCACCACCCTTCACGCAGCACCGTCCAATCAAAAAATCAAAAGAGAGATATCTTCTTCCTGTTCATCATCTTCGACGTCACCAGCACTTGGCAGTCCAATAATCAATGAAGAACTAGGAAGAACAGAAACTTACCCGTAAGCCTCGTGGCCTAAGATTCTTGGGAATACTGGTGGTATGACAAAGTCTTCCTACGAAATCGAAAGAATCGAGTTAGCGACTACGCACATAAAAGCAGCAGCTACGTACTTCTGAATTTTCCGACGTTTTCACGCGAACGTGTACCTTCACACGCCAGAAGGTAATGTCGGTGTGGCAGAGGGAGGTGCAGGTGATCTTGATGCGAATCTCGTAGGCTTTGGGTGGATCCACGACGATCTCCTCGATGGTGAGCGGCTCACCGGAGACTCTACACACCGCCGCTGCTCGTTATCATGGTTCGTCGACGTCGTCAGTATATAGTGTTAAACAACTTATCATCAATAAAATTAGCTCATGCATGAAGGCTAGTAGATAGTGTTAGGCACTAGCTAGTATACTATGTATCTCTGAGTTACCTTTGCAACGGATGGGCTTGAGGCTTTGATCCTCCATGGCGACTGGCCGGAGAGGATGGCAAATAGTAGTACGTACGTACTTGGTACTCTCTTGGAGAAGTATGGAGATGGTGATCAGCAAGTCACAACCGCAAACCCCCGAGAAATAAATAGAGCAGCCAACTCCGAATAATTGGATAAATATCGGCCTTTTAATTTCCCCTTTTGTGACGCAACCCCTGGAACCCTGCTTTTTTAGAGATAAGACCTTTTCAAAACACAGGAATTTCATGTGAAACAATTTAATCACACAAAAATTAGAAAAAATTAAGAAAAAACATGTGTTCCAAGCAGGCATCACTCTCAAAAGCCGGCAAGAGGAATAACCGAAGTCGTTTTATTTAGATGATTTTAGATAAGGTCTTTAATACTTGTCATAGGGAGAGAGGAAGGGATAAGGTTTCTTCCGTCCGTCCGACGGTGTAGGCGTGGGACGTTCGGGGGCAATTTTCGCACTAGCCATTAGCAGCGTCATGGTGCTCCTCCTCTTCTTAAGGGCTCCTTCCCCTTATTCTTCCTAGCGGTACATCAAGTTTCCCTCATTTGGTTTTCCTCTCCTCTCTCCCGATTTGGTCTCAGGCTCGGGCCGTGTGAGTTGCTGCGCCACCGTGGTTGAGCACGACGCCGCCAGTGATGAGGTTTGGCCTCCTCCTTCTTGCGCACTACCTGTCTGCCTCCTTGCGCCACCAACTTGTTGAGGTCGCTGAGGAAGTTGGGGTGGCGCACCGTTGTGGTTGGGTCCAGTTGGCTCTGTGCTTGTTTTGGGTGAGAAGGAAGGTGTCGGTGTGGTGGATTTGCTCCTTGATGCATTTGGCCGGTGCATCTTGTTGTTGATTCTTTGTGCGGTATTTTCCTTGTACCTCGATTTTACTATTGGTGTGTCCCAAATTGTGAAGAGTGGTATTGTATCTCTGACGACCACGTTCGTTCACCGCAGCACAACGGGACGATTGGTTTTACGAGACAACGCCTCGGCGTGCCTTGCCAGCCGACTTGGTGGTTTTGAGTATCATCCGCTCAGTGAGTTTACTTTCGGATTCTGTGCTTTACTGTGCTTAGTGTGCCGTGCTAGTGGTATTTTCATATTATCTAGCACTGGGGAACTTTGCATAGTAAAGATTGTGGGCTCGGTATATGCTCGATGAGGATTTAAGGCCACTTTGATATTAAATACGACAGTTTGGATATAAAATTGGTCTTGAGCTTTTAGATTACTTGTTGTTTACTATTTTGTCATATATCTCTTGTTTGTTCGTTCACTGCTAACTATCCGTTTCGTTCACTGCTATATATCATTGTCAATTGGTATCTTGAAAGCTTGTCTTGTCGGCTTAATTGCTTCATATCCAGCAAACATTGAACTGTTAAATTCTTTATATGACCGGTTAGTTTAGCAAGATTTTATTTGAGCTTAAGGCCTAATTTGTTTCAGAAATATTGTTATATTTAATTTTTGTTTGAAATTTGACCTAAGTGACTAGAATGATAAGTATTAATACTTGAGCAGCCTGACATCTCAGAGCAATAAGAAACTAAATAAATATAAGCAACATGCTGATTTTAGTTGTCTACTTGTTCCATCTTTTAAGCTTATTATCCTGTTTAATTGTCCCGTGTGCCCTTCATAAACACCAAAAAAAAAAGCTTGAATTGCTCGTGACCTCGTGCGAGCGCATGTGCGCATCGATTTGGATCGAAGTCGCACGCGAGCGTGGCTCGGCTTTTGCATCTGCAGAGGTTTGTCGCTGCACCATGCATGCCCCACGGTAAAACGAAAAGGTCGAATGGTCTATGGATATGCATCTTCTGTTATCACTATATAATATTATAAGTAAACAATATTATAATATTAGGTAACATCCATCGAATCAAGATCGTGTTTTCACTGTTCATATATACTGCTGCCACATACACGCATGTGGTCGACAGTAGTGTGGTCTCGACTCTCGAGTCGACTGCCGCAGGCAGCACCATTGGCTGCCTCCCAAAGGCATGGGCCTGCAAATAACTGTGTGGCTGCTGCATCTGGATTTTTTTTTTCATATTTGGCCTTGTAGCTAATTTGAATTTTAAAAATAGCCTTCTTCAACTGAAAATTTCAAAATGGCCTCACTGGTGACGTACCACGGTCTGAGAGGCGTGACCACCGCCGCCTGATGTGCGTGCAGCCCCTTTTTCGTTATTTTTTTTTAAAAAAAGGAAGAATGTACTAAAAAAATTCTTAATTTTTTAAAAAAAATTAAATAAAATTTGGAAAAAATTAGAATTTTTTTTTGAAAATATTAAATATTATTAAAAATAAATAAAAAATAATTTTAAAACGAGTCTTGCAGTCGCCTCGGCTCATGGCGCGCGTCGCAGCGATCGAGCGACGCGGCAAAGCAGCCCCATAATTCGCGGCGGTGGTCGCATGCAGCGAGCGGCGCTTAGCTCATACGTCGCCTTTCCACCAAAGCAAAAAGCGTTTTTGTTTTTCTCTTTAAATCACGTCGAAGTCACATCGCCGCATCGGGTCATTCATTCTGCTTTGCGTTTGCGATATGAACGAATGCCCGTGGCGCGATCGTTGAGGCGCAGCGCGTTCGGCGTCGTGATTAGATTAGGTAATGACGTATTTAAATTTTCTCTTATTGCGGTTTGTAGCGTTAAGTACGCATTTAGATTTCACTAATCGTTAGTTCTTCTCATTTGTAGCAATGGCACATACTCTACCATCCCTACTCGAGGAGGCATAGGACGCCCGACAGATTGTCACACTTGGATCGGTGGCAATGGACCGCCAACTCGTGACACGGGATCGAGGAGACTTGGCGTTGGACGAGCGATGCGTCCGAGACTTCGTCAACCGACGATTGCGTTCGCTCGGATGCTGAACATGGGGCAAAACCTCCTGATTGATGTCTGCCTTCTTTCCGCCCTGGTTGATCGTTGGCGGCCGGAGACCCACACGTTCCACTTCCGGTGGGGGGAGATGACCGTGACACTGCAAGACGTCAGCTTCATTACCGGGCTACCGTTGCGAGGCCGTGCGGTTGTTCCCCTTCTTAGGTCGGTGGACTGGAAGGCGCGTCTCCATCATCGCTTCGGGCATCCTATCCCCGAAAGGTCTAAGGGCGTTCCGCACGCCTGGCTGCGTCAATTCATGCATTGCCCGAATGACGCAACGGAGGAGGTGGTTCAATGCCACCTAATTGTATATTTGTTGTTTATTTTCGGGTGGGTCATGTTCCCTAGCACGCATGGAGACATGGTGTACCCGAGTTATATTCACCTTGCGGAGTCCATCGTGGACGCCGACGGCGAGAGATGTGCCGCAAAGATAGTTGGGGTTCACCATCTTGTGTTGTATGCGTCACCGTGCGCAGGCGACGCCCGCGGCGCCGCACGGAATAGAGCCAGGCTGCCCTGGCCGCCACACGCTATTACGATTGTGGTCGGGAGCACTTCGCGGCCGGACGGCCGTACTTCCGCCGCATGATCCACCCTTACCAGCGCACACAACATTTCTATGGTTGGGCGGACGACGAGGATCCCGTGGAAGGCCCAACCATGGGATCCCGATGGATCGTGGCAGACCGGGTGGTCTAGGATAGAGCGCGTCGCATATACCCCGAGTTCCACAACGAATTCGAGGTCCTGCACGAGGACGATGTAATATGGGCTCCTTGGACGGATGCCTTCGTGCGGGGGCACGCGCCCCGACGGTTGAGCTTGCTATGCCACTAGGATGTGGCGTACTGGAGGACAACTTGTCATCTGGTCTTCTCCCACATGGTTGAGGCCTACAACCCACAACGGGTGATGAGGCAGTTCGAGCTGCACCAGGAGATCCCCCCTGCTCTAGGGCGACCGCTTGCGAGGCGCAGTTACTTGTAAGTACATTGCATTGCTTAATAATATTGTAGGTTATTTAGTCATATGTTATGTCGGTACCATAATTTGTTGTGTTTGTTCCACCTGCAGGCAGATGAAGAAGGGCCGCAAGAGGGATGACTGGCTTCAGACGCAGCAGCCGTGGGTAGATGCATGGCAAACGGCCACTGATTCCATTTTGCAGGAGGCACGGTCTTACGATGAAGGGACTTACGGTACGTACCTGGAGTGGTACGTACGGCACACGCGAACGAGAATGACAGGCGCCCCCCGGCCCGACATGAAGATCCTACCCACACCGAACGGTTGGGCTTGGGCCTGGACCCGCACCGTGCAGCACGGCGTGACGATTCCGTACGTTCAACGTCTAGTAGATTAACCACCCTCCGCAATAGGGTTAAGTAACCAAATTTCGTTTGTTTGGTAACCATCTAGGTGGACCGGTTGGAGAGCGTTCTGGAGCGCGCCGGTCGAGAACTCGAGCGGGGCACGAACAACACAGTTGAGCGTCTTTTTTCTGTGATGAAGACGCTTGTTGACGGTGTTAAGCAAGTCGTTCGTAACATGAGCTGTGGAAGGCCCACCGATGTCGACCTGAGGCATCGGAGGGAGCATCGTCGCGTACCCTCACCCCCTCCATCTTCCCGTCCGAGCGAGTCGACCGGCCGCGCGCAGAGCATGGGCGGCGGATCATCTTCGCATTGCCACGCAGGACCGTGACGATGTCGCTGCCGCCGCAGATGGACCCTACGCTGATCCCGTCCTCGTCGCGGAGGGACCCTACGCTGATGCCGTCGTCATCACCGCGGCGGGAAGACGACATTAGAGGGAGCACAGACGTGCAACCCGAAGCCACCGAGGTTATCCCAGATTCTCCCTCCCAGCCCTTCACTGTCGGCCAATTTTCAATGGGCGATACGACGCCATGGTATCAGTCCGGCTACACACCGTACCCTGCGCAGTTCACCCCGCAAGGTGAACTGTACCCGGAGCAGTTCCCCCAGTTCACCTCGCAAGCTGAGCCGAGTTGGTGCCCTTCCGCGGATCCTAATGCTTGGATCACCGAGCTGTTGTCCACGCCAGTCCCGCAGGTGATGCCCCCCGTGCACGACGACAAGGCTGTTGAAGAGCCCCGCTATGACTTGCGGCATAACCCACGGTCACCTGATAGGCTGACGTTTTCACGGCGGTAGATTCGATAGAGACCTACGGCAGCAACACGGCGCGGAAGGCCAGTGCAGGGTCCTATGCCAGGCAGTACTGAGGAGCAGCGCGAGGAGTAGTAACATTAGAAGTCTATTATATGTTGTAACTTGTAATCCAGTTGCTTATTTGAATTGTAATTGCACTTATTTAGTTCGTTGTCTATGTAAGTAGAACAATTTTATTCTCATTCATGAAGGATCGCGATGCATGGATGAAGAGTGCGAGTACAAACCCAAGTAGAACTGACGCTCTACTTCGCAAGAACTACATACAATAGAAGAAACACCGCGAAACTAACTATATTTACTAATTTGTGAAGCATCTTCTTAACTCTTGCCATCCTCTCATCCAGTTTGTCAAGTCTATTTTCTCCATTCTGGGTTGGTTGATCGGACGCTCGAGGCACTGCACGAAATGCATCAGCACCACGGGAGTGTTCTTGTAAGGCAGCAATTTGCATTGCAATATCTCGAACCACTGGGACAGCTTCATCAGCCCACTGCCAAAACCGACATGTTGTGTTCTACAAAATAATAGCAGCGTGAAATGAAGGTATGAAAACCTAGTGCGTACAACTTAATTCTTGCCAATTTTTTCCAACTTACCGTAAGATTTGAGCACTTCATGAACACTCGGGACGGGTTAGTTGGCGTATGAGAGGTAAACACATTCGCTGGATCCCTACAACGAGGGCAAACCAGGTGTTGCCGTAGTGATTGTAAATCTCTGCTCACTCGAAAGTTAGATGAGGCTGAAGACATCTTGTTTTGCGCTGGAAGAAATGAGAACACTAAGAGATGAGTGAGGTGAATAGCAGTGAAAGCATCCTTATATAGCGTTCCGACCAGGAAGGGGCCACACTGTGTGGAAAGTACGATTTTACTGCCCACCAGTTAAGTTTGTTTATATTTCAGTAAGTATTTAGTTATCAACTGAAAATTGTATAAAAACTTTAGAAATTCATATCTAATTCATTTTATTAGAAAATTATTTATTACCACAAGATTTGAAATACCAGATGCAAGAAAAGTTTTAAATTTCCACACATGTTCTTACATTTCAGACACAAGTCTAATACTTGGGATGTTTCACATAGAAAGTAGTACAGGTTACAACGCAAATGACTACAACACTGGCATCACTACGACCAACATGATTTAATACACCGGATAGCTTACGGATACACAGTGGCGTCGGAGGAAGAAGGTCTATTCGGGCAGTTCCTAAATGAGTGCCCATGAGTCTTGCATAGCCTACACCATATTGGTCTTGGTTGATCTCCACGTTGGCTCGCGTCCATGTCATTGTGGATGCGCCTTGACTGACGCCTCCCACGGCCTGGATGTCGCAGTGCTTCATTCGGCGACCACTTAACTACTCCCTGCCATATGTCCCTGTAGTGGCCTTCGACGCCGTAGGAGTTGAACTCTCCGTTCCAAGTATCATACAAGTGTCGTATGTCATAGTACTCCAACGTATACATGCTACAATATTGGTGAAATACAGCACATGCAACATATACGTGCAAGCAAGGCTTGTGCAGGAGTTGAGGCTTATTGCAGGTGCAAACTGCCACATCGCCTATGGTGCAAACATGCTTCCGGTCACCTCTCATGTGGCCACGAACGTACTTGTCCCGCAGGCGGACATCAAACTTCCTCCTCACACCATCCATTGTGATAGCTACATGGGATCGGGCCTTGGTAATCTTCTTGTCCATGTAGGCGAGGGTAACCTCCGAGTACTGCTTCCCTTTGTCCAAATGCTTCTTGGCCATTGTTGCCCGTCTGACGAAGTAACCGACTGTGCGGTTCCATGTCTCAACAACAGTTGTGATAGGCAGGGCACGAACCCCTTTCAACACACCGTTGTAGACTTCGGACATGTTGGTTGTCATGATGTCGTACCGAGCACCATAGGTGTCGTGAAGAAGGGACCATTTCTCATAGTCGGGGGCATGCAAGCGTATCCACTCGCCGAACTCGCTGCGGTGCGCTCGGTGCGAACCTCCACTAGCACGCTTGGTTTCGACTCGAGCTCGCCACACCAGATCGAACTTGCGCTCGGTTCCGCAGCAAAGCTTCTTGAACTTCTTCATAAGGTCTTTGCTCCGGAAGCGCGTGTGGAAGTTGGCGGCTAGATACCGCATGCACCAACGTGTGCACATGTCGTTCCATTGGAACGGCGGGCTCATCGCGTCTTTGCATGCCGGCAACGCGGACAACAACCCAGCATGACGGTCGGTTATGACGCACACATTTGGTCGGTCCCTTACAACATGTTGCTTTATGTTCGCTAGGAACCACAACCAACCGCGGTGCTCGTTCTCTACAATGGCAAAGGCAACCGAGCAATCGTTGTTGCCATCGGCAATAGCGGTGAGAATGGTGCCCTTGTACTTCCCGCAAAGGAAAGTACCGCCCATAGTCGACGGAACGCAGCATGGGAGAAGCCTCGATCGCGGGCCAAATGCCCAAAAGACTCGATCAAGGATAAGGGAATGTGGGTTGTTCGACCGGTCGGGCCTATCCATCCTATTGACACATGTCCCCGAATTGGCATCCGCAATTTGCTTAAGCATTCTGGGGACTAGATCGTACGCCTCCTTGTAGGTACCGTACAACCCTTCGAGGACATTCCGCTTCGCCCGCCATACCTTACTGAACCTAACGGCATACCCTAATGTATTCGCTACGTGAGCCAAGAGGACCTTGGGCAAAACGGTCAAATCGGCGACAATTACGTGGCTTACGATGCTCGCGATGTACGCAGAGGTTACATTCGGATGCATTTGCAATGGCTCTTGAAGCTCACACGTGTGACCTGTAACGACTGTAATGCGGAAGGCCGTTCCCGCCCCAGGGAATCTCTGCGCACAAACTTTGTCAGGGCAAGAGCTATGCACGCACTTAACTATGTACGTGTCAGGATTAGACCTGCAGGTAATGGAAACCATATAATAGTTAGTGCGACTTACCGTACATAGTTCAAAGCTACAACAAACAACGTCCGAACTCACCTGTAAACTCGGTAAGTCCGACTGGTCTTCACCGCGAAACTCACGATAGCTTGCCTGGCGGCAGCCTTGTGTGGGAACTGTTAGCCCACAAGTAGGGTGTCCGCATCGAAGGCCCACGAAGACTCGTGCTCGTGGGACAGAACAAGGAAAGAGGCCGCTTAGCAATCCAACCGACTTGGAACATAGTCCGTGTCGGTCAAAACAATGCCACCGACGATCCCACCCGCTTCGTCGCCTTCATCCTCGCTGGATTGCGAGTCAAAATTCGCCTCATCTTCGGTGGCAGTGCCATCGGACATGCCATCAATAATCTCGTGACAATCAACACGAGCACCACTCCATTTGTCGACACCTTCATTCGGTTCGAAACTACCCGAATCTCCATCTACTGGAGCACTCGACATCTCTCCCGTCGTCAACAAACCGAAGAGGTGGAGAAAAGCGTCGCTGGCTCCTTCAACGGCGCCCCCACCAAAGGATTGAGCTGGATAAACAAAATGACATACACCATGGGTCGTCGATAAATCGGAGCGTGGGGATTGCTAACAATCTCCATGTGATGTGCCCACATGGCACTGCTGGTCACCTTCGCCAGGCCCCACACCATGTGCCCGTGTGGAACGACCGTGTTCGCGGTGATCGCCTCTATTACTATCTTATTCCTGGCGGCGTGCCTATCGAACAACTGCCGAATGCAGCGTCGTAGCTCGAGCAAATCGACGTGTGCCAGGTTGGGAATGTTAAGCAAGACACGTTGGTAGCTGGACAAATCCACTCCGTATGGACCGGAACGCACATTTCCGTGGAACACGTACAACGTCTCCATTTCTGACAAAAATAAGACAATATTTCATCAAAAACTCACCGTAAAAACCGTACGCGTGTTGCTGAAATAAGCTTACCGTTACGACGACTTTCGCAAATGGTGCGAACAACAGACAAATAAAAATTTGACCACACGGGACAGGGAGGCACCTCAGAAAGAGGGGAATGATCGACCGAGTGTGTGTCCACGCGTTTATATAGCCGAGCACGAGAGACGCAATGTGGCAGCTTTGCGCAGCGACAAGACCACACGGGGCAGCTTTGCGTAGCTTTGCACAGCGACAAGACCACACGCGGCAGCTTTGCGTAGCGACAAGACCACATGGGGCAGCTTTGCGCAGCTTTACGCAGCGATAAGACCACACAGGGCAGCTTTGCGCAGCGACAAGACCACACGGGGCAGCTTTGCGCAGCGACAAGACCACACGGGGCAGCTTTGCACAGCGATAAGACCAAACAGGCCAGCTTTGTGCAGCTTTGCGCAGCGACAAGACCACACGGGCCAGCTTTTCAGATAGACATGACAGCACTCTGCCTCCTCAGCTTTCCAGAACTAAAGGACGGGACTCCACATGAAAATAACCACACCATGCCAACCCTGCAGCTTACAAAAGGGGGTTGAACCAAACCAAACCCAACACTACACAACACTACACAATACATACCCAACTATGGAGTCTTCGGCCAAATTCTACGCGAGGATGTTGCAGAAGCAAAAGTGGCTTAAGAAAAAGAGGAAACACTTACAATACCCAGATTTTTCAATGAAAGATGCTCCAGTACCACCACGTTATCCAATCCCGCAATGTGTGTGTGGCGAACCAGCAGAGATCATTCAGTCCACACACCCAACCACTGCCGCCCGGGCGTACTACACGTGCGGGCACTACCTCGTAAGCGTTTCTTTCGCGCGCATCGATTTTCGCCAACGTTGAATTCCTTATATTTTTAACTTCATCCCCACATAATGGCAACCCGAGATGCGTTGCCACTTCTTCCAGTGGATCGACGACCCTGAGATGTACGATAGGGCATTCATCCAGCAGAAGTACATGTTGAACTACTCGGTGCGGGCTCAGAACTTCGTGCGGTAGAAACCTTACGTACCGGACCCTGCTGAGGAGGCACCGAAGGAGCCCAGTAGTCGGCCAGGCGTAATCCATATCGACGACGTGAGTTACGAAGAATTTACATCCTTATTAAGTTTTTCACTGCACGGTGTACTTACATCATACAATCGCAGCACATGGACGACTACGACATACCACCTTAACGTGGGCGCCTTGCGACAAGGGCAAGGGAAAGGCTCATGCGGCTAAGCCCGATCGCCACAGCGTATCCGGACGCCCGGGTGTAATCCGTATCCACGACGTGAGTTATGAAGAATTTACATCATTCTTACGATTTTCACTTTATGATGCACTTACATCATAGAATCGCAGGACATGGACGACTTCGACATACCACGGTGACGTGGATACCCCGCGGCAAGGCCAAGGGAAAGGGTCATGCAGCCGAGCCCGGCCGCCACAGCGTATCCGGTCGCCCGGGCGTAATCCATATTGACGATGTCAGTTACGAAGAATTTACATCCTTCTTACGATTTTCACTATACGGTGCACTTATATCAATGAATCGCAGGACAAGGACGACTTCGACATACCAGCCTGACGTGGACACTCCCGCGACAAGGGGAAGGTCGGTGAGGAGTTCAACGTTGAGCTGGCAAGGAAGGGAAAATGGCCCCGGTCCACGCAGTAGGTCAGGTCATTATGTAGTAGTTCGCCGTCCTACCCCCATTTACTATCCCCTAAAGGCATGCATACTTGTGTGACGCCCCGTGTGATTATCCCGAAGGGTAATCACACTTAAGCATACAGATTACTATTCATTTGCCCGGTAGAACACCGCTCCAACGAATAGTAAGTCTTACCAGAGTTAGCGCATCAGAACAATAAGATAGAAACCGTCCTTTATTCAAACAGTTAGCCACGCAGGGCTAAGGTCTTACAGCACACATACTAATTTACACAGCCAAAATGAGACAAATCCCTCCTTCTTGCCTGCCAAACTCAACTGGCCTCCTAGTCGTCCCATGAGTCGACTATGGTGCCCATCTCGCCCTGCGCCTCGTAGTAAGGATCTTCACATCCTGTGGTCTCATCTGTACCTGCACTGCCTTCGCCCCACTCGGGATAATTCCCTGCTGGACTAGGGTCTACAAAGGAGAATACTAACAAGGTTGAGTACAAATGAATGTACTCAGCAAGCATTAATAGCAAAGATGCACAGGATGCACTATCTCTACTCTTTATCACAATTTCTAAATCATCTCACTTTAGAAAATAGATCTCGACAGTTATGTGGCAAGTTTTAATACTGAAAAACTCTACTAGTCACTCGGAGAGACGAAAGACCCCTGTGGTTCCCGTAGACTCCAATCCTGGAGACTCGCATGAATTCATGATTTAGTTTAGCACTGCGCAGGCTTTGTACCACTTTACCCATACCTATTCTGAACTCTCCATGAACAGGGTCCACCGCATTGCCTTAGATGCGGGTTTGAGACCAGAATACAGAACGTTTTCCAGGTTACGTGATTAATTTCTCCACCCATCACCTTCCGTCGGTGCAGATTTAGTCACGCTGCTGACCTCATCATCCACCGAGTTCTGGTGAGGTTGGTTGAGGCAGCTTCTATCCTGCACTCAACACTCCACCTTAGCGCTATAGCGCAATGGATCCCCCACTTCCGGACTTTCCCCCACCGGTCCTGGGTTCCTCCGTATCACTCACTCACACCTATTACTTACCCGATGTGGAGAGCATAGTCACGTAACAAGGTAGCATTTTCCGCCCGCCGAAACGGGAAAATGGTTGGCACTGAATTTACGGCATTTGACCGAGTAAGAGTTTGTTGGCCCTTATATTATAACCATATGTAAAAAGGGCCCCACCTCTTACCTCATCGTCATCATCGTCGTTTCTCCCCAGCCAGGGCCCCCTTTTACCCTCCTAGTAGATCTCATTTCTTTCTCATTCTTCTTAATCATCTCAATCATTTTCTTTAGATTTTGATAAACCATTTTGATGCAATACTTATAATAGTGCAAGATAGGGTATATTTTTAAAGTAACTATATTCATGTTCAAGAGGATCGCTTGCTTTCGAGGACGTAGGAAAGGTTGGCGCCGATGAAGTTCTGGTCAGCTGCTCCGGTCCGTGCTGATTCGCCTTCTGTAGCAAGCCGGCAACACAAATAATAGTATAAGTAAATACGTAGTTGATTTGCGTGATAATAGGAATACATAAGTTAGTGACGACTACCAGTTAGCATATTTTAATTAACTCAAACATTTTCGAGATCTAGGTGAAGTTAGCACTCCCCGGAAGTCGCCCGACTGCCTAAACGCACTAGCTAGTTTAACAGCCACAGAAGCAAAAGCTACTCAACTTAATCTAGCAGTCAAACCACTGAGCAACAAGAATCTAAAAATTAACTTGAGACTAACCCCAAATCCTAAATCTAAATCCCTAATCCTAAACCTAACCTTCTCCCTAATCCCTCTCTCTCTCTTCCCTTACTACCCTCTCTCGGCCGGCCCACTCTAAGCACACACACGCACACAGCACACTGCCCCCCACTCTCATCTCTCTGCCTCTCTCCCGATCCCCTTCTTCCCTTCTTCAACCCCAAGCGCCGCCGGCCTTCAGTTCTCCCTCGCGCCAACTCCCAGCGCCACCGGTCCTGCCGGCCCCGACCCGGCACCCGGTTCCTCTTGGCTCACCTACTCCCGGCGCAGATCTGGTCGCGCGCCTCTCCCCTAGGCCCGGCCCTGCTCTCCTCTCGGCCCTTCCCTCGGCGCGGCCAGAGGCCAGCGCCGTCGCGCCTCTCGCCTCCCTCGGCTCGGGTCTTCCTTCCCCAGGCGCGGCCGGAGACCAACGCCACCGTGTCTTCGCCTCTCCCTCTCGGATCGGGTCTTCTTGCCGACCCGAGGCTACCTCTCTGCTTCCTCCTCACCCGGCGCAGCCGGAAGCCCGGCGCTACTGCTAGAGTCCTCCTTCATACTCCCGCGGCCTAGATCCAGCGACCCAAAGGCTTCGGCCCGGCCGGCTCGGTCTCCCGGCCGCCGGCATCAAGCACCAACGCCTCCTCTCCTACTAAGCTCACTAGATATTGCTAGACGCTCACTGATGATCTCTACTATGCATGAATGCAGGTCAGTGGGGTGGATCTGGAGGTGGGGGTGCTACTGGAGGAAGAAGAATGCAGCTACAAGGTATGAGGGTGCTTACCTCAAGCTCAAAGGTATATTCTTTTACCTGGTGATGGAATGTTGAATGGGATTGCTTGGTGTGCTTGTTCTGTGATGATGACTGGTGATGCTCGATGTGGGGATGCGGTGGTGAACAAGGTGGTGTCACCGGCTGTGGTGAAGCCGAGCTCCTGGCGGCCTTGACGACGCCAAGCTCCCGGCGCCTTCGGTCTTGTTGGTTCTGGACTGGGAGAATGGAATGGAGGAATGAAAGGGGGCTGGGAAATAGAGGATGCCTTTACTCGGTGCAGGATAGGACGAATCAGCGTGTAAACGGATGAGACTAGCTGTGCCTTTTGCAGAGTGAAGGTGGCTGCTCGGCTTTGATAGCAGGGGGGTGGATGAGAACGCACTGTGCTAGAGATACACTGTGATGCTTGTGAGCAGCGGGGAATGGTTCTAGGCACTAGTGCTATTGATCTGTTTAAAGGCTGCATGATGCAAGATGTACTAATGTCATGATGCCAATGCTTCTAGATTTTGCTGGTGTAAAATGAACTACTGATATATTATCTAATGCAATTGACAATGCACTTCTATTTACCTATTGATCAAACTGTTGTGCTGAATGACGAGTGCATGAATGATGCGAATGTATGAATGATGCAAAACGCTTCGGCTAATTAGGAGTGATCTAATACTGTCGCTAACTCTCCACTAAGAAAAGCTTAACACTGCTAAACCCCGATTACTGCTATGAGGTAAGGTCTAAAAACGCGGGTTCTCACAACTTGTATGGTCCGGATGCTTGTGCCGCAATGTGCCGTAGTAGTAGCGAGGATGACTAAAGCAATTAGCTGAACCATCATGCCATGTCACTACGTGTAACGTGCTTCTGTCCGCGGACTCTAATGTAGTTCTGGTTCCGTGTCTCCGCTAATCCATCAAAGCATATATTGCAAGTATGCCTCTTCTAGTGGAATCCCATAAACAACCATTCGCACCGACATCGTAATATCACTTATCTTCCTACTTACGACTCATTATTATCATAATCGTCCTCGTAAAATTCCCCAGAAATTTAGCGCACTACAACAATATACGATGATCACAAAAAGTTATTGCGAGTCTGACAATTTTTGTGCCCTTAATATTCTACGAAAATAACAAACAGACCAACCACCGTTGTCGCTACACTTTTATCCTAAAAAAAATAACATCATACAATAGATTATTCAAAGAAAAATCTATAAGTAATGTGATCAACAACCGTAGCAATCAAGATATTATTTATCTTCAGCATTCTCTATTCCAGAGTCTTTACAAAGCTTCAAAAAATAGAAATAAACCATTCCTATTTTAGTGTAGCTCTAAGTATCATTAGTGTAGCACTTAGAGCTTCATTGAAAATAACTCAAAATTTTTAAAAAGTAAATATAATTTAAATGAGTAAAATAAACTTCTATTCAATTTAATCTTTTTTAACAAATTTTTATTTTTTTTCCTGTTTTTCCTTTATTTTCCCCTTACTCACTAATGATACCCTAATGAATGTTTTATTTTCAAATCTCACTACTGATATTTTTTTATTCAAATATCATTCAATTTTATTTACATTTATTTACATTTATTTAATTTTAAAAAAAAATTCAAGAATTTTTTAGAACGTTCTTCCTTTTTTTAAAAAAAAAATAACGAAGTGGGGCGGTGGCCCGCGCCGGGCCGCGCAGTGGTCGCCGCCTCTGCACCGCGTGACGTGCTGTTGTGTAGAGGTTATTTTTGAAATTTTCGGTTGAAGAGGGCTATTTTTGAAATTCAAATTAGCTACAGGGCCAAATATGCAAAAATTTCCTGCATCTGGTGTATCAGCCTGAATTGTGTTAGATGGAAGCAGCTGGCGATGCAAATAACTGTGTGGCTGCATCTGTGCATTCGGCCGATTCCCTGGTCCTATTGATGGCCCCAGTTTGATTGATGTGGTACAGCTCAGCTCTGCTCTGCAGGCTCAGTACTCGTATGTAAGTCGTCGCAGATGGTAGAATTTTTGGCACTGTTAGCGTATTTTCGTCTCATATTACAAGAATGACTATCATCATATTTTTTTTTTGAAAAATGATCCTCTGCCGCATAGCTACCGTGCAGCAGGCTCTCTCCGGCCGTCATTTGCCCTTTTGCCGTATGGTCACTATGCAGTGGTGCCTCCCGCACGGCCACCATGCAGTGGGTGGTCGTTTCTCTCTCCTCCCAAATTACGGTTTCAGCTCTATTTATAGGAATTTTAATATATGGCAAATGATTTCAGAAAATTATGAAATTTTGTGTAATTTTTTCATAATATTATTCATTCCGATTTTTTCTTGCAATTTAATATAAGTGTGTTGTTTTTATGAATTTTTAAATGTAGAAAATGAGCTCCAAAAATTATGAATTTTGTTTTGAAGACTCCTCACGTAGTGGAATTGATTGTGTAATGTTTTAACAATTTCATATGTGTTCTGAAATTGTCTCAAAAATTAAGGATTTATGTTTCGAAAATTTAGATTTTAAGTTTCGAAAATTAGGGTTTCATGATTTCATGTAACTTTGAATGTATGGAAAAAAGCTACATTGCAACTCCATATGGATATTACACATGGTTGCATGGCATGATGGTTTGGGTAATTACTTTTCTCAACCTGGCTACTACTACGGTACACATCGATACAAGCATCCAGACCATGTATGCATACATGCCTTTCGCAGAAAGAAAAAACATGGCGGGTGGGATGAGGGATCACTATGGAATGGCCCGATCTACTGTGTCGATCGGGGCCATTTGCCCTTCCTTGCGAGCTCGGCATTGTACTCCTCATCGACCGCCTTGGCCCTGGCTGTCATTTGTGTTTTCTCTCGTGCTCCTCCTCGCGAGCCTCGCGCTCCCTCTATCTACACACCTCGAGATGAGCTTGCGTCTCCTGGAGGATATGCTCGCTGCGCTCTTCGTTGTTGTGCTACTCCTCCCTCCTCTCACGGTCCCTCTGGGCATCCCACTCCTCGCAGTCAAGACGTCACTGGTCGTGTGGGTGGATCTCCCGGTCGATCCAATTGAGGTAGGCGCATAGTAGATCAGAGACTACGGGTAGACGGGAGAGGTTGTTAGTGCGTACTTTCAAAGAGAAATGCTAGGGGAATACACTGTAGCCGTTCCTTACCGACTGCCGATAGCACACCGTATCCCAATGGCGGCCGGGATAGTCCTAGGCGTAGTTCACGCAACCCCAGTAGCGCATTCCCAGGCTTAGCCACTCCTTGGACTTGAAGAACTTGCATGTGTCCCTGAACCAACAGAGGGGCGGCGTTTCCCCCTCTGGCGGGTCTTGCGGCGAATGCTCAGTGGGAATGTTGACGCCGGGCTGCAGTAGCCCTTGCGAGTTGGGTGATCTCCTCCCATTGCTTCTCCATATGAGTGAGCTAGTGTTGCAATCCTGATGTAGAAGAACCCCGCCCTCTTCTTTCTTTCCTCTCGCTGCCATGTAGGGCCCACGCCTACGTCATCCATTCGTTCTCCTCCCTTCTTCGTCCTCACGTGATCTCCGCTCGCCTCTGCCATTGTTGCCGTTTGGAAACCTTCCAAAAACTCAGTAAAACCCGAATCAAACCCCTTGATTTCGTGCGCGTTATTACGCCGAGTTGATTCCGCGTCCGTTACCAGCATTCACCTTCTTTATGTCGCCGTAAATGGCCCGTTAGCGCCGTAGATGCCGCCCGGACCTTCTTGAGCACTACGCTGCCTCGGCCACGCCCGAGCCCTATAAAAGGGAGCTCCAGGACCACCGTAGCCTCCTCATCGCAACGCCGCCATCCACTTAGCTTCCCTCATCCTCAGCTCGCCGGATTTTGAAGTTTTCGCCGCCGGCCAAAGCTAGTGTCTTCTCCGATTCCGGCGCCGTCAAGCGTCCCTCGGCTACCCCGACCACCTCTACAGCATCTCTGCTTAATCGTCAACCCAGTGCGTGCACCCCACTTCGCCGGAGGACCACGGGAACGCCACTTCGCCGGAGATCTAGAACACGTCACCGCTAAACCTTGTCGTCGACGACCTTTCCGCCTCGCTTTCGTTTCCTTGGTAAGCACTAGATTCAGTGCATCGCACTCGTTCTTTTGGCACCACTCACGTGGCTCGCCGTCGCGTAGAGTGCCAGTGAGCTCGATGCCGCACCACCGCCGGCCACGGGCTGACGTGGCTCAGCCACGTCGCAGCCACGTCGTTGCCACCTCAGTGCCACATAGGCCCTAGAAGGCAGTCAGTGCCTACGTGGCGGCCACGTTAGTGCTTGCGCCAGCGCACACCCTCTCGTTCACTATTGCTATGAGCCGAGTCCACCGTGGACTGCTGACCAGGCCGTGGACATGGTCTGTAGACCACAGGCCCACATGTCACTGAAAGAAAATTATTTTCCTTAGGAAAATAATTCGGCCAGAATTTTGATATTTCGTGTGCTGACGTCATCTTGCACAAAAAACCAGTTTTCTTTTAGAAAATTAATTCAGAAAAATTCTTTTTAGGGTTTTCTTTAGGGTTTAAACTTCTAGGAGCTCGTATTTCTTCATACGAACTCCGATTTAGGTGATTCAAATTTCTAAATTCATATAAATTCAAGATCTAGCTAACCAAACTAAAATTATTTGATTTGGAATTTATTTGAATTGTCATTTGAATTGATTTGAATTTTGTTTGAATTTAGCTTATTTTCGCGTATAGATTTCGACGACTTCGGAGAGTCAGATTTCGACGCCGTTTGAGAACATATAAGTGGATTGATTTTGACTGTATGATCATCATGGTTGAATACTACCTGGAAAGAGTACTTGTGAATACTAGGTGGTCTGTTAAGGAAAACAACATCGTCTAATCAAGCAATGCAAGTTATACCTCTGATCATATTTGAACCCCTTATTTCAAATTATTTATTATGTTTTAAATTATTACTGCATGCTTATTTATATCCAGTTATTTAAATTTCTATTTTAAATTTATAGTTATGCCTAAATCCTTTGTAAGGCCAATGTTGATATTGAATCAAACATATTGTCACCCTAGATAAAACCTAGTTGATACGATAGTATGAACTGGGATCATTTTGAGAAAATTATTCTTAGTCATGCTTAGACACAAAAATATTTGATTTGAGAAATTCTAGCCAAATTATCAACTATTGTTTAAAAGTCTATGGCATTGGTTTGTCATGGAAGATTTTGCAAATGATTTTGAAAAGCAAAAAGGAAAAGTTGGTTTGTACTTGGACGAAATAGATGGTTGGTGGGTGTAGGTTTATGCACGGGCTCAATCCGGGCAGGAACGAGACTCAGGGTTTTTATTAAAGGTCGCTCAAGTCAGTTAAGGACCGGCCTTCGAGCCGCATCTTGCTAAGCCACATCGCACTCCCACATGTCCTAAGTGGGCAGGACCTGGCTAACTAATTTGTAACGTTTCACTGTGGTCGTGCCATCTGGTTGCGTGGGTGTCTCTTATGATCTACTTTTATGTATTCCCACCTGGCGCAAGAGGGGGCCTGAACCCGGCGGACGGTTAGTCCAAAGGAGGTGAATCCTTAGCGAGGCAGGACTACGGTGGGATGGCGCATTGTAAAGGTCTTGACACGTGCTCTAGACTACTTACCTAAGATAGTGAGTGGTGGTATCGACGGATACCAAACAAACTAGAGAATTTATATCATGTGGGTAAAGCTGTACAACCTCTACAGAGTGTAAAACCATTCAAATAGCTGTGTCCACGGTCATGGACCTGCTACTAAAGCCACTCAAAGTTAGACTTTCGTTTTGTTTTCAAAAATAATTTTGACAAATGATATTGGATAGTTTATCCAATTGGGAAAACTGGGCGGTTAGCCATGTGATAGGAGGGTATCTATCACCATATTTTTTATGGATGTTATCCTACTATAAAACTTGAGAATTTACAAAAAATAAATTTTAGTTATATAATAACGGCTTTGGAACTTAGTACAAATATTTAAAGAAAACATTGCTTTATGCAAATTCAACCAATAAGCCTTCCTTTGATATATCCTTATATGCATTATCATTTGTTAGTTATTGGGTGTAACTTGTGAGCACGATAGTTGTGCTCATACTTGCTTTATGCAAATAAATTTCAGAGGAGAAGGACTACGCTATCAGTGTGGATCTCGACGACTAGGTCGCTACCCCAGTCGATTGCCTGTGACAGATCAGCTGGACTCTACTACTTCTTCGTCTTCCACTGTGTTCTTTATTGTTGGCTTGCAAGCCTTTTTTAATAAACTCTGATTATTAATAAAGTTGTGTGAATTATGGATGTTACCATATCTATTTACTGTGTGAACTAGCTACTGATCATGGGACTAATTCAGAAATACACAGAGGATTTGGGGGTGTTACTCCCGGGTCCGACACTTGTTGCAGTGTTGCATCAGGTCACTATGCAAACTTCCTTGTTGGCTCACGTCGCTAAGCAAAGCTGCCTTGTTGGGTCACATCGCTCTGCGAAGCTACCTTGTTGAGCCTATTTTTGCAATTAAGGTGGCAACATGGAGCAATTTTTTTTTTAAAAAAATAGGGTTTCAGCGCGGTTTCAGCGTTGTTTGTGAAAATTTTAAAGTATAACAAATGAGTTCAAAAAATTATGAAATTTTATGTGGAGCCTTCGGACACAATGTACTTGCTCCAAAAATGTACTGTTTGTTTGTAGGAATTTGTAAACGTAGAAAATTAAGTGTGCAGAATTAGGGTTTCGAAAATTAGAGTTTCCAATGGAGTTGTAATGTACGTGTTCATACATAAAATTGACGACATTTAAAGCGTTACAAGCATTACATGATACACGCATGTGTTTATTGCAATCGGGATGAAGGGCGAGGGGGAATTATCACATGTACCCCGATCAAATAGGATACTCTTTGTTAATTTATCAGTTTAATGTGAATAATATTCTTTAATACTGTATTGTACCACAGGCTAGGTAAGCTTGTGCATGAACCAACTAAGGGAAATACTTGGCATGCAAAACATATAACAATGTGCAAGCTATGGTATATTGTTATATAATCTGCATATCACGTATTTCCCTCTGTTGGTTCAGATACAAGCTTATCTAGAATGTGGTATAATACAATATTATAGAATATCATCCACTTTAACAATGTATTGTACCACAGGCTAGATAAGATTGTGCATGAACCAACCAAGAGAAATACGTGGCATGCAAATCATATAACAATGTACTGCAGCCTCCGACTCGTGTGCGTTTCGAAGGCTACGATATGTTGTTATATGATCTGCATGCTACGTATTTCCCTCGGTTGGTCATGTACAAGCCTATCTAGCCTTCGGTACAATACAGTGTTAAACAACGTCATCCACATTGAACCGATAAATTAACAAAGAATATCCTATGTATCATCTATGCAACAATATCTACAACTAGTCTCCGCGGCACCATAGCCACTACCCCTTGTCTCGGGGCTGCCCACGGTGGCGGTGAGTGTTGAAGTTGTCCATGTCCTGCGATTCCATGATGTAAGTGGATCATACAATAACAAACGTAACAAGGATGTAAATTGTATATAATCCACATCTTCGATACAGAGTGCCCCTAGGCGGCCGGATACGCTACGATGTCGGGTGGTCTCGATCAGAGGATCCTTCTCCTTCCCCTTGTCGCGGGACTCCCCACGTCGATGTCGTAAGTCGAAGTCATCTATGTTCTGCGATTCCATGATATAAGTGCACCGTGCAATAAAAAACGTAACAAGGACACATAGTGTAAAATGTAACAAGGATGAGTCCATATTCGTCGTGAAAACAGTAAATACAATAAATAAATTGCATAGAAATAACAATAACAAAGTTAAACATGCTTCAAAAGTTCAAAATATGTAAAAATTTGAATTCCCGAGGCCCTTTTCTGCTGTAAAATAACTTTTTGGCGAACTCTGCAATTTCCAGGGGTTAATAAGCGAATTTTCAGTTCTGAGAAAAAATTTTGTGTAATTTTCAGAAACTCCGAGGCCCTTTTTGCAAAAATTTGCTTCCCCGCGCAATTATCCTTGTAATTCTTAGAATCACGAGGGTCCCTTTTACAAAAATAGGATTTTTTTTTCTTTTTTTTTTCTTATCCACCGGCCGACCCTTTTCTTTCTTTCATTTGGGCCTTCTTTCATTAGCCCGTCCGGGCCCGGTTCGACTGGCTCAGAGGAAACCGACGGGGGTAGGGTTTCCCTACCCCCATTCAATGTAGTGGCGACGACGCCTGTTTTTAGCACAGGACCCGGCTGCCGGAGGCGGGTCGCTGGTGGGCGGCCGACGACGGGCACGCGGTGCCACTTCGAGCGACGGCACGGACGGAGGCGACGCCAAGGCCATGTGGCGGCGACAGTTCCAAGGCCATGCGGCGGCGGCTCCAAGGCCATGCGGGCATGGCTTCAAGGCCATACGACGGCAGCCCAAGGCCTCCAGCGGTGGCTCCAAGGCCACCGGCGGCGGGAGCTGCGCATCGGGCGCGAGGCCACCGGGTTGGGCTGGTACGAGGCGACGAGGCCACATGAGGGGCCGGTGTAGCCATGCAGGGCTATCACGGTCGTACGACAGCCATGCGACGCGACAAGGGGTGGTGCGACGTGTTGCGCCGACGACACCCCCTTTTTCTCTTTCTTTCTTTGCTTCGGGCGACGTGGAGGCGGCTGTAGGGCGGCGGGTGCGCGTGCGGCGAGGCTTTGCCAGCTTCGGGCGGCGCATGGTGGAGTGTAGGGCCGACGTTTTAAATTTTCTGTTACTGTTCATAAAAACTGTTCATGCAATTACCGGTCGGCTTGGCCAATGATTTCAAGTCGGCTCGCGGTAGATTAAAATGTATTTACAATTTTTAATCTACGGTACAATTGGTATCCACCTTTTCATGCAATCTACCGATCAGCATTGGCCGACGACTTCAAGTCGGCTCGCGGTAGATTAGAGCGGATTTGCACCGTATGGTACAATCTAGAAAGCCAAATTTGTAGAATTGAAAGTAATTTAGAAAAAATGATTCGATCTACGAGTGTCGTTCATCGACGGTTACCTTTCGATCTGAGCAGAGTCGATCGTGCTGATAACATGTTGAGGAACTGTCGCTGGCGAGTTCAGTCTGAACGATTATCTCGTAGACAAATGTGGAATCGCTTAGAACAATGCTAGAACATAAGGACAGAATAGTAGATGAACACAGAGATATGAGGAGACTTCAAACTTCTCTTTATTGCTCTTCCATAAAATTGTAGAATGTTTGAAACTCCATGCTCCTATATATAGGCTACTGGATGGATGAGGAGCCTACTTGGGTCAAGACTCCTGGCTTGGGTCCGGTTTCTTAACAGCAACTTCACATAGCTGGCACACAAAAAAAAAATTGGGGGAGAGCCCTCCTCTACAGTGATCTCGTAAGATATTACTGTAACATATATGTACGAGAAAATTGAACGTCCGCGGGAAGGAGCCTCACGCACAAAATTTATTTCCCAGGCGCACTCGACCAACACGTCCCTCAATATGAACACGTTCGAGTGGTGCGCGCTAACTCTAAAAAAAACAAAAAAGTTGTGCGCACCAATCCATCTCATCTGCGACGAATAAACAAGATTAGCAGTCACATCTTACGGATGTAGTAATTGACATAGACTAGTATCACGGGTTTTCGTTGTGAAAATATTATTGTGTTAAGGCCTTGTTTGGATCATGCGTTTTGTAAAAACCAGTTTTCCCTAAACTGGTTTTAGCATTGTTTTAAGAAAACTCTGTTTGGATCTTGTAAGTAACTCTCAAGATAAGTAAAACTGGTTTCTCATAATCCCATATATTACATTTTCCCAAAAACTGCCCCAAGGTCGTTTTTTAGAAAACCAATTTCATGTGCACACGTTCTCAGCGCCAACAAACTGCGCACGAATAGTCTAGGCGCGAAAGAAAATTTCAGCTTTCCTATTCTACTGTGCGCGTGCGTCAGTTATCCCAATCTCACTTTACACATTAACACATGGTTATATAAGAAGCAACATAAGGCCATATCTAATAGCGTATTCAGATCGAGGAGCATTCAGATCAGAGAGCATTCAGATCGGGGAGAAGGCCGCCGCCGGCCGGTGTGATCCTAGATGTGTCTGTTCGTGCCCTTCAATCTGCCTTCAGGTAAGATATCTTCTTGTACATCCAATTCAATGCCAAAGTATTTATGTGCATTGAACTTCAAACATGCATGCACCAATGACCTCGTCTTGATTAAATACCACATCTTATCTGGTCACCTGCAAGGCATTTAGATAATGTAGACAGAGGTTAGGTTTTTCAGTGATCAAAATGCTGCCAAACCAGATGTATTGCTTGCATGACAGCATGCATACATCTGTCTAGAATCTAGATCAGTAGATCACCAAGTAATTTGATATATCTGTTTATTCTAGGCACCAAGTTAGAAACTGAACATTCATATACCTTCGAAAACATGTCAGTCCACCCATGTTGTGTCAACACTCTCATGCTACATCAAGTAATTTGATATATCTGTTTATTTTAGAGAAATATGGATGACCAGGTGTCAAAAAAGTTAAGAAGGAGAATGCAGAAAAAACATCCATAAAGCGGCACATATGGAAAACTTCTCAGGACAAACTCCTCCTCAATATACTAAAGGATCAAACCTTAAATGGTGAGAAGGAAGGAACAGGCTACACAAAGAAAGCATGGCGTGAAATATTAGATAAGTTCAATGATTCCAGAGTTGACAAGCTTGAATTATAGCAATTGAAAAATCGTCATAAGTACTTCCGGAGTTGCTACGCTATCATGGGCAAACTTCTAGCACACATAGGGTTTGGTTGGGATGACAATGACAAAATGATCAAAGCTTCGAATAAACATTGGGAGGATCTTATTACGGTATATCCGAATCTTAATAATAATATATTATTGTAGTTGCATAAGATTTGGAAATAATGCACATTTTTAACCAATACATTTACTAATTGCAGAGAGATAGCTCAATTCAAGAATATCATGAAAAAGTGTGGCCTAGTTGGATAGATCTTCAAGAGATATGTGCTAGTTCAACAGCATCTGGATTTAATGCTATATCTAGCAAAGGAAAGGGTGCAGTGGCTACAAGCAAATCTGAACTAATTGATCTGAATGAGGATGTTGAAGTACACGACATTGATTCACCTGAAAAACATGTTAGCCCTGTTGTTCATCCCCAGAAAACCGAAAAACCCCCAAAATTAGGAGAGAAAAAGATGAAGTGCTTTGATGCTAATGGAGGTGGAGCCCCCGATAATCCTAAAGGGCAAAAGCGCACAGCTGATGATGCCGTACTAGCAATGGATCGTCTTGCGCAGACATCAATGAGCATGGTTGAAATGAAGAAAAATATAGCACAACAAAACGAAGCTTATTCGGTGAAAGCATGTATGAAGATGTTATATAGTATGAAGGATCTTGAGTCAAAGAAAAAACTAAAAGCTGCAAAAGCATTTTCAGATGTCGATCAAAGGGTAGGGGTCAAGAAATCGGAAGGGGTGGAGAGAGGGGGTAAGGAAATCGGGCTCACCTGCGTACATGATGACGAGGAGGAGGTAGCCCGCATGTCGCCGAAGGTATTGAGGCTGTGGATCATGGCTGGAGGGAGGTGTGGAGCTTATCTAGCTCCGCCATGGCCATACGGCGGGCGAGCGTGCTGACGGCGAAATCCATGGGCGCAAGATCCTGTGGAGCTCAGTGTAACATCCCAAAATGCTGTTACCAAATTAAAAATAAATAAAATTATTATTTTACTGGTTTTTCTGAGAATTTGTCAGAGTTTAATTGCTTCATTTGAATTTCTGAGTCAAAATTTAAAATTTATTTGAAGTTCTTGAAGCCTTATTTGGTTTTATCTGAAAAATAAAAATTTAATTAATTCCTTTGATTTTCTGAGTTTTTAAAAGCTTTTTCCAAATTATTTCAAGGCCAAAACAATTTATTTGCAAAATTATTAGCCAACTATAAGTTAGCACTATTTTATTTAAGTCCAAAATGCCTCTAGAGATTTCTGTGAATTTTTCTAGAATTTTTGGATTTAATTTGCTATTTTCCAAAGCTATTTCGAATTTCTGGAAATAAATCAATTAAGAAAACAATTTAAAATCCCTATTCCTTTGGGCCGAATCTCTCACCCAACCCATCTCCTTCCGCGCTCGCCCGCTCCACTCTCCCTCACGCTCTCTTCCCCACCGTCCGATGGGATCGGACGGTCACCAAGTCCCCCACGCCACCCCACCCCTCCGCAGCCTCGGATCGGCATCCAACGGCTCGCGCCCTTCTTCCTCCCCCGCGCTTCATCCTCCAGCCGCCGCCATTTTTGCCGCGTGAGAGCTCCGTCAGCTCCTCAAATCCCGCCCCCTTTCTCCGTGCCCGCACGCGCATTAAAATCCCCGGATCTTGCCGCCTCTCCTCCCGGCCATCTTTCCCTCCCTCACGGCCGCAATAGCCGGAAGCGCTCCATCGCCGCCGAGATCCCCGCGCGCCCGATCTTCTCCTCCCGGCCTCCTCCCCCCTATAAAAGGAGGCATGGGGTGCCCCTCTTTCCACCGAAGCCGACGTCGCCACCCACTCCTCCCCTCTCGCCTCCATCTCGCCGGATTTCGAGATTTTGTCGCCGCCGACCGCCAGTACTCCGTCGCCCCTAGCATCGCCGCCGTTGCCGCCACGACCTCACCGCTACCCCCATCGGCATCGCCGCGCCTCCGCCGACCCGGTGCTTGCGCCACCTTCGCCGGAGCACCACGGTAGCTCGTCGCCACCGTCATCCCCCATCGCGCCGCCGCTCTTCACGTCGCCGCCGGCCATCGCTACATCCTCAGGTGACCAAAACGGACGCCCGCAACTCCCCGCACTCCCCTCTCCCTATTACCACTCTCGCCGGGGCCTGCCGGAGCTCCCATCACCGGCGAGCCCGAAGCCGTGGCACCGCCGGCTTTGTGCCACCGTGGCAATGCCACGCGACTGCCACCGCACGCCACCTCACCATTTTTGCCGTCGTGGCCGCCACCTGTTGGCCTCGTCACGCCCGCGTGGACACACGCGTGGCAGTCTCCACTGTAGCATGCGCCGGGTCCATCGTGGTCGTTTGACCCACCCATGGACCCAGTCCATTGACTTGGGGGCCCACCTGTCAGTGAAATAAATTATTTTCCTTTAGGAAAATAATTTGGCCGGAAAAAGAAAATCAGCCGCTGACGTCAGCTTGCGCAATAATTAGGATTTCCTTTAGAAAAATAATTCAAGAAATTCAATAAAATCTGATTTTAGGGTTTATTTAGATTTAAAACTTCCCAGGGTTCGTTCTCCCTCATACGAACTTCGATTTTGTCGATTCAAATTCCTAAATTCATATAAAATCAAGATCTAGCTATCTAAACCAAAATCATTTGATTTTGGGTTCATTTAACCAATAATCCCTTTAAACCCTAATTTATCATTCCATGTATTTCCAATCTTCCGAAGCTCATATCTTTTGCATCCAAACTCCGATTGGGGTGGTTCAAGTTGCAAAATCTTTATAAAATTATAATCTAGCTAACTAAATCAAAATATTTCTATTTGGAGTTAATTTGATCTGTATTTTTGAATTTATTTGAATTTGAGTTGAATTTGTCGTATTTTCATGATTAGATTTCGACGACTTCGGAGAGTCAGATTTCAACGCCGATTGAAGAACAACATAAGAGGATTGATTTTGACTGTATGATCATCGTGATCGTACACTTGGACTACCTGAAGATAGTACTTGTGAGTACTAGGTGACCTGTTAAGAAAAACAACGTCACCTCAACACCAGACGTTCTGTGAAGGTGATCTGTTAAGAAAAACAACGTCACCTCAAGCAAGGCAAGTTATACCCTTGATCATATTGATCCTATTATTTTAACTATTTATATTTCATTTTAAATTATCACTGCATGCCTATGTTTATGCAATTATTTTAATTCCCTGTTTTAATTGCCTAGTTAATCCAATTCTCCTTGTATGGCCAATTTGAATATTGTACGAGAATACCTTGTCACTAGTAGGTAAAATGACATTAAAATTAGCCTTATGCTTAGCCAATGCTTAGATCAAGTCTTGTATTTCGGAAGGGTTAGCCAAATCTTTCAAATTTGATTTAAACTGGTTCTATGGTATTGTTTTACCATAGAAGGTTTATAAATGCTTTTACCGGGAAAATAAAATGAAAATAGGTTTGGACTTGGGCATAATGGATGTTTGGTGGGTGCATGTTCCTGCACGGGCTCAATCGGGTATGGTTGAGGCCCATGGGTTTTGTTGGAAAGTTGCCTAAGTCAGTTAAGGACCGGTCTTCGAGCGCATGATGCTATGCCTTATCGTACCACCACATGTCCTCTGTGGGCGGGACATGGCCAACCAATTTGCAATGTTTCACTGTGGTCGTTCCCTACAGATGCAATGGGTAGTCATGTTACGACTTATGTTAGACCCACCTAGCGCAAGAGGGGGCCCGAACCCGGAGGTCTTTATTCCAAAGGGGGTGGCGAAACCTTAGCGAGGGGTAACCGCGGTGGAATGGCGCATTGTAAAGGCCTCGTGATAATCACTTAGTCGCACACCTTCGGAAGTGTGTCAGGCAGACATTAAAAGTTGATTATCTCTTGTGGGTAAAGCTGTACAACCTCTGTAGAGTGTAAAACTATTCGAATAGCCGTGTCCACGGTTACGGACATGCTAGCAGAACTACTCAAAGTTAGACTTTGGTTTTGTTTGAAAATAAACTTCTTCAAAACTGGTTTATCCAGATGGGAATTTGGGCAGGAAGCCATGTGATAGGAAGGTATCCTTCACCGTTCTTGTGTGAATGTTATCTGACTATAAAACTGAGAATTTGTAAAATGATTTTTAGTTATAAAATAATTGCTTTGGAACTTAGTACCAGTATTTAAAAGAAATGCTGCTTTATGCAAATAAACCAATAAGCCTTTCTATTGTTACACCCATATATGCATGTCATTCTGGTTACTTGCGGGTGTAACTTGCGAGCACGGAAGTTGTGCTCATACTTGCTTTATGCAAACAAAATTTCAGAGGAGAAGGACTTTGCTACCGATGTGGACCTCGACGACTAGGCCGCTTCCCCAGTCGATTGCCTGTGGCAGATTAACTGGACCCTACTACATCTTCGTCTTCCGCTGTGTTTATTTTATTGTGGGCCTGTAAGCCTCCTTTGTAATAAACTCTGTTGATTATTAATAAAATTGTGATATGAATTTGTTACCATATTTGTTTACTGTGTGAACTAGCTACTGATCATGGAACTAGTTCAGAAATACACAGAAGATTTGGGACGTTAATCCCGGGTCTGACAAATTGGTATCAGAGCCATATCGACTGTAGGTCGTGACTTAGTTAGAATGGTCGTTAGTTGAATACTTCAAAACTTATTTTATAACAAGAAAAATAAACTGTTCTTTCCTCATCTGGGTCATCTATCTATAGCTTCCTTATAGAAAATTATTTCTCACCTAATTCTTTCTTCACCATTTTATAATGTTAAATGGATCCTCTCTCCTTTGGAAATTTCTATAGATGGTCAACACGTTTCTTAACTCTTACGTTCAAGACTACAAGACATGGAGCCATCGAGAAAGTATCATCGTCTCCACCATCCAAGGACAATGGACAAGATATACCGAAGATCGTTTTGTCAGCCAAGCCATATAGCTTAAGTGTGTCAAGACTCATTCTGTGTATTGAGTCGTTTAACCAGCTTACGAGTATCGATCGAGTAGAACGTTGTATTAACTTTTATGGTATGTTTTCTTTTGGTACGTCGTATATAGATCTTTTGATCTTGTGTACAACGTTTGCTTTAAATGGGTAGACTTCTTCCCTCATAACTTTCTTTCTCACCCTTTGCTATTTTCCTCTTCTCTAACAATCTATTGGACTCCTAACCTATCGATGCGCCTGGAACTTAAAAGACAAGTCGACACTTCAAAACTTCGGACAACTCAAAACCTCTGGATGTAAAGCCAACTTGAAGATAGACTCTCTATCTCTCAATTCAATTATCCTTTGACCGTCTTCTTTCTCTCTAGCCTCTCCGAATCTCGGGGACGAGATTCCTTTTAAGGGGGGTAGTTTGTAACATCCCAAAATGCTGTTACCAAATTAAAAATAAATAAAATTATTATTTTACTGGTTTTTCTGAGAATTTGCCAGAGTTTAATTGCTTCATTTGAATTTCTGAGTCAAAATTTAAAATTTATTTGAAGTTCTTGAAGCCTTATTTGGTTTTATCTGAAAAATAAAATGAAAATGGGTTTGGACTTGGGCATAATGGATGTTTGGTGGGTGCATGTTCCTGCACGGGCTCAATCGGGTATGGTTGAGGCCCATGGGTTTTGTTGGAAAGTTGCCCAAGTCAGTTAAGGACCGGTCTTCGAGCGCATGATGCTATGCCTTATCGTACCACCACATGTCCTGTGTGGGCGGGACCTGGCCAACTAATTTGCAATGTTTCACCGTGGTCGTTCCCTACAGATGCAATGGGTAGTCATGTTACGACTTATGTTAGACCCACCTAGCGCAAGAGGGGGCCCGAACCCGGAGGTCTTTATTCCAAAGGGGTGGCGAAACCTTAGCGAGGGTAACCGCGGTGGAATGACGATTGTAAAGGCCTCGTGATAATCACTTAGTCGTACACCTTCTAAGTGTGTCGACGGACATTAAAAGTTGATTATCTCTTGTGGGTAAAGCTGTACAACCTCTGCAGAGTGTAAAACTATTCGAATAGCCGTGTCCACGGTTACGGACATGCTAGCAGAACTACTCAAAGTTAGACTTTGGTTTTGTTTGAAAATAAACTTCTTCAAAACTGGTTTATCCAGATGGGAATTTGGGCAGGAAGCCATGTGATAGGAAGGTATCATTCACCGTTCTTGTGTGAATGTTATCTGACTATAAAACTGAGAATTTGTAAAATAATTTTTAGTTATAAAATAATTGCTTTGGAACTTAGTACCAGTATTTAAAAGAAATGCTGCTTTATGCAAATAAACCAATAAGCCTTTTTATTGTTACACCCATATATGCATGTCATTCTGTTACTTGACGGGTGTAACTTGCGAGCACGGAAGTTGTGCTCATACTTGCTTTATGCAAACAAAATTTCAGAGGAGAAGGACTTTGCTACCGATGTGGACCTCGACGACTAGGCCGCTTCCCCAGTCGATTGCCTGTGGCAGATTAACTGGACCCTACTATATCTTCGTCTTCCGCTGTGTTTATTTTATTGTGGGCCTGTAAGTCTCCTTTGTAATAAACTCTGTTGATTATTAATAAAATTGTGATATGAATTTGTTACCATATTTGTTTACTGTGTGAACTAGCTACTGATCATGGGACTAGTTCAGAAATGCACAGAAGATTTGGGACGTTAATCCCAGGTCTGACACTCAGCCCACGTCCACGCGGGAGCTCGACGATGAGATCCATCACCGTTGATGAAGGGCGAGCGGGCGGACGACGGAATCCGTCACCAGCGGCGACGAATCGGAGGGGGCGAGTTCCGTGAGGGGGCAAGGTACTTACGAGGGGTGGAGAGAGGAGGCGAAGGGAAAAGTAAGAGAGAGGTGAGTTTGTAGTAGTAGGCGTACATGAGTCGATGTCATAAGTAAAAATCCATTAATCTACAGTAAATTCATTTTGAAGTATATCTTTAGCCAAACACTAAATTGATGAAAGTTTGTTTTAATTTTTCTGATCCAAACAAAGTAATTCATAAATTCATCCTAATAGAATAACAACTTAAAACCAGTTTTGCTAAAAATTCTCCTAAAACTAGTTTTTTTAAAACTCATTCCTTATTCCTGAGATCCAAACAACCACTAAGAACGGCACCACACACACACGAGACCAAAAGCCCATGTCAGATGACCCAGTTTTATCGCGACGATAAACACCATTCTTTGGCCCGTGCGTCGTTTTCTGTTTTTTCCATATCTGAATGGACCATCCTGCCCTTCTCCGGTCAAAGACAAGCGTTCGGTCAAAGCAGCTTCCCGTGCGTGCTGCAGAAAGCGATTGGAGTTTTAAAAACGATCCACCCGATTACGGTTCCACATGGCATGTAAGTGCATGTTCAATCATTTGTCTTTTATATTGTTTCTAACATTTTTATATCATTTTGAGATAACTATTCTAATAAATTATTTTTTGATGTGTTTTTTTAAAGTCTCATAAGTATTTAAGTTTTACATGAATCAAATATATTGTTTCGCGTGAATAAACAACGACTACGCTCCAACAGCAAAAAGTTTCGTCGTAAGTGATTTATTTCGCGTGATGCGTCCGTTGCTTCGTGAGAGGACGATCCTATTCTTTGTCCCCTTTCATTCTCTTTCACGTCACTAGAAAACCTATATATCAACTTTAAATAATACTATTAAAGATACCCTAATCCCCTCGTAATCTCTTGGGACTCGCCTTTACGCCTCGCGTCCCCCTTTTTGAACACGCATCTTTGGGATAGGCTACTGGGATTGCTCGCTGTTCCTTCTTCTTCTTCTACTCCCACTTCGATCTGTGGTCCAGCGTGGAGATTGTGTGTGGTCGTACGGTTCCTTGCTGCTGCTGTGATTGCCTATGGGGCCATGAACCTTCTCTGGCGTGCCGTTTGCTTTGGTGGAAAATGTTTCATTATGGAGCGATTGGCACATATGTAATAAGTATGTAACTACAGTATACAAACTAGAACAGTGTTATATTGGAAAGTGGAGAAATTAGAAGAAAAAAAAAGCCCAAAAAAATCAGCAGGGATTGAATAAGTTCTTGCAAAAATCCTGGCTCCAACATGCCCGAAGCATTGGATCTTGGATTGTTCTAAATACGAGTTCAACAATATGCTAGAAGAAGAGGATGTCCTCAACAATCCCACTGTTATTCGTTTATCGTGAATGCTTTTTATTTAACAAAATTATTAAAATTTGATAGGTAATATTTCGACTATTCTTATATTTTGCTAGCAATATGTATGGACGGTCTGTTTTAACCGCTGAAATAATGGATGGTCTGTTTTAACCGCTGAAATATCATCATATTTTAATGTATAAAGTCTATACAAGGTAGATACAATGGTGCACATAGATTATGCAGTGTTTTTTTGCTTATTTAGCATGTTTTTAAGCAAAATAGTAAAAAAAAAAAAGGGCCTACCGGCTACCGCGTATTAGGTGCACTCTAGGACATGTGGCGGCGTGTCATTCGTCAAAACTAGAATGCGGCAGGTCACACGTGCATGACACTTGCTACAGACTGGGTTAGCGACAGGTGACCTGACGTGTCGTTTTGACCTGGCGCTTGAGGAGGTCTGATATGGTGGTGTAGCAGCAACATTCTTCATGTTATCAATTTTGAAGCCCTTAGTCGCACTTGGAAGTGGTGGTCGTGATTAAAACGGAGGATTCTTTTCGAAGCAAATCCCTGCTTGGGATGAGGAGAAAAGAAAGAAAGAAAGAGAAGCGAAGCGAAGCGTGCTCAAGGCGGAAGAAAGACTCTGTAAGGTCGCGTGAGCATCGTACAAGTGTAGTAAGAGAAAGTGTCGTGGGCAAAACATTTTTCTTTCGCTATTTCGCTTTGAAACGTGCAAAATGATAGGGGAAAAAAAACTTGATTCTTAGGCATCCATGGTCGCAATAAACCGCACCGCTAACAAAACCAGACATCGGCCGAAATATCCACACGCTCGAACTCGAGTGCTGCCGTGAGCGGCCACCAATCAGCTCATCAGCCAGCTAGCTGCTACTCTGCTAGCCGCTACCCCTCTTTTGCTTTGCTTCGCCGCAGGCCAGAAGAGTCGCCCGCTTCCCCTCACTCCCCAAATCCCAATCTCCCACTCCCACCTCACTCCCCCTCCCTCCCTCCGCCATGGTCATGGACAGGTCCAACCTCCCACCGCCTCCCGCCTCCACCTCCTCCGCCTCCCTCAAATCCCTCAACAAGTCGTCCTACAAGATCTCCAAGCAGCCCTTATCCTCTTCTTCCTCCATGAAAGCACCTCCGCCGCCGCCGCCGCCGCCTCCGCCGCCGCCTCCTTCGGCATCTTCCGCTGCCGTGGACCACCCACCTCCCCAGCCACCCGTCTACAACATCGACAAGTCCGACTTCCGCGACGTCGTCCAGAAGCTCACCGGCTCCCCCTGCCACCTCCTCCCGCCTCAGCACCCGGTTCCCGCCGCCGCCGCCGCGGCCCCACCCCCGCCGCCTCCCATCATGGCCCCTCCGCCCCCGCCCCCGCCGTCAGCCATTCCGTCCCGCCTCCACCGCATCCGCCCGCCGCCGCTGGCGCCGCCCCGCCCGTCGCCCATCCTGCCGCTGGCCCCGTCGGTGCTCTCCCCACTCCCGGCGCTCCCGGCGGTCTGCATGACGGCGGAGTCCCCCATCTCGGCCTACATGCGCCGGCTCCGCGGGATGCCGTCGCCGATCCACGTGCCGACGTCGCCGCTCGGATTCGGATGCCTTCCCTCGCCGCGGACGCCGCCGTCGCCCGGCGTGCCCATGCCGGCCACCAGCCCCCGCGTCCGCGACCCGTGACCAAGAACCAACCGTGGCTGCTGCTGCTGCTGCTTCCCATGTGTAGATATGGCCGGTGTTGGAGAGATCTGGTGAGGCGGCGGCGAGGAAAGAGGAGGAAGCAGCAATACAATTACAATGTGTTAGCTTCACCTTAAAATCTTAGCTCAAAATTCTTTTTGTAGCGTGTTCTACCTACCTTAATATTTTGTTGGTGTATATGGGACATGCGGCGTGTCGGCAACCGATGAATTGATCATGTTTGGCTAATTTTTGTAACAAGCTTAAGATGCAATATGTAGTGGAGAAACCCAAAACTTTATATGCAAAATTTGTTTAGGAGTTATTTATGGATGATGATTATGATATAAATCTTTATAGGTATTCATCAATTCTGCCTGGTTAGTCTTGGAAATGTTTCGCACTAGCTTAAATTGTTTTTGTGAGGCCAAGGTTAGAAGCTAGGAGCTGATCTAATCTAAGCTTGGTGCACATGTGAATCGACATTTAGACTTGGTCTTTGTTGAGTGATTGGTATTTGGATTGTTGTCCATGATAGATTTTGTTCGGTAAGCGATTGCTATTAGGCTTCGGTTTCTGGCGTGATATGGATTTGTTTTGTGGTGTACTATGGGTCATCTAATTATGCTCACATGGGGTGTAAAGGGTGTTTGGTGATACATCGCCGTTTGGCTTTGCCTTTTCTCTTGTTAATGATGGGTTTCATTTGTTTATCGTGACTAGTATAGGCTTTGCAGGTTGCACAGACTAGAAATTGCATGAGCTATTAGCTGCAAGCCTGCAACAAACCACCTTGTATTTCCTGCTATCTCAGTGATGTAAGCGACACCCAATTCATGCTTGTGTTGCTATCTACTTAGCACATTGTGGTCTCCCTTTTGTAATTCGACTAACTAGAAAATGGGTGAATAGTAAAGTGTGAGATAGGACATGTCAGTTCTTCAGTTGATGCTTCTATAAGCAGAAGATTTTATGGCCAGTGGATGACTGGCAGTAGTGGTAACTATCACATTTTTACTTCCAGAGGCTTTTGACTTGCAGTGAATTTGTGCTCAAGTCTCAAGCTGTCGACATTGCAACGGAAGTGCTTCTTAGGCTCACTGATGAATGTGGAGGGAGCTTATTCGAGTTGCATGGAGGTTACAAGCATCCTTTGCACACTTGTTTAGCTGAGGTCAAATGGGTGATGACTGACGAGGTATTCAACATAAGGGAATTTTACTGTGTCAAGTTGATTGGAAAGCAAGAACTGAAAAGGCACAGATGTCCATGTCTGTCATCGATTTATGGCAGGATAATAGCTACTTGAAGTCCAACTGCGTCATGGCTTGCAACTCTTTTTTTTTTGTTCTTTTCCTCTAGCTTGTGCTTGTATGGTCACAATATTATTTCCTGATGTATTTTCCTTTTTGTGTGTGTTGTACAAGCTAGTAGTAATATGTCATTTGCGATATGCTCTTTTCCCCCGGCTGCTTCCATTCCACCCTCTTACAGAGTATAAGACTTCACAAGGGCAACACTTGCTGCAGAAGTGGCTGAAACATCGTCTTTTCTCTCTAAAATAATCGAATTTATTTGGTTATACCAATCTGTAATCATCACTTGCCTGGACAAACAGATAAACAAAAACTAGACAATGCAATTACAAACCCTGACATTATAGCCAGTGCACTGTGCTAATCTACGAAAACCAATGAGGGGGCATGACAAACGTACACTAACCAGGACAGGAAAAACGTAAAAACAAGCACGTGAAATCGCCCTGCGTGGTGTACTATGAGCAGTCGGTACGTGGTAGAAGGAAGTAATTGTAGAACATGACTTGTCTTGTCCTGGCTTGGAAATCAATTCATACTGGGAACCTCCTGTGTAACGGCAATCTAACTGCGATGAGCAAGCCAAGCTGGGTTTTCTCTTTGGAGAAAAATAACTTCAATGACTGGGTGGATGGAGCCAACCAACCAACTCGAGTACTGAACCTCTTCATTCATTCCAGGCGATTCTAACAGCAATCGGTGTCTGGAGTGTTTCTAAAGCGGAGCTTCCCTGATTTGCTCTGCTTACCCAATCTGCCTGCGATCTCCATTCCGTGGCACAACTGCACAAGTGCATGCACTGCCATTATATTCCTTGCTCAAGCTGTTCTGTAAAATTACTCGATCTGAAACTGCAAGATGCACCGCTCTGGATCATCTCAACTACGTCAACTTAGTCAAGGTTGGTCATCTGTCAGACTGGTATACCATTTCTAGCCAAGACCAAACCAGAAGCTAGGGCCATCCCAAACAGCGCATGCAACCGCACGCAGTAATACTTTGCCATAAAAATCTTGGTGTTGTCCTGTAGATGAAATTTCAACCAGCGTTACTGCAAAACCAACGATTTTTCAGAAAAGGAGGGTAGTGAGAAGACAGACTTACCCCATGATTTTTCAGTACATAGTCTACAACCCATTTTCCCACAGGTAGAGTCAGGGCACATAGGATCTGAAACACAGTAGTAATGGTTGAGCTAAGAACTGTGGTTTGGGGTCAGTATCTTCACATGAAGCAGTATGAATCGGTAGCTTACAATGCAGGGTGATGGGAGATATTTGCTTATGCCAAAAGCAACCAAGAGAGTGTAAAGTGTGCCAATGCCAAGCGTCACTAATTTCGCTCCTGCTTTGGTGCCAATTCTTACCTTTTTACAGATTCACACACACAAAGAACGTAGGTTATACTAAAAAAGTTGCAGAAGTGAAATCAGAAATGCTGAAGCGAAAAATAAGAAGAGCAAAATACCAGGGGAGACATCTTTCCAACAGCTCTATCTCCGTCAATCTATAGAATATCAGAGCCCATCAGCTAATAAGCATATTATTTCATAGATATAAAAGTAATGCATTGGTCATTTATGTCAGAGGGAATTATACCTGATGAAAATGGCTGCAGAAGAGTATCAGAGTAGTTGTCAACCCAACAAGAACGGATGAAGCTATGACTGTTTTGGTGAGAGGGAGAAGCACAGTTCCACTGGCAGATTACAGTATTTCAAGAGAAACAATTTAGCTATAAATGGTCCTTACATTTTAAAGGAAAATGAAAGTGAAGCCTCGACACTCCACAGTGCTGCCTTTAATTAAGGTATAACAGCTATAATTGATAGTTGGGAACCTAGTTGTTCTAGAGGGTACCTTGAAATGGTTCTGCTGCTGTTTGAGAAGTAGAAAGCTGTGGTTGCCAATGGACCAAATGCAGCAAAACATAATGGTTCACCTAGTCCTTGATAACTTAATCGGAATGGTGGGCACTGAAAATGCACATAGATTTTTTTAAAAAAAAAATGACAAGAGAAAAAAATTAAAGCATCATAAATTTCATTCTATGATTCTATCATATTATGTTAAGTATTGGAGGGAAGTGAAATATGGCTGGCGTTAAATACTAAAATGCTTCATGCTTATCTGTTTTGGATACAAAAATCCATAGTTTATCACACAAAGGCAAATTTATGATACAGAAAATAAAGATACACACCGGTTTCTTGAAAAAGGGATAGAAGATTTTACCTGATAAACATAGCCACAAAGGATTGCACAGATCACGAATAAAATGAACCTGACATCACCGGCTTCTGCAAAGGCCCAAAATAGCACCACAAAGCCGAGCAGAAGAGAAATGTTTGCAGCATATTGAGTTACTGTTCGGCTGCACAGTAGATTACACTGTAACACGTTTCACTTCTAAAACAAACCATGCATAGTATTTATAATATTATTTGTTATTGGAAACAAGCAGTACCTGCCAATAATGTTAACAACAGATTCTTTCTTGTTCTTATCAGCCCCCGTGTCTGAATCATAAACATCATTGCTGCAATGAAGTCAAATATAGTAAGTCTCTTCCTCTCAGGAACAGGGAAACGGGATCGATGTTTCACCAGAAAAATAAGCACGTGAATGGATGAAAAATGCTTCTCATGTTATTTTCTTGCTATATGCTATGTTACCTTAGATTGAGCCAAGTGATCACAAGGACTGCTGCAGCCAAGAGAGCAAAGTAGCGTTTGGCAAAGAACAAGCCCACGTGATGATAAGCAGAAGCACTCCCAACCTGCAGCCAACCGCAAATACACAATGTGTAACAGTGTAAGGCATCCATAATTGCATACCACAAAATGTTGTGCAATTCCCCCAACGAATTGTGGCAAAACAGTCCCAGTTGTGACGAGCCCATCGATTTGGCTTGTTCTCACTATAGCTCCAGTCAATTCTCAATTGGAGTATTGATTGCGGGTTTATTGGAGCTTATACAACAATATCAGTAAACATGACCCCAAACTTACAGTTCTAGAATCCCCGTTCTGAATTGCACAAATAATCTAATTTTACAGTCTGGCTGCCAAAAAAATCGAAACATTCGTAAGGGTCTGCACTGGCGTTGGGGAGGAAGGGGCTCGCAGGAACTCACGGTGAGTGGCACAAGCGCCACGCAGTAGATGGGCAGCTTGGCCGCCCTCCATAGCAGGGTCGCGCGGGGCAGCTCACCGGCGTCCCCGCCTCCAACGGACGCAGCTGTAACCGAGCACCGCACTCGCCGAAGAGCGCGTGGCTTTCTTGCGGCCTCTGCAGGAGCGGCGGCAACACTGCCACGGCGAGGGGGAGGCGCGAGGGGGGAGACGAGGAGAGGCGCGAGGGCGATGCCGGCGAGCCGCATCGGCTCCGGGCTCTGGGGGCAGCTCAGCTTAGGCGCGGCATTCCATCGAGCGGGTCGCGGGAGCCGGCTGGTCGGAGCGGCGGTGTTTCGGCTGGGTCTGAATGGATAACAGGATAAGGCTGGGGAGTGGCAGGCAGCGGCGGGTTGAGAAGCGAAACGAGGACACTTTTGAGCACGGGTGCAATCAAACATTCAAACTTATCGTTACCATTCTTCTAGACAGGTATAGTATATACCATTCTACTGTCTAAAATAATATATAGTAGGCATAGGTTTTGTACCAATCTCGACACCAGTGAACACTAACCATACCGATCAAATACTGGCTATATCGGCTCTATATTAGTTATACCAGTTTCGATACGGGACAATACCAGCATACCAATGGAATTGAAAATACTGTCTATTGAGCTCATTTAAGTATGTTATATTTGATCCTTCTACTATTATTTGAAGTAATATTACAAGTAAAATTTAGTATACATATAATTAAACATATATATACTATAAATATATATTATTATATTAAACTCCAGAACGATACACCGGTATGGACCGGTACCGAAATGTACAATTCCAAGAGTCAAACCGGTGTAGCCTCCAGAATAGTACAGACAATTATGGGTGCAATGTGAGAAGATACGAATAGGCATCGTTTATCATGTATTTTTTTCTTCTCACGGTCGAAGTTTGATACAGATGGTGCTAGATACCCATTTATTCATCCCGTATTTGCTTCGCATGCCTTCGGTCGGTCGGTCAGAAATTATCCACTTCTTTTGCACCTCTACCTAGAACATTGGACAGTACGGGTGCAATCAGAGCGAATACGGAGAAACTAATCCATGAGATGTTGAAGAAAAAGCACTCAGTATTCCCTATCTACTCAGATGCAGCAATCCACATATCTGTTATCATGTTTCTTAGTGAAGTCTCAACAGACTTTCCTCGTATCACCTGACATACTTAGACATACGGACATATATCGCTCTTCCTATATCATATTTCGTATTTTTTCCTCGGAGTCGGAGTCAGACACGGATATTAATGGATACTCGTTTATCCTTTCCATATTTGCTACACAAGACTTCGGTTGTTCGGTCGAACGGAAATTTTCCCCTCTGTTTGCGCCCCTACTTTTGAGTTTGAGCAGTGGAGAGGTGCTTCTTTGTTTTTTCAACCGTGGGCAAAATCTTATGCAACCGCGGCTCGGCTCGACCAACCAGTCCGAGTGTCCGACTCGCGTGCTCTGGTTGGCTTGGTATATAAGGGGTTGTTTGCTTGGCTTCCTGGCGCATGTCTGCGTGGCCGAGAGAGGCCCTGTAGACTACCGCCAGCTTGCTTGGATGCCACCCTGGTGTAGCTGCCAGGCCAGGCTATCAATTCCAGTGCCTGGGACGATCCACCGTTGATAGATTCGATCAAACATTCTATTTTTATTTACCAATTTCAAGCACAGGCTCTCAACCAAACAACTCATCTTCAGGTTTGCCTGCCTAGGCAAAAATTATCTACTTTCCAGGCTACCTTCAGGTACTACTTTTTCCAGTATAGAATCCAGGGCACCAACCAAACAAACCCTAACCCTTACCCATTGGCATGTGTGCGCTACTGCCCTTGTGTAGTTGTGTGAGGAAGAGGATGTCCGACTCGCAGCCTCGCGCTTCGCCATAGCCTCAGCTATTTGCCAATCCATGCCCTGCCATGAATTCTGACGTTTGTTTGGTTAGTCCCCTGGCTAAGCAGGGGCGGAGCTAGTAGGGGTGCCGGTATGCACCGGCACCCCAAAAATTAGAAAAAACGAGTAGGATCAGTTCATCAAACATGAAACATCAATCATCAGTTCTTCATCAGACTTCAAGACCAGCACCGCCGAAGTCCGAAGCCCAGCAGGCAGTAGCCCGCAGCCTGCCCAAGACTCCTGACTCTAGTCCAACCCACAACCAGCATTTGCTGACCACTCACTCCAAATCGGCAAATCCACTCCTCCCACTCCAAATCTGCGCGGCTCCCTCAACCCTTGAGCCTTAAGGCCTTGAACCCTAATCTCTTCCCACTCCAAATCGGCACGAGCAGGCGGCCGGCGGCGCGGCGCACCAGTGTGGGAGCAGGCGACCGACAACGCGATGCGGGATGGCGGGAGGGGAGGGCTGCAGCGCGCCGCCGCGGCTGCGGGCCCGCGGCACGGCGCGAGAGTCGGGAATCGAGACACCGGGGAGCGGGAAGAGGGGACCCTAGAGCCAGGGACACCGGGACGGGGCCGATGCCGGTGCCCGGTGCTGGTGGCCTGGCCGCCTGGACGGCCTGGTGCCTGGTGATTTGCCGATTTGGATTTGGTGAAGCAGGCAAGCAGCCAACTAGCGAAACTACCAAAACCAAGCAGTGAAGCAGGGGCCAGGTGACTAGGTGAGTGAGTTGCTTACTCAGTTACTTGCTTAATGGCTATTGGCTAATGCTTTGAGCTGTTAGTGAGAGAGAGTCTGTATGTTGGATTGTTGCCTTGTTGGTTTAGTTGGTTACTTGGTTGGACAGAGACAGAGAGTTGAGTTGGACTTGGAGACTTGGAGTCCGGGAGTAGACAGTAGTCAGTTAGTCACAGTATAGAGTACTGAGTAGTCAGTAGTGGACTAGTGGAGTAGTGGTTGCTTTAATGCTCTCTGTTACATTTTTGTATGTTCATTGTGAATGGAAATATGAAAGTTTTGTTCATTGTTATAATATGTCAATATAAATTGTAGAGACATGAAGAGGAATAGAGATATCTTTTCTTTTTTTTTGGATCGAGAAGTGAAGGCAAAGAATATTTCTATTTATGTAAGATCTTATTTGAACTATTTACATTGTGCTTTTGACAAATTTGAAACCTATAGGTTGGATTTATGATATTATAAAACTATTATATAAACGATAGAATTATGAGTGTGAAGTGTGCACCTCTATCATCTAATTTCTAGCTCCGCCAATGTGGCTAAGCTAGAGTTAATTGAAACATGGAGCGCCAACCACATTGCAACACGGTTTTGTACAGTTCTCAAGTATCCTCCGAAAATATACCAACCATGCAACATCTGCAATCTCACTCATACATAGTGTTACAAACAGAAACCAGCTTCACTTTAAGCTAACTAGCAGTTCTTTGTTTAGAATGACCTACTAGCAGGTGACTGTGAAGGGACGAAAGATCACCAAACGTTGCAACAGTTACATGCTTTTCACCGATGAGTGGACCGAAAGTTGTGTCATTACTCGTTAGTCAGTGAATTCAGTCAGATTACTGCCGATCTGTGGCCTGCTATACGCCTGCCGTATCCAATCAGTACACCGCAGGCGTATACTACATGGCAGCGCTAGCTACTGCACAACCATCTGCTAGACCACTCTGGCAGTCTGGCACCACCGACCCAAACCTCACAAAATGCCATTTTTACCCATACCCTCGCGTAGCTCTGTCCGCGCAGCTGGGTACTCGAATACCGAAAAGAGTGACGCCGAGTCGAGACAGTTCCCCGCCCGTGGGCGCGCGTTTTGGCACCGGCTGATGGGTGCGCGTCCTGTCCACTTGCAGCTTTGCAAGCGCGCGCGGCCGGCGCGTCCCAAGTCGCGTCACGGGCCGCGCAAACCGAGCAGTGGCGTGGCCGCGTTCGCATTCTTGTACAGGCTGCCTTCGCGGCCGGCCCGTGCCAAGTTATGTGCGTGGCTGAATGACGGGTGGAGGGGATCGGGCGGGTGCATCGCACGTGGGTTCTCTACTTCTCTTCTCGGAGCAGTTAAAAACAGGCCGTCGCGATACTGGAGCCCGCCCTCTATGGATGTACAAGGCTATACCATCTATTTTCTTTTGATCCGATCCAGTATTCCAATGAGCCAAATCTGGGACGTCCCATTCATGGATTGTTGTTTCGGTATGAATTTTAAAAGGCCTACTTCAAGGACAGTTCCAGTTCCTCCAGGCATGTGATCTCTGCATCTTATTTGTGCGCAATGAACAAACATCGGTCAGTGGTAAAAACACCAACTGTGGTTTAGATTGTGGTAATTTCTGTTACAGTCAAGACTCAAAACACTTCTACAAAAAAAAGACCCAAACACTATTATACCAAAAAAAATTACGCAGAGCAGAAATAAATCATCTATCAAGTCGCAATAGAAAAACACAGCATACTTGTATACCAATCGTAAATTTGATGAGGCAAAGCCTATATACCTACACAAATGTGTCAAACCATGGGCCTATATTACCACAGCTTAACTTTTGGCCAAACTATGTGGGCCATCATTATGAATGACGTCAATTTGATAATCTTTGATTCGTTGGTTGAACAAAGCAATCTTTGAATACCACTGTGTTAGAGTATTATAGCCCAAACGACGTAACAGCTTTGTTAAGTAGCCACAAATTCCAAGAGAATTCCACTGCCAGAGTTCCAATCCAGGATAAAAGATGACTTGACTGGAAGCACTAGGCTCACCCAGTCATTCCACTCTTCTTTAGTACCGCCTCGCTTGTTGACGTTGCGAAACATCAACTTAAATTCTCAACCAAGCCACACAGCTTCGCCGAGCTCAGTCACGAGGGCTTGTAACCCATGTTGGGGCATTAAGGTGGTGTGGATGTTTGGTGCGGACTTTGGGCCTGGGCTTTGTGCGTGTAATCTTGCTGGCCTGCCCGTTCCAAGTTGCGTAGTGCGCGGGTGGGGCTCAGGCGAAAGCCTTAGGCCTCTCTGGCCCTGAAGTGGCAGGCACAGCGTGAGGCTGGCTTCACAGAGCAGCGATCACTGCCCGCTTCCAACGGTGGAAGGATAACAGGCCGCTGCACCATGGGCCCGCTCTGGCCCAGGGTCCTACTATAACAGACCACCATTTTTTGTAAAATGGTCGCTTGCTTTTTTTTTTTTGCACTTTTCGTCGTCAGATAAAAGGCATCTTGACAATTAAAATCATGTGCAAGTGATGAGGTTTTTTTGTTACGGTCAATTTTTTTGTCGGCAACAAAAAATTTCCTAGCCACATACTCTTAATTTGGGCTTGTTTTGGACGGTTTCGGTTTTTCGCCCCCTAAAGTTGGGTGGTATTTATCCATGTTTTGCCCTCGGACAAAACCCCCTCCCGCGCCCCAACCCTAACCCTATGCGCCGCTGCGCCCCCCTCCTCCCCCGACGTGTTGCCGCCCTCCCCCTCATCCTCCCTCGACCTGACGCCGCCCTCGTCCTCCCCCGCCGCGCCCCCGATGCGCCGCTGCCCTCCCTTGACCTAGCGCCGGCCTCGTCCTCTGTCGCTGGTCAGAACCCTAGCCTTCACCCTTTTTAAAATTTTCCTCCTTTTGTTTTGTGAATTAATTGTTTTTTACAATAATTATTTATTGTAATTAGTTATGTAATAATGTTTATTGTATTTATTTATGTAATAATTGTAGTTAATTACGTTAATTACAGTCTATTGCGTTAACTGTGATCAAATTACGTTAATTGCGGTAGTCATCGTTTATTGCAATGGATGTCGTTAATTGCGGCAATTGGAGCGTTAATTGCGTTAGTTTGTTGTCAATTGTGGTAGTTATCGTCAATTGTGTTAGTTTGTTGTTAATTATCGTTAAATGCCATCAATTGCATTAATTGCCGTTAACGATATCAAACAAACCATTACTTATCTCAGGGGCATTTCAAATATTTTCCACCACAGAAGCTGCAATCAGCCTACCTAAAAGGCAGACAACCAAATACCAAATATCTTCAGCTCAGTCGGAAGCCGTTTTTCAGAAAAGTTGTAGTCGTACCAAACAGGCCCTTTGTCTGCATCAGAGAACACCGATCATTATCTCAAAAGCAATCAGTCAAACACAGCTATTGATACTTTCACACTTCTCCGAAAAAAAATGTATCAATTGGAAAACAAAAATACCAAGGCCGCATCCTGCCTTCTTTCCCTCATGTCACAACTGTGACAAAGCTACAACACCAATGGTATACATCAGTTCTTCAAGACCAATCCTCTGAAATCTAGACTATTTCAGCAAGGATTTACAACAAAAAACAACATTGCGTGGATAACACAAGATTTTCGACAGACCCAAACCCAACCTATAAAATGAATAAAGGATTACATGGAACTGCAGCACTTGCTCTTCGGAATTTCCTGCGCTGGACCTGGGACAAGGACCTTCTTCCCTGCCATTGCTGGCGTAGCCCCGTTGCTCTTTGGCTCAGACACCATGTTCTTCTTGCTGTGGATTTTGAAGATCTCCGTCAAGACAGTTTGGAAAGCATTCTCTATATTGGTTGCCTGGAGTGCAGAGGTCTCCAGGAAGAAGAGGCTTTCCTTCTCAGCAAACTCTTTGGCGTCCTCAGTACTCACCGCTCGCTGCTCCTCAAGGTCACTCTTGTTGCCGACTAGCATTATCACAATGTTCTTGTCAGCATGGGCACGGAGTTCATCCAGCCAGCGAGGTATGTGATCAAAGCTCTGGCGCCTGGTGATGTCATAGACCAGCAGAGCTCCCAATGCACCTCTGTAATAAGCACTCGTCACAGCTCTATACCTGCAGTAGTTGGGAATAGCCAGCATGAGAAGTTGAGAACAAAGCCACAAAATAAAGGATGGAAGGTAAGTGCAAAAACGTCACAACAACACTAAACATCAGTAGGCATCTCGAATATCAGTAGAATAAGCCAGTTCGTTTGTACTAAAGATGCCAGCTCTCACGTTATGGGCATAAATCAGAATCCAATATAAGAATTATTTTCCATGAATATACATTTCTAGTGCATGAATGATTAGCGTCTCCAGAAGTGATCTTACAACATTTCATATCCTGTCATTCTCGGTCCTTCAATTATAGTATACTGTATTGATGGTTGATGCAACATTGGTACGACACATCATATTCATAACCCTTTAACGTAGATAAGATGAAGGGCCCAAAAAGAAATTAATTGAAAATTACATTCTCAACTCTGTCCCGGTATTTCTTGAAAATGGAAAATAAAAAAAATCATGATTGTGTATAGCCCCACATAGTGTTTCGAAAAAATAGCCCCATATATTACTTAATAGTTAGTACCCACTAATCTAAATGCTAGAAGAATATTTGAATGCCATCAACTAATCTAAGCAAGTACACATTCTAACAAGCAGAATACCTCAAAAGTATCAAGCAAGCATATCGTAAGACTTCTAATTAAGAGCAAGGATAAACTTCACAGAAACCAATAACATGGGCAAGCAATTTTCCACTTGGAAACTATATTCATCAGTGTTATCAAACGGATCTACTATTGTCTTACAGGTTCGCACTCGGATGACATCTGTTGCAAAGTCACTGCATGCCACCTAAATCAAAATGCATGTCATGAGTCTGACAACAAGAAACTATTATAAAAAAAAAGGACTTGACGATGGTGGTGAGTTTGCTATCTACTCCCTCTTGAGTTGGTGAGATCTTTTGTAGATATATGTGCATACATGTATAAGATACTTGAAGGATCTTCTGTGGATAATTAGATTATCTATGTTTGTGGTTTATAATAAGATTCTACGTGGCTTGTTGATTGGATGCAAATTATGTATGAAACTTTCGTTTGTAGGGATAATTACCTTATGTATATTGGTTTTCTAAATTTATAATTTATATTATGTTTTATTTGAAATCCATTGCAACGCCTGGACACTCGGCTAGTCATATATAAAATGCATAAGTAGCTTCTAGAGCACAAATTCAACCCAATATGGTGTTATAACATGACAAGCTTGCCGTCTTAGAGATTTTGCAACCCAATAATTTTTCTTCAAAAGGAGTAAATTCTCGCAGACATTTTCATAGTACATTTTGCAAGCCTATTTCCTTTGTTGTACGACAGGATTCCCAGGAAATTTAAAGCTGTTGTCCAGTCATGAGTTTATCAGTTTAAGACCTTCAGGTGTCAGACAGCAGATGCACAAAGTACACAGTAACTGAGAACAACTCAGAATTCCAATGACATTCTTCCCATCTACTGAAGCTCCGCTTGTCAACCATCTTCTGTCTACGCAGAAGTGCATTACTCTATGATACCTGCGCTAAAATGGTTCAACCGAGCGAATTTCTCAATTATGGTTTGCAATCCTACAGAGTAAGTAATAGCAAACAAAAATGGTTGTATTCGGTCTTCCTCGTCAGTCAGACTAATTAAACCATGCGTAGTTAAGTATGGCATGCCAGATCTACATCACATTATGTTGTACTAGAGGAGTTGGGGTAGGTGTAAACACGCTAAAAAGCGACCACTTCCGTTGTAGAGATCTACTACCCAACGTTTCTGCTACAGCTATAGTAGTACTTCCTGGAGATCTAAACAAGCTCGAAGAGAAACAGATTTGAACATAATCTGAATGAGACTAACGGGCGAAGAGGAGGGCACGGAGCAGTGTGGGGTACAGGTGAATGGTCCATACCTCTCCTGGCCGGCAGTGTCCCAGATCTGGGCCTTGACGCTCCTGTGGTCGATGACGAGGGTCCGGGTCTGGAACTCGACGCCGATGGTGGCCTTGGAGTCGAGGCTGAACTCGTCGCGGGCGAAGCGGGCCAGGATCTGCGATTTGCCCACCGCTGAGTCGCCGATCAGCACCACCTTGAACACGTAGTCCACCTTGTCCGCGCCCCCCGCCATCCCTCGCCGCCGGTGGTGGTGGTCTCCTTCGGTTTCGGGTGTCGCGGAAGAGAGCAGGGAGCAGTCGCAGTGGAAGTGACGGCAATGGAGTGAAGTGGAAGTGGAAGTGGAAGTGGGAGTGGGATATTGGCATGTGCTTCAGATTTATGATTTGAAAAGCCAGGAGACGACAGTGGTCTCAAGAGACTCAACTACGGGGTTACGTTACGTACGGGTAGCCGCGGAAGTTGGTCACAGCACAGTAAAGACATAGTAGTATGTTTCCTTATTGGCATCAAGATAATTGAATTACAGTCAGGTGTGTTCTTGTGTTTATCTCGTTGTAAAACTTTCCTGTACGTAGAACTTAATTTAGTTCAATATTATTATCTTATTAAAGCAAAGTCATCGCACTACACGCTAGAAATTAACACATTAGTCGGTCGGTGGGAAAAGAGAAAGATTTAAACCACTTATTCTATGGATCTAGATTATAATAGTCTAGATCTGTTGTTGAATCTAGAATTAAAAATACTGCTCATACATAATTCGGAAAAGGAAAGGAAAGGAAATAGTATAATATGTCTAAAATTCCCTACCGTGATTTCATGCTTCCATACGAATATGCATACGGTGAGCAAAAAGGAATAGGCAATTAAAATACCTAGGTGTAAGATTATTTATAATCTGAAATGTCCATATAATTAAGTGGAATGATTCTAATAAAAAAATGGTCTTGTGTGATGGTTGCTCGACTTAAAAGTTAGAATCATGGGGTTTAAAATTCCCTCTCCTCTCCCTTCAATTTGTTTCAATTAAATAAAAGATAATATTGTGTATTAATAACGGTGATCAAGTCTTGTGAGCTGCACACTGTGATCACGTTGCATGGCAAAGGCATTAAGCTAATGTACTTAGCAACATGCACGCAGGAAGCAAAGGCCGCGGCAAGTGAATTAGATTTAATTCATTTATGTACGTAGTGGATTGCTAGAGCTGCAGAGTGGCTCGTCAACCGATTCATCTGCATGAGTAACTGATCCTGTCACTTGGTGTTTGGCCTTTCTGCTACGTGCCAATATATATGCAGATTGCTTTCACTCATGAGAAGATACAAGTAGAGAGCAAAGTACACACATGAAACCAATATCTGTTCCCTAATCGTAAGGGAACACTAAAAGCAGAAGAAAGAAAGGAGAGAAAACACTCTTCAACGGTGGCCTCGTAGGGAATATGCCCAGGGTCAACGGAGAGAACGTGTCACGTGTTCCCAGCTGGCATCAACGACAGTTACATGTATGTACGTGTTGATATCACAATGGTTAACATTAAGCAATAATTTGGAGAAGTAGAAGATTATTATGTGATAAAGTATTGTATTGGAAGGGGTAGTAGCTGAGAGGGGTCAATCAAGATTTGGACTTAATGTTGGAGGTTGAAGCAAAAAAAGTTGTAACTGCGAGAAGAGATATAAACCGCACGATTTGGTGGGGTAGTCGGCGTGTGAGGGAAGATAAATTCAAGGTAGGTCGCTCATGGTGCATTGGTGTATGCATAAGTAAGGTACTCTAATATATTATATCATGTAAAGTAATAAGATAATTTACCGCACACATAATCAACATATTACTTGAGATTAAATAGAGGTATATGTGCATACATACAATTTAGAAAAATAACTAAGAAAGTAAGAATATGGGTATGCAGCTACAAGATCTCTGCATGATGGAGAGTGATTAGTTTCTATGAACCACAACAACTTATTATGCTCATTGATTTTCTTTCACCAAAACACATACTTTAATTAAGTTACTCAGGTTGTATTTTTCTTCAAGCTTCTATCGTCATTTCCAATATTTAAGATATTTTAAAAGTCTAAATAGCCTGCAAGATACGTGGGCCCCGCCCATTAGTCTCTCTTCCTCTCACTGACGCGTGGGCCCCGCCCATTAGTCTCTCTCCCTCTCACTGACGCGTGGGCCCCGCCCATTAGTCTCTCTCTCTCTGCCATGTGGCCCCACCCTGTCAGGCCTCTCCTCCTTCCTCTTGCTTTCTTCTTCCTTTCGCCAGCACTCGACACCGCCATTGTTGCCACTTGGAGCTTCTAGAATCTGGCCAAAACCGTCTGCAATTCTTGAGCTAGCGCCACCGTTCTTATCCCCGGCCTTCCTCGCAACCACCCGGCCCTTATCCCCCTTCTCTCGCCACCGGAATGCCTTATCCCACCGCAAAAATCTCTTGACCATCTTGCGCCGCACGTTGCTTCGAGGTTGCCCTCGTCCTATAAAAGGATGCACCAGCACTGCCCTCACCTCCTCATTCTATTGCCCCAACCCACATCGCCTCTCTCGTCCTAGCGTCGCCGGATTTTGAGCTTGAAGCTCGCTGGCCATGTGTGTTCCCTCCACCGATTCCATCGCCGTCGTCGATGCCTCACCATAATCTTCACCACCGTGAGCATCGTCGTCGCGTGTTCTACCTCGGGCGCACCTCGCTGTCGCTGGAGGAACGCTGGAGCTCCATCGTCGCAACCGACCGCACCTCACCGCCGCTTTCTTCCTCGTCACCGGCAACGCCGTCACGCCCTCTAGCCGCGTAGATGAGCATTAGGTTCGCCTTGACACATTCTTTCATTTGGTACCTTCGTCGCCGACCATAACGCCTCAGTTCGCCACAACCCTAGGGTTCCGAGCGCCACTGCCGCTCGGGGTGACGTGGCTGCCCACGTGGCAGCCACCTGGTCGCCACGCCAGTGCCACACCATCCCCTCTGCACACGTCACTACCCATGTGGTAGACACGCCAGCACGTGCGTAAGACCCCCTGTGCACTGTTTCGTAAGCTAGGTTCACGGTAGACTTTGACTTTTCATATACCAGGTCTATAGACCTTGGGTCCACATGTGAGAGAGATAATTGGAATTTCTAGTACAAAAATAAATCGGCTGAAAATTAAATCCTGATGCCGATGTCATGCTAGAATCATAAATGGATTTTCCTTCATTAAAATAATTCGGTATTTCCAGAAAATTGAATTTAGTTAATTTCTTTAGGGTTTAATTTTTCCAAGGGCTCGTTCTCCTTCATACGAGCTCCGATTTCAACGATTCAAAATTTTAAATTAATCTAAAATCAAGATCTAGCTATTTATACTAAAATTATTTAATTTGTATGCATTAGAATTTATTTGAATTTGACTTATTTTCGCTTATAGATTTTGACGACTCCAAGGAACTTGAATTAGTTGAATAAGGATAATTTGAGCAAGGCAAGTTAAATTCTTTGATCTTATTTGAGCCCAGTATTTAAAATTATTTAAATTCTGTTTGAAATTATTGCATGCTTATTTATATTTTAGTAATTTTAAATTCTTATTTTAAATTTCTATTTAATCTATTATCCTTTGTATGGCCAATGTTGATGTTTAATTAGTCAATTCCTTGACACCTTAGTTAAATAAAATAAATTATAAAACCTTATGCTTAGTCAATGCTTAGACCAGAAATCTTGAATTTGGGAGATTTAGCCAAAATGATAAATTTAATTTCACAGGCATAGTCAATGCTTTGACCAAAAAATCTTGAATTGTTTTTACTAAAGAAATTTTAGAAAATGTTTTGACATACAAAATAAAATAAAATTGGTTTAGACTTGGGCGAATTGGATAGTTGGCAGGTGCAGATTTATGTACGAGCTCAATTTAGTGAATAATTGAGGCCTAGGAGTTGTTTTGGAAATCACCCAGTCATTTAAGGATCAGTCTGTGAGCTGCAGATTGTTAAGCCAAAATCGTACAACAACAAGTCTGGTGTGGGACAGACTTGGCTAATTAGACTATACTATTTCATCATAGATGTGTCATTCATAGGTATGGGTGTCGTGGAAACCTATTTTTAATACACACATGGCGCAAGAGGGAGTTATCATTTGGCAAGAAGCCTACGGTAACGAAACTTTAGCGGACACAACTATGTTGAAATAGTGTAGAGTAAAAGCCTCGTGATAATTGCTTAGTCACACGCCTTTGGAAGCTTGTCTTGGCCGACATGTTAAGTAAACTGTCTTTTGTGGGTAAAGCTATACAAACTTTGCAGAGTAATAATCTATTCAAATAGCCGCGTCCGCGGTCATGGACATGCTGAGCAAAGTTTTCATGGATTAGACTTGATTTTGTTTAAAAATAATTTTAAACTAAGATGTTTTGGATATTTTATCAAATTGGGAAATTTAGGTAGAAAGCCTGGTGTAAGGGGATTAGTTCTTCACCATTCGTATATGGAGGTTTATCCTACATGTGAGAATTGATTAATCAAAATAAAAATTTGAATTTTAGTTATAAGTTAAAACTGCTTTGGAACTTAGTAGATGTATTTAAACTTGAAAATGTAGCTTTGTGTAGAACACCCATATAAGCATTCCTTTGATAATATCCTACATGCAATCTCTCTGTTATTAGGTGTAACTTGTGGAGTACATTTTTGTACTCACCCTTGCTTAATAAATTGTTGTTCATGAGAATAATTCTACCAAGACGGTGAGGACTTGGAGGACTAGGCCATGCCCCCAGACGATTGCATGTGTCGTATCATGTGGCCTATTTATTTACTTATGCTTTCGTTGTATCTTTTGATTTGGCCTTATGCCTAGTTGTAATAAACTCTGATTATTATTCCATAAATACGTGATATGAGTTTGCTATCATTTTTGTTTGACTGTGTACACTAGCTGTTCTGGACTAGTGTATGAAACACAGAGAATCTGGGATTCTTCGTTCCTGGGTTCGACAGTGTGATAATCTCGGCGCCGTTTATCTCATTGCAAATCCGATTTTTCATGCCAGAACCAAGCACATCGGAGTGGATTATCACTTTGTTCGTGAGCAAGTTGCACGCAAGGCCCTAGATATCAGGTGTGTTTCATCAAGTGATCAACTCGCTAATATCATGACTAAACCTTTGTCGACTCAGTTGTTCATCCGATTCAAGAGCAATCTCAACATGTCTTCATTACATCCAGATTGAGGGAGGACGTTAAGATGTGTTGTATTAGTTGTGTTTCGGTTGTAACTGTAATTGAAGATATATGTCGAAGATATATGTAATAGTGATTCAATCTCTGAATCTATCTGTAGAGCTGTTAGCAGCAGTTAGCGCAATCAACTTATCTATGTAAAGTCCTGTTGCCATACAACTCGACCACGTGGGGAGCCACATCAGCAGAAAACAGAGACTCGGCGAGAAATGACCTGCGCTGCAAATAGAGTAAAATTTTAAGGGGTACACAAAGTAAAATACAAGTTTGGAGTGTTGAGTAAGACAACCGTACAAGTTTGAGAAATTTACTCTCAAATAAATATTTACATGGTTGATCTCGCAAAGCACATTTTTGGATGGCCAAAACGCATGTACTGTCTCCTAATTGCACGTTGTTATTTTTTGATCACTTGTTCGCACCTTTAGATTTCTATTTAACAGCTTAGAAAAAACGTTACAAGAAAAATATATAAAAATCTAAACTAAACAAAAGTAAATTTAGGTGAACTTTACAAATACAAAAATAAATAGAAGTAAAAGTTACAGTAGAGTTGTGTTAAAATTGTGCATCACTTGGTATTGCAATTTTAGATTTAATACTGTGCAATTATAGGTGACTGATGGATAAGAAAATTTCAGTCAACCGAAATTTGCAAATCCGTTATTTCAAATCGAGTAACCACGAGGAATGTGCATTTATTGATCTCACAACATTGCAGTTTAAACACATGGCATTTCGCCATTTCCATCCAATATCAATACCCTCCCCTCCAGTGTCAATATGACACGGTTAATTGCCTGATTGCCTCACCTCCTTGTGAGGCTCGGGATCTGAGGACTGCCCTTGGACCTGCTCCTGCTGCCTCTGTGGCTGCTGCTCCCTTCCCTTCCCCGGCCCTTCGCCGACGAGCCGGGGCTCTGGCTCGGCCACCGCGACACCCGCCTGCGCGAGCTCCACCCGCTGTTCCCGAGTGCGGCCTTGGCAACACTGTCCTTGGCCACCTCCCGAGCGCGCTGCGGCTTCACGGGCTGCTTGTTCAGGTACTCCAGCCGCGGGAGGAGCCCCGACACCGCCTTGCGGAGCGTGTCGTCGCCGAAGTTTGTCTGGATCGGGTTCCCCAGAAGGTTGACAACCCTCAGAGAGTTGTAGTTGGCCACGACCTGGCCGAGGGCCTTGGTTGTGGTGATCTTGTTGAAGCTCAGGTCCAGGACCGCGAGCTTGAGCAGGCGGTGGAGCCCCTCGACGTCGCTGATCTTGTTTCCGGCGAGGTAGAGCTCCCTGATCGCCGTGCAGTTCGACAGGCCTGAATTTAGGAAGCAAAAACTCACATTGGTCGGTTGTTTTGATTCACATTGATTGCAGTATATTGACAAGTATGAAATTCTGGTAATCTAGCATGTATGCAAAGTCCAAACATATTTGGTGAAAGTCCGGCATGATCTTATTTTGCAGTGTTAACAACAAACAAGGACAACTCCTCATGGAGGACGGACAGAAATGAGGTCATAAAGGGGCAGTGGGTGGACCAGCTCACCGATGTGGCATCCAGTCATGCATATCTGTTCCAAGGAGGAAAATAATCTATAAGGCGCAGGCAATTACATTGATGTGGCATGGATCTATCATGTGACACGTGTCTTTTACGAATCTCAAAGCGCAAAGCCTCATAAATCATGATGTGAATTTTCATGAATTGAATACAAGGCTATTACGTCACGCTTTGATTTGCGAGCGACACGCGTGTCATCGATCATTGGTCACGTCATCATAGTGGGATCTATAATTATTTTCCTCCAAGGGATGAGCAAAGCTGGGATAGATCCACTCGATTCCCAAGGTCTGAACAAGTTAGCATATGGAGTACGGGACGCAGTCACGAGGATCATCAAAGTTCACGAAGCAAAAAGTAGAATGCGAGATGTCTATATCGGATACAGTATATGATGCATGTGGTACTAGTGTAACCAGATGAAACACATGTACTCTTGGATCTTGAGTTTTGAGTATTATTACAACGAGCAAAAAGCGTAGTCCTTTTCCATACCACAGGATGACAGGACTCCTCCTAGTTCAATTACTGGGTACCACTACTAAAGTCTGTACTTTGGACCATCCTATTACTTAGAACGGGCCAAGATTTGACCACAAATGCGATCGATCCAGAAGGACATTGAACAATGAGCAAGATACACATGCAACTCAGTAACTTCAGGCCTAGTTTTCAACAGAATATTTACTCAAATCACAGGCAAAATAAACTGATGAAAGGTGCGCATCAGGGTGCATTGCCAAGAAATGCTTACAACGTCCGATCCGTGAAATCCGATTGTAGCTGACATTGAGCACGCGCAGCCTCGTCAGTTCCCGCAGACCCTCGATGGTAACAATCTTGTTCCTCGACAGATCGAGCGAGTGCAGGCCCTTGGGCAACGATTCAGGGGAGATATGAACTGCAAAACGTTCACGTGCATTAGCCCAAGAGAAAATGGAGTTTACATGTACTTGTGTTACTACAAAGCATGAGTAGGATTTACCGATGAAGTTGCTAGACAGATTGACTGCCCGGAGGCTCGAGAACGCCGCGATCATCGGGACGACCTTGAGCCCCATGCCCGATATGTGCGCGACGGACGAGAACATGTTGAGCGTCTGTATAATGCTGTTCGCCTGGATGGCCTCGTCCGCCGTCCGCCGCCGCGCTTGTGCGTGGCCCTTGGCCCCCGACGACGACTCGGCGATCTCAGGGCAATGCGGGCGAACCGCGCCGTCGTCGTGCTCCGTGATGTCTTCCTCGTCGACGTGGAACGAACCGTCCTCGAGGCTGTTCACCCACGCGCTGACCCGATCCAGCGACGAGGCCTCGGCCGAGAACGCGACCCACTGGTTCGGAATGGGCTGTTCCTCTACAGCGACCTCCTTGTTCTTGGCATCCGGCACGGCGGTGCCCGCGTCGAGCGTGTCGGACGTGTACCCGTCGTGCTGGTGGGGCACGTGATCTGTGTCCGCAGGTGGCAGCGTTGATATGGTCGCCCCCGGCCGGTGCAGGTTCCGGTGGCTCCACAGGAACAGCTTCCACCACAGCTTCCGGCTTCGGGACGGGAGCACCTGGCTCGACGACCGCTTCCTCAGCATGACGCGGTCAGCGGTGCATGACGTCTTCACGGACGCCGTCGGGCTGGCGTCCCGCACGCCGTTGGGGGTGGTCAAGCTTCCGGCGGGCAAGGTCATGAGGTCATCGTAAGAGCGTGACTTCGTCGGCAGCAGGTCGAACGCTTTCGAGCCGGACCTCGCCGTCTCGATGTTGGAGCACGAGCGTTCCAGCCTCGATGACGCGGCCAGCACCGTGCGGCCAACGCCGGACTCGCCAACGTCCAGTGCGGCGCTGATAGCGTTCTTGTCGGCGACGTCACTGTTGTAACCGGATGAGCCTGCGCCAGCGACGAGGTCGACGTCAGACAAGCACCTCTTTACTGAGGCCTTGTCGTCTTTCTCGTCACGGCCTTCGTATGCTAACTCGGCGGCTGTGTTAGCGACAACCTTCGTGTCGCATCCTGGGGTATTGTCACTGCCTTTGACGACGACGTCGGCGGTGTCCGTCCTATCCATGAACTCCACCGGTTTCACCTTCGGACAGTCGTTTCCATTAGCCTTTTTGGCGTAAGAAACCTTGTTCGTATCCTGCAACCATGCCATGGATGACCATGCACTAACTCGTTAAAAAAAATCGAAAGTACTCTACCAAAGTTCACCAGAGAAAATTGAGGCCACCACTGACCTTTGTTTTCTTCCTCTTGCCACCGAGCAGAGCAGAGCAGCAGCTGATCTTGGCCATCTCGGACAGTCACACCGCAATTCTTTTAACACTTTTTTCAGAAAGACTTTCCTGAAGACTTTGTGCGAGGAATAGGTAGGAGAAGCAGCCAGACAGGCGTCGCAGTTCCTTAGCCGTTGTCTATGGGAGAGCCCTTCCGACGGAGAAAAGCGGAGATAGGAACGGTGCCTGCATCCTCCCGTGCCCGCACGTCGGTTAAGGCCCCGTGCGGTGGCGCGACGGAGAAGGCCAGAGTGATCCGAGAACAGAGGAAGCCGTCGCGGCCACCGGCTAGCGCTGCATGCAGCAAGAAAAAGCGCGATCAGGTCATTTGACACAGCGCAAACTAAGCACCGTCTCAGCATGGCACGGCTAGTAACGAGGATAAGAGTTCGGAGATACGACGAGAAAAGATCAAAGAGGAGAGTCGGCCATTACCAGGAACCGAACCAAGATCGCAAAGGAGACCAAGAACCCGCAGGTGCAACTGTGCTGGTGTCTTTCAGGCTGGGCTGGAACCTCGCAGGAGAGGTGGAAACAGAGGAGTCGCGGAGAGAGCAATGCAAACGCGCGTGATGGGCGAGGAGGGGAAGCGGGGCCGCGGTAGAAATAGCGAGGTAGGGAGGGGAAGCGGTCGGCCGAGGTCGAAGACCAACGTACTACGAGAGAGTGGGTGCCGCCGCGCGACGCACACGCGGGGAAACGGGGCTGGCGCACGGCAGCTTCCGACGTCACCCCGTCCCACTTGCAAACCTTGTACTGTTTGAACTTGCTCTGGTTTTTGACCCTTGAGACCTCGGGTCGGTCATGTACGTGATACAAACGCTTTGCTTTGAGTTTGACTCTGATGAGGAGATATAGTTTCTTTTTTCAAAACGTGTTGGCCGCTCCACTGGGCTGACGTTTGCCTGGGTTGTATCCTGTTCGGTGTGTCGTCGGGTTTAGGTTATACTAGCCGAATGTAGCGTGCGTTACGACGGTTTTCAAATAAATATAATATATATTATTAACTTAGAAAATCAATATTTATAATGTAATTATCCTATAAAAAAAGTTTTATACATAATTTGTATCTAATCATCAAGCTATATATATAATCTTATTATAAGCCAAAAGTACAAATAATTTAATTATTCACATAATATCTTTAAAATAATTTATACATATATGCATATCTATTCACAAAAGATTCTACCATCTCAAAAGGTGAGAAGAGGATACGATAGATGATAGACTCACCGCTATCATAAGTCCTTCCTTTGTAATAGTAAGATCATCTTCAATGTTGTGTTTTAGCTAGTTCAAATGAGGAGAGAGAAGACATTGAATCGATTTAATACATTAGAGGGGCCGATTCTAACAAAAAAAACGCATGGAATCGGACTCTACTTAGAACATCTTTAGTATATTGACCGATGTCGATTCAAAGTCATGTCACGTAAGCATTCTAGGAACTGAGCTTGTTTTTCTCTAATATATTGAACCGATTCCTACTAATAACTGGGACCATATGACCACGTTATATTAAAAAACCACAAAATAATAATATCCCCTCTCAACCACACTCTCTCCTATGTAGTTATTTAATGCTCATATGAGTTGTTTAATGCTTTGAATCGACTCCTAAAAGTAGAGTCCGGTTTCATGCATTTTTTTTTATTGGAATCGACTCTTCCAATGTATTGAATCGATTCAATGTCTTCTCTCTCCTCATTTGAACCGGCTAAAACACAATATTGAAGATGATCTTAGGAGTCAATTTAAAGCATTAAACAACTCATATGAGCATTAAACAACTACATAGAAGAGAGTGCGGTTGAGAGATGATATTATTATTTTGTGTTTTTTTTAATATAATGTGGGTTACAGTTATTAGTAGAAATCGGTTTAATACATTGGAGAAAAACAAGCTCGGTTCCTAAAATACTTACGTGACATAACATTGAATTGACATCGGATCAATACAGTAAAGATACTTTAAAGATTAACACCCTCACATCTCGAAATCCGCCGTTCTTCCTGTAATATTAGTTCTCAAGTCATAGCTGCAACGTTCATCCTGTAATAATAGTTCTCAAGTCATAGCTACAACGAGACGAACGATCAGCTCCTGTACATCATACGTGCTACACCGTCAGAGTCGGGCTCAATTATGCCTCGTCGGTTTCGATCGAGATGTGCCAAATACGAACCTGAACGCGATTTTTTTTTTAATGAACGCAAACGTGAACCTTCGAGAGAACTGTTCCGAAATCAAAGCGGTGCGTGCAACTTGGAATTCTTTTTTTATTTTGGCATTGTAAAAATAGCTTTCGTCCTATTTTATTTGCAAATCTAGCCTTTGTCCCTCTCCTTCCACGGTCGAGGAGTGGGGAAGGTGACTTTCCCCACTCGGAGAGCATGGAAAGACACGGGAGCTTGCCCAGCGCAGGAGCGACCACTTGCCGCGGTGCGTGAGCGCGGAAGGTCCTTTCCGCGGTGGTCGAGCGTGAAAACCCCCCGGTTCCGCGGTCGTCGTCCATTCCAGCGGAGATTCGCGCTGAGCACCCACCTTTCGCGCTCATCGACCGCGGTAAGAGAAGGAGAGAGACTAGATTTGCAAATAAGATGAAATCTATTTTTACAATTAAATGACGTCAGGAGTTAAAATAAAAAAGAATTCTGCAACTTGCACCTCACAAAGTGAAAGGTTCACCGCGTCTGGGCCAGGCTGCCAGCTGCGGGACGTGACGGCAAGGGCCACACCATGACACCGGCACGACAGGCACGGCGGCGTGCGGCGTGCCTGCAAATTCAGGCCGTATCCGCCCCGCCGTAAGGGCCGTTTCGTCCATCTCCCGTGTGCGACAGGCTCCTGCACACGCACGCACCTCCTGCAGGCACCGCCCGCCGAAGCAACCAACGCATGACGCCCGTCCAGAATATGCCGTGTCTACCTCCACTTTGTCAATTCCTTGATCCGTGTGGGTGTTAGCTAGTGCCATTTCCTTCATCTTTCCGTGGCCGTCCTCGTACGTATAGTGTGTCCCGTCCCTTTCGTTAGATTGTTGGGTTGCCCTGCCCCTCATCTCTACTGGATTTTTAACAAGAGATTTGATTATTTGTCACTATCAAAAATGCTGCCTATGTTGAGCGGCTTGAGCCCCACGGATCGATCTCGCTTCAACGGAAGGCGCACGACCATTTTTCGATCCTTTGTTATCGCAAAGGCATCTCCCGAAAGAATCCTCCTGCGTGCTCATCTTTGGCTTCTCGTCTTGAATTAAGACCAAACGATCTTAAAAGTGTGTTAACGACTACTCGTACAAGTGTAGAACTGTGTCACTGCACTGCACCACCAGAGAAGCATATGCCACGCGTTGTGTCGACGTTGCCGGCCATTGCATTTCAGAATAAAAAGCACTTGTTCCTTACAGCTGAGTAATCGACTCACCTCTAATCTAAAGGCAAAGCTTCTACGGATTTTTTTTAAATAATATATTTTAAAAAAATTATATAAATAAATAATCGATTTCTTTTTTACAAAACTAAACCCCTGTCACCAATTGAAATAGCGACAGCGCCCATAGAACAGGGCTCTGTCGCCAATTAAGATCCCTGTTGGATCTGAATCCCTCAATTGCTCTTGTCTAAAAGGGGTATATACCACTGAAGAAGTCAATGTCGTCAATTTAATCGGCGACAGATGTCTAGTTTTGTAAAAAGAAATTTGACTATTTATTTCTATAATTCTTTTTTTAAATGTATTTAAAAAAATTCAAGCTTCTGCTGGAGAATAAGATGCATTAGTAGCAAACACGTACTACACCTTCCTTCACCTACCTTGTTGCAGATGCCTGGTCGGATTTGCCAGCTTTCCTGTCATTCCCCAAAGATATCACAAGTCTACTTCACCTCTCCTGCCGCTGCGACCGTTAAATAATGATGCTGTCGATACGAGATCGGACCGTAATTAAACTCGTGACACCCCCGGTCGAATGCGTCAACCGCCGAGGCTACGAAGGAGATCTCAACGAGAATCAAACATAATAAACCGTACCAATATATTGTATTTTTTTTTTAGAAATGGAAGTACAACTCCCGACCTCTGCACCAACTAAGGATGCACACAGCCATAATAGGCACTCAAATTCGCCTCGAAGAGGACTTGAACCTAGGTGGTGGGGGTGTACATCCACACTTTCCCACCAACTGAGCTATGTAATATATTGCATATGTGTGGTAGAAGTTATAGGTGACCTCCTTCTCCCCCATTTACAAGAGGTTCTATTTATAGAATAGGAAGGAAGATCCCTAAAGTTACATTATTCCCCTCGGGGCTTATCTTGCTCCAGAGGTACTTTTGTCCATCGCGTCAAATAGGTCCCGACACGTTCGAGATACATGACATCTTCTGCCTTCCGTCTATACGGGTGTCGACGGGACCTTAGCGTGTGGCTACCCCCGACTGGATCCGAAGTGGATTCGCCGTGTGTCACACCTCGCCGAGGTTGGCCCCAAACGAGGTCCGGGGTGGATTCCCTGATGTGTTACGTCTCGTCGAGCTTGGTCTTCGGACCTTGTCTGGGGTTAGTCCCTAGGCCTTGTCTGGGGTGAATCCTCCGATGTGTTATGTCTTCACGAGGTTATCGTCGACTCGAGGTAGCGCAGAGGCCCTCCCGGCAAATGATAACACCTAGTTGAGGTCCTGTTAACCTCGCGCTACCAAATCCTCGACATGCATGAACATGACCTAGCTGATGACCATGACCAAAACCCCCAATGTACGACCACACAAGTCGCGATCACGGCCTTCTATTTCTACGGTAACTCGTCCATGGACGAAACTAGCTAGAGAACAATTTTATTGCCAAGAAGGCGCATATCTACTTTTAAGCGAGCCACGAAGTCGTGTTATTATAAAACGCTATGCACAGAGTCTGAACCCGGCAATGAACAATCGTCCATTGCCGCCATTCGGATCTGACACTAGTTTTCATGTGCAAACAGCCTGAAAATTTTCAACTGCAAACAGTCTGATGGGTAGACTTTCTTAGGTTAGACTTTACAGTTTAGATTGTAGTTCAAATCAAATGGTTGAGTGAAACCTACAGATCACGTATGGACCTTTCCGTGGACATTGGTTGAAAAAAGAAAAATTCCGCACGCGCGCAAAAGTGATGCCTGCGATAGTTTATTGCTTTTGGAGTAGAACTGCATGCGAGTGAATTGTCGCCATTGTTGTGGGGGTGTCCAACCCCTTTGGCTTGCCAAGCATGTCTATTAGGTCTTAGCACTAGTCTATGAGTTAAGATATTCGACCTCTTAGACTGCTAGACAAGCCTAATAGACCTTAGACAAACCTACCGGTAAACTACTGTACAAATAAATACCAGTTTACCCTTACATTTTTGTAGTCATGGAGAGACAGGATGAGAATAATTATCCCCCTACCTCTATATAAAGAACCCTAAGAGAGCATGTGAGGATAGATCTCACTTATTTTTACTACTGTCTTAAGTGACCGGTATTCTTTAGCTCCTCCATTTTTTATCTGGAGCATAAGGAGGGAAAAGAAGCAAATATCTCATCGGCTTTTGGGAGCCTTGGTAACCACTAAGGGTTTGTTTGTTTCGGCTGTACTTTCCTGAAAAGCGACTTTCGGTTGTGCTGCAGGGTTTTCTGGCTGCGGGCTGAACTACTGAGCTTTTCTGATTTGATGTTTGGTTGTTTGGTTTTTAGGTAGGCTGGCTGCAGCTTCCGAGATGTGAAATGTCTGAAATGCTCCTGATGACAGTAATGACTTATTTGATGCCGTTTAACGCAACTAACAACATTTAACAATATTTAACGATATTTAACGACAATTGACGACTAACGCAATTGACAAGAACTACTGATATTGATCGCGATTAATGACAATATACCGTAAACAACGCAATAAATCACAATTAGTGTATTTAACGATAATTATTACAATAAAAATTTATTACAACAAATAATTATTACAAACAATTATTGCATAAATAATTATTACAATAAGTTATTATTACACATAATTATTACATTGAATAATGAATACAACTAAAACAATTATTACAATAAATAATTATTAAGAACAAATCCATACCATTGTAAACTACTTCTGAGCAAGTTTCACTGATCATCTAGATATCAAGTACACCTTACATATCTCAATTTGGTCATAAAACTGATCAAGCACCGAATTGAAGCATGTTGCACGAATTTCAAGTACACCTTACCAACCTCAATTAGGTCATAATGCTAAGAACTGTCATGTTTGGATAGATTGATACAATATACAAAATTAGTGATAAAGTGACAATGTTTCGATTAGTTAGTTCGGTACAACAAAGTGACAATTCATGCCCCTCCACTACAAGTAAGCTCATCAAGGAATCACTACAACTTGTAAGATATGATCTGTCCTAGATAAATCAGTTTCTCCTCTAATGTTCATGCAAATCTTAAATGAAACTACAACTCAATTATGCATTTTGGAGATCAATTCTATGGATGATATTAAGGTCCTCATCATGTTAGACTAAATTCATTGCAACTGTAAATTGCAGCAAACATGTAAATTACAATATTCAGTACAATGGACAATACTGATTCGTACTGTCAATGTCCAATATGCAATTCATATATGATTCATCAAGTATCAAATCATCCAAGCAATTCATATATGATTCATCAATTATAAGGTAACAGGAACATGCATTAATTGAGATAATTACAATAAGAGTAACCGAACAAATTTCTATAGATGTTGAGGCTCCAGAGTTACTTCAACATACTACCGAACAACTTGAGTAACCAATACAAGACCATGTGTGAGGACCCGGAATATTTAACTAGTAACACTTAACCTCCACATGGTTCTAGCATTACTAATTAAGCATTCTAAGCCTCGATGGATATATGCTTCCCAAAATTGCAGCACATGCACATCATCATAAAATTACACATTATTTCCATACAACATACATTAACAAGTCTAGTAAAGGACATACATAAAGTAAGTTATTACAAAAGAGCCGACCGGCCAAATAACGCAATATACAAGAATGACAGCGGAAGCAAAAGGTGCCATAAGATGGCTAGAACAAAAGTCGACCGGTTAGCCACACAACCCACAAGGCAACCGACCGGGCCGCCAGCTAGACGCCTCTAAGACTACCACAGCACAACTCACAGAAGTGAGGCCCTTCAAGCTCACCTTCTTCCTCTGCAACAAATACATTTAAGCAAGATAACTGAGTACACAAAGGTACTCGCAAGACCGACGTGTGGAATAGCGGACCTATTCATATGCTACATGCGAGCTTATTTAAGTGGGGTTATATGTCTCATTTTGCACAAAGCCAACTTTATTTGCAATAATGTAATACGTTTAAAAGCAAGTTTGCAAATCTGTTTTGAAGTTGAATATAACAGCGAATTAATAATAAATACAAGTAACCACCTGGAAGTGACTACCCCAATAGCCACCACAACACAGCACGAATCCCCGATTCGTACCACCCATCAAGTTTTAATTAAAAGGTTGTAGTCTAACTCTTGAAAAGCTTACCCAAGCGTGTCCATAACCTAGGACGAGGCTATTCGAATAGTTTTAACCCTGCAGGGGTGTACCAATGTACCCACACTTCGGACCGCCTTTAAGCCACAAAGCACACTTCCGAAGGTATGCTGGCACGGCTAAATCCTACGAGACGCTTTCCAATATTGTGCATTGACTACGAGCCGCTCGTATGGATAGAAACTCATACGCTTACATTGCAAGCCGAAAGACAACTAGCCATCACGGGGGAAGCCTTTCGGACACTACAATGCTCCCAGCACCATCCCTCCTGCGACTCCCTGCGACCCGAAGCCAATACACGCCAAAGTACTAAGTCAAGAGAGGTCTCATACCCTCTAGTGTGGTTAGCACGCACAAATTGTTCGGATAACAGGTACTCACAAGATGTTCGGTCCTTAATTGACTTGGACACCATTCCAGTCACACCCAGAAATCACAACGTCTTACCATTGTGCCCAAGTCCAAATCCGTTTGCTCTTAGTTTTTGGTTTTTGCAATTTGAACATAGCATCAAGCCGAAATATAGATACATAGTAAGCATTTGTGTGATCAAGGTTATCGACAAGTCGATAACCGCCTATTTCTACCGGAAGCTAAGCATGGCTAAGCAATTAATCCGCAAAACTACTAAGTGACAAGAGCTCATCCACGAACTCTAAATCACAGCAATAACTTAGGCTCATGGTAGTAAAGGATAATCATTTGTCTAAGGAAATGCATCTACTAGGTCAACTAACGATAATAGTTTAACACAAACTAGCAATGCATACATAGAATTTGTAAACAACATAAATACTTGAAAATACAGGGATTAACATGATCAAACTGCTTGCCTTGCTGGAATTATTCTTGCTGCAGAGGAGGATTCTCAGGTTCAATAAACTCTTCGGAACCTAACGCGAAAATGCGATAAAACCAATAAGAATGAAGAACACCAAACAAAACTCAACAGCAAAAGACATCCAAATCCCATGAAATTTATACAGCAGCTAGAGGTTGATTTTAGACAATTTTAGAAACAAGAATTATTTCATTTGAACTTAGCATGAAAAAGTGGCTAAACTAAGTTCTCTCAGCCTGAAAAATCCTAATTAAATTAATTTCGGTTACTGTTCATGGCAAAAATTTCTAGAATGATCTGGAATATGAAATTTTTATGGTAGGTAGCTAAGGTCATCCTAAGAACAGCAAAATTGAGTTTGCACAATTTGGAGTTAAAATGAATTAGTTATGATTTTTTTAAGTTGTAAAACTAGCATATACCACTCTACAGGAATATAAACATGAACAAAACCTATGCTAAGTTAAAATACATTACCAGAGGGATTTTACAGACTTGGGTTTGCTCAAATTGGGGTTACACACATAAAGTTATATATTCTACAAATTTTGAAGTGATTTTCCTAACCCTTATTTCATTCAAACTTCTACTGCAACATTTACTAAATTCCAGCCTAAAAAAGTGACTACATCTATTCTTAAATTAAAATTTATCCTATCACAGAGCTACTGCAACTTGAATCACTCAAAAAGGAGCTAAAATGACAAAGTTATGCATACTTGAACATTTGAACACTTAAAAGATTCAACAACACAACCCTCGGGGAGGTCCAACAGATCCAGAGATAAACGGGAGGTCGTGGCCATTGAGATGAGATCCAACGGCTACGACCAGATGGGCGTACAGCGCACGCGAGAGGAGCTCCTCGCGCGCCTAGGAGGTCGTGACCGTCAGATCAAGATCTGGCGGTCCCGAGCACTAAGGGAGGTCCTAGAGCTCCAATCCAACGGAGGAGGTCTGGACGGTTAGGATTTCTCAGGGGAGGTCCCGACGGTCTAGATCTCCAAGAGAGGTCCTACGGCTTAAGACCACCGAGGAGGTCCCGACGGCTAAGATCTCCCAAGAGAGGTCTTAACGATCACGATCAAGCGAAGGAGGTCTGAACGGTAAGATCTAAGGAAGGGGAGGTCGGAACGGTCAAGATCTACCGGGGAGGTCTTGAACGATCCAGATTTAATCGAGGGAGGTCCGATGCGACAGGGTTTTAGCGGGAGGAGGTCTGGACGGCTCAGATGGATCTGGGGAGGTCCTGAACGGTCCAGATCGAGGCGGAGGGAGGTCTAAAGCGATAAGGTTTTATAGAGAGAGGTCTGGACGGCTACGATCTCCACGGGGAGGTCTTCAACGGTCCAGATCTGCCCAAAAGAGGTCCTGTGACTTAGCTTCTCCGAACAAGGACCAGTGGGAGGTCTTTTTGCAAAGAGGACCCTGAGGTGGTCCTGGGGTGGTCTTTGCAAAAAATGACCAGGGGAGGTCTTTTGCAAAGAGGACCCCGAAAGAGGTCCTGGGGGTGGTTTTCGTAAAATGACCATGGTGATCCTTTGCGGAAACATAGAGGTGGTCTTAACGGCTGAGATAAGGCCTAGGGAGGTCTCAACGGCTAGGATTAAAACTAGGGGGAGGTCCTGCGGCTAAAGACCTTACAGAGGGAGGACCTAACGGCTAAGAGCTAATCCAGAGTGGTCTTTCACGGTCAAGATTAACTCTAGGAGGTCTGGAGACTTAAGGTTTTCGCGAGAAAGGTTCTACCGCACAGATCTACTCGGGGTGCTCTTAACGGCTGAGATCAAACGATGGGGAGGTCCTGAGACTAGAGTTTTCCCAGAAATGAATCTAAGGCCCAGATCTAATCCCGGGGAGGTCATTGACGGCCAAGAACAACCCGAGGAGGTCCGAGGACTTGTCGAAAATCCGACAAAGTACAGAGCACCACGTTGAGCTCGCCGGCACGTCGCCGACGACCAAGACCACGGCGGCGCTAACCAACTGTACAAAAACATTCCTAATACTATTGCGCACATATTGGAACCACTCTCAACGGCGGAGCGGGCCTGTAACGCCGACAAGCCGGAGAGGTGCGGAGGAGTGTTTTCGACAAAATCCAAAAACGCGAAAAGAGGGCGCCACGAGCTAACCTAGCTAGTGATTAAGCTCTACAGAGATAAAAGGAACTTACTAGGGCACAAGAGAGGTCCAGGGGAGGTCGAAGAAGAGCTGGCGGCAGAAGCCCACGCCAGAGATGAAGAAGATGGCGGCGACCAGGTGCTCTGAGTCAGAAGATGCAAAAAGAATGATCAGTATTCCTTCGCGATGACCACGGGGTGGTCCAGTAGCAAAGAATTGAACAAAGGGCACTCACCAGAGCTGGGAACGATGAAGTCCCCTTTTGACCGCCAACTGCGGGAACTTCAATTCGATCTGCTCCTGTGAAAGCAACCCAAAAATGAGTTAGGGACCGGACTTGCGATGACCAGAGGTCCAAAAGAAAGCGCATCAAAGGGCAAAAGAACCACTGGCGCTCTGAAGTTGACGAGGGCCCCAAGGTCTGGCAATGGCGGACAACAAATGCTCTCGGTGGCTTGCGCTCGAACGCACAGAGAGTGAGTTGGAGGGTGATTGTGAGTGGAAGAGGTCCAAAGGAGGTCCTCAGGGGCATTAAGAGATCAGTGAGCAACGGCACAAAAGAAGGGGGGCCCGAGATGAGCTACGACGAGCTCAAACGCAGCTAAACTGGGAGCTAGGGGAGCAGAGCAGCGTGGAGCATGGCTTTTGGCCGAAAGTCTTCGCCACGCCGCCATCGTCCCAACCAATGAACGTTAACGGGGCGCACGAAGTGACAGACCATCCCTCCTACTGTTGAAGCGCACGGCGCGAGGTAGAAGAAGGTCAGAGGAGGACGGGGGAGTGGGGGTGGTCGCGAGCCCTAGGATTAGAGATGAACGGCCACGAGCACCCGAGAGCTCCAGCGGTTCAAGGGCAGCAGGGGAGGTCGTGGGCGTTAGATAGGAATCTAACGGCCGAAACAGCGCGCCGAACCCGAGTCTGCGTCTTTGCTTATGGTCCGCTCGACCTCGAGCCCGAGCCCAACTCAGACCAGCTTTTAATTTTGGAAGTTTGAATTGAGCTGGACTTTGAGGATTTTCTTGAGGTAGCAAAGCAACTCCAAAAATTCCCAAATTTTTACAGGAGCTTGCTACCTGGGATATTAGCCTTGTGTAAAATTTTTAGAGGTTTTGGTGCTGTACATTTTCCTCCAAAAATTCTACAATATGCTGGACCAAGGTTTGACCAAGATTTAAATTGGGTTTGACTGACCTCCAAAAATATTCAAACAATTTCTAAAAATTTTGAAATTTTTCAGAGGGGCTACACATCAACCCAAGAATTTAGGAAAATTATTTCCAGGAGATTATCACAAGATGGAACAAGAATGTCTAAGAAGAATAAGATGTGGCCAAAACGACTTGTGACCTTTGTATTCCCATAACTTCTTTACAGCAAATGCCCAGGCATACAGGAAATACAAGATGTAAGAAAAGTTTTTAATTTCCCCTCATTTTCTTACATTTGAAACACAAGTCTAAAACTTGGGATGTTACACCACGTTCCATGCAAAAAAATCCATCCAAGATAACTTCGGCATTAACTTAAAAGGATCATGATTGTAGTGCGATTCCTGTATACAGAGATATGTAAAAAAAATCTTAATAGGTAAAATGGTAGACATTCAAGATAATGCCTCACCTGATCTGTGCATGTTGCATATGACAGTGAATTCAGATTACAGTCTTACCTTCTTAGAATTGAGCAGAGCATAAACAGCATGGCCATCGAGATCCGGACCACTTGAGCTGTACAAAGAACAACATCAGAAATATTCTAGCAGATATGAAAAGACTGCAGCCAGCACTTAATGAAAAGATTTCATCAGACATGCATACTCATTGCATTTATCCAAAAGAGCAGTAACTTCCTAGTGGATGGATTTCAGATCAACTGATCACATTTGGACATTTATTGATAATAAGCCAGAACATCACAACATAACATTGGCAAGTGCTACATACAAAATAGCTAGTTTTGTGTGGTCTCTGATGAAACCAACAGAAATAGCACACAAACATTCTGGTCATCCTTATGTCGCTTTACATTTCCATGGACAGAAAAATATGCTTATGTGGAAGCAAATTGTCACACCGGGCTATACTAGTTGCAAACTACTCAGAATAATCTTCAGGTTCATTCACCTAATTCCTGTCAGCACTAAACTCAAACCTAGCTTTAACCTTCTTCAGGAAATTGCATGGCATTAGCAAGGACGCCACAAATTGTTGCCCCGGATCGGTGAGATTACAAGGGCGGTATCATGAATCTCCCCAAAAGGGAAGTAACTCATGGAGCAGGACGGTGGAGGTGTGTGTACCTGCTGGAGAAGGCCGGAGAGGACCTGGAACAATGGCGCGTCCGGCTTCGCCTCCTACGTTTCCGCGTTGGGATGCTGGGTGGAGGTGGCGTGGACGTGCGGGGGAGACCGGGCGCGGGGGAGGAGGATGGAGCCGGAGGAGGAAGCGATGGGGGAGGGTCGGAGATGGAGCTGGAGGAGGAGGAGACAAGGGAGGGAGCCCGAGGAGGAGGCACAGCCGTATCGGGGGACGACGGAGCCGGGGAAGGAGCCATCGCATCGGGGGAGGCGCCGCCGCGAAAGAAGGTGCGCCGGGGAAGGAGCCATCGCATCGGGGGAGGCGCCGCTGCGAAAGAAGGTGCGCCGGGGAGGAGGGAGATGGAGGAGGGCGGCGTGGAGGAGTGCGCAGGGGTTGATCCAGATCCAAATCTAGATCTGGGAGGAGGAGGGGTGCCAGGGAGGAGGCTGGCGGGAAGGAGGGAGCCGGGGAAGAGGAGGGGCGACGCCGACGCAGCAGGAGGTGGGGGCCGACGGGGAGGAGGAGGGACTCGGGGCCGCCGGGGAGGGGGGAGAGGGGGAGCCTCGCGGACGTGCGGGGGGAGTTGGCGCGTGGGTTATATGGAGTGGTATTCGGTGGGTAAATAATTCTGAACATTATGGGTAAATATGGAACGAGGGTGGCGGGAAGCGGCGGAAGCCTCTCGCGATTGGCTTTTGGCTTCAGCTTCGATACGTTGGTTGCAGGGGCGGATCTACAGTATGCTACAGGGGTGCACAGGACACCAGGTCAAAAAATCATTTTTCTTTATATATAGGGTAAAAATTATTTTTCTTTATATATAATTGTGTATATATAGTATGAACACCTCTAACCCAAGATAAGAGGACACCATAAGCCACAGCCTAATATAACCCAAAATATATATAGGGAGTGAGGACACCCGGTCATTTTCGTTCTGGATCCGCCACTGGTTGGTTGAGAAAGCGGCTTTCAAAAGCCGGCCATTTAGAACGGGTTCCGATTTTTTCTGACGAAATTCAGAAGTCGAAGCTGTTCCAAACTGCCCCTTACCACAACAGAAAGGGCTTCTTGGTCAATTATGTACTACTACTCCCTACTAGCCTGGCAAAGACAAAACGGAGATGCGACGAGCGTATTCCGTCGCTTCGGTAGTTTGGCTCCATTCAACTTCTAGCACCCACCTTTTTTTGGACAAAAGAACGCACCTTGACGCTTCTGTCCGCATCACGGTTTGCAAGTCAAAACTCGCGTACCACGTTTCTCTTCAGAGTCTCGCGGCGGCCAAATGCCGCCGGTATGCATCGCGCGGGAATCCGAGACTGCGACGTAGACGGCGCCAAGAGTTCCCGGTCGTATTAGCTGTAGCACTTAAGCACCGCGCTAGCGTGTAGTACTAGGATTAAACTATAGGCGCAACTTGGGTTCAGACTAGGATGGGAGGCTATCCATCGTATGCTCCGGTACAACACAAGGGGAAAATGGGTGTAATATTTTTTTCAACGATCACAACAAAAACACTATAAGGTTTCAAATTAGGTGGGGGAAAGAAGAGGATGTAACGTCTCAGACCCAGTTCAAAAATGCACAAGGAAAGAATGGGTGCAGTTTTTTTTTCAACTGCCGCAATATTTTTTTAACGGTCGCAACAAAAAAGACGAAACATCTGGAGAAATATGTACAATATTTTTTTTTCAACGGTCGTAATATTTTTTTCAACGACTGCAACAAAACGACTTGTTCAAAAATTGTTGCACCTAATCAGGAGATGATCTCAACTCACTACTACATCTCGCGAACAACACGAATCCTCCTCTTGACATCTGATCTACCAGATTTGGAAAAATGGAGCAAAAAGGGAGCAATTTTCTTACAAGAAAACAGAACAAAAGTTTAATCGAGCTCTGTTTTTTGTGTTCCCCAATTGGTAGTACCTCTGTTTCTTGCCGTATGCTGCCTATGGTTTTCTCGGAAGCACGGCCGCCATAGCGTCCCTGATCTCCATCTCCACCTCCGCTTTGGCCCTGACGAGCTCCATCCGGTCCTCGAGGTACTTGTGCAGCAGAGCCACCCAGTGGGCCCCCGCGCCCTCCGGCGGTGGTGAGCAGCTACCCCTCCTCCTCCGAGGCCGGAACTGAATGATGGTCACGGTGAAACAGAGCAACGACAACCAGAGGAGCACCAGCGACACGACGACCAGGAGCAAGCAGAGCGCTACAGCTGCGGTGCCCGCCGACCGCCACGTCGGCGATTAGCGGGAGCACCCCATGCATCTAGACGCTTAGGGAATCCAAAAATCATATGCATCGGTGTATTTGAGGGCAAGGAATGAAGTTGGACTAAAAAGCTTGGTGAACAAAATAGATGAGAAGTAACAGGAGAGAGAAAAGCTAGAATGTGCATTCATTTTTTTAAGATTAAGGAAAAAGGATGTACAGTTATAGGAGTGAAGTAGGCGTCCGATACGGTGGTTCCAACGGGCGTAGCAGTGAATAATTCTTTTTTTTTTTCTGATTAGCAAGTCACATCACTCTGAAGTTCTGAAGAACATTCTCGTTGCCTTTTATTTTTGTTTGAAAAAGTAATGCTCGTTGCCTTGTGAAGCAGAAGGAAATAGGAGACTTAGAGCCGATGAACTCACAGCACCGACGGCGGCTTCCTGTCGAGGACTAGTTGCGGAGGACGACGGCCGGCGGCTACGAGCTCGCGCGGGTGCTGGGGCGGTGGGGGAAACTTTTTTTATTAATTAATTCTTTTTCAAAATTAATTTTAAAGTTAACTTTGACGTACTTTATTTTCAATTATGACCCATTTGATCACGTCATCACTCATGACGTGACAAAACAACATTGTCACGTCATAAGATAAATCTGCAAAAACACATTTTTTGTCACGCCACTGGTGGTGGCGTGATCAAACAACACTGTCACGCCACCACCCGTGGCGTGACAAGAGTTGGCCCAAAAACGGGCTGACGTGACAGTGTTATTTGATCACGTCACGAATGGTGGCGTGACCAAAAGAGTCAGAATTGAAAATAAAGTGTGACGAGGTTAACTTTAAAATTAAATTTGAAAAAAGATTCATTAATAAAAAAAATTCGCGGTGGAGAGCAGAGGACGGAGAAACGAATAAAAGGAAATAAATTTTAGGCTACTGGGCTTTTCTGTGATAGGCCTAATAGGCCGCATATATGCATGGTCACAATTCGCGGCGTTTAACAAGGCTACTAGCCCATAAATTGCGGTCCGTTTCGATCGCGAATGCGGATCACAGTGAAAAAAAAACCGAACACGCAAGTAAACCGTTCACATGATCGGTTTATGGTTCATTGGTCTAACCGTTGGTTTTTTCGATCAGACTATGGTTTAATAGTAATATTATTATAATATTTTCTGGCCGAATCTATGAGATCATGTAAGCTAATAAAGATGTATATACCCACTTAGACCAATAACGAATATAGTCCAAGTGGTTTACTCCATTGTGAGGAAGTAAGAGATCACTAGTTTGAAACATATATATTTTTAAATAATTTCTACCCGGTTTTTTGGCAAACCATCCAAAGTCCAAAGAGCAAACTGGACTAGACCAGACTCAGTCCCGGTTTTTTCCGATCAGTTTTTTTGTACTATGATATGGATTGTGATCGACTTCTCGGGTGCCTAATGGGTAATTCTACGCAGCCGAGAGTCTCCCTACACCAAAAGTCCATCGACCGCTCCATTATGATCGATCTTATCCGCTTAGTGGTGATCGGACGATTCTTGGTGGCCCAGGAATGGTCGTGATCCAAAGCCGAAACCTCGGGGTTTCTAACGGATAATTCGACATAATATATATTGTTTCTTTCGAAAAACACCACTCACCACTGGGCTTGGATCGATCTAGGCCGTGCTGCAATGTGATCGAACGGTTCGCTAGGACCCTAGGGTGGATCGAGGTGATTCCTCTCGCTGACATGTGGGGACAGTCAGCAGTGGCTTCCGCCCGGCCTCCCTGACTAGGAGGCAGTGGACTAGGGCCTGTTTGGTTTGTGACCCGAGGGAGTCATACCAAAATTTTGGTAATGCCAAAACTAGGGCAGTGCCAAAACCAGAGCAAAAAATAGTATTTGGATCGTAGTCATATCAATTCACTGGTAATGCTGAAATTGATGTGTTTGGATTGTAGCCATGCCAAATTTGTGAGTATGACACGTGGGTCTCGCATGACAAATTTTTTTGCCCTAAAATATATCAACATGAGTTTTGTTTTGTTGATAAAATGATAAAGAACACAACGATTCAAACAGATCACAAATCGGACAACGGTCGCGCATTCGTTGGCTGCAGGAAGGAGATGCTAACACACGCTTCTTCCACTTTCATGCCAACCACTCTAAGCGTCGCAACTACATCTACAAGCTCAAAGTTGACGGGGACTGGATTGAGGGGCAATCCCAAATACAGGAAGCTTTCAACATGCATTTCGTCAACCTCTTTGGGAATCCGGTCTCTCGTGCACACACCCTGGACTTGGAGTTCCTCAATGTTCATTCCGTCGACCTTTCAGCACTAGACGCTAATTTTTCCGAACAAGAGGTTTGCGAAGCCATTAAAACCCTACCATCAGGTAGGGCGTCGGGCCCAGACGGTTACACCAACAATTTCTACCAGCATTGTTGGGATTTCATAAAACCAGATGTGATGACTTCTTTTCATAGCCTTGGTCGCTTGGCTGGGGGTAGTTTTGGGCGGCTCAACCAAGCCCTACTCACTCTGCTGCCTAAGAAGTCGGACACCAAAGAAGCCCGCGACTTTCGTCCTATAAGTTTGGTGCACAGTTTTGCTAAGCTTTTCTCCAAAGTCCTTGCCAGGAGACTAGCCCCACATCTTGCCAAGGTCGTGTCGCCTAACCAGTCTGCGTTCATCAAGTCGAGATCGATGCGAGACAACTTTCTTCTGGTGAGACAGTCTGCTCGCCTTCTCCATCAGCAGAAGAGAGCAACTTTTCTATTAAAACTGGACATTGCGCAGGCTTTCGACTCGCTGTCTTGACCTTTCCTGTTGGAGGTCCTTACGCGCAAGGGGTTTGGGCCCAAGTGGAGGGAATGGCTAAGCATCATGTTCAGATCAGTGTCCACCAGGGTTCTCTTTAACGGCAACCCAGGTCAACCCATCTCGCATGGTCGGGGGCTGCGCCAGGGAGACCCATTGTCGCCTTTGTTGTTCATCATAGCCATGGATGTGCTGAACAACCTCCTCGCGGTGGCGGAATCTGCCTCCTTGCTCCAGCCGATCGGCGGTAGGCGAGGCATCCCGCACCGGCTCTCCCTCTACGCCGACGATGCGGTCGTTTTCCTCTCCCCGGTCGCTACTGATCTGCATGTCATCAAACAAATCTTACAACTTTTCGGCGAGGCGTCGGGCTTGCATACAAACCTTACCAAGAGTTCCATCTCGCCTATTCGGTGCAACATTGAACAAACGCAGCTCATTACCAATGAATTGACATGCGCAGTTTTAGATTTCCCATGCAAATATCTTGGGCTGCCACTATCTTTGAGAAGACCCTTAAGAGCATATTTCCAACCATTAATTGATAAGGTCGCAAACCGCCTGCAAGCCTGGCAAGCCGGCATGATGTCCCAAGGAGGGCGGCTAGTGTTAGTCAGGTCGGTGCTGACATCCATCCCAGTGTACAGTTTTATGACCCTCGACCCACCCCTTGCAGTTATCAAAGAAATCGACAAAAGGAGAAGAGCATTTCTTTGGAAAGGCACTGAAAATGTGTCGGGAGGCCATTGTCTTGTCGCTTGGTCGACCATCTGTCGGCCCCTCCAGTACGAAGGACTGGGCATACACAACCTGCATGTTCTAGGAAAGGCCCTCTGCCTTCGTTGGCTTTGGCTACAAAGGGCATGGCCGACAAGACCTTAGAAGGGCTTGCTGGCGCAAGCTGGACGTGTTGAGGAAGATATGTTCAGTGCATCGCTCACCGTGGAACTTGGCAATGGTGCTAACACCTGCTCGCCTGGACGGCGGCTCGTGGTCGTAGCATCCTTCCTCTTCCGCGCTTGGCTAGGGGTTCCCACTAGACTGCGGAAAACCAGATCGGTCGCTCAAGCTCTACACGATAACTGCTGGATCTCGGACATCAGGGAACCGGATCCTCACTGTGTTGGCGAGATCATTCGTCTTTGGGGTTCGTTGCAGACCATAAACCTCCACGTGGAGCACCATGATAGGGCCATCTGGCGTTGGGAAGCCTCAGGTCACTATTCCTCCAAGTCGGCCTACAAGGCATTTTTTTGGCTCGAGCGAGTTTCCGAGCATGGAGGCTATTTGGCGCGCGCGACCCCCTCTGAAATGTAATTTTTTTTGTGTGGCTTGCAGTCCATCGCCGTTGTTGGACGGCGGATCACCAAACCAAACATTAGCCAATTTTTTAAAGTATTATCAAAATTTTGATTTGGCAAGTTAGGGTGTTGAACCAAATAGCCCCTACATCCCCATCGGCTCTGTGTCTCCAGGCAAGATCTCGATCTTGCGGCGCCGATCGCTCCTAGTCTCAGGGCCGCTGCGCTAGACGGACGTCCCGCGTCGCACTATCTCCGATGCCGCCCCCGAGCTCTGAACCGGCGACGGCGAGGGAGCATCTTCTTCCCTGTGCCAGGTTCAGCTGGAAACGGATCTTTTGCATAGAAAAGATAAAGGCACATGATCTACATTAATGATATTTCTCCACCATCGAATCAAAAAGCAAACGCTCAGATCAAGTGCTATAGTTCTGTCTATACGGTGGACTGCTACATCAATATATGTGCATAGTACGAAATCGTCTTATATCTACAGAGTGCGCTACAATGATCTGCAGTACTAGAAATAGTCCCCTGCAGTTACTACAGGGGATTTGCTTCCGGTTTAGCCAAGCTCTCGCGGTTACCGGTGAAAGCTACGTATTAGGCCCCTTGTCTGATCACCAGAGAGAACGGTTCATATCAACAGCGCGCAGTTTAAAAATGCTAGTGTTAAATAGTGAAAGAGATATTGTTTCAACAGTGCTGTTTGCAATGTAGTGGCAAACTCGAATTACTATTACTGCTGTGCCTGCAGTCCTGTGGAGGATCCCGGTCCATTACTGGTACTTATCCCTAGACGGAATCTGATCGATCATTGCAGCTGCATTGACATCAACTTGCGTCCTTGCCAGATGCAGCTCACTGATTCACTTGCTTGTCACTGCTATATGGACATCTGAATCAATCTGTACGCATAAAGCTAGACTTTCCGGGTGTACGGTATTTGCTCTCGCTTTGGTGAATTACTAGTGGCCTCCGCGCGCCACGTGGAGACGTAGATGGAGAAAATAGCGGAAACATATGTTCGAGACTGATATTCAATTACAGAGTAACAATTGAACAAAATATATCCGGTATCAGAGGAAAAAAATCATAATCTAAAAATAGATGTTTATCAAATAGTGAAAGAACCATTCCGACGGGGATTGCTGTGTTTTATTCTTGTCACCTTGTATATCTTTCCAACTTCCAATCCAACCATTAAACCTGAAAAGCAATAGCATTAGTTTTTCAATGAAGTCAAGTGAGGGGCATATTCAATACTGAAAGGTGATTTTATATGTTTATCTCATTTTTTTGTATGATGGATATCACAAACTCCTCACCGAAAAGCAGTAAGATTGTTGATGTGTGACAAAACTGAAAAGAAAAAAAAACAAATGAATGACTCCTCAACAGGCCAACCTTCAATTTCCTACTTTTGAAACTAAAACACTATTGAGTAAATATACAAAAGGAGAATTTCAGCAAAAGCCTGATATCACCAACAGGAATCGCAAAATCAACCATAAGTTGGTATGATAGGTATTTTTTAAGAAATATTAACCAACAGATGAAAAATAACCAGCAAAAATTTTAACAATCAGAATTCTAAAATGCAAAATAAAGCATCATTAGCATTACAGCAAGGAGAATGCACTTCCCTTGCGTCATCTAGCAGGTAGCTACAACAAAGTAGTATCAGGAATAGCTAGCAAGAAATATTTATGTGATTAAAACACATTTTCTGCCAAATAATGCTAGACATGTGTTCGTATGTCTGACATTTTCTGAACTTTTTTTAGTAGAATAGGAATTGAGAAGCTCACTCTTCTAAGAAAAGCAGTCACAGTACCACAGTTGATGTAGCCATGCAGGTTACAAAAGATTTCCTGTATCTGCAAAACATAAAACAAATACGTTAACCTTATCACAGAATCTGAGAACAATGTAGGCAAATGGAAATTTGGGAACTGCAGAGGAAATTATAGAACCAGAAAAAGGTCCATTTACACCAAGCCTAAAAGTATATGGAGAGAATAACCACTAAGCTATCATGTATTTGTTGACTATCATCCAATGTGTAAAATTTGTCATATTCAGGCGACTTGAAATATGAATTGCTTCCAATAACTAAGAAGTAACAAATAATGTATATTTTCTTCATGTTTTCTTCTCTTGTAGCAATGGTTTGCCCTGAACTTCCTTAACCTACTGAACTTTAACTATCAACCTAAAACTCTAAAAGCATGAATATTTTCTTCTCTTGTAGCAATGGCTTGGTCTGGACTGCACTTTATCAACTTACAGCTCCAAAAGCATGTATATTTTCTCCTCTTGTAGCAATGGTCTAAACTCTATCAACCTGCAACTCTAGAAGCACACCTACTTTATTTCTCCTACCAATAGCCTAACTCTACAACCATAAACACAAAACAATGGTTTGAAGCATCAGTGTGACAAAGTCTACTAACATGGAACAGTAGCCGAAAGTACAACAAAGAGAATTGAGTTGCCAACCTATCGATTCTTCTAGCGGAAAATAATGCAAAAAGCGCATGTTTCCAGACTTGAGACAAATATGAAACTTCAATGATGTTAGACACAAAAAAAAGGCTAATTCTAAAGGCAAACAAAAAAATACTAATAAAAAACAACTTTGGTTAAAGCTAGCATGACCAATTTATGGAGACAACAATTATTTCGCTCATCAAGAAATGATAAAAGGACGCATCCATTTACATTCCACATGCACAAAAAGCAATCCCAATTCATCAACACCGAACGGTCTTCTATCATTGCGGGCAAGAAAAAATCTAACAGGCACAAAACATTTTCTTGAGCTAAGCCTTTGTTTTCTTGTATGTTCACTCATTGGTAAACTGGGATCCACAAAAGTATAGCAAATATTGCCATACTGGATTTGTGAAGAATACAAACCTGGTATGTAGATTAACCTGGTCTAGCCTTAATGAATAATGACTCATGCGTGTGATTAAAAGGATAAAGACAAACAATTCCTTTTATGCGTTAACGTCGTGAGCAGTACAGGAGGAAAAAAAACATACAGACATATAGGAAAAGATCTCAACTACCAACAATGCAGCAGGTCAACATCTATGAAATCTATGGCACTTCCTATGGCAAAAAGAGGAACAAAAATTAACTCATCTCAGTATACTTAAAGCTCTCAACATTTAAACTACTATCAAAGCAAGCACAAAAATTAGATGTGCATACGAACAAAATTCAGATACATGAACTAAAAGTCATGGAGAAAGAAGATAAGTAAAATATAAAATGTAGCAATGCTAGTGACCAACATGAAAATCTAAAGAAATGAAGCAATATTGTAAAAGATCTGAATATGCCGAACTGAAAATGATAGAGAAAAGGTTTAGACAGAGAAGGCATTCTAACCTTGAAGGGGACACCATAGCTCCCTTGAGGCAGAACCAAATCCCATGCCACACAGCTAATGCCTATCGAATGTTTGTGGTATTACTGAACTGGCTGGCTAGCTTCTCACCCATGAAGAAGTGGTACATGCAGCTGCTATTCTGGCAGGACGTTATGAGAATGTACGCATGACAGAGGGCCTCTTCAAGTCCATTTAGCGGCTTCCTTGTCTCTCGGCGCTGCATCATCTCTAAGCTCTGCATGCTCTGCAGCAGGTCAGCGATCATCTGGACCCACTGCACGAGCTGCTTGCAAGCCTCCTTATTGCGGAGAACCTTGTGCACCGCTTGCATGATCATTGAGGTGGGTCCAAAAGCATCCAATCCAGACAGCTGGCAATGGTGGCTGCCTGCCCCCAAACTGTTCCACAGCACCATCTCGTCTTCTTCACTTCAGAATAGTGCACCACTAACACCTGCAGAGAGTTTTCTCAACCAGATGGACTATATATAGATGCCAATAAGGCAAGAACCATACGTTGTACATGAATAACACCAAAGTTAGTGCATTGAAATTCACCTCAAACAAAAAGGCGCCTTTGGCACAGCTCAGCACAGCATCTGCATATCCCAAGAGAGACCACGATAAACCAACGTGCCAACCACCGTCTCCTCCAATCGTCGCCGATATGGTTGACTCTTTACTACGCATTGGCCATACAAGACGACAGAACCCCATCTCAAGAGGTTCGGTTCTCGACAAAGCGTGATCTTTGTCGATTCCAATGAGACCAAATTAAGCGGCATAGTCCACACTTGAGCACCAGGCGGCGCTCCGATTGAGGCGCGGCATTAGCTGCGACAAACACGACCTACTCAACCCTCCCCAGCAAACGACACTGCCTCTCAGACAAGGAACAGAAAGTCGGACACTCCCGAACATTTCCACAAACACCTTGTGCTCGCAGAGGCAGGCGTACCTTGTAGAGGATAACACCAAGCAAGGTCGGGCTTTTCCAGGGTTCCGGGAAGACCCAGGCCATGGAACCGCGCGGCAACCTCGCGCACCCTTGTCGTGAAGGACGAGCACCTTCTGGATTTGCTTCCGCGCGGCGAGACCAAGAGAATATTTTGGCTGCTCGATAGCTGGCGCCTCTCGACGGAGCGAACACGACCCTGATGTGATAAGTCCCAAGTGTCCAAGTGGATCCCTGCAAGAAATTTTGTAATTAAGTAGCGAAACATACAACAAATAGACCCACAATCGCATCGCAAAGCGAGCACAGGACTCGTCCAACTCCCTAAAATGCATCTGCATCCCGGGGAAACAAAAGCTCACCATCCTGAAATCACCGCACCAACCAACAGTTCCTCCCCAATCCGAACCTCAACTCTCACAAACCAACCAGATCGAAGCGAGGCGGCTCGGGGAGGGGTAGGGTTTTTAGTACGTACCACCAGGAGTAGGCGGTGCGGCCGTCGACCCTGAGCGCGAGGAGGAGCATGAAGCAGAAGAGCACCGTGAGCCGCCGCCTGCGCTGTCTCCCCCACCCCCGCCCACGTCTGCGCACGCTGCCGCTGCATCTCTTCCCCTCCCTAAACTGGCCAAGAAAATTTGTCAAAAGAAGCTCCTCTTTTTCTTGGCCTCCGCTTCCTTGGGCTTCTCTCTTGAGGGAGAATGGAGGGATAAAGTGAGCAACAAGGGGGAAGGGTTTCTTTCTCTCTTTCTTCAGTGGCGATTTTGTGGCTGAAGGAGCAAGAGTTAGTCCAAATCGGCAGTGATGCCCTGATTGTGCGTACAGTAAAGAGTAAACATAGTGATTCAGCAATGAACTGCAGGGTTTGGAATGTCAAATACAGAATCAGCTTGCTGTTTCTCAGCTAGGCTTTATGCTATCTATCATCTGTAATAGGATGGCGTCATATTACCCAACAAACTTCAAGATAGAAATTTCAGTCATATATCTGATTGGTTGGACGAAAATACCAGTGTTCACATGGGTAGCACCCCCCAATTACATACACATGGTAGTGCATTACGCACTGCCAATATTACATCAAAAAAAATGTGGAAAAAATATTCAAGGATGCACATGCTAACATGCACTACTGTTAACGTCGAATGTACCTGAAAGATTTCAAGATCAAACTCAATATTAGTTGAGACATTGCAACCAAGGATGAATTTGGTCTTCAAAATTTGCAGCTCTACACTATCCCATAAACATATCTGAATTTGTTTTTCACAATTTTTAGAAAAGTCCATCATGCACTTTTTGTAAAGAGGGTAGCTATCCCCACCGGTAGCAAGTCTGCACAACACCTCAATTCCCAAATCAGAGGAACAATACACAAATAGAAAAGGAAGCAAGGCTGTAAAATTGTACACGAATTTGCAAACAGCGGGCACAAGAACAAAAGACTGCTGAGGATCCCATGCAGAACAGTAGCAGCTTTGTCTTTGAAACAAAATTTTACTCGAAGCCAAAAGGCTTCCAAGATACAAGCATCTCTCTATACATGACAAAGGTTTTAAACAAACATTATTCCAGGATTGATACAACCTGTGCGCATAAACCAAATAACAGAAAAATAAATAGAAATAAGAAATCTGTGGACTTTTGCAGCTATAGCACCCTCCACAAAACTCGTCACAGTTTTTTTTATTGCTAAATGCTGATTCCACCATAGCATCTAAAATTGAATGGTCTTGCATTCAACTTATTCTAATTTGCCGAATCTTCTATATTGTCAGGAGCAGGAAGTGTGGCAACAAAAGGAAAACTGTATAACTAATTGCGAGACTGAGAAAGGCATCAGCTTCTTTTAGCAACGCTTTCATAGAAGAGTATGTAGCCGTTATCAGTGTTACCACTGAACTCTTGTGCTGAGCCAAAGAATGTCTGTACCATGGACTCGTCAGTCATCTCAACATTCTCGTCATCAAAGAACAACCAGTGGTTGTGGCTCTTTACCAAGCTGATATAGTGGCCGTGATTTGGGCCACTTCCAACATGAACTAGCACAGCAAAAAGGGAATATTCCAAGTCTGAGTTGTCAACGGTGTTGATGAGTTTAAGCTCCAGAGGGAAAACAACTCGGTATGATAGCTTTTTGTAGCGACCAAGCTGCTCAATGTACTTGAAGCGCTTGAGATGAATTACCAGGATGTTTGGTGGTTTCTTTATCTTCATCCTTTTCTGTGCTTCTTGTAAACTGAAATTAAGAAACATTTCTATCACAATCCAAGATAAATACAGATCATCCAAATATATGAAAATAAACAAGTGATATAACAATTTTGATATAAGAATATCAGAGCAAAAAATGTCAGTCAAAAAGGAAAATGATATGACTGCTAACATTAAAAATACACAACTTTTGCGAAGTAAACAGCTTATAAGCTCCATGTGCTACTGCATGGTTTATCAGAAGATTTAAACACATAGTACAATCAAGCAAAACAATCAGAGGTAATAACTAACATGACCGGAAGCCTCTGATGCTACTCTATCGAATCATTATGTGTGCCACTGAGTGTAGCCATGTTACAGAATGTCAACCAGGAGGAGATAGAGATATCGGATATAACATGAGGAAACAATGGGCAATCAAAGGAATGGGAATAACATACCTGCAGCATTTGTCACAGAAGAACTTATCCTCAGCATTCAAAGTCTCTGTTGAGCTGAAGTTTTTAAGACAACTGGTGATTGAACTATTTTGTTCGATATCCAGGCTCAGGTCAAAAAATGTTTCATCTCTATCAGTGACAGTTTCACATCTTAAACATCTAGTTTCATTAGTCAATATTCCCTACAAAAATAGAAGAGCAACAGGCTCATCTCCGAGACTGTAGTAAGAGCAGAAATTGGAGTGCACACATGTGTTCACAAAAAAGCATGTTGGCAGAAATGGATGAAAACTCACCTGGAAGCATTTGTGGACCAATGTAGTAACCGGTTCTTTATGACTGCCATGGGGTTGACCATTAATAGGGTCATTTGAATTCTTTTGCAAAGAGGAATTTTGAAGAGCTTCTCTAACAGCATTAGATTCTTTCTCAAGAATGTCAACTAGCTCATTCAGCAAGAAATTCAAAAATTCATGAGCATCCTGTAAAATACAATAGTGTTTTCAGTCAATGGTCAACTCCCAGGTAGATCTTCCAATGAAAATGTACCAACAAGACAATATCCCCAAACTTACACTAACATAATAAGGAATAAGAAATTATCATATAAATGGCATAACCGCATAAGCTTGAAAGTGAACAAAAAATTTCTTTGCAACAATGAAGCCCATATCTATTGTAGGTGTTCTACAATGGTGATGCATACTCTCACATCTCATCAGCACAGATTCTCAGTTTCTCATAGACAACTAGCCAAAACAGATATGGCCTTTGCCAAAAATAAGCCCAGGACCAATTCTAAACCATTAACAATTTGCAATATAGAGTATCTAATGCAAACCCATCTCTAGGTGCTATCTTGTAAACTCACATGTGAGCCACTGGGTGACATAGATGATTTCTCAATGTGTGAGGGGGTTATTGCAAAATGTTCATTCATGTGACCTTCAAGCGCATTTAAATCTAGTTCATCCAAATCACATCCAACGATCCATATTATGAGTTTTCATATAGCACATAGAGATAGGTTTGCAATAGAAATCCCCCCTACTTATTAAACATTTTGTCAATCTAGAGTAATCGGATTGTTGTAATTTGTAGGTACTTAAATATATATACTTGAATTTAGTACCATTGGAACCAAATCAGACATCAAGAATTGCTCACTGAGACGCATCTATACAAAATCAATGTACTGAGTCATCCCTAGTAATGATCATATCATTCACATAGAGAAGAAGGAGCGTCTGACCCCGAGGAGAGGTGTGTACAAAGAGGACGGGGTCGTGATCACTGGCGGAGAAGCTAGCAGCAGTGACAACAGAGGAGAAGCGGTCAAACCAAGTACGAGGGGCTTGCTTGAGCCCATAGAGAGAGCAACAAAGGCGACAAACCATACCATTATGGACAAAATACCCAGGGTGGCTGCATATATACCTCCTCACGCTGCTCACCGTTGGGAAAGACATTATTGACATCCAGCTGAGAGATAGACCACTATCGAATAGAGGCCACAGCAAGAAAAGTGCAAACAGTTGTCATGTGGGTTATAAGAGCGAAGATCTCATCGTAGTCACGACCATGCTCCTGCTGAAAATCACGTGCCACAAGACGAGCCTTGTAGCGATGCAAAGTAGCAGATAGGTATCCCCAGCAAAGTCAGCAAGGAACACACGAATGGCCGAATCAAAATGAGTACAAACCATGGTGGTGAACATCTGGTAAATTGAGAGAAACAGACTGCGAGAGTACATGAAGTAGATCTAAATATGACGAGAATAATCATCAATAAAGATCATATAGTATCGATGACCCATTTTCGAAATGAAGGGAGCCAGACCCCAAATGCCAGAGTGGACAAGATCAAAAGGACGAGCAGAAACAGAATCACTAGAGGGATAGGGGAGCTGCAGCTGCTTGCCAAGCTTGCAACCCATACAAGGTAAAGAGGTGTCATTAGAAACAGACCCAAGAAGGCCATGATCTACTAGAGACGACAGTTACGATCCAAAGAGATGGCTCAAACGATTGTGCCACTGAGATAGAAGCAGTAAAGAAAGCATCAAATATAGAGGCAGGTGTAGTGGCTGACTGACTGGTGGAGACATCAGAAGGAAGGTGCAGCTAGTCGAGCTCCCAAAAACGCTGCGAATCACGGCACCGACGGCTAGCACCAAGCAGAGTCCCCGTGCGGCGGTCCTAGACACAACAAGAGTCAGACTCAAGAATAACACGACGATCGTGATCAATGATCTAACCGACTGGCATAAGCTGTATAGTAAACTTAGGAACATAAGAGACAGTAGGAACATGAAAGGATGAAGTGGAAAAGATGCATCGGCCTGCAGCAAGAAGAGAGGTACCATCTGCAGTCTGAACAGTGAAAGAACAGTGGAAGAAAGAGCTGTGGGATTCAAAGAAGTGAGGTGAGTAGAATTTTGTGTCATGTGAAATAAAACACCAGAGTCCAAGATCCACAGAGACAAAATACTAGACGAGGGAGATGGAGGAGGCGAGGAGGACTGCTGAGAAGCAAAAGCCAGACGAGCAGAGCCCGAAGAGTCTTTGGACATGAGCTCGGGGCAGGGGAGGCAGCGGCGGCCCGAGGACCGAGACAGAGACCGCGGCGAAGGCCGAGGAGGGGAAAGGCCCCACCTCCCGCCCGTCGGGGTGCTCGCTGCCGTAGAGGTTGGCGTCGGCTAGGTGCGTAGCCGCTAGGAGTACGAAGAGGAGCTCGTCGCACTCGACGGCCTCGCATTCGAGCCGCTCAACGCGGACCTGCAGTGCAATGCCCTCTGCCTCAGCGAGCCTCGCACGGAGGGAGGCGGCCTCGTCACTGGCGGCCGCGAAGATCGCTCGGGGCGACGAAGTGATGGCAAGCACCTCCGCGGCGGCCCACTCCGCCTTGCAGAGCTTCTTGGCGCTGTCAGAGGTGGGGTCCGGCCACAGGGCATCGGGATCCGACGGTGGGATCCAGTGGCGACGTCGGGGCTGCGGGCGGCAGGACCTGGCTGGCGGGCTACCCGGGGCGGCGGGATCTGGCAGGGCGTCGAGATCTGGCGGCATGCTTCCTGGGGCGGCGGGACGGCTTGGTGCAGCGAGCTCCGGGCGTCGGGGAGGCTCGGGGCCTCGGGACGAGGCGGCGGCTGCAGGAGAGCCGAGGCGATGCAGGCGCGCCGGGCAGAGCAGGGGCGGCGGGCTACCGGGCGGTGCTAGGGCGACGCAGTGGCGGTCCGAGTAGGTGGCAGCGTCGGGGCAGCGGACGGGGCGACCGAGCGAAGCAGAGGACCGACTGTAGAAAACCCTTGTACAGTCTACCAGCTTAATCCAGAGGGCCAGAGTACAATACTTTAAATAATCATTAAGACCATAATGTGACCGCATATTTTGCCCAAAACTATGGAAAATATATTGATAAATGCATTATTCACCAAATATATTACCTGGTGCATATAGCTGCGGAAAAGCTCATTCTGTTTCTTCAGTCGTTGTATAAAACGCTTAGGAGCAATAACACCCGTTTTCTTCTTCTGGTTGCTGATCTGTATGAACAAAGAACAGAATAATTATTTTGTTGCAATGCAGTATCCATTCCTTCTTCAGTGTACTCCAACAGTCACTTTTATCAAATCATAGCATCTTAAACAAGCAATAGGCTCCAGGTAAAAGGAACTACCCAATGAACGTTGGTTTTCTGACTAATAGATAATAAGGAGAGTAAGAAGCAATTGTCTAGCACCTATATCATATATATCCTCTCACTACAGAGCTAAACACAAACCTATCCATTAAATTGAAGGGATCAAGCAAGGAAATAACATACCCTGTCCCATGGAACTTTCCCATTTAAGATTTAACAGGCATTGTTCTTATGATCTTGCCTAGGTTTATTCTATTACACAGAATTCTGCACATTGCTCCTAGTCCAAATTTTTTAATTTGACGCAAGCACCACTCCAAGTGGTTACTGACAGACGCCAACTTGTTCAAGGAATATACATAGTATACTGCAAGTTTCTCATGAGAAACTCTCTAAAATGAACCCACAACGTCGTTGGGGGTAATCCCATGGTATTAAACATACATGTCATAAACTATCAGTTAAGATTAAATGTGTTAATAAGCGATTTCTACACGATGCAGCACATGCAGAAAAGTGAGGACAGAATAACAGTTACAACAATCAATAGCTGCAACAGTACCTGAGAGAACAGGTCAGCTAAGCACACTAACATGTTCTCTTCACCATCTCCGGCACTTTTATTGTTTGCATAGTACTCCAGTAATTGCTCACGAAAAGGAACACAAAAATAAAGTGCCTGCAATAGAATAAAGTAGCAAATAAGCCAATCTCATGATCACGAGGAATACATATATAAATCAAGAAAATGTATTATTAGAACACATCACAATCATATGGCAATAATCGAAACAGGAACAACATCTCATAATCACCGTCACAAAAAGTTAACACAAAAAATGCAGCCATTAAGAGGAAAAGAGGCTACTCGACTCTGGAACCATGCCGTTACAGACCTCCCCGCTCCCCTCTCGCCATCTCGCACACAAATCTGCCGCAAAGCCGCGATTATCGATGCCACCATCACAAGATCACATTTACCGCGCCACGATCCCGCGAAGATCACACCCCTCGTAATCGTCCGACACGGAGACACAACAAATCCCACGCAAAGGCACGGCCTCTGAGGGGGCGACCGGTCGAGGGAGGGTTCAGAGATTCCGGTTCCAGCGCACCTGCAGGACGCTGTTGCAGTAGCAGGTGTTGCCGAAGTTCTCGAGGCCGAAGTAGCGCTCGCCCTCGGGGAACTGCTCGCCCAGCGCCTTCTCCAGCCTCGAGCTCGCCGCGCCCATCACCGCCCGCACCCAACTCCCATTGCCCGCCGGCCCACGGCGACGGATCAGCGCGAGGGCTCGTCACTGCCGGTTCGGGGTGTGCGATGCGAGGCGAGGCGACTAATATCGCTGTTTGTATCGGCGTGGCTTTCTTGTCGGGGTTGATTGGAGGTTGGAAGTTGGAACAGGGGAGGCGGAGGAAGAAAGGAGGAATGGATGGTTGGGGGAAGAGGAAGAAACGGGCCAAATAAAGGCGCATCGCGAGAGGAGTCAAATCCCTGGAAGTGTACGGTCAGGGCGGACTCACGTAAAAAAAAGAAGAGCGGTAGCACAAGTGGGTCGCAGGAGTGCCTGACGTCGGCGTAGTTGGCCCGGCCCGACCATAGCACGGTTTACATTATTTATGGGCCGGGTCAGTATGGTATAATAGCTCGGGTCGCGTTTGGATCGTCACCCCGACACGACGGGTCGGCCATACATGTACAATGCCAGGCCGTGCGAATGGCACGTCGGCCCGGCTGAGGAGAGGGCAGGGCGGGCGAGGTCGGCGCCGACGAAAAGGAGGAGGTGGTCGGAGCGGGCGTGCGGCTGCTGCGGTGTGAGGCCGACATCGAGGAGGAGGTTGGGGTGAGGAGGGAGAAGAGGGGTGGGGGGAGATGAGTGGAGGGAGAAGAGGGGTCAGGAGGAGGAGGCCGGAGCGCGGCAGCATGCGTGGACGCCGAGGCAGAGGGCGACAGCGACAGCGGTGGTGGAGCCGAGGCCGAGCAGCGATGCTGAGGCGACACCAGCACAGCAGCCGAGACGAGCCGGATCTGGGCCCGCTCGGCCGAAGGAGGGAGGAGGAGGGAGGTGTTGATGGTGGAGGGGAGGAGAGGAAGAGAAAGAGAAAGAGAGAAGAAGAAAGAAAGAAGGAGAATGAAGGTAGTCGTGCAGCCATGCAGGAGAATGAAGGAAAAAGAGGAAAAGAAAAGAAGAAAAGAAAAAGAAGGAAAAAATAGGAAAAAGGTAAAGAAAAGGGGAAAAAGGAATTAATATGCATTTCTGAATACTACATATTTTTCTAATTTTTGGATTTTTTCTGATTTTTTTTTGTATTTTCGAGCCTAACAGACTAAGTGTCCCAAAATTAGCTCATTGGTCTAAATAGGCTCGGGCTGGCATGGCACAACACGAAAGGCTCGTGCCTGGGCTGTCTCGCTGGCACGCGGGACAACACAACCCGATTTGTTTAGTTCGTAGGCCAAAACGGGCCGTGCTTAAATGGGCCCGAGCCCGGGTCGGGCCGTCCATTTGGCCACCTCTAAGGGTGCCTTTGTTGGAGTGGGGACCAAATAGACATCAGTCTACTCCACTAAAAACTAAAATTTGAGTGTGGGTTTACCCCCACTTAGTCTTCTTTGGGTCGGTCCCTATGTACATTATGTCTGTCGTCCGATATTTGCATTCGACCTATTTCGTTGTGCCTATCTTAATTCGACGGTCTAGATCGAACTGGGAGTAGTCATTGTTGGGGACAGAATGCAACTTGCTCTTAAACTAGATCACTATAGTATTAAAAAAACTTTGGGGGAGCCTGGAGCGGTCCCTCCTAAGGTCATGGGTGTTCAGCTGAACACCCATTAATTTTTGTAGAAAAAATCCACAGTATAGTATGTATATTACATATATAATGAAATATACTCTTAATTGGGTCAATCAGACCACAACTTCCTCTCAGCTCATTAAATCACATCTCCCTTCAACACCCCCACAAACCTCAAACTGACCCATGTGATGGTCGACTCATGGTCACATACATCCTTTGGGCATTGAACCATTTGACCCAGCCACAACAAAGTCATTCCCCCTCATCTCTCTCTCTCTCTCTCTCTAACAATCAACAAACAACAACTGACTCTCACATCTCTCCCTCTTTCTTGACGCGGTAACGCGACCACGATGATACCAAACGCGGCGGCGGTAGGTCAGAGGAGTAAGGTCTGTAAGATCGAGTAGGCCGACTAGAGGGGGGTGAATAGTCAATTTAATACTTTTATGCGCTAAAACCGATTTCTAATGCGGAAGTTAATACAAATACGGTTTTGCACAATTAAGACCTAAAACCACTAGTCTCAACTAAGTGCACCAACAATACAAGTCTAATGATAATAAACAATTGAGCGAGAACTTGTAAGCAATTCAATTTAGGCAATGTAAATAGCACATAGCTTGGAAATCATTCATACACAATAAATGAGCAACTTAATTATATGAATGTAAATTGCAATAAGGTAAAGCTCAAGAATGCAAACCACAATGACACGGTGATGTTTTATCAGTGGTGCTCTGAGACTTGCGGTCTCCCTAATCCACGTTGAGGAAACCCAAACCAATTGGGCCGGCTCCACGTATTAAGTCTTCCTCCGAGGTATCAACCACCTCGCTCCACTAGGGTTGCTCTTACTCCACTCCGGAGATGGCGAGCACCAAGCCACTCACAAACGCTCGGGTCTTCTCACAAGCTTCACTTGAGAAGATCACCGACGCACGACGCCTCCACGCCGTCTAGGTGTCGGCAAACACCAAGAGTAATAAGTCTCCAACTTTCACTTGAACCAATCAAGTGTCAAAGCTCTCGTGGATACTAAATCCACCACCTAATGCAACACATGCAATAGGATTTGCCTCTCAAACCTCAACAAGTGCAACACATGCACAAATGGGAGTAGAGGGCTTGCTCTTAGCTCAAAGAAACTCAATGGGGCACCAGCTCCTTACTTCTCACACAGCCAAGGTGGGTATTTATAGCCCACACACAAAAACTAGCCGTTGGGAGAAGATTCCGGAGAATCGGACTAAAACCGATCGATCGCTAACTAATGGCGGTCGGATCGCTAAGCGCCAACGGCTATAAAACTAGCCGTTGGACTCACAATCGATCGACCGCCAACCAATGGCGGCGGACCGCTCACACCGTCCGACCGCCGAGGGGCGGTCGGCCGCTCAACGAGCACCGAGAAGACCGAAAACATCTCCTCCGGAAAATACGCATCGCCAAACAAATATCGGTACTACCGCGCTCCGTAGTACCGTTTCAAACTCCCGTACTACGCGCTCTCGGTAGTACCGTTTCTTCTGGCCGGTACACACGAGAATCGGTCGATCGCTACCACCGGCCGACCACTACCACCGATCGACCGCTACGAGGCGGTCGACCGCGGCGATCACCAAGACTGAGATCAAACTTTGTACATTTGCTTCAACTCAATTTGCAAAACATATTTGCCAAATTGATGCAACATGTACACAAGAGATGAAAGCTAGATTCTCAACAAGTCACAAAAGCACATTTTGCCGACTTTTAGAATCATCGCCACAAGGAATAAGGTACATGGACTTAAACCGTTTGCAAAACACATTCGCAAACAAGAGTCACATGCTACAAGGAATAACCATAAGCCACAACTATTTGCAAAACGCATTCGCAAATATAGGCAACATGTTAAGTTGAGCTAGAGCAAACATAATGAGCTATCAACACATGACTAACTCAAGTTACTAATTAAGACCCCTCTTAATAGTACGACAACCTATACTAGCAATCCGGTCTCCCAACCAAACACCGAGACCGGTAAAAGACTAGGAACAAATCCTTAGCCCTAGCTAGTCATACCTTTTCCTTGCGCAACCACTTGAAGCTTGATGACGCATATCCTTGCTTCAAGTCTTGACATACATCAACTCATGATGCACTCTTCACTTGACCTCCATCAACACATGATGGATTCTTCTTGTCTTGATGATCAACTCATGATCATCTCCTTTACTCCAAGCTCTTCACTTCAATATCATCAACCCATGATGATGTTCTTCTCTTGATATCATCAACACATGACGATATTCTTTTTCTTCAAACACTTGACTTGATGATGATCAACTCATGACATCATCCGAAGTCTTCAATCACATGGAACATAACCTATTTCACCAACTCATAGAAAAATGTTAGTTCCATAAGGTGATCGTCATTAATTACCACAACAAACCATTAACCAATAATGGTGGGACAAGATACCACAATCTTTCCCTCTTAGGTAATTGATGACAACCAACACAATTACAGATAATTGAATAATTGGTATGAGTATATGTGAACTACATAAGTTATATATACTCATATGAATATATTAACTACACAAGTTAAATATATTCAAGGATATATTTCAAAGTAAAGATCCTAAATATATGTGGACAAGAATATGGATCAATACTAATGAAACCACAAAATATAGTGTGAACTCCCCCTAAGTGTGTACATATACAAATGTGTAATAAAGACATATGCACATATTCAAGTTAACCTTTTGGTGAAGTTCAACCTATATTTTGAGTCCAAGGAATGCAATAAGATATAAGAAAATGATGTCGAATGCATACCTCTTTGATCTTTAAATCCAACTGAGACTAAACAATAGATATGACAAGAAGAGTGTTAGTCTAATAAGGATTTGTCATTAATAACCAAAACTTCATTAACACATAATGGCGGGTCTAGATTCTTCAAGGTCATGCGCCTGGCGCCGGGCCGGTCGTTACCATTGGGCCGCCGAACGGCGGAGCGGGATGGGGCGACCGGGGAGCCCTGTGGGTTTACGGCCAGCGGCAACGCCCCGGCGGCTCCCGGCAAGAAGACTGCGATACCCAAATTCTCAACAACTCAGATGTGGGTTCAATCTGAATTAATAGACCCTCAACTCCCAAACCAGCAAAAAGCAAACCTAAAAGCTCAAATCAGCAATTTTGTTTGTGTTAGTTTGAATTGTGATTGGTAAATCTTGCCTTTTTTGTGAAATGTAGATATTAGAGCTTTAGAAAATAAAGAAGTTTGTCGATTTAAAAGGCACGAAGGAAAATCGAGTTAAATTGTAAATTTTTTTTTGTAATTTTACTAAATTATTTGAGATGTTGCCATTAGTATGAATAATTTATATTTTGATTTTTACTATAGTGTATAATTATATTTTACATTGAACAATATCTTTTTAATTTCGAACATCCATTGTGGAAATCCTGGGTCCACCACTGGGGGAAGCTTGTCCTTAGGCGGCCTTAAGCGCTAACTTTGTTCGCTTTAAACATTGACGCCTGTCAAATAGAAACTTTGTTCGTTTTAAACATGGACACTGTCAAATACAAGCATGGCTCTGGGGACTACTCAAGAAACTTGACACGGGGACATACAAACTTCATCACTAGAAAATTTGTTTCACAAGATGGAAATTTCCCCTCAAATGTAGTTCAAACTGGCTCATAAGAAATATGAAGCGATGCATGTAGTCTAAAGGAGAGGTAAACCGGATGGCACAATTGAATTGATTAGAGCTCCCACTCAGGCACCACATGGAAGCGCAACAGTACATCAAAATCAGTAAGTTACAATACATATGTCCTAAATATGGTCACTTCATATGACCAGGGCATTGTGTTCCGCTAAATCAATTGAATAAATATATGCTTTGCTGTACCCACTAAATTACGCTTGTTGGAAAGAGCCTCCTGTACAAGGCTCTTTTAATGTGCCTATCTACTCTTGGACTAAGATCACTCCCTACAGGTCAGCATGCTACTCAACATTTCTTGGTTCCATCATCGGATGGTGAATATTTCTTACTTTCGTCGTCGGATGGAGGCGGTACACCGAATACCCAGTCAAGGACATTCAAGTACTTGGACCGAAAAACTTCTCTTTCCTGTGCATAGCAGTGCATGATGATCGAAGTAGCCATACTGAATACCGCTACATCGGCTCGCTTTATCTGCAGTATTGGAGGGCAGAGTCCGGCATCGGTCATGCATGTGAAAAAGCTTTCAATGGCTCTGGCAAGGCAGTAGAGAGATATCTCAATTCTCCTGCTCTTCTTCTCGATAAGCAATGCCAGACCTGTTGGAAACTGTCGTAGGAAAACAAAACAGTTTAGTATCTCAAATATGCAGGATTAGCGTCTATCGATACTGAAGTCATGCGGTAAACTTTCATCATTTGCTTACCGTGCCAAGTACAACAAGTGGGGTATTGCAACTCCGGAAGATTCTAAAAAGCAGGCATGTCCAGGCCCTGAAAATAGAGAAGGAAACACCATGAATTGTCGTCCAAACAAGAAAGGTTGGCGATACATCTACATGCCTACCGTAAGATGATAGGAGTTGAAAGAAAAAATTGCAAACTCACCATGCAGATGCGCAATAAACTGAGAGGAATAGGCTAGATCTCACTGTTCCTAGAAGACTCTTCCCTAGTATTGTGTAAGGCCTGTATGTTGTGAGGATTGCACAATTAGAGAAATGCAACCTGTTGCAAAAACTGGAGTAGGCAGCATGATAGCTCACATAGATAGATAAGAGTTTAGATTATGATTTATGAACGACACTCATTATTTTTCAACCTAAATAAATTATACTTATTTGACGCTTTAATTCTTACGTGAAGCATGATTATCCTCTGGACATCAGGTTCAATTAATGCAGGGGTATGCATGGTTTTTGGTAGCAAAAAATGCTTTTCCCAAATATTATAAACCAAACATGTCAGTTTAATTGATATTATTGTATTCCTTATATTATAAACCAAACATGTCAGTTTAATTGATATTATTGTATACCTTTTCAAGAGATCCTGTCGATGAACTACAAGTGCAGGAACTAGGTAGACTGGCACATAGACAGGAACTGCTCTTCCATATGCTTGTAACAAGAATGAAAAAAAATGTCCTGTACATGATTGATTACCATGCACAATCTGGATTGAAGAGAGAAGAGATTAGATCACCGAAAAATTCAGATTAACATAAGGAATGGAAATTAACAAAAAAAAAATGGCACAGTTTAGCTAGGAACAGTTATCTCATGGCAAAATGTTCTGCTGTAAAACTGATCCTTTGGATTGCATGCTTGATAGGCTAAACTTCTAAGTGTAATATGAATATGATTCAATCATACCGAACAACATGGTACCAACAGATTTGTAGTACTTACTGAGCAAGGCACTTTCATGTTTGGATCTAACTTTACATCAACACCAACAGATTTGTAGTACTTCTCAATCCCCACTAGGTTAGTGAAAGCAGTGTGGTTGACTATTTCCTTCACACCTTGCAGAATAACAAGATCCTTTCCACCATGCTTGTTTAAGAACGATTTATATGATGATGGCAAACTTTCCTGCTTTAGAATGTATGCAGATCTGCAGAAGAGATAATATAGGCAAAAAAAATCAATATTCTCACATGCTACTGAATTTGTACTACAAAATACATACACACACACACACATATATATACACATACATACTACCCACCTATTGCCCGTGCATGATGCATATCTTTTTCAATGGTGTTACAAATGATTTAAGTTATTGTCAAAACAAGATAACATGGGAAATTGTCCTTGCATCTCAGAAAAAGTTACGTCACATTCTTACATTTGTATTGCAGTCTCGATAATGCACTGTATGAATCTATGACTCAAATTTTTGGACTAGCAAAGCAATTTGTGTTTTTTTCTGCGTTCCATTTTACAGATTTTCTCAAAGATGCCCCTAACATGGAAATGTAGCTTTTCCTGACATCAAAATGTTCCTTTTTCCATTGAAGTTGTTTCCTACACAGATGGAGGAGCATTTTTTATTCTCATGCGTGAAGGACATGAAGCATTGTATTTTAGGTTTACAGGCATTTTCGATAACATTAACAAAACACATGAGCATTTTAAATTATCCTAAAGAATGACATTAATGTCCTTCATTACATTTATTTGCTCATTTTCTTAACAAAGTAGCCTTTATGTGTCAGGAATAAGGTAGCACAGCAGAATTTCATAGACATCTGGGAAAAGTTGGCTCATTCATACTACTTCAAATGTGCGTGCTAATGAAACATTTCCAAACGAATGTAAGATGATTCAAGGAACTGTTACTTGACCCAATAATTTTCAATAATCATTACTGTGCTACCTTATTCCTGAGATTGTTAATATTTGAAGTTGACAAGTACAGCAAACTTTCTATGCATGCTATACTAGTTTCAAGCTTTGGATATACTACAATATGGTCATCATCTCAAAACAACTCCGTCCACTGAATATCCTTGAATATATCAACAACAGTTTCCACACAATCTCTATACAAACATACAGTAGAGGCATTTTTTTGGAAGAAGGGGGGAGATCGTGGTTTCATTTGTTGAAACTGATAAAACAGAGTCTATTACAAAGCACAGACCGACATACCACTACCAGTCCTTTACTTAAAGACACTACAGTATACAACTAATACAACCTAAAAATGCATAGGAATTCTGAAAGGAAACTTACAAAATTTGTGCAGATGAAAGGCACATAAGGAAGACATCACCATGTGACCACGTCAAAGGTTTGCAAATCTTTCCAAATCTTTTGCTCTTTATTCCACAACGGGATGCAAGTACAGCAGCACGCATGAGAATGTATATCGCCAAGCTAGTGTGCTGTGTGCCCGGCCCCGTCAAGAGCATAGAAGGACCAGCAATCAACCCAGCTAATAATGACCTCCACCTTGCTGTTCTGAAGCAACAAGAGTATGAAGTTATACATTATTAAAAAAAAAAAGACTCTGGTGTTACACATGGATATCATCGTATCATGGAAGATATGAGGAAACAGAAACACTGAATGTAATGGCAATAATAAGCAAATGCAAATTACATAACAGGGGCTGCCATTCAGTAATTTGAAGATATATGTTTAGAAGGCTGGTAGAAGATCGTTGCAGCATTATAAATGTAGTATGATTTAATTTTATGGTCACAAATATGCTGACTTATAATTGTTTTTCTAACTACTGTAAAGCATGAAGCCATGTTTGTGAGTTCTAGTTTGCAGTTTTCCGCAAGGTTCAGTTTCAAGACCCAAAACAATCCAAACATCTTTTTTCTCAAAAATAGAAAGAAAAAGTCTTGCTGTGGTTCTCTCGAAAAAATAAACCTATCCATGGTTCATCAGAATCAATAAATATTATGATTTGGGACCTGCTGTTTCCAAAATACTCAAACAGACCACCCTAGTTCCTAGATTCCACTACCCTCCAGTACAAAATGCTAATATTTTAGGTTCCAACAGGTTTACAAACCAGAGGTAGGAGATATCCCCCCCCCCCCCCAAATGCTTAAACAACACATAACTAATAACAATAACAATTCAATTATTATTTCTTTCTGTTTTTCAAAAAAGGATGATTAATTCAATTCAGAAGGCAAACAAAACTTTCAGACAGTTGTAAACTTTGCAAATTGTCCTAAGGTGGTTCTCAGGAACTTATTTTGGTTAGCAAACAAACCATATCTCCTGATCACGCAGAAGCTTGATCACTTAGTATTTCCCCTTCATCAACAAAAGTAATGCGACCAGCCCTTATTACCGCTGAATTACAAATTCTTGGTAACTGATCTGTTTTGATAATGCTACCTGCTTATTACCATTCAGGAGGGGGGGGGGGGGGTACAGAGACCACTGGCAGGTGTTGTCACGCATGAAAGCAACTCACTGTTCCCAACTACTGAACTCCTCACCACAATAACATCTTTGAATGTGATTCACTGCAAGTTGCCAGAGTATACCTGTTTTTTTTTCCTAAAGAGTTATCCACAAACTTCGCTTAAACCAATCATAGCAAACAATACACCACTATTCTAATCAAAACTAGCACCCCCTAATGCAAGAAGCCAAAGCAAGAAAACTGTAAGAAAACCGTCCTTTTCCACACTAAGAATTGTTTGCAGTTGCAAAAAAAAAATGAGCTCAAGTCCCCGCCAAAATCAACAATCTTTGCTTGCAATTCACAGTGCCAAGGAACAAAAAAAAAATTCTATCACAATATGACTAATCCTCATCAAAGCACATCTCCTCAAAAATATTAACAAGCAATAACAAAAGCTATACTACTCTTTTTCTTGTCCTCTTCTTTAAAATTGCTCATTTACAACACTCGAACACATAATTCCCACCAATTACGCTTCATTCTCTCATATACAAGCTATTATCTTTAATGCAACTAACCAGAGGCAATGCCAACTATCTGCTCAAATCATCAGCAAAGAGTCACCCATCATCTTCGCTACATGCAAATCCGCAGTAGGGTTCACCACCGCCCCTCATCAAAGATCTCATCTTTCCTTGCAATAAACAAGGAGGCAATATTTCAACAGCGGGGTTTCAGAGAACTGACCTCTTACGCCCCCAGATGGCGGCGATGCACTCGTCAACGGAGACGTAGCTGCCGGCGAAGGTCCCCAAGAACAAGCCGTACCTCACCGTCTCCTTCAACGCCAGCACCGCCGCCTCCTCGTTCGTCATCCCTCCCGCCTTCCTACACTCACCATGCGACAAGAATTACAAGTTACAGCACCAAGCAGCCAGCATCTGCGGGGGATGGCGAGCGAAGGAGACCTCGATCTGGGGGAGCGGCGGCTACGGAGGCGAACTAGAACTGAGAAGAGCGCGAGGCCGCCCTTCAGGCCGGAGCCGATGGCGAATCCCTTCGCCGCCGCCTCCAAGCACCGCCGGAGCCACCGGAGCTCGCCCTCCGCGGCGGCTAGCTCCGGCGGCGCGGCCGGGCCGGCGCTGGCCGGGCGGTAGTAACCGGCCGCCAGAGAATTCCCCGGCGAGGCGGTGCAGTTGCCGTTGGCGGCGCATTGGAGCTTCTTCTCCGGCGAGGCGGGGGCCATGAGCTCGCCGGAGATGGGATCCCCACAGTGAAGAGGAAGCTACGTCTATGCGGCCTGTGGGCGCAACGTGTGTCAATGGGGTAGAAGAGTCGGCTGGAATTCGACCAGTTTGGTTTGGGGACTCCGAACTGGATGTTAACATCTGTACCTCGAAGAGATGACTGACTGACTGATTTACAGTTTACGGTTCTGCGCGTGCCAAAAATTCCAGGCACATGGGAACATTCATTTGTTTGGTTAACTGCACGGGCTGACTGGGCTAAGTATATACAAGTTTTAGGGTGTTTGATTGTTCGGATAGATAGGTGAATCAGACTAACTCATGTAAGATTCTCTATTGACCTGACTAGAGACATGCAGACAACCAAACACACTCGTAGCATTAGGAGAAAACTGCATCTGCACTACAGGAATCACTGGTTTACTACATATTGCAGGTTCTAATTACAAATAGACGATCGATGAGTTGTTGACAAGCTATAGTTCTGTGTGTGCAAATACTAATTACATAGAACTTCTATGTGTGCAAATAAAAGTTCTGGTTGTCTAGTAGATGACATAGTAAAAATGTTAAGATCCAAACATGTACGGCTGGTTTAAAATTAGTTTGATTCCTTTTTCGTAGATATCATTGATAGTAGGTCGAAGTTTCAAACCAAGAGTGGGTTAAAAAGTCGTGAAATCAAGTTCTACTACCGAGGATCATGCAGCAGAGATTAGCCTTAAAACGAGAGGGTACGTCGATGCCCTTAAAAAAAATACAAGAGATTAGTCGCGCGCCCAAGTTTGATTTATGCGCACCGACGCTAATATTATTGTGTCAAAGATTTTATTGCAAGTATATCGAACCGTATTTAGGGGCAAAGAGGGCCGCGAAATTTCATGCCAAAACTCAATCTGAGCTAGGAGAAATTTGCAGGACAACATTGTTTTTTCGGACTGTAAATATCCCATCTCGCAAACAGTTTACAGTTTTCCTAGAGAATTTTAGGTCGCGTCGTGGAAACCGAAAGTATTGCACGCAACAGGCGACACGCCCTCGGTGCAGTTGTGTTGTTGTGCCTAGTTATACATCCGTGTCTGACCCATTAAAAGGTGGCAAACAGCTAGGTGGAAGTTGATGACGGCGTATTGATTTATTATCAGAAGATGATTCGGGAAATCATACTGGCATCCACGTAGAATTCAGACCATTCATTCGGCATTTCTCTGTGCAAATCCGTGGCCTGAGATCGGTCGGTGATCACTTTCGCGCAGAGACGTGAAAAAAGCTCTTGAAAGGTAAGTACTTTTTTAGAGCCACTTGTCTCTATTGCTCATCGTTTTACTTGTCTTTTGACACTTTTTAGCTGAACAGCCAAAGTTTACTTGGTTTGGTTGGTTTTAGCCCTGGTCTCTTCGGGCACAAGAGCCGTGCTCAAGTAAACACCAGGGGAGTTTCGGCTCAAACAAGCAAGCAAGAAAACCAAGTTACACTCAATGGATCCTAGCATGAAAACAACAGCATTGCGAGCATATTGCTCCTATTATGGCATGTAAATATAATGCATGCTACATTCACCACTGCAGGTTTTTTTTTTGGGTGAGGGGAGCTGCACATACAGCTTCAGCAAAACATCGCAATCGTATCCGTATCCAAAGTCCCAGAACATTTCTACTAGCAACAATCTGTTACGGATGCTGGCACATAAAACATCAATGCACAGCTCTGTACTGCAATTTTATTCGCTTGGAACCAAGATTCCTGACACTCTGCACAAAAAATCGACAAATTTCATGCGCATTCAGCCTTCACTTGAGCCAATCAATTGGACGAATTTCAGCATTTAATTACATTTTCCTGAAGATATTCTGTACAAAAATCTAGAGCTAAATAGCAAAAAGACCAACCAAAGCATACTATATGGTAATTTAGTCATGGAAAAAGTCCACTTTTCAACCTTAAACTATTCAAAAAGTCTGGATTTCAACCCTAAACTACAAAACCGGACATCCTACACCTCCAACTATTTAAACCGTTCATTTTACCCCCCTCAACCCAAACAGAGGTGGTTTTGGGTGATGTGGCGCTGACGTGTCAATGGTTTTGACATGTAACATTATTTTCGATGACATGGCAGCCACTTAGCAAATAAAACAAAAAAAAATCTATTTACGTGGGCCCACATGTCATCCTCTCATTCCTTTCTTTCCACTCAGGCTTGGTCCCGACGCCGGCGACGCACGGGTCGCAGGCGACGCCGACGATGGGGTGGTGCGGGGAGGAAGCCGACGCGAGCATGGGCTGCACCCGGAGGTGGGGAAGGGAATGGGTGGTTCGGGAAGCTCAGGAGACTCAGGAGGGGTTCCACGGCCACGGCGGGGAGGACGAGTTGGCGGCGGCGGGACTCCACGGCGAGCGATTGGCCGAGAGGAAGCAGGGGAAATGTGGGAGAACCTTGGGAACACGATATGACACGCCTACCTCGGCTAAACCCTCGCCGGAGAAGAAGATCGGGTGGTGGAGGATTTTCGGCCAGTAATGGGGAAGAATGGGATTTCGGCAACTCTAGTGGACCAAAAGCAAATTAAATTGAGGGAGATGCTCCTTGTGCTCTCGAACACGCAGTGACAGCCTGACAGGGTTGGCACAGTGAGGGGCTCTCTGGAGCGACGGATCGGTGAGGGTGGCACCGCGGCAGAACAAAGGGAGCTCAGGCTTCTTCGGTTCGGCGCTCAGGGAGAGGACGATGAGGTGGGGAGTGGCAAGGGCGAAGCTGCTAGGGCTCTTATAGCCTGGGAGGGAGGATGGAGCCATTGGAGGGCTCAGAGGCAGCGTACAGTCCCGGGATGGCATGGACAGGAGCTGAGGGACAGGGACAGGACACTGCCGACGCGATGCACAGGCGGCATGGCGAGTAGGTGAGGCGGCATGGAGAGAGGGGCGGAGGAGGCGACTCGGGGGAGACATGGGGAGGGAGGAGGAGGAGGAGGCGGGGTGCGATGCGGTGGAGAGGGAGACAGGGAGGGAGGGGCGGCGCTATGGAGGCACGGAGAGGGGAGAGAGAGAAAAAGAGGAAGAAAGGAAAAGTAGGACTGACATGTGGGCCCCACGTCAGCGAAAACTACCATAATTTGGTTTGAGGGGGCAAAATGAACGATTTTGATAGTCAAGGGTGTAGGATGTCCGATTTTGAAGTTGGAGGTTGATTTTCAGACTTTTTGAAAAGTTTAAGGTTGAAAAGTGGACTTTTTCCTTTAACAATATGCAGCTAAGGGCTATCAATTTGGTAACGCTAACAATTAAAGCAGGGAGGTAAATTTACAAGCGCGAGCGCGCACACCAGTTGCTAGGAGCCTAGGACCTAGAATTAGAAATAGCCAGACATTGGCATGTTGTCATCCCGTAGCTCTTTCAATCCACTCATAAAAAAGCCTTCATCCATCATTGTCGACTCCTCAAGCATAGCCAGAGCAGCGAACACGACCGTGGCTTAATGTAGGGACGCTCAGTTGGATTGGTACTCGGTCTCGGAGAAGGCACAGGGACGATAGGTCGGATTAGGGAAGGGCATCCTTTGGGCCGTATATGGGAAAAGTTCCAGAGTTTTCTTTCAGGTTAACAGCCTCCATCCATGCCACTGGGTCCTTGGGGATCAGAATTCAGAGTGGACATCATGTAAACCACATCATCATTATCCATGCTCAGGGTGGGAGCAGAACATAAAAGCTTGTTCAAGGCTAGCTTTCCGGTGCTGTGATCCCACAGCTCAGGTAACAAATGAGCATATCTTTCGTCGGTGACCAGGATGTCATTGGTGTCTACGGTTAAGCGCTCGTGCCAATCCTCTGAAGAAACCATCCTATCCCAAGTACTGGCCTCCCAACCATGTGACAGGTAACAAATAAGCATATCTTTCGTCGGTGACCAGGATGTCATTGGTGTCTACGGTTAAGCGCTCGTGCCAATCCTCTGAAGAAACCATCCTATCCCAAGTACTGGCCTCCCAACCATGTGATGGATAAGTCTCTGTGTCGGCTTTTTTGTGTGTCGGCTTCTTTTTGCTTTTGCTTTTGCTTTAGCATCTTAGACTAGCTTTTGACTAGCATCTAGGACAGCATCTTTGCTTTAGCATCTTAGAGGACATAGAGGACAGAGCATCTAGGACAGAGCATCCTAGACTAGCATATGCTTGGCATATGCTCGGCATATGCTTGGCATATGCTTTATGCTTAGCCCTATAAATATGTATCCCCAACCCTCGAGTTGGTATGATATGTGAAGAGAAATATACAAGAAAAATTGTCCCATCTCCAAGTGTCATCCTCTCCATGAGAGTAAGGATCTTGCTATCACCAATAGTAAGAGTCCGGCGACTAACAAGTGGTATCGAGCTATACTATCTCGTAGCTCGAGCATCTCCCGCTCATCTCCTTCTCCGGCCGCGCGGCCCGGCCGTGCAGCAGCGGCTCCGGCCGCCCACGCCACCTCTCCGAGAGGCAGCGGCTGCCGTCGAAAGCAGCCCCTCTCCACGCAACACCCCCGCAGCGCGCCATGTCCGCAGAGCGATCTCGGCGTTCGGTCGCCTCGAGCACGCGGCGTCGCCGACGGCCGAGCTTCGCGCGCAAAGCAAGCGCGAATGGCGGCGGCGAGACGCGCGCGGCGCAAAGGCGCCGAGGCCGGCAGCGGCGGAGCGGGCAGCAGCGCAGGCGGAGGTGGAAGCGGCGGCGGCAGATGCGCAGCGCGCGCGGCGCAGCAGAGGTCAAGGTCTCGCGGCGGCAGCAGCAGCTCCATCTCTCGCGATGAGCAGCGACGCGGACCTTGAGCGCGGAGAGGGAGGCGGCGGCGAAGCGCGATGGCGGCGCGCGACGCCACGAAGTTTGGCGGCAGTCCAGACAGGCGCGGTCGCGCTGATGGCGCTCCTGGAGGAGGCGCGCACGGCGGTGGCGCTCCTGGAGGAGGCGCGCTCGGCGGTGGCGCTCCTGGAAGAGGCGCGCACGACAACGGCGGCAGACGGGTCGATAGAGAGCGCGGCCTTCACAGGCAGCGTGGCTCTCTCTCCCCGGACCGGTACCGTGGTTACCACGGGTTCCAGGCTGTTGTCAGGGACGCCGGCCCCGGCGGTGGGTGGCCTACCCTCACCAAGGCCAACTACGTCGAGTGGGCCGCGGTGATGAAGGTGAGGCTCCAAGTGCGGCACATGTGGGAGGCAGTCCGGTACGGCGACGTCGACTACGACCAGGATCGACGGGCGCTGGATGCCCTCATCGCTGCAGTCCCGCCCGAGATGCAGTTCTCGCTCTCCAACAAGAAGACTGCCAAGGAGGCTTGGGACGCCATCGCTGCGGCACGCATCGGCAGCGACCGCGCCCGCAAGTCCACACTGCAGGCACTTCGCACGGAGTGGGAGACCCTGGCCTTCAAGCCAGGTGAGGACGTTGATGACTTTGCTCTCCGTCTCAACACTCTGCTGCAGAAGTTGGTACAGTTCGGCGACGACACCTACAGCGAGGAGAGAGCTGTCGAGAAGCTCTTTCGCTGCGTCCCCGAGAAGTACAAGCAGATGGCTCAGTCGATCCAGTCTCTGCTGGACCTCTCCACGATGTCGATCGAGGAGGCGATAGGTCGCCTCAAGGTCGTCAACAGTGATGAGCCACAGTCCCTCTCGGGACCCGTCACCATTGGCGGGAAGCTCCTCCTCACTCGGGAGGAGTGGGCTGCCGGCCAAGGTGACAGGAAGAAGGGGGAGCCTTCTTCCACGACAGGCGGCCGCATGCGTGGCAAGCGCGGCAAGCCGCGCAAAGACGCCCAGGCATGGGCACGAGGACGTGCCGAGGGTGATGACCGTGGAGGCGCCCAGGGCGGCGCCGCTGGCAAGCAAGAGCCGGCACGAGACGACTCTTGCTACAACTGCGGCAAGCTTGGTCATTGGGCCAGGGATTGTCGACAGCCACGACGCGGCCAGGCCCACGTCGCACAGGCGGAGGAGGAGGAGCACCCGGCTCTGTTCATTGCTCAGGCGAGCATTGAACTACCTCCAGCGGCACCGGCCGCAGCGGCTCTCCTCCACCTTGACGAGCCAAAAGCACACGTCCTCTCGGCGGCCCGAACGACATGACCGGTTGACGGAGTTCTTCGCCGAGTTTGACTCTAGCGTCCGAGGCTCGTCAAGATTGGGGGCGCCTCGGCGTGGAAATCAAGGCGTCGGCTCCGTCATCTTCGCGCCAGATCGGGATGGCTCAGATTCTCACAAGGAGACACACAAGACTTAGGGAGATTGATGGATAAGTCTCTGTGTCGGCTTTTTGTGTGTCGGCTTCTTTTGCTTTGCTTTTGCTTTAGCATCTTAGACTAGCTTTTGCTTTTGCTTTAGCATCTTAGACTAGCTTTTGACTAGCATCTAGACAAAGATCTTTGCTTTAGCATCTTAGAGGACATAGAGGACAGAAGCATCTAGTGACAGAAAGCATTCTAGACTAGCATATGCTTGGCATATGCTCGGCATATGCCAGCATATGCTCGGCATATGCTTGGCATATGCTTGCATTGCTTAGCCCTATAAATATGTATCCCCAACCCCTCAGGTTGGTATGGCATTGTGAAGAGAAATATACAAGAAAAATTGCCCCATCTCCAAGTGTCATCCTCTCCATGAGAGTAAGGATCTTGCTATCACCAATAGTAAGAGTCCAGCGACTAACACCATGATCGGTGCCGTAATTGTCTTGACGAAATTCTACGTCGACAAACTTGATCAAATTGTTGCTACAGCTGAGACATCCCGAACGGGGGCCGTGCAGACGATACACCAAAGTAATCCTTGTTGCCGGGCATTGGCTTGGGCAGTTGGATGAAACGCACCACGGGATCCTCACTGAGCACATCGCACACCACAGTACCCCGCCAAAGATCGACCCAGCCCAACGAGTCTCCTCCGATAGCAATTACCTTGTCGGTGAGTGCTATGGAACACCAGATTACTCCAGTCAGCTACAGTGAGGCGGTCCAACTCAGTCGGGACCACAATAGGGCTCGACTTCTTGGTCTCGGATGAGGAGGCAGAGGTTGAAGCTCCAAACATCATCAAAATTCGGTCGGATGTCGGCCACGACGTAGTCCTCACAGCCGCCGTCGCCACGGGACAAGATGCCCAGCACCGAGGGGTGGAAGGCAGGCAGAGGGGGCGGCGGGAGCACCACTCAAGAGACTGATTCCCCTGGCCGGCCCTGTGGACGGAATAATCCCCCAGATCATACGCGGCCAAGGAGATGCGGAGGAGGACGAGGTCGCCCTCCGCGCTGATGACTTCCGCACTTTGGGCCAAGCCATCCCGCAGATCGGGGCAGCGGGAGACGTCGGGAGGGTTGACGAGCCCGAAGGATACCTCCACCTCGTGTTTCGAGCTCACCAAGGCTTGAGCGGCGGCCGCGCCCTTCCCGCACAAGTTGGGGTCCGGCGGTGTGTCGAGGGGGACGAACCCAGGCAGAGTCAGTGGCGGAACCAGGAATTCGAATGACCCGGGGCGAACTTGTACTTAAAAAAAATACCGAGGCACAATGTGGTTCAGTAGTCAATATAACTAATGATGTCAAATACATTCAAATTGTCAAGATTTAATCGATACAACCAAAATAACATAGATCTAATTGATACAACCAAACAAACATAGAATTAACCACTGATGCGTGTGCACATCGATGGATGACATAAGATATCCAAAATACCGGCACTCCAACAGTTACAACATGTAAACACAACAAGGGCTCATATAAAGTACTAACAAGGGCTCCTGATGCGTGTGCACATCGATGGATGACATAAGATATCCAAAATACCGGCACTCCAACAGTTACAACATGTAAATACAACAGAATTTATAAGAACTTGAATTCAACGCAAGTGCAATAATAATTTGAAACTCAAGATAGGAAAAGAATTAACCACTAAGTTAAACGAGGTACACAAGGTAAGTGGTTTCTACTCTTCTTCATGACTTGATAGCATCGCATAATTTTATTGTCATCAGTACAGAAGCAATAAATCTACCAAACCTATGACAGAATTTACGTAATACACGACAACATTCAACATGGTGGAGAGTGCACTGCCCACAAGAACACCGTGAAAGAATCCATCTTTTATGACTGAGGAATGCAGCGTCGCCAACTCAATTAAATCGAAAGAACTGAAAATGAAAGCATAGAATTTGTCATTTGGTCTTAGACCCTAAAGAAACTTCCTCCTCACCTCACTACCTCAGTCTCAGACTCTGTCACCTCTGCAATGCGAGGGCAGCGAGGCTGCGATGGGGCAGTCGACGGCCGACGGTGCGCGTCGCGGCGACGCCTCGCTGGCGCGCGCCTCGGACCGCGCGGCCAACCCCTCGCGGCGCGCGCGGGCCCCGCGCGCGGCGCGCGCGAGCCCGATCACCAGTAGGCCTTGCACGGCTTGCTCGGACCTCGGTGTGCTGCGCCGCCGGCGGTGCGGCGGTGCGATCGTCAGCGACCTCGCGACTCGCGGGCGGGTGCACCCCGACTCGCGATGGCGCGGCCCTCGCGGCATGCGCCGCAGCCCCCAACCCGGCCATAGGCCTTGCGTGGCTCTGCTGCGCCCTTGCCTGGTCGGCCGGTTGCCCCTGCACGCCGCAGTCGGCAGCCCGATGGGAGGAACAAGCACCGAAGAGGAGGAATGGGGATTGGGGAAGAAATCAGAAATGGGGATTGGGGATTAGGGATTTAGCCTTTAGGTTGTGCACTTGTGCTGGCTTGGGCCTTGAGCAGTTGGGCTGCCTACCTCGGATGCCCACCCGGCCCACAGCCACGGATGCCCGCGGCGGCGCGGCGTGCCTGCGAGCAGCAGCTCGCTGAAGCCTCATGGAGTCAGGCAATCTGGCGATGGGCGCCGGGGGTGGAAGTCGCCTCGCCGGAGACCCGGCGGCCGCCCGGCTTGCCCGAGGTGGTTCCGCCATCAGGCGAGTAGGTTCCACCTCCGGGGGTGGCTTCGTCTTGGTCCAGCAGGGCGGGAGGAGTTGGGTGGAAGCATGTCTCCGGACATAACTCGTAGTCGCAGGGCCGGTGCAAGCAGAGACCGCAAGATTTGGGGATTTTATTAGGATCCGGACACACTGAAGTACTGCAATGCAATGGTACATCATGCGAACAATATTTAGTGACACAATAAATAGCACCGTAACAAAATACTGTAGCATCAGTGGGAATATAGTACTATAGTGATTTCATTGTAGCAATGTATCAATTGATCTCAGGCTTTAGTTTTTAATCGAACGGTAGAGATCATTCTTAATGCTCGAGCACTGTAGATCTTTGTACTGACTCCTTAAACACATAGGATCTTAATCCATTTTATTATGAGACAATTGTCAAAATGCTACATTTTACTTCTGCCTTCTTTAAAATGCCACTAGGTACAATGCAATAGCCCATTTGCCACAGCTTTCATTCCCACTTCGTTAATTTGCCCGTTTAGAATATTTTATTCATTTTTTCGGTTTAATCACTCTGGTCCACATGTGAAAAGTCCATTTTGCCCCTCCGGACCATTCACTCGGCTGAGCCTCCCTGGTTCATCGTCCTCCCCCATTTTATTTCCTTCCCATTCTCTTTCCTCCATTGCTCCTCCTTCCGAAGCTTGCTCCAGCCGCACCTCCCCATGGCGCTCCTCCTCCGGCCCCTCTCCTGGCGTCGCCTCTCCGTTCCACCTACGCCTGTATGCCCTGGGTCGCCTCAGTTCTCCTACACCACGTCGCCCCAACTCGGCCCGCTCTCCTGGTTGCGCCTCCGCCTCCGGCCCACGTGCCTCTGGCCGCTCCTTGGCCCACCTCCGCTCCACCCGGGTCCGGCTCCCTCGCCGCTCGTCGACCCGGCCACCAGCACCACCCGACACCTCTCTCTCTCGGGCACCGCCTCCCCATGGCGCCGCCGACGGGCTCGCCCACGCCCGGTCCTAGCTCGGCCCCTGCGATCCCCGCACCGGCCGTGTCGCCTCCCTCTCCGACCGCCTCCCCCGCTCCGCGCTCCTCCGCCTCAATGCCCTCCTCTCGCTCTCCCTCCCTGGCAACAACCTCTCCGACCCGCTCCTGGCCGCCCTTCTTTGCTACGCCCGGCGGGGACCCGCTCCTCGACGACGCACCCGGGGGAGGCGCTCAAGGACGCACCCGGGGGGGAGTGCTCGAGGATGCACCCGAGGGAGGCGCTGCGCCGGCATGCGGAAGGCGGTGGAGGCGATGAAGCTCTCGAGGTTGGTCTCCTCCTCCGACGGCTTCGCGGGCTGCTCGGCCGCCACCGGTGGAGACTGCTGCGGCTGCTGCCGGAGGAGGTGTGTCAGAATCTGAAAGAGATGAAGTGTTCGGACTGTCTGAATAGGAAAGAAATGTTCGGACCGGTCCGATATTGGAGCTATGGCTGAGATGAAGGGGACTTACCATCTAACGGTGGGAGATGGGTCGGCTGGACTGGGAGGAAGGAGAAAGAATGACAAAAACAGGGAAGGGCAAAAACGACATTTCACATGTGGGCCAGGGTCATTAAACCCGAAATATCAATTAAATATTCGAAAAAGGCAAATTAACGAAGTGCAAACATAAGATGGGGCAAATGGGCTATTGCATTGTACTTAGTGGCATTTTAAAGAAGGCAGAAGGAAAATATGGCATTTTGACAATTGTCCGTTTGGCACCCACAGCCACAGCCCTCTCGAGGGGTTGAGGGCAGTGTGGACTGCAGAGATCCGTTCCGACTTTGTACTAGCCAAAGGATCTGCGGTATCAGAGGAGAACACTGTATAAACAGTGCCTGCAATAATATTGTAGCAGAACGATCCGAAATCAGCGTGTGGTTACTGTAGCGGCTTTGTTATTCCCTTAGGTACTGCTACTGTAGCGCTCCAGACAGTTCGTTTTGGATTTTAGATGGTACAGCGGAGATTGTACTTATGCTAGTCACTATGTATTCTCTTAAAGCGTAGGATCCCTTTTCCCAATCGAAGTACTTTCTTTCCGGCTACGCGGATGGTTTTCAAATTGAATCCTTTTTTTTTTCTGCGTAATAATACAACTGGCTAAGAAATGAAATCATTTAGGTACAATAAACCTGTACAAGTAGTTCAACGAAAGGCCCAAGTCTTATTATATTGGTACTTAGAGATGACATGTGGTCACTAGTCGAAACAATTGGAGAACTAGTTTTTTTTTTTTTTGGATTTGAGGGAAGCTTCTACGTGTCACTGAACAACTTTTACAAACTCATGAATGATCAGTTGATCACGGCTAGCAATCTTATGGTCAAACTTTGGCGTAAATAGGATCAAAGTGCCACATCATCATTAGTTGCTAATCAAGTGCTGCACTTACACAAATTGAGGTAGCTAAATGCGAGTTCAGATGGCACACTCACGCAAGTCTAGGGACAGAACAAACTCGTTTTTTTGGGGAGGGGACTCATCGGTACCCAGGCAACATGGTGCGGTCCTAGGCACTGCAATTGGTTCTCTTCTCCCTGATCGGTAGAGGCCAGAAAGGGTTCAATAGTTCCATTCGGTGCCTTTCTTTCTGTAGATGGAATCCCAATTCAACTTTCAAATGCAACAGCAAGAATGCCGTGAGGAAGACCTATCTCAGAAAACCTCTGCATGGAGTGTACTACGACCGTTTGGCCAAGCGCTTAACTCTAGATTCTGAGGTCTAGAAGCTAGTTTTAGTAGAAGCTTGGAGCCGGTGAAGCTGCCCAAAGGTACCTCCAACTTTCCCACATAAATATACATCCAACTTCTCTTGCTCCGGCTTCAAAAACATAAAAGGAGCCAAGAGTGTTTGGCCCGCCGGCTCCAGAGCCTGGCCAAACAGGCACTAAAACAAGGATAATTCGGCAAATTTCATGCACATTCAGCCTTTGCTCAAGCCAACAAATTGAACGCTTTTCATGAATTTCATCATTTAAATACATTTTCCTGAAGATGTACTGTACAAAAAGCTAGAGCTTAATAACAAAAAGTCCAACCAAACTCAAAGCATACTAGATGGTAATTTAGCAATGCAGCTAAGGGTTATCGACTTGGTAAAGCTAACAATGAATGCGGGTAGGAGTAATAATTTACAACACACATACACCAGTTGTTAGGACTTTGGAGTTAGGAGCTTAGAAATAGCCAGGCATTGGCATGTCGTCATCCCATAGCTCTTTGAATTCACTCGTCAAAAAGCCTTCATCCATGTCTGTCGATTCCTCAAGCATCTTTTCTTGCATAGCCTGTCATATTAGAAGTGAAGAATTGTGTAAGGCTGCCTCCCATAAACAGCATGTCTATAGTTCAGTAGTCGCCCTAAAACTAAACACTTCGGTGTGGAATAATGGTACTACATGAAGTGATAAAACTACCTGGGATTCCTGCAGTTTTGTTACAACAGTCAGAATCCTCTGATACTGGTCCCGGGCATCTGGGTACTGAGCCATGGACTTCACTCTAGCAAGAGCTTTCTGCAGCCTTTCTTCGGTCTGCTTCCGTCCTTCTTGCAAGAAATCATAATCATCCTCGGCAGGTTTGCTTTGGATCACATCGCTACTGCTGCTGTTAGTGCTCTCTGCTGCACCTTCTGTAGACTGAAACCCACGTAACCCAGCCCCTCGTCGTCTCCAGCGTAATATAACCTTCTCCACGATCCCAACAGACCAAATTATTTTGCGATAATGCTTCCTCACTTGGTGACCTCGCACATGAGCCTAGCCAGTATACAGTAACGAGGTTGAGCAAATCATTAGTTATAATAACAGCATCAAGAACAAGAGATAGTGCAGTCACAAAGCATGTTAATTGTTAGAACATCATGGTGTGATCCATATCCAACACTAAAAAATGAGGCTTCTCAAGTAGGCCTAGAGAACAGCTAGCTCACCTTCCATTCAATAACCACCAAATAATTTGTAAATGACTGGTCGTAGCTGAAATATTTTAGCATTGCACAATTCATTGAAAATTTAGTAGCAGAAAATCTGGAAAATTTTGGCGTAGTCATCTTGAACGAATTGCAACAAGATCAATACATAAATATTAATGTTGAGCATTCAGAGTAATAACAAAACTTCAGTAGATTATTATTCATACAATCAACATCCATACCTGGATCTTGACGATTCGCTGTCTAATAAGCAGAAATTCCTTTCTTCCCTTCCATCCACGAAATTTGTTTTGTATTCGAGTTGCAGCAGCATGCAGGGGATCAAACTGCCCTGGTTTAGATGGTTTAACAGACAAGAGTGACAGGGCACGTTCATCTGATATCGCACCATTGTCATCCTCATACTGAACTGCTTGCTTTCTCTGGAAGGACTGCACCCTGAAAACTTGATATATCCGAGCAGCAGCTTGGGCAGCGTTTCGGACAGCACCTAGTGAATCTCCCATCGATCCAGCTTGAAGAACTTCACCAGCCAAAGGTGACGCACTTCTTTCGGTAACATCTCCAATACCAGGTAGACCAGATATTTCTGCTGCATTGCCTCCCATGGCTTCCTTTAGATCAAGGGTCTGAAGATGACTTGTTAAAGAAGACTCTGCCAGGAAACCAGAAATTCCCTTGTGCCCATTAGCTGACGCAAGATCAGCTGGTGTGCTTCCCGAAGGGAAATCGGGCGTTGGATCTGTCAAAGCTCCAGGAGCTGCACCTAGTGCTATAAGTGCAACCACTGTCCGCTCTCTGCATAACAGGCCAAACAACTTCAATACATATAAAGATGTGTGAATTACAAAAATCACCCTCTGAAGCACTTACCTGCCACAAAATGCAGCCCAGTGGAGTGCAGTATATCCATGAGCATCTCTGAAATTTATATTCACACCAGCAGTTATTGTTGGTCTTATTGCCCAATCATATCCTAGGGCAGCTGCCAGATGAAGCACACCCTGCCCCTCCTCATCTAACACACTGGGACCTTTGCCACCATCCCCTACTCTATGGAGAAGCCAGATATGCAATTTTTCCTTAATGCAGTTTTCAAGGAACTGATCCGTATCATCAGTGGCAAGCTCATTACCATCAGCCAACTTTAGCAACTCAGACCAGGTATCATTGTTCATCATCAACAAACTTATCTTCTTGCTCAAATCAATCATCTCCTTTGTGGGGTTAGATAGAGTTACCTGGCACTCATCTTGTCCTAAAGACAATAGTTTATCAAGACGCATCTGGAGATATGTTTTGTTTGTAGCACCATGTGGACTTGGTCGAAATTCAAACTCCCGTACTTCACTGCAGGCCAACCTGTTGGAGCATGTCACATAGAAAGGGACCCTGCCAGGTTTGTGTGAGGGAGAATGACATCTGAGAGTCCCATTAGCTAAAATCTCTGCTGAAACTTCGACTTCTCCAAACATACATGACCATTTGAATCTTTTAACTTCATCAGATTTTATGAATCTACCGAAAACAAGAACCTGCAGGATACAAGAAAATTTGTAAACAGTTAAAGAACACTAAATTCACTCTGAGCCGACAGGACAGTCCTATAACACTCCCATGACTTTCAAGCTTAGAAAGCATAAATGATAAGTTTTAAAAGACATACCTTAGTCTTTGAACCTGCATATGCCCAGCTTGGAGAAAAATCAACTATGCTAAACAGCTGGTCTTGTGCAAGCACTGGGCCCAGAGTAAATTGATCCAACTGATCGCGGCTTGATGCTTCAATAATATTGTCAGCCTCTTCACTGTTCCAGTACACTCCGGAACTGGACTTAATTTGGGAATCATCTACTTCAGCAAGTTCTTTGCTCATCCATCTAGTAAAACTATCACTTTTCTTAAAGCTGTCCCTTAGGATATCAGAAAGATTAGACGATTGAGTTTTCAAGAGAGGGTAATTGATGGCTTCCTCCAAAGATCTATCATTTTGTTGGAAACTGTCCACTGTAGCAAATGGACCACCAATAACACTTGGCAGCTGAAATTCAGTAGCCGCAAAGTTAAGTGACATAACCAAATTGAAGCCTAACAATAATAGTATAATACTAGTAGCATGCAACTCAAGCAGATGCGATTAAGCACAGAATGCAATATAAACTTGATGGGATCGCAAGAGCAAGCAAGGCAAAAAGGTAGTTCTATCCATGGAAACCAAAACCAGGCAAGTATCTTGTAAACAATGTAATACAAATCAATATTTCTATGTGTTTGAAAAAAAATTATGTGCCATTCGGAAGGCCAACACCATAAGAATCGGAACTGTTAACTTGTATAAATGGACAATAGTACAATACCATAAATCCATGCTTTGACAGCACTAGGTAGCTGAAAGACTGGACAAACAAACGTCTTAAGACCTGGCTATGCTCTATGCTCCATTAGCAATGCAATATCACTTCAGCTCTATAGTTTAGCACTTTTGCCTATAATTCCATTTTCTAATCTTGCCCTCATGGAATTAGTTTAGCACTTTCGCTCACCGCTTTCATCCTAAAAATCATACCGGGTACATGTTGGAAATTTTATGGAACAACTGTCCTTCATCAGAATAGTAATAACAATCTGTAATGTACTCTGACAATATTGAACTTCCAAGTCCAGTACTGTTTGTTGGAAAATGATGTGCATGCTCCCAATTGAAATTTTGAGAAGAACCATACTGCATTTCAAATTAGTGCTCAGGTTGCTTTGTCTAAAAATATCATGCAGCTTGAACAGTACAGGCCATATTACTAATGTTAAGAAAGTGAAAGGGTTCTTGGGTACAGAATTGTGGGAATTTCAATTGTATTCAAGTACAATAATTTTGTGAATCTATAGAAGCAATGATAAATTCTATTTCACAAATTTCTGAAGCAACTCAAGCTCTGGAAGTAGAAGTTGACATAACCAAATAAACACATTTCTATGCGCTCTAGGATCATTTTTTTAATAAAAAACTAATGATGTTAAAATTTCACACAATTCTCCTTTTTCTTATTGGTTATAGGGGTTGTACCCAGGGTTCAGAAACCCGGTACCGGGCTGGATCCCGTCCCCCCTCCGGTACCGGTAACCGGCCGGTAACCGGTCCGGTTACCGGTCAAACCGGATTTTGCTCGACCGAAATTCGTTCAAATTTGATTAAAATTCATTCAAAATCTGAAAATTTGATTTTGGATTTGAAAAAACCGCCGGGATTTCATTTCCTGCCACCTCCCAGTGGCGGTTCTGGCCGTAATCGCGGTTTTTTCCCTAGTTGTACCTGGGAAAAAACCCGCCAGAATCGCTATCGCGGGGTCCGGATTTTAGATCCCGGCCGGTTTTTCCGGGTTTTGCAAGTTCAAATTTTAATTTTTGAATTTTGAATGATTTTTAATCAAATTCAAGCGGTTTTTTTCCGAAAAATCCGGTAACCGGCCGGTTTTTTTCCGGCCGACGACCGGGATTTACCCCGGAAACGGGTTTTTGATCCTTGGTTGTACCTATCAAAGACAACATGCACATTTGAAAAGGTCTGTCATTTATTTGCTTCCTAGCGTGTGCTCACTGCACAGCACCATTATCAATTCTTGCATGGCTTCGCTTTTTACTATAAGATAACTTTATATATATTGCCGTACAGAAATGTGTCATGATACCTGCCATAGTGGTTCTTCATCAGTGCCTGCGCCACCTATATCCTTGATACTCGGTCCATCGTTATATACTTCATCGAACGTGAAAGATTCAATTCCAGGGCCTTCTGTAAAAGGAGACTGTTCAGAGGGAACAGGAACTTGGTATGGAGGCATTTGATGTATCCCTTTATCGGGTTTCAACACTTCATTCCTTGATGACAGATCAAATTGACTATTAGGCCCATTGAATGCAATTCCAGGACCTGACTCCTTAAGAACCACGGGCAGGTTATCTTGACTATGAGAACAGAAGCCTGTATTAAGTGTTGTAGCCTGTAATCCTTGATAATTACCTAAACATTTTTTTTGGTAGCAAATGAAGGGTTACAAATCCATTCAATTTAGATTCAGAACCAGAATAAAATATTTTTATTCCACTTGCCTACAGATGATGCAGGAACGTAAGAGCTGAAAATAGAAGCATCAATCACAAGTCCACCTCCATTTTCATGCTGCTGCATCCAAGGGAAAGAGTGGTATCTGGCTCCTCCCGAATAAATATCTGCTGCACCGAATTTTGCTTTAGATACGCTGTGCATAATTGGAATATGTATCAGTGAAACTATTTTAGTGGACTTTACGCAGAACAGAAGAAGATGACCGAACAGCTCTACCTGATTCCGTTTCCTCATATTCCGAGGCTTGACCGCTAAGTGAGCTTTCAGCTTCTGTAGTTTGTGAAGGCAACTGACTTAAAGGGCTATCCACATGAGTTGCTTGCAGTATGTCATCATGTACCCTACTACGAGAACTTGATTTGCCAGCCTGATGGTTAAATCCACACATGAGAGGGTAAAATTAAACTTTAAGCAACTTATTGCAGGACGAAATGCTTTTCTTCACAACAAATAAGACCATGATGACTTTAATTCTGAGTTTGAACCCAAAGACAATTAAATAAATTAAGTAGCCAAAGTAAACAAGGTAAGCAGAAACATCAAATTGACAACTCAAACCAACATTAAACAGAGGTTTCCATAATAGGTTTGTGTATGTTTGAGACAAGTCAATGTAAAATGTTCAGATTACACTCTTTTATCATAAGATATAGTTTTCATATGATGCCCTCCTGGGACTAGTACAAGCATAAATGCACAATATTCGTTGAAAATATGTGGTCCCATTTCTATTATTTTTAGTTAGTTTTACTCCAAGAACCTGCTATTGTTTTACATTTCCATCCTGTTAATTGCATTATTAATAATATCTGACGTGGTAACCTAACCACAGATCCATCACTTAACATATCACAATGCTGAGGCAGTTTTTGTATAATTGCCTAACTACTGGCTTAATATAATAATTAAGCTTATCAAACACTTGGATTCAGTAAAATTCAAATCGGTAACAAATTATGTATAGCATCAAAACTTAGGCATCCCAAAACTAAAAGTAACATCCAAGAATAATCTAAAAGAAAAAGGTGTGATTACTATCACCAGAAGCAATATATGAGAACCAATAATGGCATAATGCCATGAAAGCAATGTACTTAACATGAAGCTCACTAGTTACTAACAAAGCTGTATATAGAATGGTCAAATCTAAATCATAGCTAACTACATTGCAACCATAGCAGGGCTAGGTGTAACCTTGACTTCGAGATAATGTACAAGGACAATGTGCATAAATTCCCTGCAAAACCAAAGAAAGGAATGTTTAAAACTCACTGTGTACAGTACACAATGCACATGCCATGAGCTGTTATTGTGCCTTCAAGCAGCAAATGCAAACCTGCAATATTACAAGGGAAAAAGTCTAAATGACCCCCTGAACTTTGGGGGTGCGTCTACTTTACCCCCCGAACTACAAAACCGTCAAACCAACCCCCCGAACTTGTCAATCCCGTTTACTTAACTCCTTTAGCTGGTTTTGCAGGGCGGTATTGCACACGTGGAGCTCCAACGTGGATAAGTTGCCAACATCAATTGTCACGTCACTACGGACCCACATGTCATTCGCTTGAACCTTCTTCTTCCCTCTCTCTCTCTCTCTCCATCTCCCAGCCCCACCTCCTCATCGCTGCCTCCCTCCCCAAGCCCTCCTCCCTCAAGCCACCCCATGGCTGTCGCGACGTAGCTCTGTGTGGTTGGTGCGGGCTAAGATGGTGTGAGGAGGTAGCATGACGCAGACCATGGCCAGCGGCGCGAAAACAGGGGAGGAGGTGATGCCAACGGTGCCAGCAAGCCTCGGACATGGAATAGGATAGGACAGAGAGGGGTTCGGCGCTTGTGTACATGAAGAAGCTCATGGATACTTCAATTTGAATGAAGGAGCAAAGAATAGCTTGGATTTTGGGAGAATTTGCGGCGGCAGAAGAATAGGGTGAAGGCGCTTATCGAGCGTGCAACTGACGAGGAGGATGGGGTCCTGGAAGGCGAGCGCGGAGGAAGATGAGTGTGGGGTAGAGCTGGTTGTGGACACTGCAGGCGAGGCAGGTGAGGTCGTCAGTGAGGAAGTCTGGACTCCACCACGCGCTGCTGCAGCTCCTCAGATCTCGTCCCCACCATCTTTGCATCCTAGCGACGGCGAGACTCGCCGTGTCCCGGGCCCCCTGCGGTGAGGGCCACAAGGGAGTCATGACGCCGTGCCTGTGCGTTGCATCCTGGTGACAGCGAGGCTCCGGTTCACACCGGCTATACTTGGCGGCCTCCTTGGCGACGACGAGGAGGGGACTATGAGGGTGGCCCGACAGGACACTAGCAGCTATCTCGGTGGTCAGCAGGTAGGCCGGTTTGTTACATGGCCGCAGGAAGACTTGAGTGGAGGAGGAGGAAGAGAGAGGAGGATAGATGGGGAAGAAGGTGTAATAGTCGCTGACATGTGGGCCGGTGTGATAGATTTTTTACAACTTTTTTGTTTGTGTAGTCATCGCCACCTCATTAGCCATGTAATCTGCCACGGTGTCAAAACCGCCTCCATACCCACTCCAAGTGGTTATTTAGACGGTTTTGGGAAGTTTGGGGTGTTGTTTAGACCGTTTTGTAGTTTAGGGCGTGAAGGAGACGGACCCAGTAGTTCAGGGGTCAAATAGACTTTTCCTATTACAAAAGCAAAATGGATGACCAAAAATATTTCACTTACTCCTCCAACATCCAATAACTCCTCCTCTGGAAGTTTATATTCTCTTCCCCATGAGCATAGTAGCAGTGAAGCACATCAATGCTTCCAGACTAGATTTATAAAGAATTATCAGTTTCATTGCCTTAATATACAAACAATACTGGATGGCCAGTATAGAACCTATTAAAAGAAATGCTGCAAGAAATACAAAAATAAATTATAATATTCAATTTTACTTACTTTTAACCTTTCATGGGCTTCTTTGACAGTCTTTCCATCGCTTTTCTTTCTCCAATTATGGCCATCCTTCCTGAAATATCTCAATACCTTCCGATCAAACAAGAAAAGTGAACCACCTAAAACCAGATATACAAAATATCAGTAAGATACAATTGAACCATAAACTGATTATTAGAGACACTTAATCAACGTATTTAATTGGGACTATAGGGTCTAAAGTCTACATGCCATTACAGGTGTGGAGATACTAATGAATCAAATGTGCAAACCACAGATCCAGAGGCAAAATAGCATTGCTTTAAGGATAATAACACGGTATAAATGAAAGCTTAAAGGATGCCAACGCACGAGAGAACAAAACACAGCCCATAGGATGAAAAGGTGAGTTGATCACATTGCAACCGTTTAATCCTGACACCAGTAGAAAGATCAGTCTGGCATAAATTGAAACCGTGTTTAGCAGTGTGCCAGTGTTCCCCTAGGCACTAGGCGCTAGTCGAACGGCAAACCAGCGCAACAACGGTGGATCCGGAGGATTAACCATGTGGGGTCAAACTATATACAGTAAAGATCACATCATAACCTTTTGTAAGCTAATACCGGCATTGCAAAGCTGGTAGGCTGCCAAGATGTGCTAAGTTTACACCTGACATTAGTATTTGGATAGACTAACACGATAAAAAATCATAAAACCCTGCTTTCTGTTCTCAAACAATGTTATACATGTTATCAAATCAGTGCCAATTGCCAAGTTAAACAACATGGTTTGGCATATGTTTTCTCCAAAGCTAAAGTCAATTGTTGAAAAATAATAAACTACTGCCTTTTGAAAACAAAACATCAAACAGCAACAATGTTCAACAGAAAATGGAGGTCATACTTAGAGGCCTATTTGGTGGTTCTGGAGCTATACGGAAATTTCTGTAGTTCTTAAGTATTTCACAAATCTCGGTAGGGCGTAACCATCGGTGTTGAGCCTCCTTTAGTATCTGCTCAATATCTGTTTCAGAAGTCATTGAAATGTAGTGTTAGACAATTCCACATTATTGCAAATGAGTTGTACAAAAGTGGATTTAAAAAATAAAATGGAATTGTCGTCAGAGTTGCTTCCCAATGTTTTTTCTTTTGACGACATGAGAAGGTAGAGAAAATCCTCTACCTTATGTCCATTATATTTCAATGGAAGTCAAACTGCTTCCCAATGTTCACAAAATGTAACATGTGTCATGATCATAATCTCTCTTGCGCAATTCAATTTCATATTGGGGATCTTTGTGTGATTAAACCAATTGAAATTCCAAAAGAAACAACTCTTCTTACTATGTGATCACCGAACAAAACTTCAAGAGAGAAAAAGGGTGGTCTAAATCACAATACATAGAACCTAAGTTCCAAAGCTCAATCTCTTTAAAAAGTACAAGTTAAACCGTCCAAAACTCCAAAATTGGCAAATTCAACTTCAGCAACAAAATATATTCCGATACTAAAGAACAACATTGAGACTCCCAAATTTCCAGATCTATCTGAGAGCAAAACAACACTATCTTGAGCAAGGTTTAAGAAAACGCTAGACGTTAGGGGACGGTGACATGAGGCCTAGCACCTAGGTGGCGTCTAGGCGGAGGGTGGGCGGCCGTCTAGCAGCAGGCAGCAGCAGCTGAAAGGGCTTCCCGTGCACAGAAAATATTAAGCCAGCTGGAAACCACTATGTACTGTGCTACTGTGCTAGCTGCTGGGTAGCTACTACTTTCAAGTAAAAAAACAAGTAATAAACAACTCTGGCTGCAGTGCAGCCTCTCTACTTCTCCATATGCTACTAGCTAATAAAAAAAAAAAGAAGCTGGAGGCTCTGTGTCTTCTCCATCACTCCATGTGCTACTAGCTGCTGGAAGGCAGCACCAGCTCGAAGACTCTCATCTCTCCTCTCTTTCCTTTCAATCTTCATTCAGAAACCCAACGCACCTCCACCAGCCCACCAAAATCCCAGTTCATCTTCCTCCTTGCGATGCTTCTTCAGTTGCTGTCGGTGTCGATTGGTGACAGGACAAACGAGATTGACCGGCGGCAAGCTCGATTCGGTGGCGTGGGAAGCCGGAATGACCGCCGGCTCAACGCCCAGCGCCACCTCGGCGGCCGCCTAGGCCACTCGGCGCCCGCCCAAGCCCGCCGCGCCGAGCTCCGCCCAGGCCGGCTTTGACCGACCAAGACTGACTAGGCGACCTCCCCGCCTAGCTCGCCGACTTTGAAGAAATCGCCGAGCGCCTAGGCGGCGCCTAGTTCCGATTTTTTGAACCTTGATCTTGATAAAACCAAACGCATGTCCACACTCTAACCTTCAAGCCATCAACCTAAAAGCTTAACCTTCGCTCAAGAAACATTCATTTGCAATATGCGAGGGATATTTACATTCGAAAATTAACAGAAATATTAATACAAATTAAGTTGAAATTTATGTGCACTCCGATAAAATGCTCGATTGACGGTATAATATGTGTCCACGGTCAAAAAAAAAAAAGGAAGAGAAAAATAAGTTAAGCTAACAACTGAAACCCCGCTTTAAGTCTGGTGCCAACTCGTAACACCAAGTCCACCACTTGACCAAACCTAACTATACCAACCAAGATCACCCAATATAAGCTCACCTGGATTATTATTAGTTTACTAATTACTAATACTACCAATGTCAAAGTTCCAACACAACTGACATCTCTCCATTACAATTCACAAATCAAGTCTCCCTTGCTACTTAACAGTCCAGACCACCACATCCAAAGAAAAACTAAGCTTGTCGTGATCACAAACAACCACACCTCCAAAAAAATCAGAAGGAAGAGGAGGATTGAACAAAATCAAACCCTAGCACAACGATCGCGTACCACTAGAAAAATGTAAATGATCGATGCGAAACAGAACCTACTCCACGACCTTCCGGATGCATCCCACACCTGAATCTTTTAATCCAACCCAAAGCCTGAAGTCCAAGTTCATTTGGACACAACCATGGAACACAAAATTCCTCAAAGAAAAACCCTCGAGACACTTAGAAGTTCCAACTTGAACACCTAATTTCTAGCTCCAGTACTAAAAATTCCAACTTCCTAGCGTAAGAAACTAGCTTTGATCCAAACCCAAACATAGATGACTGTATAAGGGGTATGTTCACACAGATAAAGCTACAAGTTCTAGAAACGCAGGGTACCAGAAATCCATCTCCAGAACACTGGAACGCTGTCCACAAATATTCCCAATACTTTCGAATAGCTGGTACAGCTTCCGATGATTCCGCTCCCAGACCACCCGCGCTCGACCGAAATCTCCACTTTGATCATCACCTCACATCCATTCCCGCAACCACCAAACCACAAAAAAAATCCCATACAATTCCGTCACAGAAACGCGAAGTTCGCACGAACTCCGAAGTTTGCACCAACCCACCCACATATCCGTCGCCTCCAAATCCCGAGCGAACCGAACACAGCCGACGACTCCCAGCAGCGCAACCACCTCCGGTTCTATCAGCTTCCACGCCACAAATTCCACTCCGAAAACGCAACGGAGGAGGAGGAGGGGGCAAAAATCAAAACAAAGACCGAGGCGTTGACTAAAGCCAGCAAGCCAAAGCTTCCCCAACCGACCGCAGCGGCGCAGCCCGCAGGTAGATCATAACGAAGCGAAAGCCTAAAACCCGAAGCGAGCGGCGCCTCGGGAGGCCGGTGCCCTCACCTAGCTGCGGAGCGATCGCGTAGCGCCTCCCCTCGGCCATCGCCAGAGCTCGACCGCCGCGGCAACCAACCAGACGCCGCAAAAAAAAACAGACCCTCCGGGCCGAGCAGGCTCCCAGGGCTCTCCTCTCCCGGCGATTAGGACGATTTTTCGTAGGGTTCTGGGGGATTCGGAGGGCAGCTCGAGAGATGGCAGGTGGTGAGGTTTTAGCCGACGGAATTGGCGAAGCGAGGAAGGGAAACAACTGGACAGCCATTGCCCATTAGGTAGGGGGGTTTGTGAAGGACGAAATGGCCGTTTTGCCCCCGGAGTTAATGCCTAATTGCGGGAATTGTGGCCTTCATGGGGACGACCTCGGTCTTCCGTTTTGGTTGGTGAGTACTGCGGCCGCAGAACGTGGGCGGTAGGTGAAGACGCCGTGCGTTGAGCTGATCTAAGGCACTCCTTGTACCTCAATACTATAGCTTCATGTTTGTGAAAATAAAAGAACAAAAGATGGAATATAGGAACACTATATTTCATTAATTTTGTATTGTATATACAAAATTACATGTTCTCGTAGGAGTTTATCTTTTGTCTTCTGTGTTCACACTTAAGGAGTATATTTGACTGGAGACTGTAGTTCATCGATTCTCGGCAACTTTTTATGGCGTCCGGTTAATTACATTTGCAGGACAAGCCTACATAATACCTCGATTAAGCTACGTCATGGTCGTCGTCATCGTGTTTTATGTTGCCCGTCCATAAGTGTGTATGATGGCGGTGTAGATGCAGAGATGCGGATGTACGGATGTGATGTGGGTGGCTTTGTTTTGTCGATACCCGGTCACGGTACGCCATCGTTGTGTCGGTTCATGGACAGGATATGTCGATAAAGGGGATGACTTTCGCCTCATCGGTGGTCAGTCACGCGTACGCCTGACTTCGTCGAACAAATGCGTGTGCGTTGTCTTTGCCTCGTCGGTGCTCGGCAATGGAGTGTCCGGTCTCATCCGTTTGGGATGTGTTGATGGAGTAGCGACCTTGCCTCGTCGACACTAGATCATAATTTCGTCTATTCTCGTCGGTCGCAGACATATGGTAATATATATGATAAAGTGACATGTTTCTCTCATCGACACTCGATCATAGCGTCGATGTATGAGATTCATGCGAATTGTGCGCCTAAGCCTCGCAACGGGCAATGTGCATATAATGCAATAGACGATGCTTGCTTTAAAGCATTAAATAATCTTACTCCCGTGCGGGGAAGAATAATATGATGTGATATTCTCCTATATTGATTTGCATAGAGTCGCGGTCAGTTCTTTCCTGGGAGTGCCCTGAAGTGTTCTCTCTCATTTGCCTTTTGACAGTCTTAGTCTTGTAGAGAACTAAATGTAATTGTTACTATATTGATTGCTTATGGGCAAGAAAACATAATCCAAGTCCATCCAGCAGTTCAAAGACCCTGTTCGCAACAACTGAATAAATTGTTGTTTTCTACCAGCTTTGTCGTGTTCCAAACCAGCTCTAAAGAGTTAAGTCTAAACCATGTTTGGTCACGTCTAGATCGAGGAAAATATCTTCTGAAGAACAGGGAAAGAGAGTACTAGTTCATTCAATGCAAACGGATTAGCAGGGTCCTAGAAAGATTAGAATAATGCTCGGGGTGATCCGGTTTGTCGCCTCAGGCTCAGGGGAGCGTTTCGTGCGGAGGCTCGCGCGGGCGCGTACGCAGCTGCCGTCGTTATCTGTCTCCCTCGCCCATTCGTCGGAGCTTTTCTCTCTCCACCACACTCTCCGCCGTCCTACTTACGCTTTTGCTCGGTTCACCACTAGTCGCCCTTGTTAACTCACTCGACACAACCCAACGTATCGGAGTAATACTCTATTTATTCCCAGCCACCCACCACTGAGCTATCCAGTGAAACTTGAAAGTGCCGGCACTTGCCGGTCACAAATTGGTAACAGTGTTTTTTCCCTGTTGGAAGTTTGACCCGCAACGTCGAGGCCTCGTCAGTACCGTACCGGCTATACCGATTTGGTTCTTAAAATGATATGTTTCTATATCAATCTATACCAATGCACCGTTTTGGATTTAGTATAATAATATAAGTATATATTTTGTTTAATTATATGCACATCAAATATCACTTATAGTATATTTTAAATACATAGCAGTACTATCAAATATAACACATAGTTCAATAGACGGTATTATCAATTCCACCGTATAGCCGGTATCGAGCCGGTATGGCCGGTATTGAGACCGGTACGATACATAGGGTTACTTTATACCGATTTAGATAACGGTATGGTATGATAACTATGCTCCCAATCAACAGTCTGATGTAGCAGTCTTCAGAAGCAGAAGGGGATAGGCTTCACTGGGATAATTAATGTAATCACCTCATCCTGATCACTAATCGATAGGCTTGTACGAGTTCGTGGTTCAGCACACACATGATTGCAATTTGCAACCGCTAAGCAACACCCAGCTTCGCAATCACGTCTTAAAAAGTTAACATGGGAGAAGGTAAAGCCACATTTGGAACGGTTTTGGCTTTGACTTTTCGCTCGAAAAGCTAGAAACTGTTTTACATGCCTAGCTTTTCTCCCTTCGCTTTTCTCTTAAGCCGCTCTGCGTTACAGCTTGCGGGAGCCGGAAACCGCCTGCGTGGAGCTTCCGTGGCTTCCCCAGCCCTCATTCCGAATTTACCCCCCAAGTTGGAGGTAAATTACCCACCATTTGCCACTAAATAAAAGCCCCCCAACAAAACCCTAGCGCTGCCTCTCCCTCCCCTCCTCCCCGGCTCCAACCCCTCCCCCTCCCCCTCCCTTGATCGGATCTGCCGCCTTCCTCCCTCTTGCGACTGGATCTGCCGCCGCCTTCCTCCCTCCTCCGCCAGATCTGCTACCCCACGCCGTCACCTCCCTCTCTCCTCCTCCCTGGGTGCCTCCGCCCACCCGCATGCGCTGCCACCTCCCTCCTCCCTATCTCCCTCCTCCTCCCTCAGCCCCGACCAGATCTGCCGCTGCCCTCCTCCTCTCTTCCTCGCCAGAGTTGCTACCTCGTGCCGCCGCCTCCCTCTCTCCTCCCTCGACACCTCTGCCCGCACTGCCGCCCGCTTACGGCTTCGAGTGCCTCCTCTTTCCCCTCTTCCAACTTCGACCGGGCTCGAGCGCCTCCTCCCTCCCCCCTTTTCCTCTCCTCCTCCTGCCACCGTCATCCTCCGCCGCTGCTGTCGGCTGTAGCCCTAGCCGCGCACAACAGTCCTTTAGTCTTTTTATTTGTTTCTTTTTATTTTCTATTGTAAATGAATTATTTATGTAATTATTCTTTATTACAATAATTATTTATTCAAATTATTTTTGTAACAATTGCTTGTTGTAATAATTATTTCATTCATTTATTTATTGTAGTTATTTATGTAATAATTATTTATTATAATAATTATTGTTAATTACATTAATTACGGTTTATTGCATTGATTGTCGTTAATTACGGTATATTGAGTTAATGGCTTCGTAAAATGCGATAATTGCGTTAATCGTCATTAATTACGGTAGTCGTCGTTAATTGCAGTAGTTGTCATTAATTACCGTCAATTATTGTTAATTGTGATTAAACAACATCAAATAAGCCATTATTGACCTTAGGGGCATTTTAGATATTTCTCATTTCAGAAGTTGCAGTCAGCCTATCTAAAAACCAGATAGCCAAATGTCAAACATCTTTAGCTCAGCAGTTCAGTCCCACAGCCATTCAACCCAGCCGAAAACCGCTTTTCAGAAAAATTATAGTCGTGCCAAACATGCCCTAAGCATCATACTGCAGTAGGCTAGTAGTATCTATCTACAGAGCTGTGCGATGTCTTACTGGGACTGCACCTAATCACCCCGGCTTTCCAGCTCAAGCATGCCTCGGTTAACCACTTTGCTGCCCATGCATGACGCAGATATACGCATTTTGATAGCCACCGATTAGAATGTTAATCTCGGCCGGATCGCTGGGAAGTCCCGCAGACCGTAGATAAACAGGCGATTCTACCGATTTCGAACAATCACTGGGTTCGAAGGGAATCAACGGCTGATGGAGGGCCTCAAGTCGAGGCCCTGCCACAGTTCAGTCGTGCTGTGCATAGTAGATAAACAGGTGATCCAACTGTGGAACGGTTATGGTTCTGGATTTTGGGTCGAACTGTTAAAGCGGCCATAAACTTGGCGACGCTGCCAACTGTGTGATGTGCGACGTGCAGCCGCCAAGATCACCGAACGGCAGGTTGTACCCTACGCGCATCAATGCACCATGCATGGTTACAATCATAACACTTCAAGTGTGCATCAAACAAGAATGTGACAGCAGTCTGCAGGAAATTTGCCAAGCCATGGGGCAGTCGGAACCAGAAACTACCAAAGCCGCTGACCTCAAGATCGGATCGGAGCTGATGTACAGGTCTAATTCCACATACAGCGAGCGGTCAGAGGGACAGCCCACCAGAGCACAACAAATTTGGATTGGAAAGTAATAGCTCGACAACAGCGAAACAATAGAACTGAAGCATCTTAACACATTTTCCGGTAATGATGGATGAAAATAATTGCCGAAATAGCTGCAAATCAAGCATTCTGGGCTTCTGGCCATCAAATGCAACCCAACCAATGTCTCATGTATACAGAAGGGATTGGATGCAATGTCACTTCTGAAGAGGCTGTATCAATGAACAAAATCACTTTGGATTGTAGTCAATGCATCAATACATCAAAAAAAAAAGTTGAAAACTTGTTAATTAAAATTTGAAGGGCGAGGAGGCCCAGATGTTTTCACTACGACACAGATCAATCCATTCGGATGTGTGCAAGACCTCATCGTGTACAAGGTAATCTTGTGGTGCAAAGCTTCAAATGAATAATGCTTTGACCAAAATGAAGCTACCCTCACAGCCTCTGAAGCTTTCGTGAAGTAAGCCTACCAGAAAAATAGATGCTAAATGGACTGATAAATCACTGATTACTTGCAATTTTTTTTTATCAAGGTAATGTGAGCTAAGCCTCTTGAACTTGCTGCGTAGCCTCGATAATTAATTTGCACTCATTCCACTTTCAGGACTATCTTCATTAACTCGTATACAAAATAGCTGATAGAAGCCGATGGCAGAACCTGAAGAAGAGGAGAAAGAAAACCAGTTACATCAGACAAATCTGAAACAAACTAACATACACTGTTTAGTAATACAAACTCTCGGATCAACTGATATATACAAGTCTTCTAAGTTGCCAAATAACCTAGGCACGTGCTAGGCTTGCACTAAGCTAATTGCCTCTTGTAGAGAGAAATCAGAACCAATGTAGGAATATAATAAGTGTATCATTATCCATCAATAATTTTCCCTGAGATATCTCATCACTTTATATGGGCCACCATGAGCTAAAGCCCGAGTCTGATCACTACATGCGCAAATCAAATGGATGCATTCATAGAACTAGCCCCTAATCATATGTGCAAGTGGATTCTCTTCTTGAAGAAAAATGTACCTGTAACAAGCTGGGGATCAGACCAACGTAGAGTGCTGGTACTCCACCTTGATCAACAATTTTAAGGCATGTTGCAAAAGCATTCATCCTTGTTGCTTTGACTTGCATCTGTAGCTGCCTCCTAACTACTTCAAAAGGGTATGTGGCTGCTTCAGCACAGCAACCAGCAACAGCACCATAGAGTAAGGTCCTAACAGTACCCAACTCAAGCTGATCTAATGCATTTGCCTCTTGACCTTGTTGCTTCATCATTGACGCCCTCCTCTTTCCTTCAGGAGAATGCAGATAAGCCATCTTCAATATGTCATACACTCCGTAGAATACAGCGCCCGAGGGTGCCATGCTGATAAGGGAAGGCACTAATCCCTTGTACAGCGAGGAGAATCCTTCAGTCTGGATCATGTGCCGGGCAACACCAATAACACCGCCTAAGGCTTCACCACCAGGAGCTACCATCTTTGTCCTAATCTGGAATCAATAGCTCAATTCAGACAATATTTAGTGAAAAAATGGCACCAAAGGAAAAAATATAGGTGATACAAAACCCAAAAGGTCTTTTTTTTTTTAAAAAAAAAACATACTGTATCCATTGGTATGCACAACATTGTTGCTGTAATGCCAGCGGCAGCACCAGCAATAAACCTCTCAAAGTTTGTAGTTTCTTCGTTACCAGACCATTTGAGCATTTGCTTTCTGTAAGTGTCATATGCATAGAAGTTGACTGCCTTGAATGGAGCAGTGCGGAGGATGTTGACAAAGTTCCCTTTCCAGAAGCCTTTCAACCCCTGTGTTGCTGCAATCGCATGGATAAGCTCAAATAGATTCCTCTGCTCACCACGAACTATATATTCCAACTTTAACCTCTCAAGAGGAGCAACAACTGTTCTGCATGATACATAAAAATTAGGGAAGAAATGTCTAAGTAGAAGGAAAGGCAACGGAGACCCAATTTGCACATTACAACAACAACAACAAATCCTTTGATCCCAAACAAGTTGGAGTAGGCTAGGAATGAAATCTCCTCAAAGTTAAAGATACGAGAGCCTTGCAAATAAATATAATAATAATAATAATAAAACATACAAGGCTAAAACCCTAAGCTGTACATCCTGCCATCCGAGCCGAGAGCCTAAAACACAGCCCCTAAACCTTCTTATGGTTCCGGTACGTGGATCGCTAACTTCCATGCACTTCTATCCAAAGCTAATTCTTTAGCTACATTCCAATCCCTCAAATCTCTTTTAACTGCTTCCTCCCACGTTAATCTTGGTCGACCTCTGCCTCTTCTTACATTTTCAGTATGTCCGATTTTAGTTCACGGTACCAGGCTGAATTCCAAGCCTTGTCCGGTTGGCAGTAACCAACCGGAAATTGGCCAGGTTCTAGAAAATTTTCAGGTCGTCTTTTTCAGATTTGTCTTTCATTTGTTCATTTGTGTTTACATTCCTAGCATGTGAAAATCATCACCTATACAGATTCCATTGAAATTGGGCAGAAGATACCTAAATTCTGTCCGAAAACATCAATACCGATGGAGTACCAGTTGCTGGGAACCAGCCAATTTCTGATGGGATATTGAACTTTGTTACTTATCATCTTTGTACTTTTTCGAAGCCAAGCTAATCACCTATATTTAATGAATATTGAGTTTTTCTAAGTTTTGAAGCAACAACTGATGCAGAACACAGAAATTTGATATCCAAAATATGAAGTCTGGAGAAGCCACAACAGGAGAGAGAGAGGCAAGATTCCAAATGGATACCAAGTGATATGTTCCTATCAACAATGATCACAAAAAAGCAGGCAGTCACAAATCAAAACTTCCAAAACAAGTTCCCTTCTCAAAACTCAAACAGTTCCTTTCTGCCATCGGACTTTTCATATCAAGTAAATAACTTGGAACCCTAAAATTTTTAGAAACAGGTCCAGCCATTTCTTGAACCAATAACATGAAAGATGGCATAGTCCAATTACACCAATCCAAACTCCTAATGCCAGTAGCAAATCCAGATCAAATGTTCAGGATGAGACCAAAAGCCATGAAAAGTTAGGCACCAAATTTGACAACTAGAACAGTATATTGAAAGATTTCAGGAAATTTATAACATTACTGAAGCCTACAAAATATACCTCAGGAGGAGACCATTTGTGTACTTTGTGCAAACTCATGGAGGTAGAACAGAAAAGTAACAGTTATACAGTCTCAAGGACCGAAAAATGATTTTACAAAGGTCATGTGTGTGCGGTGCTAGAGGTGGATGGTGGTAGCTCTTGGGTATGTTGGCCCCAACCCTGAACAATATCATTCGAACTTCCTTATTCAAAAGCTAAACAGTACTACACAAAATGGCCATATTAATTGCTGATGTGTTGTCTAGCTAAAAGAAACAACACCAAATTATCGTGTAGGTAAGAATGGGTTAAATTAATTGCTGCTATGGTCTCTGCTGTCACTACTATGCAGTTCCACAATATCGTGTATTTTCGAGCTGCATATATCTTCAAATCCATTGCGCGATCTTAAATAGCATAATACCACAAACTTATTTCACTAAATGTGACAGCATCCAATTTATCTCTGACATAATGCATGCGGTTACTCTTTATGGTGAGTGGGATGGCCAAGCTGTGGAACCCATCTTATTTGTTGAAGTCACAAAACCAGAAAGTTCTATAGAAGCCAAACAAGAGCAGGAACCAAATTAAATACAATCTTCTCCAAAGGCTGCAGGAGCTAGATGTGGATAAATTACTTTAGAAATTTTGGTATAATTACACAAAATTAACGCTCCATGCATAATATATTGCTCTTTTATTGATGTGGTATTCCCAGGCAGACAACCTAGAAACCTAGATCTTAGTATAAAATCTAAGTGCTTTTAGCTTTCATGTTTCTATTTGGACTGTGATTTGCATGGATCCAGTTTCCTCATGATAGAATATGGACCAGGAGCATGGCCCAAACAATTTAGAGCTGTAGTCGCCTCAAACTTCAATACTCTATGCATCTAAGCAACACTAACTAAAATACAGTGATGCACAAATGCCCAACTTATCTCACACTCCATCTATCACAAAACCCTGAGCAGTAGCAACATAAAAATTATTCCTCCAACATCTCAGAAGCAATAACTATTGCTCGCTACCAAAATGTACAATCCATGTCACCAGACTGGCAATAATACTATGTAAATACAACTGAACCTGGGCCTACAATACACAACTTAGTTTAAAATAAGCAGTATCTGACACCCACCTCTCATCTCTCTCACGAATCGCTGAAATGGAAGTACCGACCCTAACTCAAACAGCACACTCTTAAATGCCACTCAAAATCTCATACTAATAATCTAGTACACTAGCAATTACTGATCCCAGCAAGCTCGATTCATTTATCCAGAATGGCAACAACATTACACAAACAATATGAGATTAGTGCTTTTCGGCAAATTTCATCTCGATTGAACTGCATCAGTGGTATAGTACTTCTCTGCTCATCCGAACAACGTAACTTCAAATGCAGTGGAGTTTCTCAAGTCCCAACCAAAGACAAAGCGGCTATACCTGGAGACCATGGCAGCGACGGCTCCAGCCCAGAGATGCTTCGTTACGTTCATGGCGCCCTCTCCAGCACGAGCCTCCTTCTCCTCCACCAGCTTCCCCTCCGCCTCCGCCTCCTCCGCCGCCGCCGCCCTCCTACCCGCGACCAGCCCCTCCACCTCCTCCCCTCCGCCCTTCTCCTCCCCGTCCGCGAGCAGCCCCACCGGGCCCCGCACGAACCCCCTGCCCCCCTTAACCGACATCGTCAGCGACAGGAACCCCGGCGGCGCACGCCGCCGCACGCCGAACGACGCCGAGCAACCGGGCATCGCCGCGAGGAGCGCGCCGTGCGCCGCCGCGTCGAGGAACAGCCCCGCCGCCACCCCCTCCCCGCCACCGCCCGCGGGAGGCAGCCACATCTCCAGCCACGGCATGGCGGCGAGCCGAGTCAACGACGCACGCTCACCACGCTATTGGCTGCTGCTGCTCCTCCTCCTCCCGCTAGGGTTCGCGAGGCGAGGCATCGGTTTTATCGACGGAATGGAATAAAACAACTCCCTCGCCTCGATTCGGCAAGGAAGAAGGGTGGAGAGGGGGAGGGAAGCGCAGATGCTAGTTGGGTGGGCGGTCGAGCAAGTAGATGCAGAGTGGGAGGATTTATTCTTGTTCCTGCGATTTGCGATTTGCTGGCAGTTGGGGGGGAGAGGAGGAGAGGCCACCTTGGATCTTGCCGCCTGGAGGCCAGAAATGCCAACGAACTGCGAACGAGGTTGCGCGAGGTGGGAGCATTTTTTTAAAAAAACAAATGCTGACATGCTGTTCCTTTTTTTCTCTGCTTCTTTTTTTTGGTCCTCTCGTTCAAGTGGATGTTGAGATGCTAAGCCCAGTAGTATTTTCCTGGAATGATGGAGTAATCGTGCACGTATCAAAAGGGAGAAAGTTCGCACCCAAGATAGAACAGAGGAAGATGTCTCTGTGGAGTTCTGCATCACCAGGCCACCAACTGACTAGAGAGTGTAGCAGAAATTCTCCATGCGCATTTGTAGCCTTGTAGGGTAGCAGCTTCCCGAAGCGTGCAGGCACTGCTCGGAAAGGGAAGGAATCCTGCGAGCGAAATGCCCCTGGACGGAAAGAGTAACTGTGGCGTATATATGTCGAATTGTCGATGCTTGAGGAGCTCGCCGTCTGGAATCCTCAGTGCCAAGCAAACAGGAATCTGCCGAGAATCCCAAGTGCCTCAAGTAGGTGGGCAGTGGCATGCTAGGCCGGCGTGGCGCGTGCAGGATCCACGAACCACGGTGCCAGGGCATGTAACCCAAGATGTTTAGAGAGTGACTTGTATAAAAATCATTTTCTCTTATACAAACATCTCTTTTATAAGTGTTTAAATAGTTATATTATTATTATATATAGCTATATACCTAAGAACTGTTAAGCACCAGTGTCTAATTAAACATCGATGCTACTCTCTTCGTTTAGAAATGTACAATATTTTAAAAAACGTGCAGCGAAACTTATCTCTAACTTTGACTAATAATATATGAAAACTATTTAAATAAGTCACGAGTGAATAGTATAATTAGATTTATCATGATAAATATTTTTATAATTTTTTACTAACATAATCATATGAAAAATAATGGTACTAAAGACCATGTCGATATCTAAAACATCGTACATTTTTGTTTTTAGGAAAGTACAAAATAAACATTTTATCTACCTTACGTGATAAGAAAAGATAGTTTTTACTTGCTAAGCTTTTTTTTTCAAAGTACTTGTATTGTACACGCTCTCGTGCTAGCTGTGCTGTCACGAGTTACTTCTAGCTCAGTGTAGGATCAGATCAGAGAACATGATACGGTCATGAGCACTTGTTCGGTTGTTCCTTCGATCCTTGTTCCATTTACTTGCTTCTCTCTCTCTCTCTCTCATAGTCTCACGCATCAGTACATCACTAGTACGATGCGACAAAAAAGAAAGAGAGAAAAGGGCTAGGCTCGGTCACTCTTCAAGTTGTCGAAACAATTGACATTCTTAGCTCGATTCGTCCGTGTTTCCGGCAGGAACGATGTTATCGCTACCGCGCGCATGAGCGATCATGTATGCGTGCGCAAAAGCGCTCCTAGCTAGCATCGTATAGCCTCCGGCGGCGGTGGTCCGTTTAAGCCAATCCTTTCTTTTTTTCTTGAGCACAGCCATTTCGGTGGTCCGTTTTATGGGCATGTTTGGTTTGCTATCTACGTAAACCAAATTAAATTTTGGTAACACCAATAAAAAATGGCTATTGTTTGGTTTGCTAACAATATTTTGTAATACCAACAAAAAAATTGGTAACGCCAACGAAATCTAATACTACACGTGGGCGATCCGATGGTGAGAAAACCGCTCACAAGAAATTTGGTAACACCAAAATTTAGCTTGTCCGTAACCCAAGCAACGTTCTTTTTATCAAATTTTGATTTTATCTAAATTTTAGCTATGCTAAATTTTAACTTAGTTTATTGGAGTCCTGAACCAAACAGCCAACGTAGTGGAGAACTGACTCGGATCCGACGAAGTTTGTGTGGTCGCTGAATATGCACTGCAAGCTTTGCAACAAGTAGTAGATAAACATAGAACAGATATCCCCGCAAAAAAAAAAAAAGACATACATATGCAACTGTGTGGTCACTCGAGAAAGACGACACCAAAATCCCTTTGTGAACGTTGCCTCCAGCCCTCCAAGATGGAAATCAAGTCCCCACCGACCCCTTATCTCTCTTCCATGCATCCAAGAAGAAGAAGAAGAAGAAGAAGAACCGGGTTTAGATATGATTTATGAGAAGGCCATCCATTCCAGCCCAATCCACCCAAATGCCCAACAGTCTATCATGCCAGCCCACCCGAACTTACAAGTTTCAAACAAAAACATCCTCGAAAGAAAGTTACAAACAAAAAGAGAAAAAGGGGAAACTGCTAGCAGTGAGTACGTATTACTCACTATGAGTACTACAATGCAACACATGCCAACGACCAAAGCCTCAAAGCATATGGAATTTGACCGACGTGTTTATACCACTAATCCACTATACTTCTGAATCTTCTGATGTTTATAGCAACGCAGTACTGCACTTTCTACAATCCACTTTCTGGCCGGCAGCTGAAACTGAAACAAAACAAAGGCGATTGCAACTGTGCCGATCGATCGCCAACAGCGCCAGCATTGGCCGGCGGGAGGCGGGCAATTTAATTCCGGCGTTACTACTAGCCACTCTTATTATACCATCACGCTGCTGCTACTACTTACTATTTGCTTGCTGCTCCAAATTAAGTTTACATTTAATATTTTTATCTACCACACCTATAACGACAATGCATGGGCAGCATGGCCCCCCGTCATCTGCTCCCTCCCATGGAATTAATTAAGGCCCCTAACCAGTCTAATTACATCCTGGCCTCTGTTCCACATTCTCTGTGATTTCTCTCGAGAAGTACTCTCATGAAAGTAAAAAATTATTGGGTTCTATAAATATATTACTTATAATAAAAATAATAATGGTCAGAGTTATGTTTTAGGGATCGAATTGATGTCTAAAACGATATGTTTTTTGACAGTAGGGAGTAGTAAATTTGCAAGGAAAATGTACACTATACAACTACTCGCACTAGTATTACTGCAAACAATAGTACTGATGATTGTGCTGCAGTAGTCTTAACTTCTAATCATAGTTGTGTGTGTGTGTGCTTTTTTTCTTTCTTAAAATCAGTTTCAGCAACAGGATCCTGAAAAAAGGGTAAACGTGAGAACGATTTTTCAGAGAAGCAAACAACTGTTCAGTACGTAGTTAAACAACTGTGCGGTATGAATATTTATCGTAACAAATCTAATGATACTTTTCTCTAATGACCAATGTAAACAAATTTTCATATATTATTAGTCAAAGTTAGAAAAGTTTGACTGCACATTTTATAAAACGCCGTACATTTTTGAACGGAGGGAGGGAGTAGTTGTTTTTTTGTTTGTTTATTAAAATCAGTTTCAGCAGCAACAGGATCTGAAAAAAAATGTAAGCGTGAGAACGAATTTTCAGATAAGCAAACAACTGTGCAGCACGTAGTTTATGTTTTTGTATAGATTGTATCCGTGCTTGTTTAACTCGTGACACCAGCCGGATACAGGCAATTAATTGAATTCATTGTCGTGACAAGAGAGACGGCAACGACATATTGCGCTTCAATATATGAGAGGACAGTTCGCTGCATCCGCCATCTAGCTAGTAAATGAGGCGCATTGAAATTCCTTAGAACCAGTTTGATCCATTTCCAGATTAGCTCATGGCTTTATCAGCGCATATCGAGACGTGCATGCACCTTTTAGCTGCTAAAACTTGATTGATAGTAATAGAGAGTAGCAGCAAATCGAACGTTTTTTTTTTACAGAAAAGGCCACCAAAAATCTAAGTCCAGAGGCTACTCAACCGTCTAAATGGTGCACTTCGTGCGTGGGACTGACGCTAGCTCGGTGTGAGGGGCAACATATCCCAAGCCCACCCGTGTTCGAGACGCCGGGAGACTTACTGTAGCTGAGTACTGTAGAGCGATATTGTAGTTATGTATTCGCTAATTGAAGGCTTACTGCACTTGCTAATTGCTAATGTCCCTGCCGAATCTACGTATCCTAGGGTTGTCCATTAACGGTTCACAAAACAAGTCGTTTTGGAACTCGTACAGTCAAATTTTAGAAACATTTGTTGTCGACACTTTCTAAAATATTTAGATTAGATACATGAAATCATATATGTAGATTCGTCTCAAAAGTATTTTTTAAAATATTAAAAATTTATTAGGTTTTATAAATATAGTAATTAGTTATCAAAATTATATTTTGGGGAACTGTAGCAATGTCCAAAATAACTCGTTTATGTGGAAAGAAAGGGAGTGCATATATAAGGACGCGCCAATAAATTTCTGCTCACCAACGACCAACCAACTTGGCACAATGCATGGTTGCAGAGCACTCGATCGCAATTCGCAAACATGCACGGACAAGTGACACATACCCAAAGTTGCGGACTACATTTATATATGCACCTGTATCTACATCGTATATTCATACCACCGATCGATAGATCGATCGCTAGCTCCTTGATGATCACTGATCACTCCCATCTCCAAACTTCCCTGTTTAATCCCTGGGCCCTAATAAGAATCTAAGTACGTGCATTAACAATGGTCTTAATTATCGTCATCGTTCAATTCTTGCACATGTACGTACGCAGTTACATAGTCATATATAACTATAGCACTAGTGCACACATCAAGGTGCACGAGACGATCGATCGATCGGTCGAATATCGAATGCTGTTGATCCGGCACGTCGTAGCTAGTCCTTGCAGCAGAGCAGCTGGAGCCCGAGTCTGAGCGGCGCCGGCTCCGGCTCCGGCTCCGGCGGCGCGGGGGGCGCCACCGCGACGCCCCGGCTCGGCGGGTGCAAGAACTTGCAGTTGGGGCAGGCCGGGCACGCGCGGCACATCATGACCAGCATGTGGCACCGCATGCACACGCCCGCGACCATCTCCCTGGGCTCGCCGGCCGGCGCCTCCTCAGGTTCTGCAGGCTTCGCCTCGGCGGGCGGCTTGGCCTTCTTCTCCTGGACGAGCACCCGGCGCGGCTCGAACGTGAGGTGTAGCTCCAGGTCCAGCCCCGGTGGCGCCCAATTCGCGGGCTCCTCCGCCGCGGGCGCGGCGGCGCAGTACGGCTCCGGCTCCGGCTCCGGCTCCGCTCTCGGATCCTTGGACGTCCTCTTGCGCGTCCTCGTGTTGTAGTAGTGGATCTGCCCCGACTGCTTGACACACAAAACGCACGTTACGCACGGTCACGCGCACATATATTTCCGTGCCGGCACACGGGCACGGCCCGGCTAAAACCACCGCTAGTCGGCTACTCCGTGCGGATAGGTCGATCGGCGTGTCCGCACTACGCACCTTGATGTCGAGGCAGCGCTGCCACTCGAGGGGCAGCGGCGCGGCGTCGAAGTTGAGCTCGATCCCGTCCTCGTCGCTGCCGCTCTCGTCGTCCCGCTTCCGCTTCTTGCTGGTGGCGGTGGAGGCGACGACGGTGGCGTCGACGAGGGAGAGGCACGGTGGCCGCTTGGCCTCCGGCAGCAGCGCCGACTGCAAGGACACCATGCGTGTTAATTCCCCGCTGCTGTGCTGCCGTTGCACTTTGCACCCTCGGCCGGTGAGGTGTGGGATGGCAGTAGTGTACTTGGTTGCCTTGGTCGGGTCGGGTGCTCCTATTCTATCTCTCCATGATCTCTATCTGGGTGGAGTTGGACTGTTGGAGTAGCAACTGGGTGGCGTTGGATTTGGGATTCGGGTGGTGGGGTTTATATAGGGAGACGGCCAGACGGGTCTAGCGGGGTGAATTTAAGAGCACAGAAGTGGTAGCCAGGATCTTAAAGGGGACACTGCGACCGGGCCCACGAGATGTTCACACTTACTACTGGTCAGGTCAGGGCTCACTGGCTCGGGCAGTCGCTTCTGCTGCTGCTGCATAGCATAGCATTGCATTCGATTTCGATCGCGTTCGCGTTCGCGTTCGGGACGCAGGTTATCCACCCCCATTTAACCGCCGGGGTAGAGTAGTGTTCCGGTCACCTCCCTGCCTCAGCCAATGCCATTACTGATCGACTACTCCACCACCACGCATGATGCATCCGTCCGTGGATGGATCGCGACCGATCGCTCTCGCCACTCACATGCATCTTAACGCTGCATGGGCTTTTGCAGTTACCGATCGTTTTAAACTCGCTATCAGGGCCATTAATCCTCCCCCGGCCACATCAGCTAGCTAGCAGTGCTTCCTCCCGGGCCGGTTAAGCGTGTGACGCTACGGCCGAAAGCGGGTATTAATTACGGTGCTAACTAAAAAAACTTCATTTAAAGGGCGACTCAACTTTCCGTTGGGGCTGTGGACACGGCACGATCGACGACCGCATTCATTGGCAGGAAATGGGTAGAATCGTCGATATTTGTAGTAGGAGTAGAAAGATACAAGGATCGATCATCGAGAGGTAGCCTATCTTAATTAATCGCTTTCATCCTCATGCAGGGTGGCGCTTGCTCTCATCCTCTCTTTTTTTTGTTGATGTTCTCAACTCTTTCTTTTCCCTCCTTTGAAGCAAGGTCGTTGAGGCAATTAATCAGTAGCCGGCCTCAGTCTGTGTGAGTAGAGTAGGGGAGTTCCGGTAGACCGTAGGAAAACGCGGCTAGCTAAGCTCGGTCATCACCACCCCATCCCTGCGCAGGCGCAGTACAAATACTTCAATCAATACACGCCGGTGAGGTGGTAGTAGTATAGATATCGCAGGAGTAATTCGAAACTTACTGCACAGATTGACCTGGTACCAGCCAGTTGGGCTGCTTTAAAAGCTGTATATAATTCTGCCCCTGAGAACGCAGTAAATGTGCAACGCAATACCAGTAGCTGTTCACAGCAGGAGTAAATGAGTACTAGTACTAACAAATTCAATTGTACCCCTAACAAACTACCCCCCCGGTCAGCACTGCTTCAATGCGTGCATAACCTAGCAACTCTCAATTACGGCTGTCCGTCCTGTAATCCTGACTGTTACAGCCAGCGTTACCGAAGCTTCCATTTCCACCTTCGCAGGTCAAGGGACACGTGTCGCGCGTGCGAGGCTCGAGGGGAGGTGAGAGCTCGGCGCGCGCGAGGTGAGCGGAGCCGGGGAGGGGAGGGGGGGGGGGGCGAAGAGCCGTGTGAATGCGCTAGCCTCTTGTCACAACTCCAACTTCCAAATTTGGGTCGCCGAGAGAGGCTCGGATTTAAAGCGGCCCAACACCCGCTTTTAACCCCAAATTTAAAACGAGGACGCATACCGTGGAAATAAATTTTTCGCCAACCCCCCTCGCTCTTTAAGCCCCCGTGGGGTTTTACCGGATTGCCCCCGCCCATCTGCCTCTCCCAGGAAATTAGCTGCGTGGCTTTTATGGCCCTGTTGGATTGCTATGATGGCTGGCTGGTGCAACGCAATTGCTCTCCGGTTCCTTCCCAGCTCGTCTGGTGTACTGCCAGCATCTAGCCATCGTAGCCTTTTGTGGACAATCTACTACTACTACTACTACTACTACTTGGTGGATGAATATCAAGGACAGCTGATAGGTTTCGATCTGAGAAATTGTGGAGATTCGATTAGTTTCTGTAAATACTCCAGTGTTGGAGTAGTATGCTTCTGTGCTCTCACAGAAAGTGAAAAGCAAGTCTAATTAATCTTGATGAGACCATGTAAGGGTAATTAATTGTACCGCTCTGGCTTAACAATCCACCTAATTCTCGATGGATTCGCACCTAGAAGATGAGTAGTTTGTATTATAGTGGGCTTTTTAATCTCATCATTGTAAAATCTTAATGGCACATTGACCAGCATGTGCGGGGATGCTTACGATTAGATTCTCTCTTGCCAAGATTGGCCACGCGGATGTTTCTATACTACACCACTCATTTCCATCCATTAACGTTGGGTATCATCAATGTGTTACATGAATATGTATGGATGCGGTGAATTTCGGATGTTGTGCGCGAAGAATGAATGTTACAATGATATCACTAGCTAGTTCCCCTTTTGAAGATCCCCAGAATGCTAGAACAAGTAGTGTGCGCCTCACTTCTGGACCTCAAGTAGATTGAGGTAAATTTAGGAGCTGGACAGGTCAGAGGTGTAATTGCTGCCAGATGGAGACGATGAGAAATAAACAAAACGGGCTGGGCGGAAATGCGAAAAGAACCGAGTTTCTATTAAAGAGGTTGCAATGATTCGAAGCTGCCAAACTGCCAAAGGGTACATTGGCAGTTGCAACAATTTTGATACATTACTATGATGTTCTTCAAAACCCACTACGTTTGCAATTACGATTCCCGACCAAACACAACCCTAAAATGGTTTAATTCCAAAGTTAAATGGCCAAAATTTGACTCTTTTCTTACCCGTTTTCCCCCCTCTCTATCTAGAGTTTCTCCCTTTGTTTAAATTTAAATTTTAAAAAACAGCAACAATGTCCTACTCCTACACAACATATTTCTCGAATGAAAAAAATAATAATAATCCAGTACTAGTAGCAAACAAAGAAGGGGCAGTTTTGGAATGTATCGTCTCCTTGGGAGGAGAAAGTGTTTGATCCTAGAAACAGAGAGGAGGGGGAAATTAAGAAGGCGACCCCTCCCGCAACATTTAAGGCTGGAAGAAGACGGTCATATATAGGTCATGCTGCTCGAGTCCACCGGCTCCCATTAACTGCCCTTCAATTCTCACTTCAATGCGCGCGCGCGCGCACGCAGCGTCGCCCCTTCAATCTGCTACGTATGGCGACGTTCATCGCCACCAGAAGCACTCCTGGCCGTCTGATGCGGCACGAACGGTCTGCCCATCCATTCCACCGGGAGAGCATGCATGTGTCCGCACGGTTGCACGTGTGCTTAGCCATCTGTTCTGGTCGTACCCCTGTTCACGCATGTCGAACTGGATGCATGAACCACGATTGCACTCTCAGTTTCCTATTGTTGATGCATAAAAAAGTCTTATTTTATGCATTGCAGAGGAGCCACTCTGAATGTCCGGTCGATAGAAGTGTAAAAAACTATAAAGAATTCCTATCATGCATAGACATCTGATTCGATTCTAAGTTGACCCGAGCTATTCATTCTAAGTAGTGACAAATACTACTTACTACTATACGTATATATAGTAGAAATTAAATCATACCAGAATTCCTGTGAAATTAGGAGCTAGTGCCCTTGTTTCATGGCCGTGAATTGTGGCAAGGCAATTCTGCTACTATCGTCGATAGCTTCTCGATAAATGCTTGCAACTGCGCATTTATGCAAAAACGCCAATGATGATTCGGTAGGTAGTCGACCAAAGTTAGCATTTTTGCTGCACACTTGCAACCGGCGCGCAGCTGGCTCGCAACAATCCCCGCCTGCCGGTGCCGTGCTTAGTTCCTGTGCTTCTGGCATGCACGCACGAGCATGATATGGCCTCATCCTCATGCAGCATGGCTACGCCAAGCCGACCATTTGGAGCGACGTACGAAGCCTCGAGCTAGCCGGCCGGTCATCGGCCTCAAGTCGGCGACGACGCGGATGACACGATAAAACGAAGGAACGCACGCATGAATTAATTGCACGAGGCGGAAGGGCTCCCAGAATTCTCCGGCGGTCTCTACCGGAGTAGGAGGACGGGAGTACTTTAGACAATAAATTAATACGGGGAGTTCAGAGTTACTAGTCGCCATTGGTGCATAGCGTCAAGGTCCGCGACCGGAGCCCAAGTTGGGTGCGATTCCGGTATGTAAGGCGGCGATAACTAGGGGCCCGTACGTGCCCATCGATCTGACCAGGCCGCGGGTAACCCCATTACGCTGCCGCTCGCTCCTGCATGCGCCAACTTGCGGCACAGGCGAAACGCTGTTGATACGGACGTGGCTTATTATGGATCAAGTGCATTCCTCCTCGATCCCTCTCTAGTCTCTAGCTTCCTCCATCTTCCCCTGTGGCAAGTGGTGGTGTGTTTGTTGTTCTAGACCACGAGCGGTAGACTACTAGTACCCTAACCGCATATCCATCCATTCATTCAGCTAGTATATGTTTATGCGATACTAATGCACAGTTTATTCACTGTCAGGCCAGGCCAGGCCACTTAAAGCGGCCGGACGCATACATGATACTACATCTACTTTCGCAGCCCAATCAATCTTGCCTGCGTTTATTTGATTTGAGTGTGCATATGCAATTAAACCTAGTACTGCGTAGTTTATTTGCTGTCTACTGAAGTACTACCAAAACAAAGCATAATCACGTGCATGATCTCCTCTTTCTCTCTTTCTCTCTCTCTCTGAAAGGAAGCAGAGCGGTCTCTTTTGAAAGAAACAATCGGGCCTGGATACAAACCCGTCTTAATTTTGGCCTGCCCAACTGGACATTCGCGGGCTTCCGTCGTGGCAGACACTACCCGGCCCAACATGATCACGCGGCCTGCGCCCGGAAGCGTCGTAGCCCGACCCGTTTGATTAAAGTCAAAAGTGTCAAACCGGTGGGTTTGGCTTGGCGTGGTTTGGTTTGGTTTGGAGTTTTGCCACTCTTACGTTGTACTTGTGTTGTACTCGTACTTGGTCACGGCCATGGCGCGCGCCGAGTCGTGGATGCCGTACGAGACAGAGGAAGCGTCCTCTCGGATAACGCCACGTCGTCGAGCGCACGTTAAGCTTTCGTTTCTAATTGGATGGTGCTCGTGTTTGGTGTTGCATACGGACTCACAGTTAGATTTTTCCTTGATTTCCTTCGCCTAATGCGTTTGAATTCTTGATCGGAAATGTTGCGGTACGCGGGCCCGTGAGAACTCGGAAGCGACCAATTTGGACAGGCAGGCACTTGCGGCTCGTAGTACACGCAATTTGCATGTACTAACAGGGGGGAAAGGGCAGACACGATGTAGATGAATTTGGACATGCAACGATTTGTACAGATAGGCACCTTTTAGAAGGCAAGAATTTGTTCGAATTTGTCAAGAAACTGAAATGATTTTATGTGAAACTTACGCAAAATTCACGAGTCCGAAACATGATAAGCATTATGCTTATGACATTTCCTTGGGGAAAAAAAGTTTTGTATACTGGAGAATTCGAGTCAGTACAGGGGACTCACCAGGTTGAACCTCTTCTCCTTGGTCGACCTACTCCACGATTTAGAAAGGCTTCGAAACGCCAAAAGTCGCCTCTCCTTCTCCGTTCAAAGCAACCCTCCTCTTTTTTCCCTTGCTCTCCATTCGTTGCACGCGTCCAAACTCCAAGCACGCAGCTCGATTCAAAGCCCCAAATCTCCAGCATCCAACTCCGATACACGCAGAAATCAGGGCAGCGACCAGGCGGTGCCCCATGGCGGTGGTGTCGGCGCTGGCAAAGTACAAGCTGGTGTTCCTCGGCGACCAGGCGGTGGGCAAGACGGCCATCATCACCCGCTTCATGTACGACAAGTTCGACGCCACCTACCAGGTTGGTCGCGCTGCCGATGCACGGTTTCTTATCTTACGGGCGTGCGGGTGAATTTTTTCCGGTGTTTTGGCGAGGTTTGTTCGGTGAATTTGATGATCCTCCGTCGCCTTGCTGCGGCGGCGCGCGCGTGCAGGCGACGATCGGGATCGATTTCCTCTCCAAGACGATGTACCTCGAGGACCGCACCGTTCGGCTGCAGCTTTGGTACCTAAACCTTCCTTTCCCCGCCTCCGCATGCTTTGGCAACACTATGCGTGCGATCGTTAGGCTAGATTGTCTTGCTTATGAAATTCAATCTGCGCAGCTAGTTACCGTGGTATGTCTATCCGATCACAGTTTTTAGTTGATGCAACTTGCGCTACTAGTCTAGTGCCCTAGGTCCTTAGCTCTGCATGTTGTTGTCAGTATCGAGCATTAGCATGAGGGTGTCCTGCAAACATGGCTTTGCCCTGTTTTTTGTGCTTATATGTACATAATTACATTTAATTAAGTCACTTCACCAATGTAGTTCCACTCTGAAAAAAACATGCCGTATTATTTTTCCTTTCCTGATATACTGAATCTGGTTGCACAAGTCAGTTCTGGGAACTAGAAGGTTGACAGAGTTTGTAATTGTGAAAATGTGCAGGGACACGGCTGGGCAGGAGAGGTTCCGGAGTCTGATTCCAAGCTACATCAGAGACTCTTCTGTCGCGGTGATCGTTTATGATGTGACTGGTAAGTTAACTGTCTCCACAGAATACTCACCAGCAAAATATGTAGCTTTGCTTACTGCACTAGAAAGGATATGTAAGCCTTTGCCCTTGAATATTGTAGCATGGTCCAATTTGATAGTTACTGCTTTTTTTTAGAGAATTTGATAATTGCTGCATATATTCCAAACATATGCACTAGCATGTTGAAATGTTTCAGATGAGGGTATTTGTCCTAGACTTCTAGTGATAACTTCAGTTTTTTTTCAAGGATGAGTGATAACTTCAGTTACACAAATTTATCCGATGACACCGTAAGAAAATCTATCAGACTATATCATCCTCGTGCATCGTCGACTTCATATCATCCTTCTTTGCAGACAGGCAATCTTTTCTGAACACATCAAAGTGGATTGATGAAGTAAACACAGAAAGAGGTGGTGATGTGCTCATTGTCCTCGTTGGAAATAAAACAGACCTTGTTGACAAGAGGTTCGTATCTCTGAGCCAATCATTCTGATAGCATCAATTAATTAAGGTTACACAAAATAATTGTAAGAATTACACTACATGGAAAAGGAACCCTCTGTTCTAATAAACAAGATTGAATGAATCTTAAGGAGGTAACTGCTCCTCAAATTTGCCAGCCTTATTTTTTGGAGAAAGCTGAATTCGACAATTCCTATGCTCTATGATATGTGCAAATGTGTATAATGGATGATCTGGATACTACAAATTTTTGCATGAAGTGGACAATGGCACACAGCATCAGCCTGGGCGATCCATTCAACTAGCCTGCTCATTTTTTTTCTTCTTTTTGTTCATTTGAAATGGTGTCACTAGGCAAGTGCCCACTGACGAAGGAGAAGCCAAGGCACAGGAGCACGGTGTCATGTTCATGGAAACCAGCGCAAAAGCTGGGTTCAACATCAAGGTATAACTTTTCTCTTTGACAAGCAAAAGCATTGTGCATCTCCATCACCGCTCAAACATCTGATTGCTGCTGTGGGCACTTGAATCCTGCAGCCGCTGTTCCGCAAGATTGCCACATCCCTGCCTGGAATGGACGCTCTCTCATCAGCAAAGCAGGAAGACCTGGTCGACATAAACCTAAGAGCTGCCTCCGTACCAACAGCTTCAGGCGGCACAGCAGCACAGCCAGAGCAGAAATCAGGTGGTTGTTCTTGCTGAGAGTTTTGTATTCAGGGAAGCGAGTTTACACTTCGCAGTAATACATTGAGTAATTTTCGGGGAGTTGGACAGTAGTTTTCGCAGGATTTTGATTGCAGTGGACGTGTCAATTGCTGTGTGCAGAGATGTTTCTCATACGCACAAGATTATAATCGTTCCGAAACAGAGAAATATAATTTTTGAGAAGGTTAGTGGCATGACTGGCATCTTTCTTTCTTTTGCCAAACTGAATTTTACACGGAATAAGTCAAGAGACAAAAACTAAACGCAGTTGCCGGGGATCGAACCCGGGTCAGTTTTGTTTAATAGAGCTGCAGCGCCGTATCTCGTACCTCAATAGACCTTGTAATAGAAATGTCAAATTATCAACAACAAGGACTCCATGGCCCAATGGATAAGGCGCTGGTCTACGGAACCAGAGATTCTGGGTTCGATCCCCAGTGGAGTCGATCGATTTTTTATCCCAGTCCCTTGTTCAGCAATCGCTGCGGCACGCGTCTGCCGCCCGTTGGGAAACCGAGCGCCGCCGCATTGGTGCGCTGCGAGAGATTCTGGGTTCGATCCCCAGTGGAGTCGATCGATTTTTTATCCCAATCCCTTATTCTGCGATCGCTGCGGCACGCGTCTGCCGCCCGTTGGGAAACCGAGCGCGCCGCCTCCGTCGCATTGGTGCGCTGCGCACTAGTGATGGATTGGCTCGGAAGAAGGTTAATATGGAGAGGAATTGTGGTGTGTGCGCAAGGTAGTTAGAATCGCGATCCTACTCTTAGAATCTTACGATTCTACGAACCCACGACAGCCTGTCGCACCGTGAATTGGAATCAGGTAGAATCGTGGTAGAGTCGCGATCCAAATCGTAGAATCGTGTAGAATCGCAGAGTAGAGTCGTGGTAGAGTCGTTTGGACAAAAAAAATTGTATTTTTTTTTTATTTTTTTAGAGGTCAGGGTTTACTGATATTTTGTTTTAGAGCAAAATTTATTGATATTAATTTCTGAGAATGAAACTATAAATATCAGTATAGTAATGCTAGTACAAATATCTATATTATGACATGAGCAATGTTGAGCTTGATAATGATAAGTTATTTTTATTCCTGTATGCCTAGCTGCTTTTAAGGAACATGCAAGTGTTGTAATTAGATATTGATTTACAAAAGTTGTGAACATTTCTTATGTAATTGTAGTAAACTAGTCATGGTCATTGGTTGTTCTCCTGTAGTTCAAAACTATATCACCTATCATGTCAGTACCATTATACTTTTCTGTTGTGCGATAAAAAGTGTTTTTTTTTCCTTTTTGGATTATAAGTAAGTGGTAAACCATATAAGAATCATACAATATTATAGTATACGTATTAAATATGTGTATTTTTACAATTCCGTAGAATCGCCGATTCTACGATTCGATACTACGATTCGATCCTACCGGAGGCAAATCGATCCAACTTAGGATCTCGACTCTGACTACCTTGTGTGTGCGTGAAGGTGACGTGAGGTCTTAGGCCTGAATTCTAAACGGGACGGTGAAATTTGGTTGTCCATTGTTTCAGAGTAAATTTTGCCGAACTCCATATATTTTATACAAATTATCGCAAAGCTCCAGATTTAAGACTCAATTTTACAAAACTCCAGATTTAAAGAGGTATGCTATCACAAAACTCCAGACTTTGGGTTCCACCGTTAGGCACCGTAACTCTGATAAATTTTTTTTTATCCCAATCCAAGTCGATCGATTTTTTTATCCCAGTCCCTTGTTCAGCAATCGCTACGGCACGCGTCTGCCGCGCGTTGGGAAACCGAGCGCGCCGCCGCCGCCGCCACCGCATTGGTGCGCTGCGCACTAGTGATGGATTGGCTCGGAAGAAGGTTAATATGGAGAGGAATTGTGGTGTGTGCGTGGAGGTGACGTGAGGTCTTAGGCCTGGATTCTAAACGGGACGGTGAAATTTGGTTGTCCATTGTTTCAGAGTAAATTTTGCCGAACTCCATATATTTTATACAAATTATTGCAAAGCTCCAGATTTAATACTCAATTTTACAAAACTCCGGATTTAAAGAGGTATGCTATCACAAAACTCCAGACTTTGGGTTCCACCGTTAGGCACCGTAACTCTGATAAGGTGGGCCCACATGGCAGCATAGCAACATGCATGTAAATCTGGAGTTTTGTGATAGCATAACTCTTTAAATCTAGAGTTCTATGAAATTGAATCTTAAATCTGGAGTTTTACGATAATTTCTATAAAATATATGGAGTTTTCGAAACTTACTCTGGTTTCAGGCCCCAACGCAACAACATGTGTCAGCAATTCAGCGATGCTCATTACAACTTTACAAGTTGGCAAGCAACCCGAACTAGTGTAGAATGAAACAGTCCAATGTCAGTTGTTGCGGTTCGTAAACATAATCCTAAGCAGAGCGCCTAATCGATCCATCAAAACTACAAGAGTCCCGATGCAGCTGTATCCCTGCGTATTTCCATAGTAACAAGCTCTCACTATCAGCCTTCCAGTTCCAAGAATCGACTTGTGAAAATGGTTCCAGTACATCAGGAAAGAGGAAGAAAACAACATGTTTATCTTCTGTCTGGCCATTACTACGTACCAAGTACCAACTCCATGGGCACATACATAATCATCAAGCTGTGTGTTCTGTTCAGAGTCAGAGCAGAACTACACCGGTAAGGCTAAAGAGACTTTTCGATCTACGGCGTCTTTCATGTGTAATTCTGTACGATCAGAAAAATCAGCGCAAAGCCGTGTTTGCCGTAGGCACCCTGAATCAGGGCGGACCCACAACAAAAAATTAGTGGGTACCATGTTGAAAGCATCTAGATCTCTAAAAATAATTTTAGTAATTAATATTAATAATGTATTATAGGACCAACATGTGTGCTAAAACGTTTAAAGGTTTTAGTCCTAGAGTTTGAATGATGACATAGAAATAGAAATGTAAAGATGATAAAAGATCGACATGATTCAAGGGAAAGGTATCATATAGTCTAAGAATCCTTTTGTAGTTTTTACCGGTCTCGGTATTTAGAGAAAAGACCAGATTAGTAGGTTAGACACGTACTATAAAGAGGGATTATGGCTAGTAGCTTGAAAGTTTAATTTGTGCCATTTTGATTAACCATATGACATGCATTGCATTTAGAATTATTTTGGTTTTTGCCTCTGAAAAATTATTTCGAAAAATTGGTATGACAGCATGTGACAAACGGTACTACCGTAGGTCGGTAGTACTTGAGTCTAGATGGTGGTATGTATTTTTTAAAGAGCTTATTTTTTGGGGAGTTTCTCTTGAATCCTAAAAACGGTATGACCGCAAGAGATAAACGGCACTACCGTAGGTCTGGTAGTATCGAAATCTAGTTAACGGTACGTATTTTTCAGAAAACATGTTTTTGAAAGTTTTTGTTCTTCCTTGGAAAACAGTATAACCATATTTCTTAAGCGGTACTACCGCAGTGCGGTAGGTGCGAAAATTACATAGCGGTACGTTATTTCCAGAAAGCATGTTTTAATATGTTTCTTAATCCTCTAGAAATCGGTAGTTTCATTCTAGCCGAGCGGTCTACCTCTGTGCGGTAGTATCGGTTTATAGTTGGCGATAGTACCGTAGCTTTTTTTATAACAACTAGTTCATAGCATTAAATGCAACAATTCTGACCGTTGATCGTGAAGAGCGGTAGTGCCAGGTTTGTACAGTGGTACTACCACAAATGCTGAAAATTTCAAGGATTTGTTCCAAACGGCTAGTTTTGTGATTAGGGGCTATAAATACACCCCCACCTGCACCAAGTTAAAAAACCTTTGGCCATATTAAATACTCTCGAGGCTTTGGTGCTCTCTCTTCTACTCATTTGTATTCAATTCACATTTTAAAGTAGTTGAGAGCATTCAAGTGCATTGCATCATTAATTGATTATTTTGGCATTTAATAATCTTCAAGCAAGCGTTGTGATTTGTTACTCTTGGTACTTAAGACACCCTTGTAATAGCTAGTTCATTGCAATAAAAGAGCAACTTCATTCACCTCCAAGAACTCTTAGCCATTTTTCTCTTTTTATTCTGTAAGATCGGCGACTTGATCGTCGATAGGAGCTCTAGCATTTTCGTACGTGAAATGACCATACCCTGTTTGCAAAGTACGACGCGTATTTTTCATATTGAGTCGTCCAACGGACCTATTTTCAACATTACACCGCCGAAGGAAGCGGCTATTTACAATATTGCGTCGCTAACTAAAGCTATTTTTCATATTTCGCTGCCGAAGGAGGCTATTTTTTTTATATTACGCTGCCTAAAATACATTTCAAATATGTTTAGTTACATTGAAACTCATACAATTTTCTTTACCTCATATTTTCTTATCTTCTCGAAAATTATTGGTGCCGTGGACAATTATAAATTGTTCACTATTTGGCATTTGCAGTGGTGACATGTCACATGTCGCCATTTCATCTGGTAACATGTTCCTATCGCCGTTAATTTTGTAATTATTAATTAAAATAATATATTTTTTAAAAAAATCCTTGTTCGTTTCCTTTCTACTACTAACCGTTGTCGGTTTAGCTTCCATAAGCAGATTCTTCATCTTGCAGGCGTTTAGAACTCCAGAAATTTCGCACTTGAACAAATGAGCACCATCCTCATCCAACCTCCGACACCTATGATAGGACACAGATCAACTCCCCTCCTCTGCACATGCGTCAAGTAACCAAGTTGGGAGACTGTTGTGGCCAGATCTCGGAAGGAAGTGCTTCACCTTGCTCAGCAGTTCCTTCCGAATTCTTTCCCGTTGGAGAAGTATTCTTGCAAGTTGCGACTACATATATAGCAACAAGTATAGCAACTTGCCCAAAAGTAATAATTACTCCGTTCTCACAACCCGAAAGGAAATAATACAGCAGATACAAAGTAGACAATTCAGAAAGCACAGGTCCTCTTTTACAACTCGACAGCATCACCATCGGGATAGGCGCGCGGCAAAAACTACATCACGGATGGTAGTGCCTGGGAAATTCTACAAGCTGACCATAACCTTCTTGTAACCAAAACCACCTTCTGAACTCTGAAGCTCGTGTTGGCAGATACATTATAGTAAACGGCTAATGAACATAAATGACAACAATACAGCTTTCTTGGTACCACAGATTGTACACCTCACCTCCTAGAGAGGGCTCTAGAGATCCTCTTACAACAGGGACTAGTCCGAAGGGCTTCCTCATGAGGGCGGATTGCTTCAACTAGGGCGTTATGGAGATGGCCCTGTCAAGCAGAAAGATAGTAAGGAAGACAAGGCAATGTTGAACATAATGCATGATGTAATTTGATGCTAATCCACAACTTCATTTGGATGGTAATACTCACCCTAGTTTGTAGAAGGGCAGTATAAATTACGTAGTTTGCATAAGGGTCTTGCAGCAATTGTTCAAAATGAGACACTGAGATTAAGTCAAATACTATGGCAGCTTTGTCATCATCTGAGAAGACATTCAGGCATTTCTCCACAACATTGCTGCTCACCTTTTGCTTTGAGAGATAGACATAACTCCCTTCAAACTGAGATGCCAGGTGTGCATTTGCAGAAGGAATTTTCAGTTCGAGGACATATTGGACCACATAATTCCTGCAATAAGGGAAAATAGGTATGGAATTTTAGTTTTCTGGGAGTTAATACAGTTTACGTGTTGCCAAACGTCTGCTTTAAAAAATCAAATAAATTAATCTCAAGATATGATAGAGAAATGCAACCGTTGGTGGAGATACATTCACTACTGACCACAAGATAAATCTGGTTGGGGATGTCTCAAGTCTCAAGGATTAGACAAGGAAGCAATGAAAATAAATGTTGAAACGTCTAAAATAGTTCTTTTAATACAGTTTGGGTTCATGTAGTTAGGGTGTAGTTCATATCATTATCAGTACCCTTATAAATTGAGCTGTCTGTGAAATGGAACAGATTATGAGTACTGAGGATTCAACAAATCAAGGTATTATATCCACTTAATATTTTATCTGCATGTGGGCATGGCTAAAATGGCTATCACCTAAGAAAGATTTGAAATATTCAAAGAGATTTTGAATGAACATAAACATATACAAGTCTATAGAAACAGCAACAAGGGAAAAATTAAGATTTTTTAAGGTAAAGGGGCTAATAAGTTAATGGTGTGAAGATAACTGGTAACTCAAACAGAAGACTGGCCTGGTGCCAGTGCAAGATATGGGAGATATGAGCAACAGTGTTGAAAACTATGAAAATTATGAAGGACGACATTCTCCCCTTTATTAATACTAACGCAAAATATGCCGATACTATGAATCTCTATATTTAAGTGTTGATAATTATGTTACCAAGGAGATTTCTACAAGCTACCAGGCAAATCAGTACAGTTTTACAAACAAAGAGGCACAGCGCAAGAATGTTCATTTGCAATACTAGTACACAATATAAGCAATCTAATAAAGAGGAAGGGAATACCCAAATGGATCTTGAGCAAGCTGAAAACCATGAGCACATATGTCCACAATTAGCATGGCCTGATATTCACCATGTGCACAAGCTATGCAATGTTGTAAAACACAGCACCCATGGCGATGTATTGCCATTTCAAAACAATGAGTTGCAGCAGCCTCAAATATGAACTGTTCAAAGAGAGTATATATAAATATATTGCAGAAAATCTAATTAAATAAAGTAAGATCAGTGAACACATATATTTACTTGCAGAAAAATTTCATACACTAATGATTTACCAGACATGTTAAAGAAAATGCTAATATATATCAAACTGAGCTTATGACGTATGAAAAGTACCCCTTATGCGCAAGACTACCGTCCTATAAGTCTCCTTCACAGTTTTGCCAAGATATTCTCCAAAGTCCTTGCTCGAAGGCTATCTTCGGAACTACCAAAGTTAGTGGCTCCCAACCAGTCTGCTTTTATCAAAACCCGTTCTATTCAAGATAATTTCTTCTTGGTCAGACATTCAGCTCGCATGCTTCACCATAATAAGCAATCAGCCTTTCTGTTCAAATTAGACATTGCGCAAGCTTTCGATTCTTTGTCCTGGCCTTTTTTGATAGAAATTCTTCGGCACAAAGGTTTTGACCCAAGGTGATGTTCTTGGCTCAGCATTATGTTTTTGTCATCCTCCACCAGAATTCTGGTCAATGGTCAGCCTGGAAGGCCGGTTTGGCATGGTCGCGGGTTGCGTCAAGGAGATCCGCTATCTCTGATGTTGTTCATCATTGCGTTGGACGCACTCAACAGCCTGATCCTCACGGCAGAAAAAGAGGCTTTGCTTCATCCGATTGGAGGGCGTCGTGGTTTACCCCATCGCCTCTCGTTGTATGCGGATGATGCAGTCGTGTTCTTATCACCGGTGAGTGGAGATCTTTTAGCCATCATGGAAATTCTCAAACTTTTTGGTGAGGCTTCTGGTCTGCATACCAACATGAATAAGAGCTCCTTCTCTCCAATCAGATGCAATGAGCAACAGACCCAACTCATCACCGATTGTTTGCACTGTAATATCGCTTCCTTCCCGTGTAGATACCTTGGATTGCCTCTTTCACTAAGGAAGCCATCTAGAGCAGATTTTCAACCGCTCGTGGATAAGGTCGCTAACCGCCCGCAAGCATGGCAGGTTGGGTTGCTTTCCCAAGGGGGGCGCTTGATTCTCGTTAAGGCAGTGTTGTCCGCCATTGTAGTTTACAATTTCATAGCCCTTGATCCTCCGCGATCAGTAGTCAAAGAAATTGATAAGAAGCGACGAGCGTTTCTACGGAAAGGATCACAAGACGTTTCAGGAGGCAATTGCCTGGTGTCGTGGTCGGTAGTTTGTCGCCCCATACAGCTGGGAGGGCTTGGTGTGCACAACTTGAGTGTGCTAGGGCAAGCCTTGCGCATCCGTTGGCAATGGCTGCAGAGAACTTGGGTTGCACGTCCATGGGGGCGGTTGAAATTCCAGACTAACCGAGAGGAGCAAGAAATGTTTCAGGCTTCCATTTTGGTCAGAGTAGGCAGCGGAGAGAGTACACTATTCTGGGAGGACCGCTGGCTGAATGGATGCTCAATTCAAAGCTTCGCGCCATCAATCGTCTAGATGGTCACTCCTTCGATCCGAAGGAAAAGAACAGTTTCTCAAGCTCTCACCAATGATGATTGGATTTTGGACAACCAGGGGCATCCAGGCGCTCATGCTGTTGAGGAGGTTCTACAGCTGGGGAATAGGTTGCGACAAATTCGCCTAGCTCAGGATGAGGTTGATTCAGTCTATTGGCGTTAGGAACCCTCAGGTCACTACTATGCTAAGTTGGCTTATGGGGCTTTCTTTGCAGGATCAATAAGGTTTCTATGTGCTGAGGCCATATGGAAAGCTCAGGCGCCTCTATAATGCAAAGTCTTCATGTGGTTGGCGGTTAGGCGGCGGTGTTGAACAGCCGATCGTCTAAGGCGTCGTGGTCTGCAAAACCAGGGAGTATGCGTTTTTTGCAGGCTCCAGGAACAGTCCATAGACCATCTGTTGGTTGGTTGCGCGGTCACATCGCAAGTTTGGGCTCGCTTCATAGTACAGACATGCTCTCCTTTCCCTGTTCCTAGCGGCCAGCACACCCTTCAAGACCATTGATTGGCTGCTCGGAATTCCCAACCTAAGAGTCAAAGAAAGCAAACAGATGAGCGCATCATTCTCGTCTCTTGGATGCTTTGGAAGGAATGCAATCAAAAGATCTTCAATAACATCGTTAATTCTAGCGATCAGATTCTACAACTTGCTCTGCAAGAGCATCAGCATTGGGGCATGGCTGTCGCGCGTCGTTTGGTCGCGGCCTCGGAGGAGTAGTAGTAGTTGTTTTGTCAGTCGCTTTCTTGTTCACCGGTTTTCGGTTTCTTTCTTTCATTCACGTTTCCTGTTCCTTTCTCTTTTTCCTTTCCCATTGTTGGTTTGTGGTCGTTTCTTCTTCCGTTCGGCTGTCAACCGGGGTTCTTAGCCGAGTCCTCGCTTGATTAGCTTGTATCTTCCTATTTTGTGTTTTTCGGATTCTTCCGGTTTCTCTCGTCTAATGAAATGTTGTGCAAAGTTTTTGCACATCCTTGAAAAAAAAGTATCCCTTACTGTTTTTTTTTTGAAAAACTATTGGCAATTAACAAGACGATCATATTTGCTCCATGAGTTAATTTCTACAACGGAATGCATCAAGCATCAGTAAGTGCAGAATATATTTGTACAAGGTCTGGTATATAATACACTTTATGATTGAGATATTCTCGTATAGTAGAAAGTTTAGCCTAGCGAATGTCCCTACGATGTTAGTTTATGAATTCTTCTCCGACACAAGTCATGAGCATAAAGATGTCAAAGACAACACTGAAGAATAAAAGAAGTACAAGATCTCATAGTCATAGCCAAAGTCAATTACAAGAAGAGTGCGGGAAACTCCTATGCATAAGACATAGTCAAAACTCTTATGATGCATATACATGCTCCCACTTCTGATATACCACTTAAACGAATATATTGTACTTCTTTATCACTTTCAGTGTACTTAAATACCAATTATAAGATACTCTAATACGACTTGGTTGAAAAAATTTCATTGGAGCTCTTTATTTTTGCTATATACTTTTTTTTAGAACGCGCAAAAGAGTTGCACGTCGTTGTATTAAGTAGGAAAAATGATTACAAGTTTAGTGCACCATAAGACAAGCATATAGGAAGAAACCAAGAGAGAAAGTAGAGACGAAAGAAATGCTAGTGAAATAGTGAAAGCCTACCAAAGAGTTAGAGAAAGGGAGGAAAAAAGACTACACTAACAAGAGACTACTCAATGAGCGGTAGCGACCGCAGGCAATCTAGTCCAGATGCACGCCAAAGACGGAACTCGTCGAAAGTCCGATGCAGAAGGGTCAGTGAAGAGGCCTCTACTTTTTCGAAAACCCTTGAGTTCCTCTCCTTCCAAATCATCCAAGCAATGATAATTACGTAGGAGTCCAATCCTTTACGGCGGGTTGACGGCACCAACTTACGGACACGCATCCAGAAGATCTCCACAGAAGAATGACCAGCCGGAACACATTGAGGGAAGCCAACCTGTGGCATAAAGTGTGCCCAAAGTTGACTAGTGATCGCGCAGCCCACCAGCAAATGATCGATTGTTTCATTGTCATAACGGCAGAAGGGGCACAACTGGTGATTAGCGATGCCCCGGCGGTCAAGACGATCTGCAGTCCAGCAACGTCGTCTGACTGCTAGCCACATGAAAAACTTGCACTTGAGCGGGCAGAACGCCAGATTGGTCTTGCGCAAGGAAACAACAACGATCCGGAGAAGAAAGCAAGGTATGCGGACTTGGCGAGAACTTCCCGACCAGTCCACCTCCACTCAAAGTGATCATCTGCTCCAGGTATTAAACACACTGCGCTCAAACGCTCTGAGAGCCGCAGATACTCGAGTAAGGCATGTGTGTCCAGTGCTCCTGAGATGTCTAATATCCATTGTCCATCATGCAAGGCATCCCGAACCAAGCGCTTGCTTCGATCGCAAGAGGACCGACGATGAGGAAGGAGCAAGGGCGCCAATCATGCTTATCAAGTCGTCGACTAGTCGACGACTAGTCGTCGACTAGTCGACAAGTCATTGGAGAAGGACCGATTAGAGGTGGCGACTCGACTTGCGCGGCAAGTCGGGCGACTAGTCGACTAGTCGTCGACTTGCCGTCGACTAGTCGACTAGCGCGAGGCAAGTCGCCCGACTTGGGAGGAGGATGTGGGGCGGCGTCGAGCGGTGTCAAGAGATAGAGTGAGGAGGAGGCGGACCAAGTTGTCGGCTCGTCGTAGAGCTCCGATCCAAAGCACACGCGTGACTCGATCGAGCTCCAGATCCGGTGGCGCCGGCCCGAGGCGCTCTCACCGCACCGCCGACGCCGTCCTCGCCCCGGAGGTAGATCTAGTCGTCGCCCTTCCTCCTAGCCCCTCGAGGCGAGACCAAGTCGTCGCGATGCGCTCGCCCCTTCGTCGTTGCGCTCGAAGGCGGACCATGTCGTCGCGAGACTACCGCTCCGTCGCCCGCCGTCTTTGCCCGCCGTCTTCGCCCCTCGAGCGTTGGCACGCCGCCCTCGGCGCAACTTCCGCCGCCCTCGGCGCGCTCCGTTGCCCATGTATGCTCCTCTCCTCTGTTCCTCTTCCTCTGTTTCTCTTGATCTCTTCTCATTCCGTGAAGGCGGGGAGGGCTAAGGGAGGAGGAGGATCTGGAGGACCGGAGGACTCGAGGTTCTGAGTGCGGACTCCTCCTTGCTCGTGGAGAGTGGAGGTTACGGACTCGGACTCGGAGGTTCAACGAAGGGAAGGGAGGATAATGGGAATTGGGATTGCATGAGAAGGGAAGGGAGGCGATATGCACTATGCGATCATATAAGCGATGCACATCGACTAGTCGGCGACTAGTCGGCCGACTAGTCGACTAGTCGGCAAGTCGGTCACTAGGAGAGTAGTGTCGACTTGCCGACTTAATAACCTTGGCGCCAATGCTTTGATCCGAAAGCCATCGATCCGTCCAAAATAAACTTCTAACCCCATCCCCCAGCCGAACTGTGAGCGACGCGTTGAACATGTCAAACTCCGCCTTGTTGCACTGAGCTTTGAGGTTACGCCATGGCCGATCACTCCAAGAACGTTGTAGCCAAAGCCATCTAAGCCGAAGGGCACAGCTCAGGAAGCTAAGATTGTGGATGCCCAATCCCCCATATCGAATAGGCCTACAAACCGACGACCAGGCGACAAGGCAATGTCCTCCCGCCACCATCGTTGTACCTTTCCACAAGAAAGCACGCCGGCGTTGATCAATAGCTTTGATGATCAAAAGCGGTGGCTCCAAGGCCATAAAGGAGTAAACCGGTAGAGCTATTAGGACCGACTGTACCAGAACTAATCTTCCCCCTTGGGTGAGCAACCCAGTCTTCCAGTGCTGCAACCGATCGCTGATCCTGTCTAGAAGCTACTGAAAATCATTCCTGACCGGCTTGCGCAACGAGAGGGGCAGACCTAGGTATTTACAAGGAAGCTCAACAAGCGGGCAATCCAGCTCCTCCGCAATGAGCTGGCGATGATGTGGGGCGCAGCGAATAGGGGAGAAAGAGCTCTTAGCTAGGTTAGTTTTCAAACCAGAAGCTTCACCGAAAACCCTCAGAATGATGCAAATTGTGGCTATGTCCGAAACTAGAGGCGACAGGAAGATAGCCGCGTCGTCCGCGTAGAGCGACAGGCGATGAGGAATTGGGACCAAAGCTCTGAGGGGCTGCAAGAGAGAAGACTGCTCCGCCAATAAGATAAGATTGTTGAGAACATCCATGACGATGACAAAGAGCAACGGAGATAGAGGATCGCCTTGGCGAAGCCCTCGACCATGCTTGATAGGGCGACCAGGGTGTCCATTTAGGATTACACGGGAGGAAGACGTTGACCACATGATCGATAGCCAGGCACACCATCTAGGGCCGAACCATTTCTGCTGCAACACTTCCAATATGAAAGGCCATGAGACTAAATCAAAGGCTTGAGCAATGTCCAGCTTCAGAAGGAAGGATGGTCGCCTCGACTGATGGAGAGCTCAAGCGGCGTGAGGGACAAGGGTTGGTAGGGACTCACAGGATGTGTTCTCTCATATACCCTTTTTCATATATAAAAGAAGTATGTACACATATTTTGTTATAAAAGTTGGACTTTGATGAATTTTTTCATGAAACTTACTTTAGGGTATCTTACAATCATTATTGGAGTATGTATGCTCAAATAGATAAAGATGTATCATCATACGATTTAAATGGTATATGAGAAGTGGAAGTACGTACTCTCAGGAGTACCATACCATTATTTATATATACACACACACACACATAACACAGTTTCTTTTTCACTAGTAAAGTTACTCATCAGCAAACAAAGTCTCCTGGATATTGTCTTCCATAAATAAACTGCAAACAAAAGTCTTTCAAGAATAGCACTTATAAGATCACGCATACTGATGTACAGGTTTAGTATTTGTTGATTTGCCAGCAAAATTACTTCGTGTAAGTAAAACATGGCTGGTTACAGATGCATATAAACGCAAGTTATAAATTCAAACCATGACATGCTTGTGAGCTTGTACACAGGTATAGCTACAAGTACACTAATATTTTGCACTAGATTGTGCAGATTGTATGGGATGGTCCACAGACGACAGCTGGTAATGGTCCACTAGAGCCACCGGTAATAACTTATGGAGTTCATTCGTCAAAAATGCAACAACCAATAATTGCTCAAAGTCAATGACATAACAAAAAATAGCTAGTCCAGGAGTCCATACTACAGAACAAAAATCAGTTTGTAAACTAAACACTACTTTGTACCTTGTTCTCGTCTGCCCCAAAGTTTGTCAAGCATTTCTGTATGACATGATTACCATTAAGGTCATTGACAAGATGCATGAAGCCTGGTTGTAGGGCTGAAATAATGAGCACAATCTGTTTCCTGCTCTTAACAGTCTCTATCAATTTCTGTACAGCCCTTGTCCTGAAACAAATCACAACAACCAAATCATCAGCAATCATTGCATGCAGTAACTAGCAAAAAGGGTTTATAATGCAATATTAGTATTATAGTACACTTGTTCTGCTGCCTATGTACTTCCTTGTCCTGACACAGATCACAACATTCTCAAATCAACAATTGCCAAAATTGGTTACCGAGTACAGTTGCTTCTAATGTCAGGATCATAATGCATTTAACTGATCAGTATTGAGAATAGAAGATGATTACCCATGTGTGTTCAGAGAGATTCTCAGCAGCTTCACAGGGTCCTCCGTCAGCACGGCAATGATCCTCAGCCTCTGCCCCTCATCACACACATCCAGCAGCTTCTGTACGAGATAGTTTGCAAACGAGTTGATCATAAGCTCTGCAATGTGGTCGATGATTCCTTCAAAAATTGCATCCACATGATGCTTCCCTTCCTCAAACTTCTGCTGCAAGAACCGGCACCCATTCTGGTCCTTGGCCATGAAGTAGATGTAGCCCTTAACTCCAACCATGTTCTCATACCTCAGCATCTTAGGACTCTCCAGCTCCAGTGTCTTGTTATTGACATAGTGCTGAAATCTCCTCCCCTTCCCACGGTCCAGAAAAGGCATGTTCTTCTTCCCATCAAAATGATTGAAACCACCTTTCATATACCCATTGTCTGTCACAGGCACACCGTACTCATAGCGCAATTTCGGTAAGCCGCCAGGTACGCCATGGGCGTCGAGGGCAATCGGACTAGTACTAACATAGCCCCAGTTGCGTTCTGCACCAGCCTGCCCAGAAGGGACGAACGACTCGGCATGACCAGGGTGCACCAACCCTTGTCCCCAACCAATGCCAGTGCTATTTCCTGCCCTGCTGTACACGAAGTCGCCAATACTGGCGCCCAAGCTTCTAGAAACGCCGCCGTAGCCATCAAAGTCGACGTCCACTGCGAAATGCTGCGACCGGGCGACATAGCCGGCCGCCATGGCCTGATCAACGAACAGGGGTTCATGGTGGATCGAGGAACCCGGTGCCCCAAAGTTGTAGCCGTAGTACGCACCGTGCGCCGCGGGGACATCTGCCGGGGCCGCGTTCTTGACAGCGGGGGCCGGCGAGCCATGTGGCTTGAGCGCGGCCTGCGCGTCCGCGGCGGGCGCGTCCCTGATGAGCAGACCGCGGAGCTGATTCGCCAGCCACTGCCTCTCCGGGTCGTCCACCGCCTGCATCATCGGCGATGGCGCGCTACCAACGAGCGGGCTCGACGCCGGCAATAGCGCGGAGCCCATGGAGAGCGGCGCGTGGAAGCCGCCGCCGTCGCCCAGGTGAACTCCATCGTCGCGACGGTTCAGGACCACGGCGTAGTACGCGTCCTCGCCGTAGCGCGGCGCGGCGTACCCATGGCGGGGCGCGGCGCCATGCACACCGAGGCCCTGAGCGTGGCCGGCGCCGCCGTGCTGGCCCTGCGGCGACGTGACTTGAGGGATCTCGCTGAGGAGCAAGTCCATCTCTTTCTCCTCCGGCCTCTCCGCCGCCGCCGCCGCCGCGCCCTTCATCTCCAGATCAAGAACCCAACAAAACCAAACACTGCAACAAACAACAACCACAAAAGAAGAAGACGAAGCGAAACAAAGATCCCAGAAAATCCGATCAGATTGCAAGAACCCCAACGGTATCAAGAAACCCAGATAGGGGGACGGCTAATCCGCGGATCGGGAGGGGGAATCGGGAGCAGGGGGCTAGTCTAGGACTAGTAGCGCATTGGAGGTGGAGGTGGAGGGGGAGGTGGAGAGGCCGGTGAGGCATGCAAAAGGGGAGAGGCGCAAGAGGCCATTAGGGGCGGGGGGTTTATATACCCAATTGCTGAGCTCTTCCTCCTGCGCGGCGCATTGGTGAGAGGCAGGACTGCACCGTATATATACGTATGAATACACTGTTGCTTGTACGTATGCTACGCCATGGTGATGGTGGTTTCCCCTGTGCACAAGTAAAAAAATCTGCGTCTGTTTGTGTGTACGTGTGGGTTGGCGATTTGCGCTTAGCGGATTTCCCGAGTCTTTAGAGGGCATGAGATCTGGAGATCCATGATGAAGGCCTCCTTTTCTGCTTCAGTTTCGGCTCTGGTTCGACTTGCCTGGATTAAACACGCCGGTCTTCTAAATATGCTCGCACCTTTTTTTTTCCCGACGACAGGAGGACTAAATAACATACCGGCCAATACCATCCCCGTTCCGAAGACCATACTGGTTGGCTCTTGAAAAGTACATTCTGGTTATATAATTTCACTTGCAACATTACTCCAAATAGATAATAGTGTAATCAAATATAACCAATGGGTTTAATAGACAATATTTTCAATTCCACTAGTATGGTCGGTATTGTCTAGTATCAAAACCGATATAATTGGTATTAAGCTAGTATGACCGGTATTGAGTCGGTTTGGCTGATATTGACTGGTACCAAGGCCAGTACGGAACGCAGACTTGCTCTTTACCAGTTTAGGTGCCGAATGGTACCACCGGAGCAATGTTGATAAGTTTGCTAAATATGCTCACACTGATGGAGTGATGGGGCTCTTCGAATCCAGACCCTCTGCAGTATTGCAAATATCGACTGTATGAATAGTGTTTCGTGGGGGACTAAACAGTGTTCTGGCGTAGTATTGTAGCAGCGGTCGGAAAAGAATTGCGGAGATTTTACACTGCCGTGAAAAAATACTGTAGCAATTGATCTCGACCTTTGTTTTTTTATCGAACGATAGAGATTGTTCCTAATACCTATACACTATAGATCCTCTGTATTGACTTCTTCTATACGGAGAATCCCAATCCGGGGCTCTTCTACTGGGGCTCTTGGCTCTTCGACTTCGTGGTCCGTGAATGTCACAACTTTAGGAGTGGATCGGCTTTCTCCATTAGTAACTCTAGCATGCCTAGGTAGAGAGGATCAGTATACTAGATCAGACACGAAACGCATAAGTGGCTAAGAGACCTACCAAACAAGGACAAAGCGCATGTCAATTGGTATCTTTAGACTTGCACTGAGCACGATCAACTCCTATACATAGAATGATGTATCTCTAAACTTGTATGCATTGATCACATTTGTCCATGAACAGCAATAAATAAATAAATTTAAAACTCGTGTAGAACAAGGATTCCCACTAGCAGAGAAGATGTGGAAACGCTGATATGGCTTGCGTGACAGCCGCTGATACGTGACTAGTTTGGAAGATTCTAGCGAGAAACAGGTTTTAAGCTCAGATTTCACTTACATTGACGGGAAAAACCAAAAACTCGTGAGATAGGTCACAATTTGTAGTATTTGGCGGGTTAATTCCCCGCCCACAACGAGGTTAACCTCATTTTTTTCCCCATTATTGAAGAAGCGTCGACCCAACACAACTCATGGCGCAAGGCACGTCTGTCCACAACCACGTTGTCCGCGCGAGTAGAGCGACCGTCTCCTCCCCCACCCCACACACACACCTCACCACTAGCAAATATGCATCGCAAGAAGTTTTGATCTGGTCAATCTTTTCGGTTAAAGTCAAAGTATCTGTCAAAATATACCCATATGTTATAGACTACCTCTATAGCGGTTATAAATTTACAACTAATACTTAAAGGAAGCTTAAAACCCTTTACTATGGCCCAACTAGTCGACGACCAGTTTAAATCATGCGACGGCCAGCTGTGGACATCATCCAACCAGCTATATGGTTATGGGAAATCCCTGATCGGCAAATTGGTCGGAAGACATGACAGTTTTTCACGTGACTAACAGGAAGGCAATTATTGATGCATCTGACAACTTACGACAGTTGACTAAAAGACATGACGGTTCAAAACTCTACGGAAGAACATGTGTGAAGATTAGAGACGCCTTTAACGGCATTAACTACCACCCCTTTAATAGTTATAAAAGGGTTAGCCCACGCACTTTGTAAGAACAGGTTCAACAAGTTCTAACATTTTTAACCACTACTACAAAACAGGCAATAGTAGACGTCTCATCACAGACGGTTAAAATAGAACCGTCTGTGTTGGGTCTGTCGGGCTTATCACAGACGGTTTGTAATACAAACCGTCTGTGATACTCAGTATCATAGACGGTTCTATTAAAGAACCGTCTCTGATAGTATCATAGACGGTTCTATTAAAAAACCGTCTCTGATAATCTGCGATATCACGAGCGGTTTTTAATAAAACCGTCTATGATACTATCGAGACGGTTCTTTAATAGAACCATCTATGATACTGCAGATAATCACAGACGGTTTTTTAATAGAACCGTCTGTGATACTATGACAGACGGTTCGTATCACGAACCGTCTATGATAAGTATCTCATCACAGACGGTTGGTGATACGAGGCGTCTGTGATATGTGATTCACAACGCGGGAGTTTGAAAATTTTGAATGCGTGCCGGGGAATTTTGAATGCGTGAGCGGGAGTAGCAGAAGTCTTTATATATTAATAAGGACTCCCCCAAATCCAGCGTGACCTCTGGGCTCCCTTCTCCCGCGCCGGCCCTCGTCCCTCCCGTTCGTCCCGCCGCCGCCCAGTGCTCCCTCCGCCGGGCCTCCTCCTCCTGCCGCTCGTCCTCCCCCCGACGGCCGGCCGGCGTCTCCCCCACTAGCTCTCCTCCCCGCACCGCCCCCATCCAGGTGTCGGCCCTCCTCCCTCTGGTGTCGCCTGTCCTTCCCCCCGCCGGCTTCTCCTAGATCGAGGTATACATGTGTGCTTGATATAGTTTTGTGATTGAATGTATGCTTGAATATAGTTTTGTGATTGAATGGATGGGGAACAATGTGGCTTGATGATTTGACAAATGCAGGAGCTGCGGGCCAAGGCGGCGGAGGCAGCGAAGCCCAAGCTGGCGATGAGGTCGTGAGGAAGGAGGGCAAGGATGAGGATAAGGATGCGCTTTTCGAGGAGCTCCACGACAAGGACAAGATCATGGCCTTCTTCAGAAGGCTCATGAGCGAGTGGAGCCAGGAGGTGGACGAGGTGCCGGAGGCGGAGAGGCGAACGACCAAGGGGAATACATTTAGTTTTTTTTTTTGCAGTTGAAAAAAGTATTACAAACGGTTCTTAACAAGAACCGTCTGTGATAGTAACTATCACAGACGGTTCTACTTTCGAACCGTCTGTAATATTCGTATCACAGACGGTTTTTGAACCGTCTGTAATAACGTCTGTTATCACAGACGAACTTTTTCAGACGGTTCGAAAAACCGTCTGTGTCTGTGATGAGGCTGTGTGTAGTAGTGAACCACGATCATTCGATCAATTCTGCAACATCCATATTGTATTCTCATACAAGTACTTAATGTGTTCACAACAATAAATGATCTTCATTTTATTAGTACTCTCGTACATGCAAAGCTACCTCTGCCATGCCGCCGTTTTGGGGTATCCTTCAAGTTAGTTAAAGGTGGTAGTTTAAAAATGAAGTTTAGGGTGCTAACTGAAGTTTTGATGCAACTTTAGGGACCAATGGGCAATGGCTCTCCTTTACTTCAACTAATCAGAGGTCCCTATGTTACTGCGATTTACCATAAGAATCCAATTTGAGTAATATAGATATAATATATGATGTAGAGATAGTGATGGAGATTTTGATTGGGTTTGAAAGTTTTGGAGAGTGAAAAAGAGGCGAGGGGCAATGCATGAGAGCCACACAGGGTAGAGGTAGACGCTGCATCGTCTTCTGGGATGTCTCGAGTCTCCATCTTGTTCCTGTTTTAACGGGAGCGCATGTTTAAACATCAAGGATCGCCTTTCAAAGGAAAATAATTTTTTCTTAGGGGTGAAGTTTCTCCCCTACCGCCATCGGATTCTCTCTTTACACACATTTGCTATAGTAATATCTCACGAGATCCAATGGTGGTGATGGGAGGGCCTCAAATTTATTTCTCTTTCAAAGCCTGTATGTTTCCAGTTCTGTATACAGTGTAGAATTTTTAGATGGAGATTTACTTAATTGCCGCAAGAATAGTTTCCAAAGCATATAATTGCTGCATCTTAATGCCATGAAGGCATTCGATTCGATTAAGCACAATTGGCAAGTCGGATTAGTGGATTACCACGGGCCAAAATTGACCAGAATATTTTCTTCAGGCATGAATTATACAGTTTGCAATATCTGGGGCCGTTTTAGGATGCATGTAGTCAAGCTTTGCAAGATTTGGCTATTGATATTTGTATAAATATTTATATTGGATATATGAAAATGGTATGTATATTTGTCTTGAAAAATAATATTATAATTTATTAGGTTTTATAAATATATTACAATGGAATTTAGTGGTAAAAGTTTGGTTTCGAAGACCGTATCCGGCTCTAGAGCAGCACGGTCCTTGTTATCGAAGGCAAACATGTCCAATCTTGTTTAAAACTGAAGCTTCAAAGTTCCGACTTCCGAATTAGCGAACCTAATGGAATTAGTCGTGCATGCATCTCAAAATTTCGAGCAGAAAGACGAGTGATTGGATTTGTTTACACGCGAACTCCGTTTTATTGCACTAAACAGCGACGCAAATTCGTCTGCCTACTCTATTTGCCTGCATTCTTTTCTCTCCTCGCATGAATTACCATTATGCTTTGGTCATGCACCTCAAATGAACGGTGCAACCACCTCAGCGCGTAATCCGCGGCGCGTAAGCCCTTCGAGATTCACAATCAGTTACAAAGCGCACGTATGGTCCGGAGCATGCGAATGCGATTAGCCGCTAGCTCAGCCCAACTGTAGCCCAACCGCCTCTCCATTTGCTCTACCATTCCCACAAACGTCGCCAGAAGCGCGAGCGAGCCGCGTCGGCTGCAAGTCCAAAAACGCACGGAGAGCACGTAATCGGTCACGTTTTCGCAATCTGCGTGGGGATTTACCTGCAACTCTAATTTGTGCACGCAAACCCGGCCCGGCGCCGCGTCCGGCGCGATACGGTTGCAGGCAAAACCTGCGCGCGGCGCAACAACCCTGGACTCCTGGAGGCCTTGACCGGGTCGGGGTCGTGCCACCCTCCAACAATAGGCGTGTCGTTAAAACCGTGTGTCGTGGGCGCGCACGGGCGCTCCTCCGCTTTTCCCTCCAAATCGCCCGCACGGCCTCCGCCCACCTGATGCGACGCTCTCCGCCATGTCCCTCACCTCTACCCGCGCCCCCTCCTCGCCGCCTACCCTCGTCGTCTCTGCCATGGCGGAGAGGGCCCTCTCGCCCGTGCCCGCCTCGCCAGAGCCGGCCGCCTCCGCCTTCGGCTCCCCGCTCGACCCCGCCGTCGTGCCGCCCGCGCGCCATCTGCACCCGCACGACACGTACATCGTCCAGGTCCAAAAGGACCAGATATACCGCGTGCCGCCGCCCGAGAACGCCTACCTCGCGGAGCGCTACCGGACGGAGCGCGGCGGCGGGGGCAAGCGAGGCAAGGGCTCCCCGTGCTCGCCGTGCGTCCTGCGCACGCTCGGCGTGCTGCTCGCGGTCGCCGTGCTGCTGGGCGCCGGAGTCGCTCTCTGCGTCGTCGTGCTGCGGCCTGACGCGCCGAGCTTCACCGTCGACAGGCTCTCCGTCCACAACGCGTCGCGGCAGCAGCACATGGACTACGACTTCTTCCTGACGGCGGTCAACCCGAACAAGGTGACCGCTCTGTGGTACAAGGACGGCGGCACGGCCAAGCTGCTGCACCAAGGCACGACCTTGGCGAAGGGCGACGTGGGGGAGCCCGAGGACGGCGGCGAGGACGCCACGGACTTCAACGTGCTGCTGCATAGCCTGCAGCACGACGGCCGCACGCCCAAGGTGGTGGAGAAGGGGCTCAAGGGATCCAAGGACGCCGTCGCGCTCGAGCTGTCCGTGGAGATCGCCGTGCAGGTGCACGTCGGCGCTCTCGGGTTCGGGCGGAAGAGGCTGGCCGTGGCATGCGAGATCAGCGCGGCCGGGCTAAGGAAGGACGTGCACATTTCGTCGCAGAATTGCAAGAGCAGCTTCGGGAACTGACGACGCGAGCGCGCGCCGTGATGGCGCTAGCTTGTGCACTATGGAATTGTGGCGCGCGGTCGGGGCGGCGTGCAGTGGATGGGCTCGTACGCCTTGTGTAAATGTTTTTGTGGCTCTTGAGACTCCCGCGCATGTGTAAATTGTTACGAACCGAATTCTGGGTCTGGGACCTTGTGTGAATTATGGAAGGAAAAAATAATACATTCATGAGTTCCTTTGAAGTGCAACATAGGTGTTGTAGGCACAGCCCACTGTCTCCAACGGTCCGGCTAAAAAAAATAGCCCCTTCGAGGTATACAAAGGAGAAAGGATGTTATTCTGACACCTCGGCCAATCGGTCCACCACCTCGGCCTCCGCATGAGGGGTTCCTGGCCCGAAGAGGTCTCTAAGTGGAGGACCAAGAGCGGATCAAGGCCCCACAATGAACCAAGAAAGATGATGTGGTGAATACCATTCATAGGAGCTCACTGTGCACCAAAGTTACCAACGAAGAAGAAAAAGATCACAAGAGATCCCTATAGTTGTAGGGTTTTTATAGGAGTACTGTTATAATCTCTTACCTCTTAACTTGTAATACTGTAAATAAGTCCCCTCTTAACTTGTAATGCTGTAAATAAATCCCCTTATGTATCGGGGGGATATTTTTCGTCTCTCAAACAACTTGAACACAAAGAAAGATATTATTCATTTCCTAACACCGTTTTCCACACTTACCTTGAGACTTTTACTTCTCTCGCAGCGGGTATCAGTTCTGAATGCCCGCCTACTTTTACTGTTTGGTCTGTAGCCACAACAACATGGCTGCTAATTCTTTCTTCCCACGTTAGTTTTCAGTTTTACTGGCAGATGTATCTCGATAAAGTTATATTTGTGGACAACTTATTGCGTCACATTCTAGAACTTCTAAAAAAAAGAGGAATCCTAAGATCAGCACGAACATTTTCCACAGCATGCACGTCGCGTGCAAACAACCACGCGGCCACTGCGTTGTGGGTGGGAGTGGGACGGGGGCAACAGGATATAGACGCACTTAGAACTTGTCAGATCTTGATTTTACGAGATAAGTCATGTTGATTAATCCTAAGCATTGACTTAGAACTTCTTCCTATTGCAGGAAGTCTGAAGAAAGGAAAACCGATTATTAGTTCTGCTGATCAAAATCACATACATTGTCCCACGACATATGAGATACTTATTCCAAAAGTCGTGCAATCGAGCTAACAATGCAGTCTAGGCCATCAAGAAGCCTCGGCCAAAAGAATAGCACCTACGACCATGAAGCCAATGTGATGTAGCTTCAAATCACAGGGAGTAGCATATCGTTCATCGGCTTTAGCAAACTAATACGTAAGTAATACAAAGATTAGCATTTTGTTGGTGAGTTCGTATCGGAGTCTAGTTAAGAAGTCATATTGGAGTCGGATTGTATTTTTAAACTATAAATAAAGGGCGTGGTGGTCTGGTAGGACAACACATAATTATTTTTTCCAAAAAATAATATGGCATCAGAGCTTACCTGATCTCATCCCTAACCCTAACGGTCATCGTCGCCATCCACCGCCACCGCCGCCGCCATCGCCTAACTCTATTTCTCAATTCTTTCGAATTGCCAAGAATAACTCTAACCAGTCTCTTGGGCAATCTTATCACCAATGAGATATACAAGAAAGAGCTCTTGGAGTCATCTTCCTCAAAGAAGAAGATTGCCGCTTTCAAGACAAAAGCAAAATCAAGTGATGAGGTAGAGGATGAAGAAGAAGAATCTGAAGAAGAATTTGCTCTCCTTGTGAGGAGAATTAAGAAATTCATAAGAAGACGTCCATATCGAAACTTTAAATTTGACAAGAGTAAGAAAGGACAATCCTCAAATGACAACAAGCGCTATAACAATATCCGTTGCTATGAGTACGAAGAGAAGGGGCACATTGCCTCTCATTGCTCTACCAAGAAGGATGACAAAGGCAAGCCATCAAAGAAGAAGAAATACAATGGCAGGAAGAAGCTTTTCTAGAAGCTTCATAAAGATGGCAAAAATGAAGCTCATATTGAAGAATGGGACTCCGATGAATAATATTCGGATTCCGACTTCGATTCAAATGATGAAGTGTCTTCCAAAAAAGGAGTACTTATCGGCATCGCCATAAAGGAAGCACCATCACTCTTCTCCACTCCTACTTGCCTCATGGTAAAATGAGATAAGGTAAAATCCATTGATGATAATGAACCTTCACATAATGAATTAATGGATATACTTGAAGAATTAAATGAATATCTTGAAAATGAGAAATCAAAATTTATGGTCTTGAAGAAAGAGTATAATTGCAAAAATATCTTTGGGTTGATTTTGGCATAGAAGGCTAGGTTATGTTGATATGATTCAACTTAAAAAGCTTTTCAAACATGATTTAGTTGTTGGCTTGAAAGATGTGAAGTTTTTAAAAAATAGACTGTGTAGTGCTTGTCAAGCCGGTAAACAAATCACTAATTCTTATCATTATAAAAGTATTATATCAACTTCTAGATCATTAGAACTCTTACATATGGATTTGTTTGGGCAACAACCTATAAGAGTATCGGGGGAAATAGCTATTGTTTAGTTATCATGTATGACTACTCTTACATATACACATACCTTCCGGTAGTCTACCTCCTACGGCAGACATAGAGCTCCTCCGCATCCCTCCTCGTCGTCGTCGGCGGCTGCGTCTCCTCGCCGAACCGCGATAGGGAATCGAGGGTGGTCGCTGGAGCTCAACGTAGGGAGAGGAGAGGGAGAGACTGATGGAATACAAGGCAGGGGGTGGCTATAATATATATGGACAGTGCCGAAACATTTTGCCTCCCATGCACGCGTCCAAAAATTTCCGCCTCCCACTCTGTGTTTTTACGATGACTTGGAATTAGGGAGTTCACCATGACACACAGAAATTCCAAGTTACCATGACAGAAATGCCCAAGCCATGGTAAAATTAGGGTTTACCATGACTTGGAATTAGGGAGTTTACCATGGCACACACAGAAATTCCAAGTTACCATGACAGAAATGTCCAAGTCATGGTAAAATCATAGAGTTAGGCATTTCTATGTGCATTCAAGTTTTGGTAAAACCACAGAGTCAAATAAAATCGAGAGATACTTATCACAGACGGTTTTTAATACAAACCATCTGTGATGAGATACTTATCACAGACAGTTCTTGTTTAGAACCGCCTGTGATACGTCACAGACGGTTTTCAACAAGAACCGTCTGTGATATTACCTCTTCACAAATGGTTCTTAGCGCAGCTAGTAACACAGACGGTCGCTAAATAAAAACTATCTATGATTGTATGTAATACAAACGATTTTGGTCAATCGTCTGTGATGAGGCGCCCAATATTAGCCTTTTTGTAGTAGTATGGAGGTCGAGGAAGGGGCCGAGTTAGCCCCAGAGCTAATATGACCCTGACAGAGAAGATCACGTCTCTTATTCTAACTGGTGAGCAAGCTATGCAATGGAAGAAGTGGTAGCAAGAAAGGCATTAGAGACTCCTCGTGATTCCACATCCTTTGGTAACTTAGCCAACTACGCCCACGTGGGCAAAGGTACTCAAGCACATGCACTTGCATCCACATATAAGCACTCTCATATTGATTGGATTATAGATTCAGGAGCATCTAAGCATGTCATGGGTTCACATAGTGTATTTGTATCTTGCACTCTATATACTCATTATGAAACTGTACAAATAACTAATGGAACATCTCAGCTTATTCAGGGTGTGGGATCTATAGAGTGCACACCATATATTGCTTTATCCTCCGCTTTGCATGTCCCCTCCTTTCCAGTTAATCTTTTTTTTCGATCAGTTCTATCAATGACCAATTCAAATGAACTATCATATTTGATGAGGATTCGTGTTTGTTCTAGAAGAAGAGAACTGGGAAGAGGTTTTGAAACTGGAATAAGGCGTAATAGGCTATTGTACATTGATCAGGTTGATGCAGCATTGGATGTGGCTGCAGGAGGAATTGAGGGAGAAGTTTTGTTACATCATCGTCACTTAGGACATCCATCGTTTGAGAGTTTAAGTCGGTTATACCCTAATTTGTTCAATAAAGTAGACAAGAGTAAACTTGTGTGTGATGCTTATGAGTTTGGAAAGCATACACGGTCTACATATAGTAGTATTGGTCTTCGGAGTTATGAACCTTTTATATTAATACATTCTGATGTCTGGGATCTGTGCTCAGTTACTTCTGTGAATGGTTTTAAGTGGGTTATTACATTTATTGATTGCTATACTTGTATGACTTGGATTTATATGATGAAGCATAAGAGCGAGGTCCTTCGGTGTTTTCAGGACTTCCATAGGATGGTTGCTACTCAGTTCGATGCAAAGGTTCGAATTCTTTGAACAGACAATGGAACTGAGTATGTTAACAAGGAGTATGTAGCGTATCTCTTAGAGGAGGAGATACTTCATCATACTACTTGTCTAGGAACTCCACCTCAGAATGGAGTGCTAAAAAAATAATCAACATTTGTTGGAGGTAGCACGTTCACTCATGTTTCATATGAATGTGTTAAAGGGATTGTGGAGCGAGACAGTAATGACAGCAATGTATCTCATCAATCGTATGTCGTCTTGAATACTTAGGATAAAATCTTCAGCTGAACTTCTTTTGGGTCAGCAGGAGTTCAAGGTGCCTCCCATGTTTTTCGACTGTGTGCTTTGTATGGATCACCGACCAGCGATTGGCAAGCTGGATCCACATGCATTAAAGTGTATTTTTATAGGCTATTCATCAAGTCAGAAGGGCTATAAATGTTGAAACCCAGTTGAGCGAATATTGTTCGTGAGTATGGATGTGATATTCCGAGAGTTTGAACCATACTACACAAGTGGAGGTACTCTTGGTCAGTTTTTGGAGGAATTCTCTTATATTACAGAGGGTGATAGTCGAGAGGGGAGACCAAGGAGAGTAATAGTCAACGAGAAGAGGTCATTGTGGGGACAATTCTATGCCCGAGTCTAACGGAATATACGAGAGATGTGATAGCCCTAAAATAATTGAAGGTTTATCAGCTAAGGTGCTTTGGGAAACAGGGGAAAAAGCAGAGGGACAAGCAGTCAGCACCTAAGCCACCAGTGGAGCTGGCAGAGGCGCAACCAGAACCAGAACAGCAGGCCTTGCTAGTTGATCTAGTCCTAAATCCCTCCTCGGATCTCTCTCCATCAAGTTCATTGCCTTCCCTTGGGGCGAGTGACAATGTTCCTTCTAATTACTCCCATCAAGATAATGCCAGAAAGCCTCCAGTCCGGCATGACTTTGAGCATGATATTGCACATTTCATCTCATATTCTCGTATCTCACCTGCCTACAAAGCATTCATTGCATCTCTTCAGACAGTGCCTATTCCAAAATATTAACGAGCTGTTAAGCAGGATCCTATGTAGAAGGATGACCATGAAGGAAGAGTTTAGTGCACTTCAGAAGAGTAAGACATGTGATCTTGTTCCACTTTTAACACAAAAGATGGCAGTAGAATGCAAATAGGTGTTTACGATTAAGCAAACTCCTGAAGGCGAAACAGAGAGATACAAAGTACAGTTGGTTGCAAAAGGTTATGGTCAAACATATATGATAGACTATGATGAGACTTTGCACCAGTGGCACATATGACCACAGTAAGTACATTGATCTCCTGTGCAACTAACTTCGGATGTCCTCTACATCAGTTGGATGTAAAGAATATTTTTCTATATGGTGATTTACAACAGAAGGTTACATAGATATTCCTCTAGGATTTGAGAACAGGCAGACTGATGGGAATGTGTGTAAACTCAAGAAGTCTTTATACAGTCTGAAACAGTCTCCAAGGGCTTGGTTTGATAGATTCAAGCGTGTAGTCTTTAGTATGGACTATTCTCAGTGCAATGGAGATCATACTGTGTTTTATAAGCATAGAGGATCACATATCACCATATTGTGATCACTAGAGATGATGGCAAGGAAATCAAGTTCTTGAAGAAAAGACTAGAAGAGACATTTAAGGTGAAAAATCTTGGAACTCTTTGATACTTTTTTGGGATTGAGATTGCCCGTTTTTCGAAGGATATAATTCTCTCCCAGAGGAAGTATGTCCTCTATCTGTTGGTAGAAACAGGTATGTTTGGGTGTCACCCTATTGCTTCATCTATTGATAGAAATCACAAACTATGTGCTGAGTTGTGGAGCCAAATGACAAGGAAGCTTACCAAAGGTTTGTTGGGCGTCTCATCTATTTGTGTCATACAAGATCGGATATTTCATATACAGTGAGTATGATTAATCGATATATGGATGATCTCAAAACATGACACATGGATGTTGTCTATCGAATCCTACGGTATTTGAAGAGTAGCTCTGGGAAAGACCTTTGGTTTAGGAAGAATCAACACCTGAATCTAGAAGGGTTTTGTGACGCTGATTGGGCGAGCAGTGTGGATGATAGGAGGTCTACCTCTAGATATTACATCTTTGTGGGAGGTACCTTGTGTCATAAAGGAGCAAGAAGCAGGAGATTGTGGCTCAGTCTACTCGGAAGTAGAGTAATGAGCGATGTCATTGAGTGTGAGTGAAATGATATGGATGAAGGGTTTGTTATCTGAGCTTTGAGTATGGAGGAATAATCTCTTGGTGCTACATTGTGACAATAAATCACGTTGAGATTGATAGGTTCGTCATCAAAGAGAAGCTTGATGGCAGGATGCTGAAGTTAGAGTATGTCAAGTCTGGTGCACAATTGACTGACTGTTTCACTACAGTGTTAGGTCCTAACGATGGTGTTACAATATGTAATAAGATGTACATGTGTTGGACCGAAACGGCGAATAGAGGGGGGTGAATAGGAGCTCAGTCTATTTTTTACCTTGATATGATTCAACTCAATTTTTACTTCAATAGCTATAAAAGCTATGAAGATCAATACTCAAGCATAGCGGAAGTCTTGTTTTGAATCCAATCAAAACCCTCAAGCATACCACCAAAAACGCAAAAACGCACTGATGAACAGTAAAATCGAAACTACCGCAATGAACAGTGCGGTACTACTAGATGAACAGTAAAATCAGCCGATGAATAGGAAAAACTGTCTGAAAACGAAATAAAAAATTGGCATAACTTTTGATCTGTGACCCTAAATCTTACCAAACTTGAGACATACCTTCTCTAAGATGTCAGGAACCTATTCCAATCAAGGATCATGAAGATTCATGCTAAAGTTCCGACCTTTTTCCTTTTGAATGAATGTTGCTCCAAAACCGAGCCAAAATCAAAAGATGATCCAAACACTTGCTCGTGGGTGAAAGATGATCAAGATGTATTCCTACATGTCACAGCAAGGTAGATCACGGTCAAAAACCAAAGAAAAACTCGCGGATCAAGAAAGGCTCAAAATCACAAAATAGAGAGCAAAAACACACAGAGATTCAACTTGTGAAATCTTTTCTTGGATTGATTTGATAGGATGTTGATTTACAGTCACTCCATCGAGGAGGACAAAGACTCAACACATAAACACGAAATCAATCCAACTCTCTATAACCCTAACCTCTCCACTTTTCTCTCAAAAACCCTAAAATACAAACTAAGGTTTCTTGAATATAAGGGTTGGGGGTGCTAGACCAGCACCCTCCCCTATTTATAGTGGAGGCTAGCTTCTAGAAGAAAAACCCTAATGAGCACCCGTTAAGTCCACACACAAACGGGTTCACTTACGCACGCAATTTAAAGAACCGTCTTCTTCTCCTCTTGACCTAATCCGCTTCTCCCTGTGCCGTCTTGTGTCGTGGGTTAGCAAAAGGTCACCAAGGCGGTATTTAGGTGAAATTACCAAAATACACCTTCTCGATCTTTTTCCAAAGACCAAGTCCAATTTTCGTGAAGCACGTCCATGCTTCGCCACGTGTAGGTTGATCAACGGCTTTCTTCATGTCGTCAAGTCTCTCCCATCCGGCTCCCACCGAAACCACTATAGCACTTGCACCAACCCCCGCGCCGCTTGATGTAACCCGTCGCACCGAACTGCCCGTTCGGTCATCTTTGTCCATTTTGCACCATGCTTGAGTCCATTAACTTCACCTGGCATCCTCGATCATTCTGAACCTCAGCTCTTCAAGCCTAGTTCCGATCATCTTCGCCGTTGACCTCCAAGCCTCCTGCACAACAATAGACAAAGAAATCGATTTCGGGAACAAGTTCTTCACAACTTGACCCACGTTAGCCAAAACATGCATCATGCAACATCTATACAATGATAACCATGAACTTGACCTAACCCAAATCATAATCTCCAATTGAATTGACAATCAGTTCACAAACGGTACTACCGCCATTTAACCACTGGTACTACCGCCCTGTGGTAGTACTGCTCAAAACACCGCGGTCGTACCGCACCTCGGAGAATCCCAAAATCTCCTAAAAGCACTCTCTCTAAAAAATACATACCACTCATTATGCGGTCGTACCGCTCAACGGTACTACCGTTACACAGAAGCAGAATTACCGGACTGCGGTAGTACCGCTCCCAAGCTGCGGTGTTACCGTTTCACAAAAATGTTCAAAACCCTTAGAAACAATCGGTCTGCCACAAGGACCAACTGACTAGCGGTAGTACCGCTCCACACTTGCGGTCGTACCGCTCTGCGGTACTATCGCTCCTTACACGCCGGTACTACCGATTATCCTGACACTTGTTGAAAAACGACTGTTTCAACAAATCTTCAACGCCATTGTCAATTGTTACATCATTCTAAGATCATAAGCATATCCCCATGATATCCACAACATGATTGATATCTTTGGTCTATATTGAGAGGGAGTCTTGGTGAGTTCGTAGTCTTCCGCACGTTGTTTAGGGCACAAAACAGCACGACCACTCTCTCCGTTTAGTTTTTTACTATTGAAATTTTGCTCCGTTCGGTTTTTTATCATTCCGTCTATTTTGGTGTTAGTAGTGCGGGTGAAATGACGAAAACACCCTCACCCTCAGAGGGGATGCAATGCACTGTGGGTGAGGGCATTTTTGTAATTTCACTCTCGCTGCTAACACCAGAATGGACGGAATGGTATAAAACCGAACGGAGCAAACTTTCAGTGGTAAAAAACTGAACAAAATTTTTTTGATGGTATTTTTCTAAAACGTGTATCTTTTGATGCTATGAAACCAATTATTTTTAACTACAATGGTGAGCATTTATTAAGTGAGTACAAAATCAAGATATAGAAAATAACAAACAGATCGAATGTTGGATACTGAAACATGTGAAAATCACGGACATGGGATAAGAACGAACATTTAAACCCCATTTCGGAAGATCGAGGGTGATCACACAGAGATAAGTCATTTTTTTCCCACAATTTTTTTTAACAGGAAACAACTCAGCTTTTATAGAAAACTAATAACAAATTTTACAGAAATCGAAACACGGAAATCCCTTTCTAAGTTTGTCAATGCATTTAAACTCCATTTCGGAAGATCGAGGACGATCATATGGTGGATAGGGATGGCCGAAAGCACCACTTGGGCAAGGATAAGCTGACCCGCCGGAGATAAGAGATTAGCCTTCCATGTTGGCAGGTGCAGCTCGCTAGTCCGACATATTGACGTTTGTTTTTTATTTAAATGAAATAATGATTGTTTTGTTCATACTTAATGGTGCTTAGTATATGATTTTTTTAATCCACATTTTAGGATTAAGGTATTATTATTATATTCAATATTCTAAGCTTAAGTTTACCATATCTGTGGTTTGGTAGCATTCTGTGTTACTGTTTTGCTGTGTCCAAATTGTTGCAGGAGCACACATGATCAATCTGGCGAAGGATATCGAGAGGTAATTTGCTAGATTGCATAACAATTGCAGTGGAATATTTGCTTACTGCAGGTAGCAACTTCTGATTTGCATGGTAGCTTTATTGCTTGCTGTTACTGTTACTGTTGCAGGCTGGCTGCTTACGGCCTTGTGACCTCGAGAATATATGTCCAGGCTCTAGTCTAGTGTATGCTGAGGCATGGCTCATGGGAATTGGTAATTGATAGATCTATTTCTTGGGATAGTATCTTTCCGGAAGCCTTGATTGTTATATAACACAAGCAGCCGCACCTGTGCGCGACATTCATTATCGTAGACGGTAGACGCACGCGTACATGTCAAATTCTCGATACAGAACTGTGTTTGCCATGGGCTCGGCCAGATCTTCTAGTTAACACTTTATGCCATAACTAGTTAAGTGTCCGTGTGTTGCTACAAAATATCTCATGAATGTTATAGTTTATCAATTAAAGTAGATATAATATATCTCAATTCGTCAAGGTGCACGGAGCTGAGCAGAGCAAGAGAGTAGTGGCGGAGAGGAAGAAGTGAGGTCCGTCCAAATCCAGCCGATGGAAGCGGCGACGGGGAAGGGGGCGGAGGCACGCACAGAGCAGAGCAGAAGAGCGGGGGTGGAAGCGAGGGCACAAAGGAGGAGAAAGCGCAGGTGGCGTCGCAGGTAACACTGAGAGAGGAGGATAGGGAGCGCACAATATGAGGAGATAGTTTACTGATAATGTGGCCCACATATCAGTAAAGAGAGACAGGAGTAGAAAGGTGAGGAGAACAGACGATCACTAATTTCAATTTTTAAGTAGTAAAGATACTACAAACCGTACCTGCAAAATTCACATTATCCACTTTTTGCAGAGAGCTACTTACAACTTTGGCCAATTCCCAGTCAGAACGTTTCATTGAGTTTCCGTATGCCGACATCATCGACGCGTGCCACTATTCGACAGGTAAGTTTGCTCTGGTGTCCTGGTGAATGTTTGTGCAAATTTTTACATTACGAGTACATTGATGTTCTTTTTGCTTCATCGAGCTTCAAACTCTTCAAATGGATTAAGCACCTAACCAAGCATGCTAGCATATCTGCACTTCATAATTTCGCAATGCAATTGCTTGATTCGAAATTATATACACCCAATTACTGAGTCCCAAAAAATTCCTGATGCAGATCGCAAAGGTTCCGAGTAGCAGGAAGAAGTTCAGAGACACCATTGAACATGTGGAGCCACTCATACGGTGAATTCTTGAGGGAATTATTCCAAATGCACTTGTGAGCTTATAAGTTGTGAGTTGTGAGACCATGAAACCTTGCTGTTTGTAGAGCTTTGAAACATATTGATGCTGTGCTCGAGGTAGATGCGTCATCGAATGGCGAACCATCGGTATCTGTTGAAGCCTTGAGGGTCAAAATCAGTTTCGTCCGTGGAGCTGCAAGAAGGTACATAAACCTCTCTTAATTATCTTCAAATCAAACCGAATCAATAGTGAGTTCACCTTTGTCTTGCCAGTGTCTTGCTAGCTTGGCCATCAGATTAAACCAAGAAACAACGGAAACCTAGAAAGGAACAGGGAACTGTAAACAGATCAACAAATGATCAGCACCAAGCACAATATGAGCAGGCAAAGAACAATGCAACAAAGGCCGATTAACCCACAATTCTCTTCTTGTGGCAACGAAGGCGATGGAGCAGATAGGAATAGAGGTGGCACATGAAGAAAGACATGCCCATATCCTACGTATGCAATGCAAAGACCAATTTCAAGCAATCTCCATGCAAATCATTGATAAGGAGATATATACAGTCATTATTACGACATGAATGCAACATCCCAGAAAATATCATAGGAAACCCTTGTATAAAAGCATCTTCCGAAGTCAATAGATGGTGATTCTGTGCATTTTGCTTGTGCCGCACAATCTTCTTTTTTTATTATTAAAGGGATGTTTATCCCCCGATTTCAATAAGTGAAATCAGCCACACTATCATCTACAGTATACAGCTACAACATCATCTACAGTACATCTACAGTATCCCAGGTGCTTTCTCAAGTGGTCACACATCCCATTTTTACTCTCCACCTAACACGCTCATCGTGCTGTTACTGTACCGTACAATCTAACAGAACTATAGATTAGAGGGGGTTTTTCTTCACAGGTTCGTGTTCAACAGCAGCTATGAGCCTATGATGAGCTTCCGTGCTAAATGATTCATGCCGATTTGTAGTAGTGGTTCAAGTGAGTTCAGCAGCATTTTCCTTGTGCCAAATCACCAAATACGCGCGCGACGATGGGTTGGGCCCTCACACGCACCCATGCGCCGTCCCAAACCGAGCTCCCTTCAGGCTTTACCAAAAAGCTACTGTTTCAGCCCAGGGGCACGATTCTGCCTGGGCCTGAAATATCAAGTTGTATTTAACTAGTCTATGGCAATACTAAACATCAATTCCAAATCCAGATTGCTTTCCTCTCAAAGAGAGAGAGAGATCCTCTCTCTCTCTCTCTCCTTGTACTATTTTGAAAGATGGGTGGGATCAAGTTTGCCGATCGCGACACCAGTCGTGGGATCGCACGATTCTATTATTTTATATAGCTAAAATCACACGGATCGATATATAGATCGGAATTTCATAGAATTGTGATCATGAATGTAGGATCGCGTAGAATCGGGTAGGATTGGGGAGGATCACGATCCTAACAACAAACTATATCAGCATATAAAATTTCATTTTACCTCTTGCTAATTTAGGTTACAATAGTTTAATTTGCTTTGTTTTTGCTGTTTACATGTTGTTCTAAGGTAAAAAAAAAACTATCACCATTAATGTATTGGATTTTAAATAATTAGTTTACTAAAAAATAATTAAAAAGGTTTTACCCAGTTTTACGAAACTAAATTAAAAAATTCTATTATAGCCTTAAAAACATAATTCAATTTTTATATAAAATATATATACTTTAAAAAACATGATAAAATCGTGATTCTATGGTTCGATACAAAAAACGATCTCACGTAGGATCACCAGGGGCGGAGCTTCATGCAAGTCAACATGGGCCACAATTAAGAAGTTAGTAGCTTATACTACGTATTACACTAAAAAATTAGTAGTTTTGCCCCCCACCCCCCCCAACATTTTTAAGTTTAAAGTTTGATTTTCCTATGTTAACACTTCATCTTTATAAACAGTCCTCTCTTGATTTTTGGTCAAGCTCCGCCGGTGGGATTGAGAATTTGAGATTGTTGAATTGACACTGATGTAACAAGATCAAGCAGGTCATCTCTTCCAATGTGCCGACTGACAGATACTTGTGCGTTGCCGACATGGCTTTGGACGCTGATGATATCCTTTGCTCCAGCTCCATCCGCACATTCACCCAGGCCCATGATTGTTAAGATGAGCATGGCACGCACGCACATGTGAAGTCCACTGTACCAATCTGCAGAGGCAGAACTTGTCAAGAGGTTGGGTTCATGCATCATGAGCGCTGCTTCACTTCTTCCAGCCTTTCAGGTTCCAAGCCCATGAATCATCTGTCCGCATCTCTGCAGTTTGAAGCAAATAAATACCATCAACTAGTCCAACTGCAGACAGTGGCTCTAGTTTTTCCCTTGGGAATGTAGGATAAACTTGGTCAGAAACTCAGAACCATAGTTTCTACGAGCGGTTTATTTGAGTAAAGATACAAGATTCGGGTACACAATTCGCCACTTTTTCTTTCAGTTTCCACTGCGAACACGAACCCTTATCCTAAATCGGTTCGAATTCGACGAATCCGGTTCGCGGGATTTTATAGCGAATCCGGTAACTAGTCAACACATGCCATAGTAGCACAGAACAACTCGAAAATTGCGTACCTTTGCTTTTCTGACTTTTGATGTTTGGCGAGCGACAACCGAGCTAGTTAATAGGATCAGCATTCTTTAGCTGACACTACTCGCAATTTCAACCAAAAGCTTAGCAAAATCTGCAACTTGTTGCGCCAATCTCATATTGGAAGTAAGGTCAACTAAGCAAATGAAAAAGCTTATGGAATCCTAGCATAGTTATGCAAAAACTTAAAAAAGTAGGGATCTCTCCTTTCTTCCTTCTTTCTTTCTCTTTTTTGAGGATAAAGCATGGATAGCTCCTCCTTTAGTGAGTCAACGGCTACTAAGCTAAGCTACATTGTTGTCTCATGATCAAGCCTATGTAATTACATACATCATACCTAAGAGTAGCCTTTCCTTGTCATGGCCAACTTAATGGTCATGGATGGGTTCTTCCTCCATCCCAACTATCTTTTCAAGAGGGCATTTCTTTTAAGCTTTGAACTAATCCTTGCATCACCTCATAACCCTCCTTTTGCTTCTGCCCTTCGAAATCAACTACAAGTCAACTCAGACCTGAGCAATGGACCATCGTAGGATTGGCAGGTGGCAACATAGTGGGCATCCCTGTACAATCCCCTTGAGTGCCTCTAATAGCACCGTGTTGACTTTGGGCCATGGAGATTATGGGGTTGACCTGACAATGGCTGAGCATTAATGCCTTTCTGCAAGCTCTGCCTAGCTCCATGAGAGGATATGCATAGAAAAATATGAAAGGTCAATACCACGATGGACTAAAGCATGAAAATGACCACAAAAGCAAGCTTTGGATAGACCATACTGATCTGTAAAGTAACATAGACTATCCAGGATGTATACATTGAGCATTAGTAGTTTACAAGTAAGAAAATATATCACCAGGACCTTGATCTGGATGTTCACATCTTCACACTAGGCCCTAACACTTATGGCTGTAAAATGACTTCATGGTAGGCTAAGACTGTGATGATTGAAAGGCCAAACAAGCTTGCTGTGTAAATATGGTTTTTTTTCCTTGAACTGTTCTTTGATGCTACAGACAAGATAAAGCTGCTGACCAAACTCATGTGAAGCTCTCTAATGGATCAAAGATAGAGCTAGCTGCCATCTTCACTAATGCATTTCTCAAGGTTCATGCATCACTCAAAGGCAAGCAATTGTTTGATAGAAACGACAAAGTTACACTGAAGACTGAACAATGTACAATGAACTAGGAAAAAATCATGTCTACTGTGGTTCTTGGCAGCTAATAACAACCCAGTTTCTCTCTCCTATTGAGGAATTGGATTAGCATTATATTAAGCCAAAGCAAAGTACTGATAACGTGGAGTCCTGACTTCCCCACATGACTCTCTGGTCCTTCTAAACAAAGAATACGCAAAACAGAGATCCAGATGCTTTCCTTCATCTGCAGCCACAAATGATTATTTAGTATTCTCTAAAAAAAATGATTATTTAGTACTGTTCAAAATAAGTTAAGTGTATGTGTTGCAATGACCGGTACACGATATATGTGAAGATTAGTTGTTTCGTATTGAATTAACAATTTCAGACTTTAATTTTTCAATCTTTTGATATTCTTTTTCTCTAAAGAATGTGGAGAAAATGCAAAACTAAAAGTGAAACTAGTTTATGGAGCTACAGTGGACGCACATCCAACCAGACAAGTCGACAGGTATAACATCATATGAATTTTTGACATGCACTGGAATTTGTCGAAATGGAATCGATTTTGACACCATTGATATCAGGCATGTATGAGAAATTCAGATTTGCGCAAGAACATCAAACTTTTTTTTGCAGGAAAGGAACTGCGTCATCTAATTCTCCAGAGATTAATCAAGTAACTTTGTACTAAAATGCAATTGACAGCTTTGTAGTCAAATGCTGGGATATAATTTCGTCACGCTGATACTAGTTGAACAATTCTGCATGATAACGGGTTATGCGTTCCCTTATTGCTAAAGATCCCACACATATTTTGTTCTTCCTTTCATTTGGTACGTTCTACATTTAGGAACAAACTTGCATAATTTTAAGCCAGCTATTGTTTTGTTCGTCTTATAAGCTGACCTAACATATTCAAAATTCCATCACATTTCTGCTATGCTATTCTGAACAGTAACAGATGTATCAATAACCATTTGAATGTGCTAAACTGCTTCTTTATTGGATTACAACTACAATGTAGACTTAAAATACATACATAAAAACTTTGCATGCAGACTTAAAATTTCCACAAACCAAAGTGCTGAGCCCCTCTTCCTGGCAATGCCATTAAAAAAACCAAGCAGACCAGGGGTTGATGCTACACATGATCAGACCCAAAACCTAAACCAACAAGTACCTAAATAAAAGCAAGACTTTGAGCTGATGCCACTGACACTGAGGCTGCAAAGTACAAGAACCAAGAATTGTGATCAAGAACAGGGAGCCACTGCATCAGGAAAGGATCGCGTCCCAATCGATCTCCAGCGACGGGTACTTGTGCAGCAGGAAGCTCTCGGACTCGTCCCATGGCGCCTCTGAGAAGTCAAGGAGCTGCATCTCCGGGACTACATCGGAGGAGTCCGTTGAGGACACGTCGCCGTCCGCCGACGACGAGCTCTCGGAGCCGGAGCAGCCCGGCTCGCTCTTGACGTCCGGGCTCTCGGAGGAGAAAGAACTCGGCGCCGCCGCTGTCGTGGTGCTCTGGCTCTGCTGCGGCAGGTCCATCCCGTGGCAGATGGCGTGGAGCTTGGCGTCGACCGCGGCGTGGAGCGGCGGGCCGAGGTGCTCGCCGCCGCGACTGAGCTCGGGGAAGTTGAGCCTGGCGGAGTCGCCGCGGAGGCGGAACGCGGCGCTGTCGTAGGCCAGCGCGGCCTCCTCGGCTGTGTCGAAGGTCCCGAGCCACAGGCGAGTGCGGTTGCGGGGCAGGCGGATCTCGGCCACCCACTTCCCCCAATGCCGCTGCCGGACGCCGCGATACAGCTTGGCCGCCGGCCGCGCTGGGAGCGCCGCCGCCGCCGCCGTCAAGCCATGCCGCTTCATCGGCTGCGCCACCGCGGCCAGGGCCGCGCCCGGTCGGCGCAGGTGGTGGATCTTCGACTGGACTTGAAGGATCTGAGCGGGAGTCAGCTGGTAGTTGGCGCCAAGAAGCAAGCCCGCGCTCTGCTCCACGCCGGAGCAGGGGTAGGAGAAGGAGATGGTCCGTGCATCTTGCACCATAGGCGGAGCAAGCGCTTGCATTACCTCCTTGCTGTCCACCATGCCATACAAAGCGGCGGGAAGATTGGTGTTGCAACCGTGCCAATCTATCGTCGTCGCCATCATGGCTTCTTGGATCAAGAAACCAAGATACACAACACAACTAACAGCCGATGAACAGAATGAGCTTGAAACAGAAAAGGAAACCCTGGCAAGCTGAGCAGAAACTACTCCTTGAAAGCTGGGAAGAGTTGGTAAAGATGATGAACTGGATGAAGAACTGCGAGTTGCTGAAGAGCCAAATGCTTTCTCTCTTCGTGGTGAGCAAGCGCAGCCATTGCCGGGCTCTTTATAACCACGCGCGAAGTAGGTGCTAGCCAATGGGAAGGTGCCAGGTGTCCGCGCTAATTTCTTACCGCCACCTGTCGAGACGTTTCCACGCAGGGACGATCTAACCAGGCAGCTGCCTGTAAAGCGATGGGCACCTGGCGGCTGGTGATTGGCCAAGAAGTGGTTTTGACCTGGTAAATCCAGATCTAGCTGTCACATGACTGTCGTCGAGTAAGCGTGATCTATGCGGCAGGGCAGGTTGGGTGCTGCGGTCTCCGAGTCGAGCAGTGGTGTCTCGTCGCCGTAGCGAAGCGGATGGCTACGGTTAAACTACTCTTTCTCCAGCCAATCAAATCCTGGCTTTTGCAAAAGCAGCACAGGAGAGTTAGGAATTTTTTTTTGCTTTTGGCCCGCGTGCCACCTGAATTGTAAGATTAGCTCCATTGATTCGAAAATTTCAAATTTGATCCTCTTCTGAATGCGGAATGATGACAGGTCGACATGTGTCGCTTTCAGCGCTCAAAGGGTGCAGAAACTTAGTGGCCAGCGGGAGCGAGCACAGCGCCGCGGAAGGTGGTGGGCCCGACTACCTTCCGCAGTACTGGAGCGCGGAAAGGGCTTGTCGAGCATTTCATGCTTAATGCATGTTGCATTTCATACATGCAAGCTTAGATTCCCACGGCAGAGCAGCGCGGAAAGCATAATGCTTAATGCATGCACCCATTTCCCACGGCAGAGGAGCGCGGAAAGCAACCAGCCACTGCGTAGAAAAAGAGCTGGCAACCTTTCGCGGTCTGGCGGCGCGGAAGGATCCTTGGCGATCCTCGGCCCGCCACCTTCCGCAGCGTTGTGTTCGTTCCTGTGCCGGTTGAAATGCCGCGCTGGCCACCAGGTTTCCGCACCCTCCGAGCGTGGCAAGCGACATGTGTCAACCTCCGATCATTCCGCGCTCGGGAGATGACCAAATTCAAAAATTTTGAGCCACAGGAGCTAATCTTGCAATTCAGTGGCACCATGGGGCCAAAAGAAAAAAAAAACTCGAGAGGTAGATCATGTATGACAATACAATATTGGTAGTAGTAGTACCGAAAAAGACTATGTAACACGTGAACTTTGTTTTGCCATATAAAATGACACACTGGTTAAGTTGGGTCAATGACAGATGGGCCCGTAGGGCTTCTCCCCCACCAAACTCCTAGCCGCAGTTTGATAGTGACGCCCCTATATCTTTCTCTCTCTGTTTCAATTTGGGAGAGAAGCTTATGTGAGTGACACCTGTCATTTACCTAAACTTGGTCAATGTATCATTGTACATGGCAAAATCGTCTATTTATCATGCCACACAGATAATACCATTCGTAAAATTGGGTTAGATTGCTATTTGAACTGGATTGCAAAGTTTGAGAAAGTAAAATGTCTAGTTTCAGTTCGAGATGGTGGACGAACTTTCGATTCGAGGCGTTATATGGACTTATTTATAGTAGTCTAGTACGTATACTGATACGATGGTGACGTAAAGAAAGGTCGTCCTTTATGAGTGATGGCACGCAGCTGTTTGGACATTTCATGACGAATTATATATATATATATATATCTTTTTGTGTTGGAAATGCAAGGAAACAGTAGTCCTTTTTCTGGAAACAGTAGCCCTCTTTTCTCTTCGAGAAAGAAGGGTGTACAGTAATAGCCTTATAGTCAACAGCAAGGTACTAGCTGATTACTGACTAGACAAACAAAGGCGATCAAAATCAAATCCTCAGTTCGTCATGTCACTGTAGTACTGCGCGGGATCTCTTTTCCTTGGGCAAGTGAACAGCGGTGCAGTTGCGTCGATGCAGGGAGCGGCCTTCGTATGGTCATGGAGGCTCCTGTCGCGGCAGATCGACAGCACGCGTGATCGGCAGATCCTGTTTGGATTGCTGTGTGTAACGATAGAATCGCGCAGATGATGCCTCTATATTCTATAATAAATGATCTCACTCAAGGTCGAGACGAGGAATAGTTTGGGGCACACAATTAACACAGGAATTCTACAGAAAATGAAACATCCCGAAGCAAATAGCGTGAGGCCACCGACCGAACCACTCGACCCCTTTCTTGAAAGTGGAACTGAACATCTAACACTTAGACCCGAGCCTTAGCTCGGTTGGCTTGGAGCGTGGGTGAACGCTCAGCTCGTCCGGGTTCGATCTCTGGATCACACTTGTATGTCTTATCTGAATAATTTCAAATAAATAGAATAGGGTACGCACACATGTGTGTGCAATGAAAAAATGTGTACTTATGTTCTGCGAGTTCTTAATGGCTCCGCAAAATTTCCAACATGATGTGAGTAGGGCATGAGTTGAGTACGTGCGTCTACTTGTGCGGTTGTGCCCTCTAAAAATAGCCTCCAACAAAACAACCATGCTCATGGCCATCATCCCCAATGTTAAGAGAGAAAAAAAAACAGAAAGGAGGGAGGCGATACTCATCGGTTAGTGACGTTGGTCCATCAGCGTAACATATTCATCTGTGCAAACATCACATGAGTGGAGATAATGTTCTAAACTGGAAGTCAAAAAATATTATATGCAGGTGATAATGTTTTAAAATAAACTAGTGCCTGCAGTTCCACAACGGGAGTAAAGAAACACACAAGCATTAGTGCCCATTAGCCCAAATGACGCAGCATAACCAAATTGGCAAACCGTTAGGTCTTGATGCCCTTTCAGGAAACATGTGACAAATTTGATAATGACATGCGGCTCAGCAATGGCTCAACAATACAGCTAAACAAGTCAATAGATTATAAAAGTCGGCATAATTAACGAAAGGATGAGGAAGAAATTGGGTATGACAACAGGACAATGGACTTCATTTTGCAGATTATTTACTGCCGCAGCACCACAAAAGGGTCACAATGTTGGCCCTACACAGGCAGAGAGGCTGAACCCCCTAAAACTACAGAGTTAAGATTGGACATTTCACCTCTATACATCAAGACAGTACCTACGCGGCTAGGCCCTTCTTCCACTCTGGAGATAGAATCCAGGAAGTAATATCTATGATACGCTATTTTGTAGTTAAAAACGGCAAACTAGTTTAGTCGAATTTACCTCTTCATGCGATGTTAAAATTAAACTTACAGACAGTACAAGCACATATATACTCTTTACGAACTCATTTCATGTGCATGCTAGGTTGCTATACTTGCTAACATCAGTACATCACTACGAGCAAATATTATCCTTTCATAGACTGACTTAACATGTTCCATAGACCACAATATAGTCATGACTCATGAGGTGCTTCAAACTTCCTAAGCATACATGTTATTACATTCATACCACGGATTCACGGGAAGTGTGAAACACAGAGCCAAGATAGATAGAGCAAAGACCACTAATGTTGGTGGCATGCATGGGACAGCACCAATGAAGATTCATATTTCTCCTAACAAATCGAATATGTAAACTTAATCCAAACTAATTCCATGTACAGTTTCTTTTCCATGTAGTTTACCTTTGCTAATATTTGATGAAATCCTCACCTTAGGTTGGAGACAGTGAAAGCAAACCAAAAAGGCAGGAAGATCACAATTTCCCCGTTTGTGATATGTACAACTTATATATAAATCAATAATTAAATATACGGATCCCACTTCAGCATTGGATTTGTTTTTTAGGAGAACATTTTTATTATTGGGAGAATGGATTGAATTTGTGAACTAATAAAAGTACCATACCATTTTCCTATATATATATATATATATATGCAATTATGCAACCATAAATCTTCTATCAGCTGCTTCTTTTCTTATCTCTCTCACATCATGGAAAAATACATCACCATTTGAAACTAAATGACTACAGAAACACAGCTTTCGCACTACTTCATTTCTCAGCTCTTCTGCTAGCTTCTAACTAAGACTGAATATTTACAGTGGTATATTAACTTTTTGGGGCAAAAATAAGTATCGACCAAACAGGTATACAGAGATAGCTACTTTTTTTTCATTTTTTGTCAAGGGATGTAACATGTAAGCTTTTCCATAGCCTATGCCTATAGGTTAACCTTTCTATCCCTAAATCATTAAACACGAATGAAGATAAGGGTTCGATGTTGACAATTAAGAAACCCAAGGTTTCCCAAAAAAAAGTACAGGTAAATTAAGTAATCACGAACATATCTGATCAATGTACATGCATAATGAAGAAATGAATATCCATCGGTTAGCTTTAAGTTATAATGATCAAAATTTGGATGTTATGAACCTGTTTGCATTAAACAAGGCCAAATTATTCGCCAATCCAGGTCGGTCCTTTGGTTATGTCCAATTGGGAACTAATTTGTCTTCTTATTTGGCTAGTTCAATTTGCTTCAGTCAAGTTCAATCAAAACCAAATATTCATCGCGAAATGTCAAGTCAAGTTCCAGGAAAGAGCTATTTATTTCCAAAAATTAAAGCATATAGTCACTTGTAATCAGCCTAAAAGCACATGAAAGGCGAAATTCCTCAAAGAGAGCTTTTGCATTAATGAAGGACACTGACAGGAACTACATAAATAACCAGGATAGTCCTCATTCCCAAGTGCCGGTAATTGAAAATATTGAAGGAGCATAATGAATATGGTTGGAAAAATAAAACAGAGATAGACAGGAGAGTAAGAGACGTGTGCTTCATTCATATGCTTATAGACAGATGATATCCTCGTTAAAGAAATAGTTACATGCTCTAATTATATGTGCACCATTTGCGAGCTGTAAACATAAATTACCATCCAGGAATATGCATTCTTTATTAAAATATCAATGATTACTCCATTCAATATCTTCTCTACTTTCAGCAACATCATCAACTGATAAAAAAGGGGCAATTCGCTATATGCTACCGAATAACTTCGGATTTTCATAATATGTCACTCGTGCCTCACTGACATATAAGCCTTAAGTCCATACGTCAGCCTCACAATGAGTGACATATTGTGAATCATGTAGTTATTCAGTGGAATATTGTGAATTTTCTAAATAAAAAATATATATTAGCTCTGATGGACTGCAAAATATGAGAGTAAAAAGCATAGTATTGAGTTGCACAACACATTCTGGACAAGAAAAAAAAACATTGTTGGAGATGGTCATGTAGTTGAGGTTATCTTTTTGCTGCATAGCAGGCAAGCTTCAGTCTTACCTCCTCAAGTTCAATATCTTCCATATCATCATTGCTTAACCATGAAGATAAGCAGACATTAACAACATCCATATCACTATCCATTGGTGAAAAGCCATCAAAATTGACAAGTTGTCCAAACTTAACTATCTTCCCTAGATTAGCAGCAGATGGTTCCTCTGCAAACTTCAGTAGGATGTTTTTCATAGCACTACACCAGATAGGCCGAGCTATCTTCAAGAAGCAGCACAAAGTTGTTATAGCAAGCTTAACTGTTCCAATGTCAGATTCATCCTTCCCACCTCTTCCATGGAAATCTGAACCTCCAAGCTTCAATAGTCCATACTTCTCAGCTAATTCACTAAATCCTGTAGAATTAATTCCATATATGTTGTTCAATATTTCATTTCATAACTAAGATAAATGCTATCAAATAAATTTTCAGTACATGATAGGAACCATCCACTTTATTTCAAGTCATTTATGCATGTAGTACAAGAGACGTACCATCAACTTTTCCATCACTTCTGTAGACCTCCATAGCATTAAGACCAGCACCTTTCAAGGCCCTAATGATTGCATCCGGGTTCTTCAATGCCCACGGATGAGCTAGTGCAGATATACCCCCAGTACGACTAATCAACTGCACCACAGTCTCAGCAAATGGTTCACTCCCTCTGCAGAAAACATGGGCCCCACTGTTCAGCAAAGATTTTTCTCAGCATGAAATTCTCATTGGGATGAACTATTACTTGTAGCACTTACGTGGCATATGCAGGGCCGTCGTCACCAAGGTACTTGTTAAATGCTTGCCTGACATTATCTACATGACCTGCTTCAACCAAAGCCCTTGCTATATGCAGTCGACCAGGTGCTACTCCCTCACCAGCAATTTTAGTTACGTGCTCCCAATTTATTGGCACCTTCAGCCTATTTAGCTTTGCCAGCATATTCTTTGCACGCAAGTATCGCCCGTCTCTAATGTTCGATAGCATGCTGTCCAACTCATCAAACCTTGACGGACCACACATACCATAGTATGCAAGAATATGAACAGGCTCACCAGCACCAGCAATTTCCCTATTAGACGATGAAACTCAGGAAAAAATATATGACCAGGAAAAGGGTAAAAGGCAAAGCATGTACACTGAACGCAAGTGTAGTGCATTTCTAGGCCAAAGATATAGCTAATAGCAATCACTCATGACAGATCAGAGAATATGTTCTGTAATCAACAGTCATGTCTATGGGATGGATACATGAAAGGAGCAAAGTGTTCCTAAGAGCATGCTTTAAAGGTCATCAAATTTGAGCTTCACAAGCAACAATGCTGAGGCCTGAGGATCAGCATTCTGTCCAATTAAAGCAGCAAACTGTTGCTAATATCAATTGATTTAACTCAAATATTTCACCTTAAATGAGGCTTTTCTTACAAGAAGTACACCTGCTGGTTTAGCAGATGTATCAACTTCAGTGTACAGGCTGTAGGTTTGTGGCTTTGCTGACAAACATGTAAACACTAACAGAACCCTCCTATATAGAATCAAGGAAGCTACACAATCAAGCAAATATGAGGTGCTAGTATATTATTTACTACAACTTCCTTACAGGAAAGGTGCGACAATGCAGTCTTCTTCATTGCCATAATGATTAGGGATGGCAATTTCCTCCGTGGGGGAAGGGCCCCGCGGGAAAAATCCCCATGGGGGGCAGGGGCCGACCCCCACACACACACACACGGGGGAACGGGAACGGCACCACAGGGACCCGGTGAGAATTTTTGGACTAAAACTTGGATCTATATGTTAGGGTATAAATTTTGAATAAAAGGTATACCTAAATACTTATAAATTCATAAATAAAATCACATCATTCTTTGAAAAAAGTGCTTAACCTTTTTTCAGTCCCCCGCGGGGGCCAGGGCACCATCTCCCCCCAAGAGGCCTAGCGAGGCGGGGGTCAACACGGGTCGAGGGGCATCCCTAGGGACCCCCCCGCCCCCGTTGCCACCCCTAATCATGAGCAGTGGTACAATAATCTTTGTGTTGGGGGATGGTCCCCGCGCTACCTCGAGCCAACGGTAACCTTGTGGAGGCATGACACCTCGAACGAGGTCCGTGGACTGACCCCGGACGGGGTCCAAGGACCAACCTCGGTGAGACACAACACATCGACGAACCCACCCAAGACCCGGTCCGGGGTAGCCACACGACGAGGTCCCGTCGACACCCGCGGAAGACTGACCCGGACAAGATCCGGGGACCGACCCTGGATGTGATCCGGGGACTAACCTCGCTGATGTGTGGCACGTCGGCGAACCCACTCCGGACCCAGTCCGGCGTAGCCTCGCGCCGGAGTTCTAACGGCACCCGCGTAGACGGAAGGGCTAGCAGAGTCACATACCTCGAAGGTGACGGGACCTGCTTGACAAAACGGACGAAAGTACCTTCGGACAAGCTAGGCCCCAAGAACAACGATGTAACTTCACATGTCTCCCCCTCACTCTATAAATAGGCTCCATGTAAATGGGGGCTTGTTGTGTTAGATTATCGTTGAGACTCCTCCCTTGCACCCTCGGCGGTCGACGCATCCGACCGAGGGTGCCTACAGGTTTACTGCCTGATCTCGTATCAACGACACTTTGTATGAAACATCTTTATTCATATTATGACTGCTGGAATGTTGTTTACAATAACCAATTCATTAGAAAGGCAGAAAATGGAGCATTAAAAGAAGGACCAGACAACTTGGACAACCACAGATCTAACTGATCAGGGCATGCATCTAATATGATGATAGATTTGCTAAATTGCATTGTATTGCTAATTTTCATTCCAAACATGATGGAAAAGGTGTTTACAGGCAAAGCAAAAAGGCTCTTACCTTGGAGAATATAGTGCACTGATTTCAACTCCAGGAATTATTCTTATGCCAAATTTGTGAGCTGCTGACACAGCTTCCGGTATACCAGCCAAGGTATCATGATCTGTCAGAGCAAGAACTTTCACCTGCACTACCGACATGTATAGTTTAGTCATTCTTATTTATATCATTCAAAACTGTCACATGCACCCAATAAGATATAACATTAAAACCGGCAAGCAGCCATAACAGAAACTTTGGGGAAATAAGATATAACATACATGCAAACAATTCGTGAGAAAATAATACTGCACTTAAACTAATTGATTTTTCTGAGATAAAAAAAGGAGCAGCCAAGAAATGCACGGTCTGAACTAGCCAACGCACTCAGCAGATGGCCACTTCATTTAACTTTGAACGAACTGACAGTGATCATCGAATCGAAGGGGTGTTAATTGTTAAAGCATTGAAAAAAACATAACTTTCCGCCAAGATGCTCCAGTACAGAATTTCAACTAGCATCAACAGGTTAAAAAAAACACAGGCTATTAGGTTACTACCGAATATCAACCCAATAGGCAGTTATGCACATCACTTATTGCTATACAGGGGAAAAGATTTAGAAAGCATTGGTTGGATTTGCTCAACACTTGTAGAGTTCGCACAATGAGATAATTTTGGGGGAGTCCATACAGCACAAGTGCACAACACAAAACCGCTAACCATACCTCGCAAGCATTTCCTCAAACACCTAAGGGGCAAGCAGAGGAGGGGCCAGAGCACACTTACCCCGTTGCGGTGGGCGCGCTCGACGAGCGCGGAGGGGGACAGGAACCCGTCGCTGTGTTTGGAGTGTGAGTGGAGCTCAAACAGCACACTGCCTCCGCCGCCGCCGCCACAGGCTATGCGCGCGGCCTGGGTCGGCAGGAAGTCGTCCCCGGCATCGGCCGCCGAGGGTTCCAGAGGCGGCGCGGAGGCCGCGGGGTGCGCCCAGGCGCGGACGTAGTCGAGGGCCAGGGCCTGGTCGGCGCTGGTCATGGGCTTCTTCTTGCTCCTGCTCGGCTTCGCCTTCTTCTTTCTTCCCATGGTGGGTTTTGGGGGAGATCAGCAGAGCTGGCGGCTTCGCTCGCTGTTGTTTCGGCCAGCGACTCAGCGAGGGAGTCGGGAGAATTTTAGGGTGGTTTATACTCGCCTCGCCGCTTCCCTGATTGCCAAATATGGGTGCAATTTCATAAGCTGTGGACTTTGGAACTTGAATTTGTAGATTCTAGTATATCTCAATCACTATTCTTTACATTCAAATTTAATATGTAGTAATAACCGTAACTATAGAGGTTTAGTCACATGTCGACCTAGCTTATTACATCTTCGGTCTACCATATTGTGCAAACCTCGTTACATAACAGAGATTTTGAATCTAAATCATGCGCCGGAGTTTTTTTGTAGGTGCAATTCGCTCAATAATACTATAGAGTTCTCACGAGTTAGAAAATAATATCGGTGTGTCACTAACACGTGGCAATATGGCCTACTTATCATCCTCAAATTGAATGCAATTTTTTAATTTGTGTATATTTGCAATGTTACGTAGCAAATATTCTCTTTCTTGTAACATGCATTCAACACGATCATGTTCATGTTGATTAATGAAATTAAGCTCTTGGTAAAAACAGATATTTTGATTCAAACTATATCAATAGTATTATGGAAACAAAATTATCATTTTTTACTAACATCTTAGACTAATTTCGAGGCAATTTTTACAATCAATCTATCTATTATCTTATTAAAGTATAGTCGAAAGAAGCTACTACGTTCGTTCTCAATGGCTATAAATTTCCACGTTAATCGGTGCAAAAATATAAAGATATACACCGTTGAGTGGGTCCGGATTATAACTGTCTAGATTAAAAGAAAGAGTCAATGTCAAATACAATAAAGTAGAAATTCAGAATAAAAAATAAAATAAAATCTGTAATTTGATTTTCAGATGAGTTCATAAGTAAAAGAGTCAATATCAAGTATAATAAAACTAAAATTCGGAATAAAAATAAAACAAAATTATCAATTTGATTTTGATACAAATTCCTACGTAAAATCTTTAAATGATTATAATTCAGAATAAAAAACAAAAATTGGCAATTAGATTTGAATACGAAAGCCAACAAAAAAAACTGAAATTTGGAGAAAAAATAAAATAAAATAAGCTATTTGATTTCAATACGAATTCCAAAAACTATAATTCAGAATAAAAATTAAACAATAATTGGCAATTAGATTTGTATACCAAATCCAATAAAAATAAAATAAAATTAGTCATTTGATTTCAATATAAATTCCAAAGTAAAATCACTAAATAAATTTAATTTATAATACAAATTAAAGAAAAAATAGCAATGAGATTCGGATACAATTTTTTTAAAAAAAAAAAAAAACTTGTAATGTGATTTCCATAGGAGTTCCAAAGAAAAATCCCTTAATAAATAAATGTTTAAATAAACTAAATAAATTTAGCAATTCGATTTGTATACTAACTTCGATAAAAATAACTGAAATATTGAATAAAAACAAAAGTTATAACGAGGATGGTTCAAATAGTGTCAGAGGAGACACAAAAGAAGCCACCATCGTTCGCTCACAAGGTCACGCGTTTCTATTGTTACTTCCTACGGAATAAAAATAAAAATAACAAAAAAAAATTGAATAAAGAACAAAATTTATAATAAGGAAATCACAAATGATATCGAAGGAGACCACGAAATAGTGTAATGGCATCTATCTATCCTGCAATAAAACATTGACCCACGTGGAAACAGAGAGCCGAGGCGGCGACGATAGAGATGAGGATAGTGTTGTGCTGCTCACCTTAGCCATTCAACGAGGACAATGTCATACTGCTCACCGGAGCTATTAAAAAGAAAGTCTAGTGTTGAAAGAGCCAAAGGCCACGATGACAAATGGTGAGTGTCGACGTTGTTGAAGAAGTTAGTAGCCAAATAAGCACGATGATGGGGAAGCCCTGGCAGAGAGGATATGAAGATTTGCATTGAAGACGAGCTATGGATGATATGAGACCATCGAGAAGCTAGGAGCATGCCATCACTAGCGAGGGCACATAGTCAGCGGCGATAGTGAAAAGAATTTACATATCGTTAGACAACGACTAAAGCAGACATATGTAGGATCAAAGATGACCGACTAGAGGGGGTGAATAGGAGGTTATAAATATTCTTTTTCTCTAATTAACTATTTTAATAATTGTTCTTGATGAAGAAATACTAGCATAAGTTTAAAGCCTATGATCGATATTGCTAAAGCAATTTACGAATATACTAAAGCAATTTTAGCAAGAATCATACACAAGTAGAAGCTAGAATTATAAATGCAAAAACGTAAATACAAGAGAGGAAAAACCACAATGTAGACACTTGATATTTTTCCTGTGGTATCGAAGACTTGCCGGTTTTCACTAGTCTACGTTGAGAAAACTTGAATGAATCAAGTCGGCTCCATACGAGCACTTCCCTTGATTACTATCGTTGCTCTTCCTCCTCTTCGGATATCGTGAGCATGCAACCACTTCATAATTCTTTGT